>CM046880.1:309762236-310461966 GCA_025667525.1 Glebionis coronaria | reverse complement strand
CCATTGTGTGCCTAAGAAAGGCGGAATCACCGTTGTGCCCAATCAAAACAACGAGTTGATTCCTACACGTCTCGTTACTGGGTGGAGAGTTTGTATAGACTACGGCAAACTCAATGATGCCACGAGAAAGGATCATTTCCCTCTTCCTTTTATGGACCAAATGCTTGAACGTTTAGCGGGTAATGAATATTACTACTTTCTTGATGGTTTCTCGGGTTATTTCCAAATACCCATCGATCCCCGAGATCAAGAGAAGACAACATTCACTTGTCCCTATGGCACATTTGCCTACAAAAGGATGCCTTTTGGCTTATGCAATGCCCCCGGGACTTTCCAAAGGTGCATGTTGGCTATCTTCCATGACATGGTTGAGCAAACCATGGAAGTCTTCATGGATGATTTCTCGGTCTTTGGGGATTCCTTCTCTTCTTGCCTTGCCAATTTGGAACGTATGCTTAAGCGGTGCGAAGACACTCGCCTTGTTCTGAATTGGGAAAAATGCCATTTTATGGTAAAAGAAGGCATTGTGCTAGGACACAAAATCTCTAAAGCCGGTCTTGAAGTCGACCGTGATAAAGTAGATGTCATAGCCAAATTACCTCCACCTTCAACGGTGAAGGGTGTGAGAAGTTTTCTGGGTCATGCGGGCTTCTATCGTCGATTCATTCAGGATTTCTCTAAAATCGCTCGCCCGATTACCCACCTCTTGGAAAAAGATACTCCTTTTATCTTTTCTAAAGAGTGTATCGAAGCCTTCAATCTTCTTAAGGATAAGCTAACTAAGGCACCGGTCTTGGTTACCCCTAATTGGGAGCTGCCTTTTGAGTTGATGTGCGATGCTAGCGACTTTGCTATTGGAGCGGTTTTGGGTCAAAGAGTGAATAAACACTTCCAACCAATCCACTATGCTAGCAAAACAATGACGGGGGCTCAATTGCATTATACGACAACCGAAAAATATCTCTTAGCAGTTGTCTATGCTTTTGAAAAATTTCGCCCCTATCTTGTTTTATCCACCATCATCGTATACACGGACCATTCCGCGTTGAAGTACTTGCTGACTAAGCACGACTTTAAGCCAAGACTTCTTCGCTGGGTTTTACTCCTTCAAGAATTCAACATTGAAATTCGTGACAATAAGGGTGCTGAAAACCTAGCCGCGGATCATCTGAGCAGACTTGAGGATCCATATCAAGGGGATTATCCGAACAAAGAGATCAATGACTCTTTCCCCCTTGAGACCTTAATGTCTATAAATCTCAATCTTGATGACACCCCGTGGTTTGGCGACATTGCAAACTACTTAGCGGGTGGTATTCTCATCAAAGGGTTAACATCCCAACAAAAGAAGAAGTTCTTCAATGATGTTAAGACTTACTTTTGGGATGACCCTTATCTATTCAAACAATGTGCTGATTTGATCATTCGTCGATGTGTTGATGGACCGGCAGCTTTGCACATCCTTGCTGCTTGCCATAAAGGACCCACTAGTGGTCACTTTGGTCCCAACTACACCGCTAAGAAAGTGTTTGACACTGGATTCTATTGGCCTACCATTTATCGTGACGCTCACGAAATGGTTAAGCATTGTGATGCTTGCCAACGCCAAGGCAAGATCACACATAAAGATGAGATGCCTCAAAATTTCATACAGGAATGTGAAATCTTTGACGTATGCGGCATCGAATTTATGGGGCCATTTCCATCCTCCAAAGGGAACAAGTTCATCCTCATAGCCGTTGACTACTTTTCGAATTGGGTTGAAGCTAAGGCTCTCCCAACGAACGATGCGAGGGTGGTTGTGAACTTTTTAAAGCAGCTTTTCGCTCGATTCGGCATTCCTCGTGCTATTATCAGTGACCGCGGGACTCATTTTTGCAATGATCAATTTGCAAGAGTCATGGCTAAGTATGTTGTCAATCACCGTCTTTCCACCGCCTATCATCCCCAAACCAATGGGCAAGCCGAGATTTCCAACCGTGGATTAAAGCGAATTTTGGAGCGTACTGTGGGAGAGCATCGTGCCGCGTGGGCCGATAAGTTAGATGATGCTTTGTGGGCTTTCTGTACTGCTTATAAGACCCCGATCGGCTGTACGCCTTATCTTCTTGTGTACGGGAAAGCATGCCACCTCCCCATCGAGCTGGAACATAAGGCGTACTGGGCCTTGAAGTGGGATAACTTCGACATCAACAAAGCCGGTGATCTTCGCAAGATTCAACTCAACGAGCTCAACGAACTAAGGAATGAAGCTTAAGAGAACTCACTGATCTACAATGAGAAGACCAAGATCATTCATGACGCAAGGATTAAGAACCAAGAGTTCCACGTTGGTGATCAAGTCTTACTTTTTAACTCTCGGTTGAAGATCTTCTCTGGCAAGTTGAAGAGCCGCTGGTCTGGTCCATTCACCGTCGCCAAAGTCATTCCATATGGGACCATTGAGCTTTCTCAGCCAAATGGGCCCAATTTCAAGGTGAATGGCCAGCGTTTGAAGCTATACTTTGGTGAGGACATCTCCCATGAGATGATTCCGTCCCTCACCACGTTCCCCATGAACTAAATTGGGTCGAGTCAGGCTCGTGACTCGGTGAACAAAAACAAGCGCTTCTCGGGAGGCAACCCGTGATCTATCATTTACTGCTTGCATAATAAGTGTAGGGGGAGCCCCGTATGTGTTTGTTGTCTTGTTTCTTATCTTGTGCAGGGATTCAAACTTCAAAGAGCACCTTGATGACTTTTGACGAACCGTGATACCGTGTTCCCATCTTCCCGGTTCTATCCTAAACTCTTGTGATTCAATATTTCATATTTTATATGTTCACATTGAATTCACTTTAGTTGTCCTTTCCTTAGCAAGATTTAAACAAAGTGCACAATGTTATAAGTGTAGGGGAGTTCACTCCCACATGCTTAAACATTGAGGACAATGTTTATCTCAAGTGTAGGGGGACTTCTATCGAAGTAAGTGGTCTTTTCCATGAATTTGCCCTCATTTTAACCGGAAAATTTGATTTTTCGACATTTTTCAAAAATTTTAATCTATTTTGGCCTAGTTGTATAGTTGTATTTCCCTTTGTTATGGTTATTTTCTTTCCTTGCTAGAATAAATTTTTCAATAAAGTGGTTTTAAATTTTTCAAAGTCATGAATGTATTGACTCAACCCGAGTTTACTTATCTAAGTTTACTCTAGCTAGTATCCTTAACGTGTTTAAGTCAAGTTTTGCTAGGCTTTTATATAGGGAACTTTAAAACGCGAAAGTCTTAACTCTCACGGGTTAAGAACAAGAACTTTTCGCAAGTTCCTATAACTGATCCTAGAGAGTTGTTTATCAAGGGAACTTTAAAATGCGATTTCTAAACTTAAAAAAGTCCAATAATTTGCAAGATCCTATAGATGACTCGAAAACCCAAAACTTTGATTTAATAGGCTAAGCATCCACGAGTCTCATTCCTTGAGACTTTAAACTGTGGAGGACGAGAGATGATAGAGTCAATTATAAGTTTGGTATTCTTTCGTGAATTTATGTGAGTTAATTATAAGCCTATTCTCCCTTCGCTTGTTAATAAATTTATCTACAATAAATAAGGTTGTACGATTTAAAAGGTTACTTAGCTTCTAGCCCAAGATCGTTTAAAAGTTTCTCGGTACGGATTAGAGTTCATAGCCAAGGCATAACTTATTGAAGCGGGATGCGAAGATTGGCGAGTCCGAAAAGGCCCTAACAAGGCATGAGGGCTACTTTTTGTTGCTAAAGATCCAAAAGTGATGTGAAGAATCATTTATCGAAAATCAATATGAAGGATCGAGACACACGACGAAAAGCAAATACTCCCCTAAAGATCATGGAGAATTCTATCCAAAAAGGCCCTAACAAGGTATGAGGATAAATAGATCCAAGTCCTAAAAGGAGGCGGATCGTTGTATATCAAAGTCCAAAATAAAGATTGGCGAAAAATGAAGAAGTCGTGGTCCAAATATGAAGAATCTCTCAAAACTGCAAGTGAAGAAATTCCTATTATGAAGAGAAGACCATTATTTCATGAACGTCTCTCAAGATTCGAAGTATGAAGTCGCTGCCAAATATCGGTCCGAGAAAGGTCTCAAATCGTGAAGCGAGTTATGCCAAGATATGAACTTTATGAGGTCCCGAGAAGCAGTTTTAAAAGATTTTGTCCTTTAGCTAACTATTGATTAAATCATTCACTTTATTTTCGGGCTAAATAACTATCTAAATAAGTCAAACAATGCATCCTCGTGATCATTCAAGACAACAATAAAATATAAGAGATACACCTAGGAATAAGGGAGTCTAAGTAAATAATTGGCCCACATGAATTTGTGTTAGTTTGCCAACTTATAATAACAATGATCTCGTTTTTAAGCTTGGTATGGGGAACGTGAAACTTGAGGATGATAAACGTTCATGGCAGCCAAAACCCAATGTAAGTCTTTGATTTTTTTCTATCTTTTTATTTTCTTTAAATGTTTAGTATTTAATAAAGGGCCAAGGTGGATTATTTATGATGGAAAATATAAACCGTGCTTTAAAATTAATGCATTGCATGAGGGCATTGCAATGGTCAAGTGTAGGGGATTTAATAAGTGTGAAAACACTTATCCTTTTACCACTTATTTCCAATAATAACAAGACCAAAACATGTATTTTATGTCGTAAAAGTCGGAATTATGCGTGGTTTGTGTTTTTATTGTGTTTTAGGACCAAAAGATGAAAAAGGAAGAAAACATGGGCTATCACGGGCTTTTATCGAAGAAAACGAGAAAAGACGAAGTCAAAAGATCAAGAGTGCAAAAGATTGGAAGTCAGTGGACCTATTTGAAGATTTATCGAAGAAAAGGGCCAAAGACGGAAGATTTATCTATGTCGAAGAACTCAAGTCTATTTAACGAGAGATTAAAAGACGAGTTGGAAATATTCACCGACAAATCTCAATTTCAAAGTCGTAAACGTTTATTTACTCAAGTGACGAGAAGACTAAGAAGAAAGAAGAAAGCCCACTTACAAGCCCACAATAAATCAAGCCACATCAAACTACTATATAAAGCTCCTTCCATCACAAAATTTAGTTAGTCTTTATTTTTCTTTCATTTTGTAGTTGTAAAATTCTAGAGAGAGAAAGCTTAACTTTCTCTCACTAGAAAACTTTCAATCCTTGTTTAAATTATTGTTTTCAAATTTAATCTTTACATGTTTTAAGCTTAATCTTATCTTAATATTCATCTTATTAATGTTTCTTGTTAATCTCAATCTTGTTTTCATCATCTTTTTATCAAGTTTTTACATAAAGTTCAAGTCTTTTTGATTTTTCGTGGCTTAAAGTTGATGTTTTTATAAGTTTTGATCTTCTCCCTAGCTTATTGGTAGCTTATTAGAGTTTTTCTTGGCTTATTGTCCTTGAAAAGTTGTTAAAAAGTTGCTAAAAATCGTCTTTGTCCGAGATCCTATTTTTTAGGAACATCTTATTCGATTTTGCAACTTTTCATAAAGTTGCGAAATTGAACTTGGTAAAAAGTTGCGAATTTGATCTTTATTTGGTATTGCGAATTTGAACTTTTCCAAAGTTGCGAAATTGAATTATCTTCCTAAGTTGCGAATTTGTTCATTTTTCTGATTGCGAATTCTTCACTTAAAAGTTGCGAAATCTTCATTTTGACCATTGCGAAATTATACCATTTATGTGTTGCGAATTTGAACTTTGTTCAAAGTTGCGAAATCTTGCAAAATCCACCATTGCGAATTCTAGTATTGCGGATTTGTTTACTTTTCCTTATTGCGAATTCTTTTACTTCAGATTGCGGAATCTTCTTGTGTTAAGTATTGCGAATTGGAACTTTGGCCTAACTGCGAAATTGTACTTGTTATTGCGGAATTGTTGCCAATTTTCTCTAATTGCGGATTTAATGTTTAATTGCGAAATTAATTACTTTTTTGTCCAATTTAATTTTTGAACTTGTTTTTTCCCGCCAATTTTCTTAGCTTTATTTTTACTTGTTCGTCTTAGTTTAATTTTCATTTTTATTGAGTTTTTAAGTTTTCATATTTACGTTTAATTAGTTTAATTTCTCGTCATTTATTTTTGAAACTCTTTAATTTTAGTCTAATCTTTACTTGCTTTATTTTTATTATTACTCAACGACGCCTTTCCTTTCAATTAGTTATAAACAACCAAATTCCTTATTTCTTTTTCACCAAGTACAACTGAGTCGCACTAATTAACGGTAATCAATTCGAAAAGATCGGAACAACGAATTTTCATAACTAAGTAAAATCTAGTTATTAAAGACCACACTTGAAGCATTTGTCAGTGTTACGACGACATGGCCCTGGGTGCCTACGGTGGCAAGTGGAGCAAAGAGGATGAGTATATCCTCCAGCAGGTGCTCTGGCTGGCTGAGAACCTGATAAAACATTTTACATAAGACATGATAATAGGGTACAAAGGACAATACGGATAATCGTAAGATTGAATACCAGTGATAGCTGGACGGCTAGGCTGTGAACCTCTCTGGTTCTGGTCCCTACTGTTTCCATGGTTCCTGGTAGAAGTTTTGCTAAAGTGTCAGAATATGAGTTATAACATGAAATCATAAGAAAATGCGTAAGTATTAGGACCTGCTGCTGTTGGAGTGTCCAGCGTTGTTACGGTAATTATCATTACCGCCACGCCTATCCGTAGCAGAACGGTCGTTAGTCTGACCATTTCCCTTGGGCTGATGAGGTTGCTGCTGAGTAGCCGGCTAAGACCGGTCCCCAGTTTTCTGCCTGGAAGATACAGTTTAAAGAGATGAATAATTTACATATATGGAAAGAATACGGATTATTCACCGCTTGAATACGAATGTTTACCTTTTATCGGGTCTCTCTGCTTCCCCGAACTCATCTCTCTCCTGCAGCATCTCCAGTCTACGTGCTGCATCGGCCACTTGTGCTACCGTACCCAACGGAGCACCTGCTAAGTTATTGGCGATCCTTGGATTAAGAGCCCAACGAAAATGTAGTGCCTTCTCTTCAGTGGTACCCTCAGCTGCTCTCAGGACACTGGCATAACGAAGAAAACGCTGCATGAAGTCATTGCTGTCTTCGTCATATTGCTGTCTAATTGTATAGTATTCCCTCATGAGCCGATTTCTTCCTTCCATGGGGAAAATGTTAGGCGGGGGAGGATAGCCGTCGTTCTGATGAAGGATGTCTTGCATTTCTGCATCAGCAGCTGCAAACATCTCCCAGAGATTGTCTGTGTTTGCCATATGACAGTATAACATAAAACATATGATAAACAGCTCAAAACATAAAATATATATATATACATGAAAAACAATTATACCAATAAATCCAGAGAAAAAATTTATGCAAGAAAATTTGTGTAGGAATGCATGATGCAGTTATATGAAAACATTTGTATGCTCGAGAGTGAACGCCTATGGTCGGTTCACCCAAAATAAAAGACATGGCGAGGGGACGCCTATGGGTCGGTCCCAAATTTAAAAGTTTCGATAAAACACATGCGACTAAATAAGACCAGTCCTGTACCAACCATTACTTACTCATAAACATGCGACAATGACATATATGTGTATGCATAAAAATGATGAATGCATGAAAACGACTGTCAGTTCTAGGAAGACCATAGTGACTACCCACTAATCACAGGTCATATTTTGAGAGCCTACAGGTCAAAGCCTTGGTTCTGATACCATAATTGTAACACCATATTTTGATAATGGAATGTCACGCGTAATTATGGCGTGTCATCAAAGCATACAAGGAAAAATGTCTAAACATTACATGACCATAAAAGGAAAATACCGGAATCAAACATCGGTAGTCCAAAAGTAAAGCTCATCACACACAAATATAAGTACTGTAAAGGAAAGGACTAAACAATGTCCATAGCAAGAGTATCAAAGTAAAGATAATGCATAAAGTAAAGAAAGGCTAGAAAGCTTCCAGTCCATATGCACGTACGCTTAAAGTCTACGAGCGTCCCTGAGTACCTGCCGTTTTGGGAACATAGAAAAGGAAAACGGCTGAGCAATACGCTCAGTGCACGGATGTACAATAAAGCATGAATAGGATAAGCATATAACATATAA
This sequence comes from Glebionis coronaria, assembly GCA_025667525.1. Classification (NCBI taxonomy): domain Eukaryota; kingdom Viridiplantae; phylum Streptophyta; class Magnoliopsida; order Asterales; family Asteraceae; genus Glebionis; species Glebionis coronaria. The sequence goes on along the minus strand of CM046880.1, from coordinate 310,453,849 downwards.
CAGCGGAAGAAACTAAGTCCCGAATAACCTGGTTAAGTCTTGGTAAAAATGGTTTTATAGTTTGAAAAGCCTTATGTTTATCTTATAAAAACTGTTTAACATATTCTACCATTAGCCAATATAGGTCATGAAAATCCACCGTGCATGAATACTTGGAGGGATGACCTCATCATGCAAATTAGAGGGGCTGCCTCTAATTTAATATACTGGTTTTGGGTAGGAGGGATCAGCTCCTTGTGAAGGATGCAAGGCACACACCACATTAACACTGAGTAATCTACTGAAAAACATGTAACTAGGATGCACCCATATGCCCCACATGATAAATATAATAATATGGCCAAAAGCTGAAGGGACACCACGAGTAATCACTCCGCCGTGGTGAAGTCATAACACCAGTGCCTCTAGTGGTATGGTTATGGTACCTCCATAACTAGGTGAAGTTGGTCATGCATGTATACGGCTATAGGTATTCTAAATTAAACATAAGCAAATCAAACATATAAAGCTTAAAACAGTAAAACATGACATGAACGTATAAAATAAGCTAAGACATAACATTAAAACAGTTACGTATTCAGTAATCAGATACTTATACACGTATGTATTTATGTAGCATTAGTGATACCGAAGTAAGACTCTCTTCCGTTCGTCTTCTTAGTTCACTGGACATAAGGTACGGATTCCCGTCCTTTCAGTATGGACATTCTTTCCTTATTAGGATTCCCCGTATGCAGCCAAATGTTTTCCCGTAGTATAAGTTTATATGTTTGATTTGCTTATGTTTAATTTAGAATACCTATAGCCATATACATGCATGACCAGCTTCACCTAGTTATGGAGGTACCAGAACCATAACACTAGAGGCAATGGTGTTATGACTTCACCATGGCGGAGTGATTGCTCTTGGCGTCCCTTCAGCTTTTGGCCATATTTAAAAATTTATCATGTGGGGCGTATGGGTGCATCCTAGTTGCATGTTTTTCAGCAAATTACTCAGTGTGAATGTGGTGTGTGCCTTGCATCCTTTACAAGGAGCTGATCCTTCCTACCCAAAACCAGTATATTAAATTAGAGGCAGCCCCTCTAATTTGCATGATGAGGTCACCCCTCTAAGTAATCATGCACGGTGAATTTTCATGACCTATATTGGCTAATGGTAGAATATGTTAAACAATTTTTATAAGATAAACATAAGGCTTTTCAAACTATAAAACTAGTTTTACCAAGACTTAACCAGGTTATTCGGGACTTAGTTTCTTCCGCTGTTATATGTTATATTCTTATCATATTCATGCTTTATTATACATCTGTGCACTGAGCGTATTGCTCAGCCATTTTCCTTTTCTATGTTCCCAAAATGGCAGGTACTCAGGGATGCTCGTAGACTTTAAGTGTACGTGCATATGGACTGGAAGCTTTCTAGCCTTTCTTTACTTTATGCATTATCTTTACTTTGATACTCTTGCTATGGACATTGTTTAGTCCTTTCCTTTATAGTACTTATGTTTGTGTGTGATGAGCTTTACTTTTGGACTACCGATGTTTGATTCCGGTATTTTCTTTTTATGTTCATGTAATGTTTAGACATTTTTCCTTGTATGCTTTGATGACACGCCATAATTACGCGTGACATTCCATTATCAAAATGGGGTGTTACAGTTGGAGTAGCGTTGTTTCGTCTTTCATCCAAAAACGAGGACGCTATCTTTGACCCCGGTATACGTATATCGGGTTTTTAAAGTACTCCATGTACTTTTGGGCATTGTTTATCATGTAAGCCGCACCAAAAATGACCAAACCATGATTATCCCTAAATGATCACATTTATGGGGATTCGAGTCGAGCTTTTGACTCGGTTATCAAAAACAAGGTGCCTCGTGGGGGATTCTCATGCTTATCCTTGTAAATATTATCGGTTTCTTACTTAATGTAACGAGGGGACTTGTGCTCTTCCAACCTTTGTTCCGTGGTTGTTTGTGATTGTGATTCATTAGGTACATCGTCATCATTGAAGCCTCTCGTGTTCGTTTTACGGATCACTCGAGCTTCGATCGTTGCCTTTGGAGATTCCGATATCCGATGATATCCTTTTATGTTCTAATGTTTATCTTATTAGCATAATTCATAAACGGCATTTAGGTTATTAGTTTTACCCTTTCCATGTTAAAGATTAAGCATTTGACTTCGTCTCTTGTATAGGGGTGTTTTCACCCCTAGACTCGAAACATTAAGGACAATGTTTAGTTTTAGTATGGGGTGAGTAGATACTTCACCTTGCTTACGTCATCACGTAATCCAATATTTATCGTTTTGTTATCATTTTGTTGCAAATAAGGCTAAATATGGCCAAATTTTAATTTTTTTTTGGTATTTTTCATAAGTGTTTAAGACACGAATGTAGGTTTTTCGATGGTGAGAATAAGAGTAATTTTTGACTCGACCGTGCGTGTTAAGCACTTAGCTTCGATTCCTTAACTTTTTAGGCTAAGTCTCTTAAATGAGGACGAGAAATGAGAGTTATTTATAAGTCACGTAATCTTTCACGATCTCATGTGTAGTAATTATTAGCTTATTCTCCCCACGCTTTTATAATAAATTGTTAATAAATATTGATTTAGCGGTTTAGTCACTATTGTTGGTTTCTAATTTGTTTTAGTAGCTTCCATGTAATTAAATTGAGAAAACATTGAGGATTCGCCAGCGTCATGGTTTTGAAGTATTGGCACCCGAATAATCGAAAGCTTCACCTAATAATAAGATTTCAAGTGCTCACCTAAATTAAGCAAAAAATTGAAGCTCACAAGGCCGAAAACTCTATGCCCAAATTGAAAGTGAATCAAGCCTTAATCTTTGAAGCTTTAAAGATCCAAAATTCGCTTTAGCGTGAGGATATACGTCTTTGACCATAATAAAACCACCGATGATGGCGGATAATAAAAGGCAAGGCAAGACCAAAGTCATAATAAAAGCTCTATGGCGGAGTTGAATAAAAGATGGAGGTAAACCTATGATAATAAGGCCCTTCCATTAGGGGGCGTATAAAAGTCTTGGTAATAAGTCTCATGTTCAAAACCGTTATAAAACCGTGTTTATCGATCCTTCTTCTTGACTTAATTTTTTGACATTGTTGTCTATTAGGATGAGTTATTAATTTGATGATTTTGGTTACACCGTTAAAACTCTATTTTTAGACTTAATCTCTATTCACGCATAAGTCAATGATGTATCCTCGTGACCATTAAGACAAAAATAAAATATAAGAGATACCAAGTAGGAATAAGGGAGTTTAGGTTCGTAATTAACACTAATGAGATATGATCGTGTTGCTAACTTATAATAACAATGATCTCGTTACACGCTTAGCATGGAATTGGGTGAAAATCGAGGACGACGAAATTACTAACAAAGCATTCACGTGTTCTTGTTCTATATCCCAAAAGTCACTTTATCGTGATAAAAACAATACATTATGTCTAAAACTCGTGTAGTAGTTTATTTAAATTTATGTCCTCAATAAAAGTCATCATAAAATGAATTTTGGAAGTTCTATGATACTTATTTCTAGCATTGCGTGGGGACACGACAATGGTTTAGTATGGGGGAGTGATGAGACTGCAATTATACATAGTCTCATCATCCAAATCGGGCTTAAAACGCTTAAAATATCATTAAAATACCCAAAAATATGCTTGTGTTTGTTCATTGTGTAATTTAGGTACGGATATCGTGAAATCAACAAAAGATCAAAGGAATCAAGCAAAAACGAACACGGGAAATGAAGCCGCACAAAGAACCGGGCCCGAGAAATGAATTCCTTTGAAGTCCTTGAAGTTTGAAGAATTGGCAAGATTGGTCCCTCAAATTTTGAAGACTTGTCACTTTTGGCCCTTGTTAATCTTAATTATACAAGTTTGGTCTATTAAGTTTCAAGATATTACCATTATAGCCCTTGAAGAATACAAACATTGCATAAAATACCCTTTTGACAAGATTTGCAAACCTTTTGTGGCCAATCTATGAAAAACAAAAGTTCTATATAAAGGGAAATAGAGTTAATAGTTGTTTAAACATGGAATGGCAAGTTTGGAAGAGTCTAGGGACTATAGTTGGGCAGACAACCATTCTAACATCACCCTATCACTAGCTGCCACGTACCCCCACCATCCCCATTCACCCAATCACGTTACTCCACTTCACCCCACCCCTCCATGTCACACTCCACCCACAAGCTTAAAATAAACAAATTATTTATTAATCTATTAAACTTAATTTTGGGAGGCAAACATTTATTTAAACATAATTAAACCTTTAAACGAATGAAAACCCATACTGTTTAACTTTCATCCCCACAAACCCTAAACAAATCCCAGATTTAATTAACCTATTCACTAACCCAAACCCCAATTAACCATAGGGGTTTTACTCCTTACCCCACACCCATTAAACCTCTTCACCCAGAAAACGACCTCCTTCTTTCTTGTCCCCTCTCCAGCTCACACTATGTCACGAGAACCACAAACTTCCAAAATGATTTGACCAAATCAAGGGCTACGATGGTTTTGCTTTCTCTCTACTCAAATCCAACGAGAAAAAAAGGCTCAAGTACTCTGATTCTTCACATGTGAGCCAAATACAAATTTCAAATTGAGGCATTATACCAAGCATCTTCTAAAGATTCCAAGGGCAGAAAAGGAATTGCATAGCTTAGGGTTTACTTTATTCTAGTCTCTAGATTGTTCTATGTAGTAGTATTTAAAGGTTGGGGTTGTGAACCTTTAGCTTGTTCCAGATTTTGTATTTATTTTTTAAGGACAATGAACAATATTTAAAGTATACAACTTCTGAGTTCCAATCTTTATCAGCTTTTGTAGTCTAAGTTTCATTGTTTTAGCAAAATAGTTTTAAGAGTTTATTGGTTTAGTTTATGAAAGGCTTTTTTGGCGAATCTCATTTGTTGGTCCTTTATGCAAGAATTGCGAATCTCCACTTCACATGAAAGTGAAAGTGGAAGTGTGAGTTGGTGGTTCACATTTGTGTTTAGTATTGGTTTGAAAAATCAGTTTTCCTATTTAAGGTTTACTTGAAAATCAGTTTTTTTTATTATTCATCATTTGTCACTGTATACAATGCTACAAGCTAACAGCTTGTAGCCTTGTGATACTTGAAGTTACCTCTTTGGTCTTATGGTGTTGCGCAGGAAGCCAGGAGTCAGGAGAAGTCTCATCCATTTGCATTTCCATCTCATTTCAGTCCATTTGAAGATATTTTCTCCCTTGGGTCCATTTGGATTCCTAACAACAGGGATTCTATACTGTTTCTCAAGCTCCCAAAAGCTCAAAACAACTTCAATTGGAAGGCATCAGCTTAGGTATACGCTTGAACCCTATTTTGTAGTTTTTCTTGAAGTTTTTTGTGATTTGTGTGATTGTGAGTGTTGCTTGATAATTTGTTGGTTTTCTTGTTTGATTATGCTTCTTTAGGTTTTGTATGCATGTTAGAATAGATCACAATCAGTTTGGTTTGAGTTTGTATGCATTTGGTTAATTAATTTTAGATTTCTGTATATAAGGGGGTGTTTGGGTTAGGGTTTGGACTGCTTAGAGTGACGCTAAACCAGCCTAAAAACCATCTAGACATACTCTAATACTTTAAAAAGGTCATATCAGTATCTTGTTTTTAGTTTCATAGGTTAATATTCAGTTTTGCATGTTCAAAGTTGGGTAAGATTAGCAAATCCACTTATCTGCTTGCTTAGTGTAATTGGACCAACCATTTTTTGTAGTCTGCTAGATCTAGGTAGGGTTTAGGGGTGTAAGCTGGTTTGGGGAAGTTTGTGTGTGAGTCGAGTGAGCTTTGGCCAACCAAAACTCACCCAAGTGCACAACACATCAGCAACAACTCATCAGACCTATACTAGGCTCATCAGTGACTGCATTAGGGGTATTTGTGTTTGATTTTGTGAAGTAACATGGTGATTTTTGTGTTTAATATTACTTCCCACACTCCACTGAGTGTGGGGGTGCCTTTGTTTCCCATCAAATCTCAAAAACAAGCAAGATCCAAGCACTTAAGTGCCCAGACCCGTATTTTTGTTAAGTCAGTGGGAACAACTTCCCACTGCTAGTGTTAAGGTTCCCACCACTTGGGCAAAAAGACAAAAGAAACCAAGTGTCACTATCATATTTTTATAATTTAGTCTTTTTTTTTTTTTTTTTTGTTTGTTGAAGAAATCAAGCAAAACTGTGCTGGGAAGTGAGGAGAGAGAAAGAAAATGGAGCGAAGCGTCAATAATAAGCTAAGCTTATAATTTATAATTTAGTCTTTAGTGGACTATTTTTGGAGTTTTTGCTTGATTTTAATTTTGTTGTTTTTCGTCTTTTATTTCCGATTTTTACATTTAATTCATTTTTCAGTTAATGTTCATTTACTATTTTTTAGATTAAATTTCATTTTTCAGTTAATGTTCATTTACTATTTTTTAGATTAAATTGCATTTTTAATTATTTTTTAATTAATTGTTTTTGTCTTTTAGTGCAAAAATTTAACATTTTTCTGTTTTAAAAATTTTATTAGATTCAGAAAAAGATTTTAAGATTTTTAGTTTAAAAAGATTTTACTGTTCAGCTTTTTTAGTAATTTTTAGATTTAATTTAAGTTTAATTAGGGTTTAATTATAATCTGTTTTGTCTTTTAGTGTAAAAAAGTTTTGTTTTCAACTTTTTTCAATTTTCTATCATTCAATAATATAAATTAGGATTTTTGAAAAAGTAAAATTAATTTTTGCATTATTTTAATATTTTTAATCATTATTTTAGTTTAAAAATAGTTTTTAGCATTTTAAAAATAGAAAAATAGTTTTAAAAATTTAGGAAAAATACTTTTTAGTCTTTAAATAATATAAGTGATTTATTAGTTCAATAAAATAATATTTTGGGCTTTTATTTAATTATATTTAATTTTAGGGCGTTAATTAGCATTTAAAATTGAATATTTAATTAATAAAAGGTTTTAAAATTTATTTATTGTATTTTTATTCTTATTTATATTATTTTAGACTTAGTTTTAATTTTTAATTAATTTTTAGCTTTAATTTTTAATTTTGTCACGTTTTACGTATTTACGTTCGCGTTTTACGTCAAATCGTCGTAGTTTAATCGTAGTCGTAGCTCGTTTATAATTTTTCTCTCTTTACCCAAAAACGACACTAATCAAAACTTTGATTTTATATAATTGGCACTCATAACACATACACCTCCTTCGAGAACGAACCCGCATTTATTCGACTTGTCGGTTTTCCTAAATCGTCGAGTTTAATACTTGCCCATTATACGCTCTTTTTCCTAAAAGACGTGTTTTTACTATAATCAAAAATCATGGTGGGCAATTTAATTAGGGTGTTTTCGGGTTTGTTGGTTCCGGCCGCCACACAAACCGAGAGTCCCAAGACTCTCGGCGTCGCTTTGGTTCTCACCACCAACCAAGACATAGGTCTTGGTGGTGTTTGGCTCGGTCTACAACAGGGACAAGACACCCTGACGTGCGTCGGGGGTGTCTTGTGGTTGGTTTGGTCTCGGCAGCAACACAGCCCCAACCACCGGCTTAAGCCGGTGGCTATTTTAGGAAAGCAGGGGGAACCGTAGGCAGGCAGGGAGAACCACCGGCTACTGCCGGTGGGAACCTTGTGGTCAGCGGCTAGCCGAGAGAAAGGAACCACCGGCTTCACCCGGTGGCATCTTTACACAAACAGGGGCAACCGGTTCACGCCGGTTTGCCACTGTTTTTAGGGGTGTTTGGTTCATGGTTTTCACGGGTTAGGTTCACGACACGTTTTAATAAATTAATAACACACTGTTCGATCCATGATCATTTTTACAAGTTTATTTAATCTTACAAGTATATAATTTTACAAGTTAATTAAATTAATTTTGCATGATATATAATTAATTTAATTAAAACATGGACTTAGGTTTATTATTATTATTAGTAAGACATGATTTTAACCTAAATATTTAATTATTTATTTTACACTATAGTATTAATTAATTATTAAACATGAAATATAATTAATTAATAACCATGACTTAGGTTATATTAATACAATATTAGTGCATGTTTTAACCCTAAGTATTTTATACACTTTAATTTAATTAAATCATGCTTATATTTAATTAAATCATATAACATATAGTTTATTTGATTTACATGTATTAATTAATAAACTATACTATTTAATCACATGACTTAGAATATTAGTCAGTAAAATTTAAGCTTATCTTATTAGCTTAAAAATCCAACTTATTTCTAATTATGGGAACTTTCTATTTTTAGAAACTTATTTATCTTAAGCAGCTAATCTATTTATGGAAACTTTTTATTTTTATAAACTTATCTATTTTAAGCAGTGAATCTATTTTGGAAACTTTATATTTTTGGAAAATTTCTATTTTAGGAAACCTGCTATTTTTAGGAAGTTACTTATTATTACACAACAAGTATAATGATACAAGAAATACAAGTTATACTTAATCAGAATATACAGAATACATGATAAACACAGCATAATGTTAAAATCAGTGAAAACATGACATGAACATATAAAACAAGCTAAGACATGATATAAAACCAGTTACGTACCCAGTAATCAGAATACTTATACACGTATATTATTATGTAGCATTAGTGAGATCGAAGTAGGACTCTCTTCCGTTCGTCTTCTTCGTTTACTAGACTTATGGTACGGATTCTCCGTCCTTTCAGTATCGACATTCTTCCTTATTAGGATTTCCGTATGCAGCCAACTGTTTTACCCAATATATGTTGTATATGTTTTTGAATTGCTTATGTTTAATTAGATACCTAAAGTCATATACATGCATGAACAGTTTCACCTAGTTATGACTCCACCACGACGGAGTGATAACTCGTGGCGTCCCTTCAGCTTTTGGCCATAGTATTATTATTATCAGGTGGGGTGTATGGGTGAATCCTAGCTTACATGTTTTCAGCAGATTATTCAAGTGAATGTGGTGTGTGCCTTGCATCCTTCACAAAGAGCTGATCCCTCCTACCCAAACAGTTATATTAATTAGAGGCAACCCCTCTAATTGCACGAAGAGGTCACCCCTCCAAGTATTCATGCACGTTGATATTTCATGACCTATATTGGCTAATGGTTAGCATGTTAAACAATTTTTATAAGATAAACATAAGGCTTTTCAAACTATAAAACCAGTTTTACTAAGTTATACTAGGTTTTTGTAATAACCCGAACTTTAAAATCAACATTTAGACCGAGTTCTAATACTAATTCTATTATTCAGAACAATATTTATTAATCGACTTTTATTTGTCATGTTCGTTCGACGAACAATATTGATTTCTCGACTAGACGGCAAGATTAAGGCTTTAATGTATCCAATAAGTTTTATTTATTATTTATCGACAAAGTCTATGTCTGTCATTGATCGTGAATATCCTCGTTATGACATAGAAATATTTCTATTCTCGTCGTTTTAATTTCTCGTTTTATGAGAATTCTTGATAATTTACATTAATCCTTTAAGCGTCGTTCGTTTATATAATGAGTTAATGTTTTATATAATTATAAACCCTCGTTTAATTATCAAAATATAAATGTCCTCCGAATGTCAAACATTTTATGTTATATTGAGCGTTTATTTTTCGTATTTTAAGCGTATCTTTCAAATCGCGTAACTTTTAAAATATCGGGTTTCGATAATACCCGCTTTAACAAATTGTGGGAAAAAAATATTAAATCTCACTCACTTAACAAATAGCCGATCCATATGTTTCTTGATAACACGTGTAGTGTTGTCTTAACATACTGATATACTTGATATCTCTTCATGTATATCCTTAATACTAGTAATCTTGTTTTCATTTGTAACAAATAGAAACACGTCTCTTTGGTACCTTCATTTTACCGAATCAACACAAAGCCACCAACACCACAAGCTTAACTTTATTTATCTACCTTTTATGATTCTATTAATAACTTGATATTATAGCTTAAATCTTGGTATAAATTCATCTTGATCATCATCAGAACATCATTTTCGTAGGACTTGAGGTTATGTTCTTCAAGAAGTGTTGTTTTTCCTCATCCTTTTGTAAGATTTCATCTTTCTTGTTGTAAATTATTTATATGTATATATATATGTATTTATCATTTTTACTACTGTAAATGATGATGTAATAGTGTATTAAGGGGTTGATGATATTGTATATGATTTGTGAAAGTATAATAACTAGCCTAGACAAGCCCTATATGATTGTTATAAATTCTTGTTTAGGTCAGTGGCTAAAACGTGTGGTCTTAGGAAATTGAGTAGTTAATGAGTATTAGATAAAAATATAGAGATATGGCCCTATGTTTTCTGGTGATTTGGCCGGGTCGCTCGTCCCGTGACGATACCCGATGATTTAGATATGGTCGAAACCGTTAAAAGATACCGAATCTGATCACCAGTTTTACACGGCCGAAAACTCTTAAAAGTTGTATAATGACCTCTAAATATGTAAAACTAAAAGTTGTAGATAAAATCATGAAGAACTAGATTCGATTGGATAGTTTACCAGTTCCTTACGGTTTGGAAATGGCGACCAAAATGGTGGAAACGAGTTTGGCTGCCAAAAACAGCCAACTCTTCTAAGAGATAAAAGGAGTAAATGAGATATGATTAGTATAAATTAGAGGTAATTTGACTTATAATAAGTAAACTAAGTAAGTTAAGAACTATTTTGGTTAAAATAACTCATCTAGACTATTTATTGGTTTAGGAGAAATTATCTAATCTACGAGACATGTCGGAACAACTATAATAAATGGACTATTCTTCATTAACGTAAAATATGATGATTTTTATACAAACTGAAGTGATATAACCCACTTGTCGGAAATTGCATAATCATTTGTATACTGATATTTATATAACCCAAGACCGGACCAACGTGAGATATTAAGTTGATGTCGTTTGAGGCGCTTTTAGAACCCATAATACATATAAAGTGGATTTGGGCCACAAAAGCCCAACTTGCACTTGTAATTGCTATTGGGCAATTATTGGGCCTAAGATTAATAACCAAATTGGAGTCTAATACTCATTTTAAAATGGCCTTAAGTTATATAAAAGTGTAATGGGCCACTAATGGGCCTTAATGAGCTTAATGACCATAATGGGATAATACATGGTAAATTATTATCAAAAGGTTTACGAAACTTATACAATGTCCAAACTTACTAAAGTGAACTATTTACATATATGTATGGCTTACGTATAGACTCGAGGTTAAGACGCGTCTCTTCATTATAGGTCTCGTTCGGTCATATGTCGACCGATGGGCATCTCATTCTTGATCAATGAGCGATTGATATCTCGTGAAGTCGTGTGTCGACTATTGGGTGTTTTGTCCTCGATAAACGTGTAACGGATATATCAGGTGAGTTCATAGCCTCACTTTTACTGCTTTATATGTGTTTATAAACCCGCGAGGGGGAATACATGCTCTTGGTATAAAATATACGTTGTCTATATATATAGTTTTGAGAGGATACATGTTTATGAATAAACATGTGAAGTTTGACTATATGCTTTGAACGAATACAAGTTGTTGTAAATGAATACAAGATGCTTGATTAAATGCTTTTGAAAGATGAACACAAGCGTTGATTGTATTGATTGTGAACCGCTATTTGCTAAGTGCTGTATTGCCAAAATTTGGAAAGTCCCTATAAACCCATGAACCGTTAACTACCCTTGATGGGTAGGCGCTGGTACAGACGGATGGATCCATCGGGGATGGCCCCCACCTGGGCAGGTCGCACCTGTGGGTTGGAGGCTCAGCCAGGTGTGTTGTATTAGAAGTAAGGGGGTATTCGGCAAAATACCTGACTAGGGCATTATTATACTTAAGGCTTCGGTGTCATGGCTTAGTAGAATAGCGTGGACTTTGGGTATTGCATGTGTTGCACTATCGACAGTGGATGAGATTCTTGTGTTCAAAAGCTTTATGGTTTATTTCAAACCCCATTATTGTTTATTTAAAAACCTATGAATTCACTCAACCGTTGTGTTGACATGTTAGCATGTATTCTCAGGTATATAGGTTTAAGAGCAGCTGGAGCATGGAGCCGCGCAGGATAAAGTAAAGGCAAAACAAACAATTTCCATTCGATACATTTGACAAATCTTTATTATTTCTTAAGGTTGAACAAACTGGTGGGACCTCTTTTTAGTTAACTCTGATTTTGTCGAATGGTTTATTTTATAAAACGTCTCTTTTGAGGTCGTTTTCTATGACTATGTGTGATGTGCTATGAAGTAGCGCCCCAAAGTGGTATTTCGGTGCGTGGTGATTTGGGGGTGTTACAGATTGGTATCAGAGCACTAGTTATAGCGAACTAGGTCATTTTTAAAACCTAGACTATAACTGCTCTTTCGTAAAATTGTTTGGTTGCCTTACAAAGTATCCGCGCGCTCATGGCTCCTTGAAACCAAAGCTTGGTTGTGATATTGTGATCATGTGTGTATGTAGAAATGTTTGTATGTATATTGAATGTATATACTATGGTATTTAAGGGCATTGTGCTTGAAGCAATGAGCCTTACGTGATTATCGTACATTTTATGATACGGTTTTACAGAGAGTTTGGCCTCGCCGCCAATCACTTTTCTTGATAATTAATTTATTATCCGAATACGAGTATGGACCTCGTTTGATATTTTGGGTACATATATATTGTTTCATAATCTATCGCATGTCGACTAATTTAAGCTCGATTTTTGTCATCGCATCGTGATGTGCCATTTTAGGACATCTCCTTTTGAAACGTAATTGATAAGCGTATTATTATATTTCTGCACTCCTTATGATTTTGGAGAATCATTTCTTCAAGGGGAGATCTTCTACGTAATATAACGTTTAATTTAATTGTGTTTGATTACGTTTTGTGGCGAAAAGGAGGATGCCAATGTTGGACCTAAAATATATATACCCAAATCATTATATAATTTGGGTACAACAAAGATATGCTCATAGTAGTCATTAGTTGAGCAATTTAATACCTTATATTTAAATGGAATGGGACATTTAAATATAGAGAATTTAAATCGTCCAACTATGTGTCGTTTAAGGTTATCTTATTGAAATGGATTGGGACATTTGAATAAGAAAGTTTTAAACCACTGGACCTTAGATTGTTTATGGTTTCTTTATTCAAATGGAATGGGACGTTTGAATACAGAAATCATGGAGTAAGTTTGACACCATGTGCTTTTCTTGGCATTTAATTTGATTATGTTATCGTGTTTTGTGACGGTATTACTGAGTAGGATGATTTATAATCATCTTGTTGAAATAAACTGGGACGCCTTTTTATTTGAACAAGAAAGTTATAAGTTCCCGAACCATAAATTTATAAATTCTTGTTTACATGGATTGGGACGCCTTTCGATGAAAACAAGAAATTATAAATAAGTGGGCTCAAGAGTGCTTGACTTGGTTTGTGATTATTTTTGTATACGGATGTATTTCTTCGACTCATGTTTCGTTGGTACGTATCGTTCGTTTTCGTCATCATTATCGTTATTATTGATTATCTCTATGTACGCCGTTAGTCTTCTCTCGAGTTATAATTTGTTTCTATGGGCCATTTCTAATGTGTCCTAACTATCGCAAGCATTATAAGCTAATCGTTAAGAACCATTACATGTTCCGAGAACAGATGACTTGTTTAATCGACACTAGTTGTGTACTTGTGGATTGACTGAGGATTAAGTTATCAACACAACTCATCGTGAATGAAAAGATCTTGGGATTCTTTCTTGTGATTATGGATGGTTCATCGAAGAATTTTTCAAACATAACAAGAAAATATTTTGGGTATGGATCCGTTTGTGAGCACCCTGTAATATCTTTTGGGTATGCATCCGTCTGTGAGCACCCTACAATGTCATTTGGGTATGGATCCGTGTGTGAGCACCCTCTGATGACGAAAATATTGTTCGATATGCATCTATGCAATCAAGATCGTGAACATCCTTTAACTTGCAAACTTTCCTTTGACTGGACTTATCTGAAATTCCTGTCAAATATTCTTATTTATCATGGCTTGACCATTTAGCAAGCATGAGTTAACTTGCTTGAACTTATTGATTTGGCATGGCTTGACTATTTTGCAAGCATGTCGTAATGTGATTATATGTGCCTAGTGATGGCTTTTGTATTTGATTTGGATCATAGTTACTTCGATAGAGTATTTCATACTCCGAAAGATTTCTGTGTCGGTAAATTTGATTTTGAAGAAATAGGTTTGCATGTTTGAGATCATGCAACTTGATGATTTTGTGCGACTCGTAATAATTGCCCCGTCGTGAATATTTTGTAACGTTTTCCATGGATTTATGTCTGATCCATACGATTTTCTTTTATGGGGTAATTTTTTTATGAAACCCGTGGACCATATGTGTTTCGATGTGATCGATGTGATCATCGATAGTTTTGAATTGATTCTCGCATTGAAGATTTTTCAAATGCGCCTACTTCTTTTGACTCTTCGCTTTTCATGTGGAATTTTTCTAACTTATATCGACCGTCGCAAATTTGATAAACTAGTAGTAATGTACCTTGAGGTACTTCCAAAAATTGACGGCTTGTTAATTTTTCGCTTTCAATGGCTTCTCCTTCGAGTTATGTATTATTCTTTACTTATAAGGGTTAAAGCTACATTTAAAACGTTCATTCATGGTTGTTATGTATACTCGTTGCTTTGAATTTTGTTCATTGACATTCGTTAGAAACCTCAACGATGATTTGTCTACCTCTCAGCTCTTCACCCTTTAACCGAAGACTATTGAGACGAATTAAGCGCTGGGACATCGCTTCCTAAAGGGGTAGATGATGTAATAACCCGAACTTTAAAATCAACATTTAGACCGAGTTCTAATACTAATTCTATTATTCATAACAATATTTATTAATCGACTTTTATTTGTCATGTTCGTTCGACGAACAATATTGATTTCTCGACTAGACGGCAAGATTAAGGCTTTAATGTATCCAATAAGTTTTATTTATTATTTATCGACAAAGTCTATGTCTGTCATTGATCGTGAATATCCTCGTTATGATATAGAAATATTTCTATTCTCGTCGTTTTAATTTCTCGTTTTATGAGAATTCTTGATAATTTACATTAATCCTTTAAGCGTCGTTCGTTTATATAATGAGTTAATATTTTATATAATTATAAACCCTCGTTTAATTATCAAAATATAAATGTCCTCCGAATGTCAAACATTTTATGTTATATTGAGCGTTTATTTTTCGTATTTTAAGCGTATCTTTCAAATCGCGTAACTTTTAAAATATCGGGTTTCGATAATACCCGCTTTAACAAATTGTGGGAAAAAAATATTAAATCTCACTCACTTAACAAATAGCCGATCCATATGTTTCTTGATAACACGTGTAGTGTTGTCTTAACATACTGATATACTTGATATCTCTTCATGTATATCCTTAATACTAGTAATCTTGTTTTCATTTGTAACAAATAGAAACACGTCTCTTTGGTACCTTCATTTTACCGAATCAACACAAAGCCACCAACACCACAAGCTTAACTTTATTTATCTACCTTTTATGATTCTATTAATAACTTGATATTATAGCTTAAATCTTGGTATAAATTCATCTTGATCATCATCAGAACATCATTTTCGTAGGACTTGAAGTTATGTTCTTCAAGAAGTGTTGTTTTTCCTCATCCTTTTGTAAGATTTCATCTTTCTTGTTGTAAATTTATTTATATGTATATATATATGTATTTATCATTTTTACTACTGTAAATGATGATGTAATAGTGTATTAAGGGGTTGATGATATTGTATATGATTTGTGAAAGTATAATAACTAGCCTAGACAAGCCCTATATGATTGTTATAAATTCTTGTTTAGGTCAGTGGCTAAAACGTGTGGTCTTAGGAAATTGAGTAGTTAATGAGTATTAGATAAAAATATAGAGATATGGCCCTATGTTTTCTGGTGATTTGGCCGGGTCGCTCGTCCCGTGACGATACCCGATGATTTAGATATGGCCGAAACCGTAAAAAGATACCGAATCTGATCACCAGTTTTACACGGCCGAAAACTCTTAAAAGTTGTATAATGACCTCTAAATATGTAAAACTAAAAGTTGTAGATAAAATCATGAAGAACTAGATTCGATTGGATAGTTTACCAGTTCCTTACGGTTTGGAAATGGCGACCAAAATGGTGGAAACGAGTTTGGCTGCCAAAAACAGCCAACTCTTCTAAGAGATAAAAGGAGTAAATGAGATATGATTAGTATAAATTAGAGGTAATTTGACTTATAATAAGTAAACTAAGTAAGTTAAGAACTATTTTGGTTAAAATAACTCATCTAGACTATTTATGGTTTAGGAGAAATTATCTAATCTACGAGACATGTCGGAACAACTATAATAAATGGACTATTCTTCATTAACGTAAAATATGATGATTTTTATACAAACTGAAGTGGTATAACCCACTTGTCGGAAATTGCATAATCATTTGTATACTGATATTTATATAACCCAAGACCGGACCAACGTGAGATATTAAGTTGATGTCGTTTGAGGCGCTTTTAGAACCCATAATACATATAAAGTGGATTTGGGCCACAAAAGCCCAACTTGCACTTGTAATTGCTATTGGGCAATTATTGGGCCTAAGATTAATAACCAAATTGGAGTCTAATACTCATTTTAAAATGGCCTTAAGTTATATAAAAGTGTAATGGGCCACTAATGGGCCTTAATGAGCTTAATGACCATAATGGGATAATACATGGTAAATTATTATCAAAAGGTTTACGAAACTTATACAATGTCCAAACTTACTAAAGTGAACTATTTACATATATGTATGGCTTACGTATAGACTCGAGGTTAAGACGCGTCTCTTCATTATAGGTCTCGTTCGGTCATATGTCGACCGATGGGCATCTCATTCTTGATCAATGAGCGATTGATATCTCGTGAAGTCGTGTGTCGACTATTGGGTGTTTTGTCCTCGATAAACGTGTAACGGATATATCAGGTGAGTTCATAGCCTCGCTTTTACTGCTTTATATGTGTTTATAAACCCGCGAGGGGGAATACATGCTCTTGGTATAAAATATACGTTGTCTATATATATAGTTTTGAGAGGATACATGTTTATGAATAAACATGTGAAGTTTGACTATATGCTTTGAACGAATACAAGTTGTTGTAAATGAATACAAGATGCTTGATTAAATGCTTTTGAAAGATGAACACAAGCGTTGATTGTATTGATTGTGAACCGCTATTTGCTAAGTGCTGTATTGCCAAAATTTGGAAAGTCCCTATAAACCCATGAACCGTTAACTACCCTTGATGGGTAGGCGCTGGTACAGACGGATGGATCCATCGGGGATGGCCCCCACCTGGGCAGGTCGCACCTGTGGGTTGGAGGCTCAGCCAGGTGTGTTGTATTAGAAGTAAGGGGGTATTCGGCAAAATACCTGACTAGGGCATTATTATACTTAAGGCTTCGGTGTCATGGCTTAGTAGAATAGCGTGGACTTTGGGTATTGCATGTGTTGCACTATCGACAGTGGATGAGATTCTTGTGTTCAAAAGCTTTATGGTTTATTTCAAACCCCATTATTGTTTATTTAAAAACCTATGAATTCACTCAACCGTTGTGTTGACATGTTAGCATGTATTCTCAGGTATATAGGTTTAAGAGCAGCTGGAGCATGGAGCCGCGCAGGATAAAGTAAAGGCAAAACAAACAATTTCCATTCGATACATTTGACAAATCTTTATTATTTCTTAAGGTTGAACAAACTGGTGGGACCTCTTTTTAGTTAACTCTGATTTTGTCGAATGGTTTATTTTATAAAACGTCTCTTTTGAGGTCGTTTTCTATGACTATGTGTGATGTGCTATGAAGTAGCGCCCCAAAGTGGTATTTCGGTGCGTGGTGATTTGGGGGTGTTACAGTTTTCCAGGACTTATCCATTTCCGCTGCTATTAAGTCTTTATTATGTTTCAGTCATTCATACTATGTAATATATCCGTGCACTGAGCGTTTTGCTCAGCCGTTACTTTCCTTTCCATGTCCCAAAACGGGAGGTACCCAAGACTCGAGCATTTGGAGGACGTGCATAGGATGGAAGCTGCCATAGACTTCTTTACCTTTTGCCTTCATATACTTATGCTTGTTTAGTCATTTCTCATTCCTTTACTTTATTTATGTTTTGGGCTTATGTTTGGGAAACGATGTTTGATTCCGGTTTTCCTTATGGTCATGTATGTTTTAGTACATATTACCTTGTATGCTTTGATGACACGCCATAATTACGCGTAACGGTCTACTTATCAAAGTGGGGTGTTACAATTATGGTATCAGAGCCAAGGCTTCGACCTGTAGGCTCTAAAACTTGACCTGTGACTAGTGGGTAGTCCATAGGAGCTTCCTAAGCCAACGCTTGTTATTCCACGTATTGATGTGTTCAACGCATTGTTGTTTTAACCATGATGTTTTTAGCACTTTGATGTTTTAACCTTGATGTTTTCATCGATATTGTTCACTAATATGGATGGACAACCGTCATTCATATTTAGTTATGTGTCATTGTTCATGCATGATGTTCCTAGTGAACTATGATTAATGTGAACTAAACCCTAGTAGTTCATAATTAGTCACATAAAAAATTTTCTGATAAGTCTTGACAGATGATTGTTATTTATTTATGTTTCATGTATCATTGTTGTAGGAATTTTGACTAAGTAACAGTTGGTACAGGAGTGGCCCTATTTAGTCGCATGTGCTTTTATCGAAACTTTTAACTTTGGGACCGACCCATAGCATCCCCTCGCCATGTCATTTTGTTTTGGCTAAACTGACCATAGGCGTTTACCTTCGCACATAAAAGTTTTACAAACTGCATCATGCATTCATGCACTATTTTCACGCATAAAGTTTTTTTCATGATTATTGCATAAAATTTTGTTCATGTTTAGTTATATTATGCTCTAATCAGATTAATCATATCAATTTTGTATTGTGAACCGATCCATGGTCATTCACACCAGTTATTTTCGAATTTCATCTCATTACAGTCATATTTACTTCATGTCCACTCATTATAATTTTCATGATCCTTATGTCGATTATGTTTTCATGATACCATGGTTAACTTCATTTTCATGCTGATTATGTTTATACTCCTTCATGATTAATTTAATTCCAAGATTTTTCATGTTGACTTCATCTTCATGTTAAGTATGTCTTAAGTCTACTTATGTTGATTATGTTCTCATCATGTCGATCATGCCCTCATGCTAGACATTGAAAGATTCCAGTAAATTCTACTTTTATGATAGTCATGGTTGGTCTCCATTAACCATGCTTTCATGCTGCTCATTGTTGAGTTTCGTTTCACCTACCTTTTGGGTGTTTTATCTATGCAATCAGAATGATGTTTATTCGTACTAAGTGCATCTGCCACTACATTTGCCTTGCCGGGATTATTCCCTGTAAAATCATGTCAGATGATCGACCCATATCGATCATTTCATGTGCATTTCATGTGTACCACATGTACCGTATTCCATGTGTATTACACGTACTTTGATCCAGGTGTATTTTACTTACAATGCTCTACTAGTTTTTGCTAGTCGATTCTAAATCATCTCAGGTGTACTCCACTTGCTGATACTCTACAACATTGCTGATGCCGCTCATAGCTTGGAGATGTTACTAAGGGTTGATGTTGCGGATGTTGGAGACGCTACGAGATGCTGATACTGTTCACAACCTGGAGATCTTACAAGACGAAGACAAAGTCGTTAGATCAAAGCGATCGGACGAGAAGATGCTTCACAACCAGACGATTTCCATCAATCATTGTCCCAAATTCTTAGTTACATGTCACACGTCATTCAGTTATCGTTTCAGTCATATGAGTGGAGAACCGGTACCAGCCGGCCACTCAGCTAAATAGTTACATCAATCACAGTCATGAGAATGACCGTCATGGAACTGACAGACAAGACGATAGTAACCACTACTATGACAGCAACTATCCTAGAAATCGCAACCGAGGTTCCGGCCGCGGACGTGACCAGAGATACAAATGAGCAGTATTCCAATCGATCTATCAATTATGGAATAATAACCTAATATTTATAGTTATATTTGTTTCACACCTCGAGACACATGTCAAATCAGTCAAGACACATGTCTCACGTATGCTTTCAGAAGACACGTGTCAAGACACCAGTCAAGACACATGTCACGCGTATATTTCCAAGACACGAGTCAAGACACATGACTCATGTCAAATTCTGGAGCATCCCTAAGAAATTTAGGGTACCCTCCAAAGGGTATACCCATTTCGTTGTGCCATGTATTAATCAGGCCATAAGTATTTTAGTACCAGCACCGGCATATCAGTGAGAACTATCACGGTTGCTCGTTTGACACTTTCATTTCTTGCACCCATATTTCATATATATTCATGACCATACAGGACGCCATTTATATTCCCATATATACGAAGGTTTTCCTTTAGCCTAATGATGAGATCCAAGCTGCTAACGCATTACCTCGGACAGACACGAGTTGAATTTAATCCTAATTATGGACTACGAACAGCACACCCTGCTACGATTCATGATTTTGTATAGTAATGTTCAGGCTCTTGAATACATTCAGCATGGTTTTCCATCAGTAAAATCATTACAAATTATCTATGCTTTACAAGCACGTGCTTTGTTAGCCATGACTGCTAAAAATTTCTAGCTGTCAGTTAAGACACGACCATTGAAGTTCCTTTTTTGCATAACCAGATGATTGTTCCAAAATCTTCCCATATATTCCAGAATAACCTTCAAGGAGAAGGACGGTAACATGAGATTATGTGTCGACTACCGTCGATTTAAACAAATTACCATTCATAACCTTCATTCTCCTCCACGTATTGATGACATGTGCAATCAACCTTAGGGTGTTAGGCATTCTTCCAAGATCGGATTCATGATCTTGTTACTAGTATTGACGAGTAAAAGAGCATGACATTTCCATGACTGCTATTCGTACACGATTCGGTCATGCTAGATTCATGATTTTATATTAGTCTCATAAATGTTCTAGCAGCATTATGGACTTAATAAAATGAGTTTCCATGAACTCATAAACAAATTCATCAGTGTTTTCATCGAGGACAACCTGATTTCCTCTAAGTCAAGAGAAGAGCAGTAAGACCATACTTGCACTATGTTGTAAATTTTATGACAAGAGAAATTTCACCCTAAAATTTTCTAATTTAAATTTTGGTTGATTACAGTGACACGCTGAATCACGTGTATTCTCACAGTTAATGTTACCATGACTCAACTTATGCATAAAGGTGAGAACCCTACACTACATTAGGTGTTCCAAAAAATCCTACGCTAAGAGAAGTCTAATTTCGGAGACTTATTGTTCCGCAAAGTTCTGTGTATCAAGTTTCTACGAAGCAAGATATAATTACGTTCATATCTAAGTACCGGACATACCAACAGGCTAAGATAGAACACCAACAGACTAGGATGTCTTTCCATCATCAGAAATTGTGAACAGAAATGGGACAAGATCTCCATGGAGTTTGGTTACCGGATTAACGCAACTCAGAAGAAGCAAGATGCTATCTGGGTTACATCCGCACGGATTTCAGAACCAACAGATTGATCGGACACATTCCAGCCAAGGCTCATCCGATCACTTGGTAATCCGTCAGCTATCGGGTCAGACAAAGGTTCGCATTTGTGCTCCTTATTTACGTCCACGTCCTTGTTCTAATTTCACGACTTGCTTTCACGCTCACGTTCATGACACTATTACGTTCATGATCGTATCTTGGCTTACGATTTTACGTTCATCTTCGTTCTGGGAAGTTTTGCAAGAACTAGAGAGACCAGACTCAAGTTTAGTATAACTCCCTATCCTCAGATAGATGTTTCACGTCACATTCTACGTCTCACATTGTAGAATTTGGCGTTACCGCAGTTGTATTCCATGTTCACGATATGTTTCACGTGTCATGTTCATTCCACATTCCTTATATCACGTTCACGATATGTTACACGTATCATGGATCACGATATGTTTGCTCATATTACCCTCACCATATCTCCACGTATCACGTTCAAAAAAGTTCACGTATCACGTTCAAAATTTTTCACGTACTACGTTTCAATATGTCTCACGCATTGTTGCTAATTATGAGTTAAGTTAGATTGTTTTGCACAATAACGTTTCAGTTATCCTTTCACGTTAATTCTTATTCCCTCGATCAAATTCAGGGGATCTATCTTACGTAGATGACAAGGAACTTTGCGTGTTTTCAAGTCAAGGTCAGGAGGACCAAGATTATCATTGTGTCAAGATCTTGTGAAGGAACCGTTCCAGGAGGGAAGCCACGTGGAAACGGACAAGTTCTTCCGGACTTCTTATCCGTTTTTCTCTTATCAATTAGATATGTCATTTCAGTCACTTCACGTTCCATGTCCTTTCAAGACATGTCATGTTCCATGTTCCTTCTACCATGTCACCTGCACGTCCATTTATCTTACATACCCTCTCAGCTTGATTCAGGTATGTTTCTCTTTTAGTTACATATCTATAATTCGGGGACAAATTATTCTTTTTAGGGGGAAGAGTTGTAAAACCCGCATGCTTTTACCATGAACATACACTAATAATCGTACGTACAAGATTACAACTTTCCTTATATAAAATGAACAGTGTCACGAATATTAATTACAAGAATTACGTACGTGTTATTACACGACAAGTATGTATTAATACAAGATAATTATTATCAATAATAATTATAATCACGAATATGAACTCATGAGCGTAATAATCACGAACACATAAATATGTATTTACGTATGTTATTATTATGATTACGTACTAGTATTTATAATAACACGAATAAATTATAATAACGTAACGTAAATACAAACGTACGAACACGTAATTATTAAGCATGAAAAGGTTCCGGTTTCCCTTGTGGGCCCCACCTACCCGCGGACACAAAGAAAGGAAACGGGCCTTATGGCCCAACCCACTTCACAAAAATATGTTAGGAAGGTAAATCATTACATTTTCATTTATCACATTTTCAAAATAAAGCAAAAACCCTAGCAAACCATATGGTGGCCGCCAGTTCTGTTTATGGCGCCAGTAGCACCCAAAAGGAGAACGAGATGTTCTCTTTATGCCGCCAGCAGCACCCAAAAGGAGAACCTGATGTTCTTATTATGCCGCCAGCAGCACCCTAAAGGAGAACGTGATGTTCTAATTATGACGCCGGCAGCAAGCCAAAAGAAGGACGGGGTTTGATTTTAATTATTGATTAGGAATGTGTTCGTGAGATCAAGATATATCCATTCCACGTGTTTTGGGTAATCCGAAAACCATTCTTTTAAATTCCTTTTTATGCTTTTATGAATATATGAACATGGAGTTAATTAAAACATGAACTAAAACATGTAAAATCATGGTGGGCAATTTAATTAGGGTGTTTTCGGGTTTGTTGGTTCTGGCCGCCACACGAACCGAGAGTCCCAAGAAACTCGGTGTCGCTTTGGTTCTCACCACCAACCAAGACCTAGGTCTTGGTGGTGTTTGGCTCGGTCTACAACAGGGACAAGACACCCCGACGTGCGTCGGGGGTGTCTTGTGGTTGGTTTGGTCTCGACAGTAACACAGCCCCAACCACCGGCTTAAGCCGGTGGCTATTTTAGGAAAGCAGAGGGAACCGTAGGCAGGCAGGAAGAACCACTAGCTACTGCCGGTGGGAACCTGGTGGTCAGCGGCTAGCCGAGAGAAAGGAACCATCGGCTTCAGCCGGTGGCATATTTACACAAACAGGGGCAACCGGTTCGCCGGTTTGCCACTGTTTTTAGGGGTGTTTGGTTCATGGTTTTCACGGGTTCGGTTCATGACACGTTTTAATAACTTAATAACACACGGTTCGATCCATGATCATTTTTACAAGTTTATTTAATTTTACAAGTATATAATTTTACAAGTTAATTAAATTAATTTGGCATGATATATAATTAATTTACTTAAAACATGGACTTAAGTTTATTATTATTATTAGTAAGACATGATTTTAACCTAAGTATTTAATTATTTATTTTACACTATAGTATTAATTAATTATTAAACATGAAATACAATTAATTAATAACCATGACTTAGGTTATATTAATACAATATTAGTACATGTTTTAACCTAAGTATTTTATACACTTTAATTTAATTAAATCATGCTTATATTTTATTAAATCATATAACATATAGTTTATTTAATTTACATGTATTAATTAATAAATTATACTATTTAATCACATGACTTAGAATATTAATCAGTAAAACTTAAGCTTATCTTATTAGCTTAAAAATCCAACTTATTTCTAATTATGGGAACTTTCTATTTTTATAAACTTATTTATTTTAAGCAGCTAATCTATTTATGGAAACTTTCTATTTTTAGAAACTTACCTATTTTAAGCCGTAAAACTATTTTTGGAAACTTTTTATTTTTCGAAACTTTCTATTTTAGGAAACCTTCTATTTTTAGGAAGTTACTTATTATTACACAACAAGTATAATGATACAAGAAATACAAGTAATACTTAATCAGAATATACATAATACATTATGAACACAACATAATGTTAAAATCAGTGAAAACATGACATGAACGTATAAAACAAGCTAAGACATGATATAAAACCAGTTACGTACCCAGTAATCAGAATACTTATACACGTATACTATTATGTAGCATTAGTGAGATCGAAGTATGACTCTCGTCCGTTCGTCTTGTTCGTTCACTGGACTTATGGTACGGATTCTCCGTCTTTTCAGTATGGACATTCTTCCTTATTAGGATTTCCGTATGCAGCCAACTATTTTCCCCAGTATATGTTTTATATGCTTTTGAATTGCTTATGTTTAATTAGATACCTAAAGCCATATATATGCTTGACCAGTTTCACCTAGTTATGGAGGTACCATAACCATAACACTGGAGGCACCAGTGTTATGACTCCACTACGACGGAGTGATAGCTCGTGGCGTCCCTTCAGCTTTTGGCCATATTATTATTATTATCAGGTGGGGCGTATGGGTGCATCCTAGCTTACATGTTTTCAGCAGATTATTCAGGTGAATGTGGTGTGTGCCTTGCATCCTTCACAAGGAGCTAATCCCTCCTACTCAAACAGTTATATTAATTAGAGGCAACCCCTCTAATTGCATGACGAGGTCACCCCTCCAAGTATTCATGCACGTTGATATTTCATGACCTATATTGGCTAATGGTTAACATGTTAAACAGTTTTTATAAGATAAACATAAGGCTTTTCAAACAATAAAACCAGTTTTACTAAGTTATACTAGGTTTTCCATGACTTATACATTTCTGCTGCTATTAAGTGTTTATTATGTTTCAGTCATTCATACTATGTCATATATCCGTGCACTGAGCATTTTGCTCAGCCGTTACTTTCCTTTACATGTCCCAAAACGGTAGGTACCCAAGAATCGAGCATTTGGAGGACGTGCATAGGATGGAAGATGCCATAGACTTCTTTACCTTTTGCCTTCATATACTTATGCTTGTTTAATCATTTCTCATTCCTTTACTTTATTTATGTTTTGGGCTTATGTTTGGGAACCGAGGTTTGATTCCGGTTTTCTCTATGGTCATGTATGTTTTAGTACATATGACCTTGCATGCTTTGATGACACGCCATAATTACGCGTAACGGTCCACTTATCAAAGTGGGGTTTAAAGTCTTAATATCATCTTATAATCTTAGTGAAGTCCTAAAAGTATTTGTAGACTTGTCCAAAAAGAACTATGTATTGATTCCATGTAGATTTCTTAATATTAGGGTTTTTAGGTCATTAATCCTAATGATTTTCTAACTTGGGTAATTAGGGTTTATATCTTAATGTACACTTATGTTAAGTCTTATATAGCATGTTTATGACTTCTATGAGTTCTACATTCTTAGTTTGAGGGTTTATATAAGTTGATCATATTCTAGGGTTATTTAAATAAGATTAAGGTTCTATGCTTTAAAAACTTGTACTTTATGCTTTAATAATTTGTAACTTGGTTCAAGATAAATGTATGATCATACTATGATACTTAGTTGAGTTTTATATTTTGTTGCAAAAGATTAGAGTCTAATTCATTATAGTTTGGATTTTATATGCTAATCTTGGTTTTATATCATTTTCTTGTAATTAGCTTGTGATTAGTGAATATTAGTGTTTTGTGATTATTTAAATTTCCTTTATTTAGTGGATTAGAATAGTGTAGAGTGTTTAATAATAGTACATTTTCATTTTGAGGTTACATCGTTTGAAATATTAGTTTATAAGGGATTTCTAGGGTTTCTATAGGAATTTAGGGTATCCTTGTTATATTTGAGTTGTTCTTATTCATTGTTTATTCATATGATAACTTTTAGAACTCAGACTTGATATATACATAGTGTTTATAACGTATAGGCATATGTTGATGTGGAAATTGTGATAGTGAGATCCATAAGTCAGTCATGAAGTATAGTGAAATGCAAAAAATTCAGAGTAAAATCACCTTTTTATTTATGAACATGGATATTACATTAACCAAAACTATTAGATGTTATATCATATTGGCAAATAAGGCTTCTAATATTAAGGAAAAGTCAAAGACAACTAGGAGGGAGATGTACTACATGTTACTTAGAGGTCACCAAGCAGGGTGGACCTATAATAAATTGAGGGGATTGTCATTTGATCAATTGGAATATTTTGCATATCCTATCTAAAAAAATGTTAGTCATCACAACCCACATCTTCAACTATCTACTGAAAGACAGGAAGAAATTAAAGAAGAGTTAAAGATAAAGAAGGCATCTAGGTTAACAAGGCCTGTGAAGAAGGGGGTAAAGTTTTCATTTCCAGAGTTTGATCCGTTGAACCCAAAAATCAGTGAAGGAATTTTGAAGAAGAACTTGGAGCTTTCTCCTTTGGAGGTTGGTGATGTGACTGCAATTGTACCTCTTGACTTCAGAAACTCCATTATTAAGTATGAAGAAGATTCAACAACAGGTTTCTGGAAGGTAACAAGGTATGGAGATAAGGTACATGTCTTTTCCTTACTTATGTCTCTGTTTGGAAGTGTTGAAAGAAAAGACTTGGGAACTCTTTGGAGTCTAATGAAGAAGAAATATGAGAATGAAGCTCCTTCATCTTTGAATGGAATAAAGATATGTTCAACATTCAAGAGAATGTTTGATCATGATGCAGCTGGTCCAGTTTGGTTGGATTTTGATGATTTGAGTACATTGGAGTGGCGTTTGTATTCGGCTGTTGGAGTCTACCATCTCTGCACAACAAAGTTTTTAGAATTCTTGCTGGTTGATAAGGTTTATCCACTGTCACAAGAAGTTTTGAAGAAGATGGTGAGCACCAAGTCAAAGGTGGATTATACCAGTGGAGTAGGAGTTGACTTGATGAGATTTCTTCTCACTGAAATACAAGAATAGGTTTTATTTGTAAGAATCCTCTGTATATTTTGCTTTTATTCAGAAACTTGATGTTTAGGATAACTATCAAGTTTAGGGGAGGATTGTTGGTAATAAAATTCACTAAGTCTTCTAGCCGCTGACAAAAGGAATCAAGCCACTGACAAGAGTAATCAAGCCGCCGACAAACTAGACGCAGACAAGAAGGATTAAGCCACTGTCAAGAGTTAGTAGTTGTTTTAGTCAACGCGTTTTGTATATTAGGAAGATATGCATGTATATTGTATTTCTTATGCTTATCTGTTCAATATCTTCCTAGAATAGTTAATGCATAGCTTAATGTTCAAGGCTCCTTATTCTATAAAAGGAGGCCTTAGGGTTTATGGTTTAATAACACTTTCAATAGTATTTGTACGCCGTTGATGATTAATCAAAAGTTGAAAGTTTGGTATATTGTTTGTTCTTTGTTCTAAGTATTAATTCTTCTTAATACTTAGATTGTTTCATACACAAAGTTTCTCTACATATTACACTTGATTTAATCTCGTTAATACAAAGCTAAACCGATCTAAGTTTGGGATCAATAATAAAAATACCACTTTCGATTCATCCGATGTGAGTCATAAAAGGGGAGAGAATGACCAGAATGTTGGTAAATATCATGATAAATGCCATATGACTACTTCATTAACCAATTCTGATTCTAAGATTGAAGAGCTCGAAACGATTTTATCTCAACAATCAAAATATCCTGAGAATGTCAAACTTGAATTTTCGAAGAAAATAGAAAAAATTTAAACAAATTTTGAAAAACTTAAAAACGCAAATATGGTTTTTGAACGACAATTGGATCGTAAAATTCAAGATGCTAAAGCTAAAAAGGATCAATTTATGAAACAAATTAGTTTGTTAGAATCTAAGTTGGCTAAGAGAAATTACATCATGAAAATGCTGATTTAAAGGCTCACGTTGAAGAGAAGGTTTTTGCAATAACTGCCTCGAAAAATGAACTAAGGAAAATTAATGGAACAAGAATGGACACTAATTTTGAAAAACAATCAATCTTGGGGTAACCGACTAAAAATCAGTCCGTTAGACAACTGACTGCATTTAGATCTAAGCGACCAAAATCCTCAAGACCGCGGTTTGCCTCCTAAGTTGATACAGGTCATTTTTCTAAACCTGACACTCCACTAACTAGGCCCAATGTGACTAAATATTCCTTTGCAAAACCTCAAAACAAGACTGCCTCTAGTGATTCTAGGTATAGTTATGAACGTGCTAAAACATAATCCAACTAACATGACTCATAATCACTATAGAGAGGAAGCTAAGAAAAGGACATAAGCAAGAAATGCTAATGTGATGCCTTCTGCTAGATTACATAACACTACTAATGGTAGCATCTCGAAACCTAAGAGCGTTAGTTGATCATCAAGGAATTGATCTGCTTCTAAAATTAGTAGTGCAAAGTCATCTAAAGCGCGTGTAGCAGGTCACACTAGGATTTCCAAATTTCACACGGACCCCAAACATGGTGTTTGTTCCATATGCATGAAAGTTGTCTTCACGAAAAATCATGCTGCTTATCAGGGGCGGAGCTAAGGGTTCCCGGGGATGTACGAGAACCCGATAGAATTTTGTCGGGTAGTGTATATATTTGCTAAAAATATCTATTTCTTCAAAATGAACCCGGTCCTAAAATTATGTACTATGTAGATACTCATATTGAAAATTTTGTGCACTCGATGACTTTATAGTCTGGCTCCGCCCCTGCTGCTTATGTAACTAAGGTCTTGAATGAGTTAAACGCACGTGCTAAAAGAGGGATCCCTAAAGAAAATAGGTTTTCTCCCGCTAAGTCTTCTGCTGTGCATAAGAAAACCATGTCGCCTAGAGCCAATCTTAGGTGGCAACCCACGGGTAGGATCTTCAGTTATGTTGGTCTTACGTGGGTTCCTACAGTAAGGATTTTACCCTCTAGCAATATCAAGGTTGATTGTGAACCCCCACATGGTTTTAACAAAGATATCACTAACCCATATGAATGCATACAAACTATTGATAAAAGTCCAGGTACTAAAGTCAAGGTTCAACAAGAACAAAATGATAAAGTATTTAACGATGGAAAATCTTAGAGTTTGGTTGCTGAAGAAGTTGATATCTAAGAATCAAGAGTCTCGGGAATTCGCGATTAATTTTCAAACAACGCCTTGCAGTCACATGACAGATTGTAACCACATCTTCAAAGAAAGGAAATTCGATGACTTGTCCTCATAATGGTTTAACTTTTCTCTTTCACGAGCTTGCCTTTAAACTATTCAAAAGTTTCAAGATCATGAAAATGACGTATAACATATCATAGATTGTGCCCCAGTCCTCAACTAAAGGAAAGTGTATTTTTTAACTAAGAAACTTATTCTTAAAAACGAGAAATTTAATTTTCTCGGTCATGAGCTTGTGGTAAAACATAACATTTAATGTTTTTAAGCTCATGAAATTGGCTTCTAAGTAAATGTAAACTTAGGACTCATTCTTCAAATAAAGGAAAATGTCAGCATACGACGTTGATGAGCTTAAGACAAATGGCTTATGAGCACAGCAGCTCTGAACCCGCGCTTCATGAAATAGGACCCGGTTCTATTAGTTCCTGTTTTGTCCAAATAACCCTTCTTCATCATCTTTTGTTCCACCAACAAGGCCCGAGTGGGATGAGCTTTTCAACCATTATTTGATGAATTATTCGATCCATCAAGTGTTGTGGCTCAAGTACCTGAAGGAATAGCTTTGATCCCCGAATTTGTTGCTCAAGACAATCAAGCACAATTCGATGCATATACAATTACTTTTGTTCAAAAGGCATCGTCTCTCATTAATTCACAAACTACACCCGAATCTGCTCCTCAACTTGTTCCTAATGCTGATGAAGAGGATGAAAATGATCACGATTTAGATTTCACTCATGAGCATGAACTTCCATTCTTTGGTGTACCATTTCTCGTGAATTCTTCTAGGCCATCCACTTTAGAGGAAGCTCCTGCTACAATCTACTCCACAATGAGGATAAATGAATATAATAGTAAATGGATAAAGGATCATCCAATCTGAAATATTATTTGTGCCATTGACCGATTTCCACCCGACACCAACTACAAGAAAATGCACTTTTTTTGCTACTTTGATGCCTTTCTCACCGCCGTTGAACCTAAGACTTGGAAAGACACTTTAACACAATCATGTTTGATTGAATCCATGCAAGAGGAACTTAATGAATTCCAACGTCTAGAAGTATGGGAACTTGTTCCTGCCCCCGACAAAGTGACGGTACTTACTTTAAAATAGGTATTTAAGGTAAAACTCGATGAGTTTGGTGGAGTATTGAAAAATAAAGCAAGGTTGGTTGATCGAGGTTATAAACAAGCTATGGGCATATATTTTGTGGAATCCCTTGCACCCGTTTCCCGATTGGAAGCAATTCGACTCTTTCTCGCGTATGCCGCTCACATGAACATGATCGTCTACCAAATGGAAGTTAAGACGACATTTCTGAATGGTGAACTAAGGGAAGAAGTCTTTGTAAGTCAACAAGATGGATTTGTGAGCCTGGAATTTCCCAACCATGTGTACAAGCTTAAGAAGGCTCTTTATGGGTTAAAGCAAGCTCCACACACGTGGTACGATCTCCTTTCACAATACCTCATCCCGGAGGGCTTCGCAAAAGGAAAGGTGGATCCAATGCTGTTTATTCGCAAGGAAGGCGTGGACATGATACTTGTACAAATTTATGTTGATGATATGATATTTCTACGACCCAAAAATTGTTCAACCACTATGAGAAAATCATGTCCTTAAAGTTTAAGATGTCGGTGATGGGAAAAATGTCATTTTTCTAAGGACTACAGATTTCTCAAAATCCAAGAAGCGTGATATAGTAAATAAGTGTGTCAAGTATATAAAGACGTACACGTTTTAGGAAAAACGTACGTGAATTTAAAAACCGACGGATTCCTTCTCGAAGGAGGTGGTTATTGGGCCAATTATCGGTTTTGGATTAGTTTACGCTTTTGGAATGAAAAGGGTTTAAAAGTAAAAACAAAATTACACTACGACGGACTAAAACTAGGCCGAATTGTGTTTCCACATAAATCGAAATGAAATAACAATAAAATAATCAAAAATTCTAAAAACTTGCAAACTAATTTATATTTACATAAATAATTAAAAAATAAAATTAAAATTAATTAAAAACACTTAATGGGCCATAAAAGAGCCCAATTACAAAAACAACTAACTAAATGGGCCAAATTAGGCCCAATAAGAAAAAGTTTTAAAAAATGAAAATTAAAAAGCTATATATTATGTAAAATTTAATTATAAGCACAATTTTCCAAAGGCGCAAAAGCTGAATCCCACTCAAAAAAGCTAGAAAATAAGCTATAAGCTATCTTACTGGGCCTAATAAGCCCAATAAGCTCAAAACATAAGCTTGTTGCCTACTTTTGGGGCAGACCTCATTATTTTGGACCTGTAAGAAGATTGCAAAAAAATTCCAAAAAGATCAAGTAGAAAAGCTGTTTTTAACAAAAGGCTTATTTCACAAATAGAAAAAATAGTCATTTTTTAAAAATAAGCCGCCTTATTCTTTTTGCAAAATATTAAAAATAAGTTAAGACTAATCAATAAAGAAAAAGCCAATAAGCTAATTAGAAAATGAGAAATAAGCCTATAAGCACTTTAATAAAATGAAAATAAGTTGAAAAGCTAATAAAATCTAAACCATTTGAAACCAAACTTTGAAATTTTTAAATTAAGCTGTAAAAACTAAGATTGATTACAAAACAAAAGTTGTTGCAAGTTGAAATAAGCTAGATTGAGCTAATAAGCTAAACTGACCACTTTTGACCCGTTTGACCAAAAGTCAACCTAAAAGAAAAAGTTTAAAAACTAAAAAATAGACTTGAATTAAGCTAGAAAA
Source organism: Glebionis coronaria (assembly GCA_025667525.1). NCBI lineage: Eukaryota > Viridiplantae > Streptophyta > Magnoliopsida > Asterales > Asteraceae > Glebionis > Glebionis coronaria. The sequence goes on along the minus strand of CM046880.1, from coordinate 310,421,228 downwards.
GTGAGACTTGATTGTTGTTTGTGAGGTCTAAGGATAGACCCACATGAATTAGCAGTTAGCCTATTTGTATAATTTATGGAGAAATAAGCCAAGAATAAGCTATTGAGCTTATTCTTAGGGTCAGAGTAGACAAAACACACAGGTGACACCAAAATGACTCACAAGCACAATACAAGGCAAGAATAATCAAATGCAGGTAATAGCAAACTATATCCTATGCTAATAGGTAGAACAAGGTTGTTTTAGAACTTAGATGCACAAAACAAAAAATCCAATTAAGCTAGAAGCCACATAAAAGCACCAATCCTTCTAAAACCCTAAAATAGCTTACTTTAATTACCTAAACTAACTGCAAATCAATTCTTAAACCTAGAAATCTAACAATGACAAAGATAAGTGATATGGTGTGTTTGACTTGTTAAATGGCCAAATTACACAAATGTAGGTCTCAGTTCAATACAACATGAGTAAACAACACATTCAAGTATACTAGATAGCAGGCAAAGCACTAAAACATATCATATCACAAAGAGCCAAGAAAATCAGAGAAAAATTAAAGTTTATCAAATAAGATGGCAGATTTGTGCAAAACAATGAAAATCAAAATTTTACTCAAAACACATGAAACAAAAGATGGAATAAGACTACTCTAAGGCTAACCAAAGTGCTCAGGTAAGACTTAACTTTAGTCTAAGTGTCAACCAGCCATAAGCAAGTAATACCAAACACCCCTATAAATGGCAGATCTAAAATTTAACAAGGGAACTTCAATAAATTAAACTACGAAGAGCATTTAACTAACATAAATATGCAATAAACATAAGAGAGGTAAAATTCAAGTACCTAAACTATAAATTTAAGCAGGCACAAGCAATATCATCTCAAAGCACAAATTGAGCAGAAAAGGAGGTTACAGACTTACAGGGTTTGATGTACTTCCACACCAAACACAAGTTGATGCCACCAGCTTAACTAATGCTTTTGGGCTTATGGAGATAAGCTATGGCTTGTTGATTTAAGTGGTGGACTACAACAACCCAAACCACCTAGACTACGACAGTCTATATGATATCTTCTAAATGAAAGGTCTGTACACATGAAACAAATAAACTCCAAGCAACAAAACCCTTGACCAAAAGGTTTTTTTACAACAAGCTTATGGTAGATTTTGCTACATTAAGTGTAAGGAAAAAAACAAATGACTGATTTTTTGGAAAATCGAAACTTTCGAACAAAATATTTAGCAAATGAAATGAAACCAACAAAATTATAACACCAACATATACACCTTACTTGAACTTGGATTATCAATCCATGTTCATATAATCAGTGTATATGCCAATGGTTCTGAAAAAAAGACCTAAATATTTCTTAAAAGCCTTTTTGATAAAAATGAAAGTACAATTTATGAAATTAAATGAGACGAATTTAGAAGCAAAACTAAGTAAAGAGGAATACATAAACTTGAAAGGCTTTCAGTCTACTTTAACTATTCAAAAAGAAAATTTTACAAGATTTTTGGAACAAAAATAAAGTATAATTGCAACAATGTATTTATACTACTACATGGATGATTCTAGATACAAGGAGACTAGAAAACCTAGCTATATCAATCCCCGGATTACCCTTGAAGATTCATTGTTGATTCTTTGATGCCAAATTTTGAAAATGGTCAAGAATCGAATTTGTTGCTTTGTAATGTTCCCATGTGAATGCCAGCTAGAAGACTTGACCTTGACCATTAGATTGGTGTCGTGAACAAGCAAACTTATCCAAGCCATTGATGTGGTCCAATCTCTGAAATTATGATAGTAACGGGGGCAGAGGAGGTTCCAAGGGATCACATAGGAGTCTTGGTGAAAAAGTTAAGCATGTGAGGGTGTTGTGGTGACATGGAATTACCCATCTGGAAAGATATAACAAAACCCCCCTTTGATCTGATCAATGGATGGGTTAGGGTTTAATGATGGTTGAAACAGTTGAGTTTGATTTGAAAAAGGTTTAATCTTTGTGTTAACCGCCCAAAATAATCATTAATTATTTGTTTAAATCATGGGCTCAGGTGGGTGGGTTGTGTATTGGGTTACTGTAATAGGCTTGGGTGATAAATAGAAACTAGGTAAACAAAGTATATATATACTTTGGAAAAATGGAAATAGTGGTCCTCCCCTTGTCTTTCAATAAATGGTAGTTTAGTCATTCCCTTTGTTTTAGCAGATTTTCTTTGTAAATAAATTACCAATTCAGTCCTTGTATTTTGTGTAACTTTATAAAAAGAACTGAAATGTAATTTCTTGATTCTTCAAGGGACATTCTTATAAAGTCTTCAAACTTTAGGGACCCTTTTGTATTTTAGATGTTTACAAGGGTATAAAGTGTAATTTCTTGAAACTTGAGGGACTAAACTTGTATATCTTCAAATCCTCAAGGGTCTTTTGGAAAATACCATATCCGGATCCGGTTTTTGTACGGCTTCGTTTCTCATGTTCGTTTTTGCTTGATTTTATGATTTCCAAGTCATACCTCGATATTTGTACCTGCACATACACAAACAACAATACAAGGGTATTTGGCATGTTTTTATGATATTTTATCCGTTTTTAGTCCATTTGTTGAAATGAAAACATGTATAATACAAGTCTCATCAAAAGCATCTTTATATAACAATCCAAATATGCCCTTGAGTCTTTGAAAAAGTATAAATTTGACTCTTGCGACCCCGTGGATACTCCAATGGTGGAGATAACCAAGCTAGATGAAGATCTAGAGGGGATTCATATCGATCCTACACTTTATCGTGGAATGATCGGTACCCTTATGTATCTCACGGCTAGTAGGACATACCTCTAATTTACTATATGCATGTGAGCTCGGCATCAGGCTAGACCTACCAAAAAGCACTTACATGTTGTAAAAAGGATCTTTCGGTATCTCAAAGGAACCTTTAATCGGGGAATATGGTATTTGAAGGACTTTTCTATTGCACGAACAACATATGTAGATGAGGACCATGCCGGTTGTCAAGATACAAGGCCTATCACAAGTGGAAGTTTGCAACTACTTCGAGATTGTTTGGTTAGCTGGGAATCTAAAAGTCAGAAAAGTGTTGCAATTTCGAGTACGAGGCGGAATGCATAGCCATGTCCGGTTGTTATGCTCAAATCCTATGGATGAGATCATAAGTAACTGACTATGGGCTAGGTTTCAACAAGATCCCGATGTACTGTGACAATAAAAGTGCCATTTTCCTTTGCTGCAACAACGTTCAACACTCCCGGTCGAAGCATATTGACATACGCTAACACTTTATAAAGGAGCAATTGGAGAACGGAGTAGTCGAGCTTTATTTTGTCAACACGGAGTATCAGCTGGCAGAGATTTTCACAAAGCCTTTAGACCGAGCTCGTATCGAGTTTTTGACCGACAAGCTAGGAATGAGAACCTTCTCCCCTGAGACTCTCAAAGAGTTGGCAGATGAAGTACAAGAATAGTGGTGGTAACTATTCTTGGCGTATCCTCAAGTGATCATGTATATACTGTATATACTTAAACACCAAAAGAAAAAGAGAAAAATAAAAAACCTATAAAAATACATAAAAATTATAAAATCAAGAAAATCCAAAAATATTTTCCATTTTTAAGGCATAACTTTTTGCACGATAATATTTACGGCTTTAGAATTATTGTTCAATAATGACACGGAGCCATTAATAGAGTTCACATAAAAGTTGTAAATAACTTAAAACATGCCTAAAATGGCTTGTAGTTACTTCAGACTGCAACCCGCTATTCATATTAAAGGCAAGTATTTCTTCGGAAAACTATGGCTCAATAACGGGAATTAATTTTCTCGGGCATGGTTTACTTTATAACCATGTAAGAGATCGGGTTTATAAAATAGTTCGGTCTAACTCAAATTTTTGTACGCGTAAGTGCATTTATTTTTTACAATTAGAGAATATTATTTTTATCACAAGAAAAATCTTTCGCAAAAAATCATCATTGAAAAACAATCTTCTTCTATATTTTACTTCTCAAACAACGACTACAGCTCTTTCAATAGAAACGAGTCATTGTTTGAGGGGGAGAAAATGTCAAAATCATCTTCAAAATGGCAAATGGTTTTTAATGATAAGGTTCAAAAATAATATCGTAACATCAAAATGGGTGCTAAGTTAATTAACTTTACCTTGCGTGCTCTATGTGCTATGTGTTTTTTGTGCCTTCGGGATTATTTGTGATTGCTAAATGATGCTAAGTGTTTGCTAATATGCCTTGAATAAAACTTGTGGGGTCTATATGCTAAAAATGATACTTGAAAATTGGTTAAATACTTGCTAGGTTAACATTTAAAAGCATAAGGAACTAGAGGGGCTAAAACTTAGACAATTTGAAAGTTTCATTAACACCCAAACACAAAACATACTTTTCCTCCACTTTTGAATTTAGTGAAGCTTTAATCTTTGATTTTCGTGCTTAAGGTGTAACACCCCATTTTGATAAATGGAATATCACAGGATAATTATGGCGTATCATCAAAGCATGCAAGGTAAATGTCTAAAACATTAAATGACCATAAAAGAATCCGGAAACGAACATCGGATCAACATAAGCTCCACAGACGAAATGCATAAGTAAGAATGTAAAGGTAAGGACTAAACAATGTCCAGTAAAGCAAAAGTATGTAAATGCATTAAAGAATGAAAGAAAGCTGGCGCCTCATTCCATGCATGTACTCTTGAAATTCCTAGCTTTGCCCTTTAGTACCTGCCGTATTGGGACATGAAAAGAGAAATACGGCTGAGCCATATGCTCAGTGTGCGAATATATAAAATAGAATGTTAAGCATAAACATAAGCAAATAATGGAATGAAATGAATAGCAGCGGAATAAATGTATGTCCTAGAAAACCTGGTTTAAGTTCATAAAACTGGTTTATATTTCTAAAAAGACTTATGTTTAGTTTATCTTGAAAATCTGTATTTTAATATGCCCGGAGCGCATATAGATCATGTTGTATCAACGTGCATGAATACTTAGAGGGGTGACCTTGTCATGCAATTAGAGGGGCTGCCTCTAATTAATATATAAAATGAGTAGAGGGATCAACTCCTGTAACGGATGCAAGGCACACACCGCAGTTACCATGAAATCATACTACTTATCCTAAGATGCACCCATTCGCCCCACATGATAATAATAACATAGGCCAAAATACTCTAAGGGGCGCTGGGAGTAATCACTCTCCCGTATAAGAGTCATAACATCGGTGCCTTTAGTGCTATGGTTATGGAACCCCCATAACTAGGTGAAACTGGCATGCACATATATAGCCAGGCAATCTAAAATAATCATACATATACTGATGTGTTTAAGACACTTAAACTACTGAGGAAAACAAATGGCTGCAGATGGGGAATCCTAATCATGCATATAATAGAAAATCCATACTGAAGGACGAGAAATACGTACCTTATGTCCAGTAAATGAAGACGAAAATGAACGTAGAAGATCACTCCGACTTCACAATAGCTACATAATGAAGGGACATGAATAAGAGTCAGTCTAGCTTATACATACTTGCTATTTAGTTTACTTGACGTGTTCATACTTATTATACTTGTTCTTGTCTTGTCTTATTATTTCATGCTTTAATCATGTGTTTCTTATAGTTTCATGTGTTTTAGATTCATGTGTTTCATGTCTTAAGTGTTACAGTACTTTTTATAACATATTGAGTAACTTTCTAAAAATAGCAGGTTTCTATATATAGTAACTTTCCAAAAATAGCAGGTTTCCAAATATAGTAACTTTCCAAAAATAGCAAGTTTCCTTAAATGAGTTTCTAAAAATAGAAAGTTTCCATATTTAGTAATTTTCCAAAAATAGAAAGTTTCCCTATTTAGCATGTTTCTATAAATAGCATGTTACAATATTTAATGTATTACCATAAATATCATATTACCATGTTTAGTATATTTCCGTATTTATCATGTTTCCATAATAACGTACTTCCATAATTAACGTGTTTCCATATTTAATTATATGATTATTTAATATCATGTATTATTATATTATAAAGTTTAATAATTAAAAATACTTAACTTAACATATTATTATTAATTAATAATGTCATGTTATTATAAGTTTATTATCAATTAATAATATTACATAATTCATGTTATTAAACTTTATCATAAAAGATATTAATTAATTTAACCTAAGTCTTAATTAATTAAATCCATGTTCATGAATAATTAAATAATTAATTATTATAACCTAAGTTTATTTAAATAAATGTACATACATATTTTATCATGGTTTTATTTTAATAAACAAAACCTAAGTTTTAATATAATTAAACAAAAATTAATTAATAACTAAATTAATTAAAAAATCATAACATAAACTATTTTACATGTCGGTTTAATTTACATGTTCTTTGAAAAAGTTAAGTTTCCGAACCGAAATCCCGACACCCGAGCACCACGTCCTGAAAGACGTGGCCCCGAGATCGTGCCCCGTTCGAACCACAGCCCTACACCGAGAGCCAAAGCCCTCGGCTTCGTGGCAGCGTCCGAAACAACACCAACCCCAACGTCTGCTGGGGTCCCTTGCTGCCTGAGAACCACGCCGAGCCCCAACTTGGGGTCTCGGTCGCTGATGATCCAAAGCCGCAGCCCCGTGATGGGGTGTGGTGTCTCGGCTGAACACAACCCACCACCACCGACCATAATGGTGCGGCAATTGGTCACCGAACGCCACCGAGACCAATCTTGCTCTCGGTTCGCATGTACCCAAACCACAAACCATATAATACCCGATCCCCTTATTTGATATTTTTATTAAACATGTTTTCATACTTTTTTTAAAGATCTATTAACATAGAAAAAAATAAAAAGATTAGAGAATTCAAGGATACCGTATGCGTTAAAAGGGTTTAGACACGAACTCTATACCATATAATTTATCAACCAAATATCAAAACTGGATCGTCCTTATATTCCTTAGGGTTTCGCGGCAAGAGAGAGACAAAGAGGAAGTAGGGTTGTTGATTTTTTATAAAAAAAGTGTTTAATGAAAACCTCTGTGGTTTTTATTAATTAACTAGTAAAATATCATTGGTCGGGCTTGGCCCATGTCTTCCTTTTCCTCTCTTCTAGCCGACGAACAAACACCCCCTATAGTTTTGGTTTTGTTTTTCTTGTTTAAATATTATCGTGTATGTTCGTGTTTACTTATCGTGTTTTCATTTCTTAAACGTTTTTTAGTATCGTACGTACATTCTTATCGTGTATTAATATTCGCGTTTACGTACATAATACTTATGATAATTAATTAATATACATAATATTCGCATTAAATATTCGTGATGCATGTCGTATATTAATTAGTTACAAAGTTTAAATTTAACGGTAATTACGTGCATTTAATGATCTTAGGAATATTAAGGCGGGTTTTACAACTCTTCCCCTCTAAAAGAATAATTCGTCCTCGAATTAGAGATACGATAAGCTGATAAGATGCTAAACGCTGAAATGACATATAAGCTAGAAAGACATGTAAGCTGAAATGACATATGTTTGTAATCTATGATCTAACAAGAGGGTTGATGTTTCTAGTGAGAGAAAGTAGAGAGAGAAAGATGAGAGAAAATGTGTGAAATCTATTAATAAAATGAAACCACCAACACCCCTTTCCATGAAGGAAAGGGGTTTATATTGTGACAATCCGTCAATTTATGGTCGATATTTTATTCTCAAGTATTATTTAAAATCATTATTTTAATGTTATATTATGAACTCACTCATTTTTGGGAAGAAATTTCGGTTTACATCTTAAAGTAGCATCGACTACGTCTAAACCGGAGAACTCTACGTTACGTGCTTACGTTTACATACACCATTTTTTGTGACAGTCCGACATTTCAGGAAATAAATTTACTCTTGAATATTATTTTGGAGTTTTAAGTTTGTGTTGGTTCATAAACTCATAAATTTACGAGAAGAAATTAGGACTTACGTGCATAATTTAACGTTTTTTATGATTAAACCGGAAACCCTAGGTTTACGTATTTACGCTTTTAAACTCGGTTTCTGATGAGACAATTTTTATTAGATTCGTTTTGTGTCGTAGATTCATAATTTATAAAAACGTTTTTCGTAAACCTACCCGAGGGCACGTAAATCGAGGAAACTAGAATCGAGGAGTACCCATAAATTAATGGGGATGAGACAAGTTTACACTTGCCCACCCCCATACATGTGGCGGCAAGAATTAGCCAACACACCACCTTTGGTGGCAACTTTTTATACTTAGAAAGGACACTTGTCCTCCCTTTCCTTCCAAAACCACTTAAAACATAAAACTAGCAACCACAAACCATTTCTTCTCATTTATACATGCAAAACTCAAACTCTCTCTCTCTTTTGCTCTCCTTGTGCCATCCCTTACTCCCCAATAAACACCACCATTGATCAAAAATCAACCATAAATCATATGTATAATTTACATATGATGAAAACCCATTGAAAAGATGAAGATTGGAGGTGGTTATAACATGTGAAAAGGAGTTTCCAAGGAGGTTTAGGGCTGATTTCCATGAAGGTGTTCATCCACTTGAAGATTTAAAAAAGTCCATTGCTAAAGTTGAAGATTTGGTAACAAGAACCAAGCCTTGTTCATCCAAAATCTCAACCTTTTCATCACTTTGGTGGTATAGAGATTGTTTCTGCCTATCATCTTGTTATTTTGTAAATGTAATTATGTATTTTCTTTCTAAATGTATATGTATATGATGATGAATGATGATCAAAGTATTATGTGGGGATTTTGTGTTAATAGATTTGGTTAAAAAGACTAAAATCTACATATAAAGATGTTAAAATCTTGATTAAATTTATAGGCTGTATAAAACAGTAAGTAACCATATTATCACTTGATAAAATGACTTAGATTATTTAATATACAGTTAGATATATGATTTTTACATATGTTGAGAGTTGTCCACTCAATGGAATCAATAAAATGAGCAAGATATGATCAAAATACTATTAAGGTTCAAATCTGTATAGTCTGTTTTGGACGAATTATTAGGGATACTTAGAGGATGATTGAGCAGTAGCTAAAAGGAGTTATTTGTAGAACATATTATTTAGTTTGTGCTGCCCAAATTTGAGCTTCTATCTCCTTGTAGAACTCAAGATATGGAAAAAATGGTGAAAGTGACTTTGATAATCAGATTTGGAAATAAAAGTATATAATATAAAATGAGCACTCAAGTAATATTATTATAAAATACATATATAAAACCCACTAACTTATGATAATACTTATAAAATGAGTTATATACTATGATAAATAAGTATTACATTTTATAAAATTACAAACTCAAATGTTTTCTAAAGTTATAAAACTATATATAAGTTTTACGTCTTTTCGGCTAAAAACCAAAAGATTAACGTTTTCGCCAAATAAAATTTAGACGGTTGGACCCGTCTAATGTAATATTTTTGTAACTCATATACTGATATGTAAGTACATTTTACAATAAAAAACCGATAAACCCGAGCTTTATAACTTATGGACCTTAATGGGCCAAAGTAGCCGTATTGGACCATTAGCCCAACTAGTTTGGCTAAACACTAATTTTGACAATCTAACATTTTCAGGTAGTAAATTATTTTCTCGTATATTATTTTGAAACTTATTTTTGTGTTGGTTAATGAACTCACAATTTACGGATTTAAATTTGGGCTTACGTGCATAATTTAACGTCCTTTACGACTAAACCGGAAACCTTAGGATTACGTATTTACGTTTTTGAACTCCGTTTTTTATGAGACAATTTTTATTAGATTCGTTTTGTACCGTTGATTCATAATTTATAAAAACGTTTTTCGTAAAACGACCCGAGGGCACGCAAATCGAGAAAACTAGAATCGAGGAGTACTCGTAAATTAGTGGGATGTGACAAGTATACACTTGCCCCACCCCACTCTATGGGACGACTAAACATGGGACACCAACACCCTTAGGTGTCAACTTGTAAGTTACAAGTTTAACACTTGTCTAGCTAACTTTTCTAAACAAGATAAACCACTAAACACCTAAACCACTTCTCATTCATCTCACATGCAAAACCACAAAACCTCTCTTTTCTCTCTACCCTTGCCATCCAATATCATCACCAAACACCCTATTTTGATCAATTTTAACCATAAATCTTGTGTTATACACACATATGATGAAGAACCTTTGAAGCTTTGTTGATTGGTGATCATTATAACATCCAAGGAGGTGATTTGCTTGTGTCCTAGGGCTGATTTCTCAACAAGTGTTCTTGGTGAAAGGTGATCTTGAAGATAGTTTTGGTGTACATCAAGGTGTTGTCATCAAAAGACAAGTTATAGTCTTGGTTGGTAAACAAGATCATTCTTTCCATTTTCATTGTTATTTTTGTAAGAGTAAAATGTATTTTCTTTCATAATGTATATGTATATGATGATATATGATGATAAAAATGTTGTGTGGGGATCATGTGTTGATAAACATGTTTAAAAAGATGAAAAACTATATGTAAAAGTGGTAAATCTTGCTTAATTTAGTAGGCTGTATAAAAACAGTAAACAACCATATGCTAAACTGATAAAATGGTATGGATAAATTCATATACAGTAAGTATTAAGTCTTGTACACATGTGAGAGTTGGCCATGCAATGGAATCATTATAATGAGTGAGATATGATCAAAACAAAATTGATGTAGCAATCTGAATAGTCTGTTTTGTGAGGACAGTTAGGGACACTTAGACTTGGATTGAGCAGTAGCTAAATCTAAGTTAATTGTAGCACATAATATGAAGTTTATGTCATCCAAAAATGAGCTTCTATCTCCTTATAGAACTCAAGATATGATAAAAATGGTGAAAGTGAAACTAAAAATCAGATTTATGAAATTAAAGTATAATAGTATAGTAATAGCATTCAAATAAATATAGTATGAAATGTAAATTTAAAATCCACTAACTTATATATTACATAATAATAAGTATGTACAATAATAAATAAATGAGACATTTTATAAAAATGGCAATTTGATAAGTTTTATAAGTTATAAAACTATAAACATGATTTTTACGTCTTTTCGGCTAAAACCGTAAAATTAACGTTTTCGTCAATTAAAACTTAGATGGTCGGACCCGTATAATGTAAACTTTTTATAACTCATATACTGATATATAAGTACATAATACAAGTAAAAACCGATAAAACCCGAACTTTATAACATATGAACATTAACGGGCCAAATTAGCCTTATTGGACTATTAATCCAACTAAATTGGCTAAACACTTATGAACTTACTTATTGGGCTTAACCCATTTGGGCCTAACGTGTAAGTATAAGACTGATATTAAAAGTGTAAAATGGACTAATATAAGGTAATGGGCTTATAATGGGCTTAATGGGCCTTGACAAGTAAAGAAGATGAACTAGTAAAACTAGTATAAAAGTTATCAACACATAACAATATAATGAATAAAGATGTACAATCCCACTTGATCATCATCATATATATAAAATCATTATATGTATACATATTTATTATTTTTATAAAGTCATTGGACAAAATTCTAAGACAGAGTATTATTTATATAGGTTTCCGTGATCGAAGCACACCCGTAGCCGATAATCCGCCTTTCTTTATCAACGTGAGTTCATAGCCTCGCACTCTTTTAAATGTTTTATTAAATGATTTGTAAACCCGCGAGGGAGATAACATGCTAGTTTTTGATAAAAATAGAACACAAGTAGTCCCGATGGTATGCTTAATGATATGGACCCGAATGATGCTATGACCCAATAAACGAGATAAAAAGGATTATTAGTAGTCAGGTTATGTCACTTAAAGTCCCATTAGCATGAATTGTGATCTACCGAGATTTGGTAGACGCTTATGCATATGATATTACTATTTGGAGACGATCACCCCAGTTCACGCCTTGACGGTTGATCCCCGTCGTACCACATTGATTGGTAAGCGAATTTATGTATGAGAATATTTCCATAGCGTGATTTTTGTGACGACACGCTAACTTAGATGGGCAAATTGTTTGTCGGGTTCGCAGCCCGTTGTTTGTGATAGTAAGGTAAAAATGTCATGCGGCTAATAATAATCCAATGTAATCTAAATATTCGATATGATACGATGCAAATAACGATAATAATGTTACCTATAATGGTAATATTGAGGCTACGATCTCATGGACGGTGTAAGATGTATGCTTTGATTTATATATTGCCTGACTAGCAATACGAGGACTTACTTCTGATATTATACTTGTGTTCTGATTTCAACGATTGTTTTATATAACGGTTTTATTAAACTCTATGAATTCACTCGTCATTCGCATATATGATTTTTGCATGTTTTTATCTCAGGTGCTTGAAGGTAATTCGGATGGAGATCGACTCTGATGGCCCACATAGTAATATAACTGTTCATTCAATCTATGTTTTGTAAACTTAATGACCTGTATAATTTGGGACCTGTTGTACACTTGAAACTTTTATTTGGAATGAATGTATGTTAAACCTTGTACAACCATTTTTATGTGTTGTCTATGATTGGAGTTATTGTGCTATCCCGTAACACTCTAAAGACTCTTCCGCTGTACCGATATGAAATTTGAGAGTGTTACAGTTTGGTACCAGAGCTCTCGTTATTGAGAACGAAAGATTTTAAAAATCAAGGTTTTGAACAAAATCTTTTAACTATAAACATTTGAGAAAATATTTGAAAAATCTTTTGACTATAACGGTGCCAAAGATCTCCGACGTTACCGACAAGCCTTATTGAGAAGATATATATTTTAATATATATAATTTAATTTATATATATGTATATATCGTGGTTTCAGTATGTAACTGTTTGATAATTATTTTTATGCTAATACGAGATATATATAAATGTAGATTGTCATGGCTAACCCTAATATTCCTGTAGAGAACCATGTTATTCCCGAACCTAATGTAGATGATAACCCTTACTTAGACTTAGTGGATTATAATGTAAATGAGGATATGGATGATGATGAGGAGGAACCATTTGAGGATCCCGAGCCCGAGATACGACTAGGAGATCAGATTTCCCCTCAGGTTGATATTGTAGAAAATGAGAATGATAATGTTGGTATTGAGAATGATGATGAGATTGGGATAGATAATGTAGATAATGAGGATGACCACGAGGATGTCGAAGAGGAGATAGGTATAGATGATGAGGTTGATGATGATGATGAGGCTGAGCTTATTTTCCTTTATGATGTAGCGGAGGGTGAGCCCTTACTCCCTCCAGTTTATTGGTCTGATTCTGAGATTGAGCTACCTAGAGATGAATTGTCTGAATCGTCTGAATATGATACTGAATCAGAGGATGATGAGGATGATGATGCACCTGATGGTACTAATGGTATTGCTACTCGTAGACATGTGATAGGAGAGTCGTCTAGGGTTCGAGAGGCTACTCATATTGATGGTCTTGCACCTTGGGCCTTGAGACGTGATTTAGATACTTCCCGTGCTCAGGGTAGTATGACAGAGGTTAGATTAGGTGTTGTTCAGACTCATGTTGCTTATTTGGAGTCAAAGACTAAGGTTGGTGAGAAAGAGCGGGAATTGCTTAACTTGGATTTGACTGATGTAGAGCGTGGTTTGAATGAGGCTTTTAGGAGGTTATCTGTGTTAGAAAGTGGTGAGTTTGCTGCTATGAAGAAAAAGGTGAATACTATGGAGATTCAGTTGAGTGTAGCTCCAGCGATGCGTGAGAAAGCTGAGAAAAAGTTGAACATATCTGTTGGTTGGAACAGTAGATTTTATGCTGAGATGGTTGATAGAGGAGTGATCCGTAAGCGCCCAGTTGAAGATGTGTCTTGTGATCGTCCGACGAAGATACAGAAGACGATGGATGATGGACCATCTGGCGGTTCTCAGTAGACCAATCTATATTTAGTAGTGACCTTTGTATCTTTTGTACCTTTTGTAACTTTGACTGAACCGACTTATTAGTTAGTAGATCTGGCATGAATTTTGGGAAAGTATAGTGCTAGAAACTTGGATGTGGAATGTAATTAAGACAATACGTTTGTTTCAAATCCAATGAAATATGTATCTTGTCTTGAATTCCATATTGTGCCTCATTTGTATTTTGATTATGAATTCAATCCATATTATATGAATCCCTTATTGGGTGAATGCTTAATACTTTGAAATTGTGAAATTATAGAACCATGCCGCCCAAGAAAGCTGTGACTGAGGATGATGTACGTAGGATTATTGCGGAGCAAGTTACCACATCTATGACTGAATTTATGGCAAATGCTAGAAATGGAGCTGGCGGTAGTGGAGCTGGCGGTAGTGGAGCTGGCGGTAGTGGAGCTGGCGGTAGTGGAGCTGGCGGTAGTGGAGCTGGCGGTAGTGGAGCTGGCGGTAGTGGAGCTGGCGGTATTGGAGCTGGCGGTAGTGGAATTGATGGTACTAATGTGAATGTGAATGCTAATAATGTGAGTTCTAATGCTCGAGGAAATGTAGGAGGACTTGGAATTAATGCACCTGAAGTTGGTGGTTGTACTTATGTGACGTTCATGAAGTGTGAACCTCTACCGTTTAATGGAACTGAAGGTACTGTAGGATTAAGCCAGTGGATTGAGAAGATTGAGTCGGTGTTTCGGATTAGTAAGTGTAAGGAGGAAGATAAGGTGACTTTTGCTATGGCTACTCTTAAAGGTCGTGCGTTGACTTGGTGGAACGGGAGAATTGCTTTCATGGGTATTGATGCTGCTAATGCTACTCCTTGGGCTGAAATTAAGAAGTGGATGACTTTGGAATTCTTTCCCCGTAGTGTGATCATTTGGTTAGAAAATAGTTGATTCATCTGAGAATGAAAGGTGTGGACATTGATAGCTACACAAATCGATTTCATGAGTTGGCCTTGCTGTGTCCTCGATTGTTGGAACCCGAAGAGATCCGAATTGAGCAATATATTAAAGGGTTGACCAAGAACATCCGAGGGGACGTGACATCATCAAAACCACTGACCATTGATGATGCTGTTCGAATGGCTTACCAACTCATTGGGAAAATATTTCAGGATAGGGAGGATGAAGCACGTACTGGTGAGAAAAGAAAGGGTGATGGCGATCGTATAAATAGAGGTGACAATAGGAAGAATTTCAATCGCCGTCAGAACCAGAGAAAGGGGAATACAAATGCTCTTACCAACAACACACCGCGCAATGATGAAAGATGTCCTAAGTGTGGAAACAAGAGGCATGCTGGCGACTGCTGGAAATGCTGAAATTACGGAAAGCTTGGACACAAAGTTGAAAGTTGTAAGAAGGGAATCATTTTCTTCAACTGCAACGAAGAAGGTCATAAGAAATCGGATTGCTCTAAGTTGAAAGCGATTGTACCTGGAAGAAACCCCCAGGGTGGTGCTTATCAACTTGGAACAGTCGAGGTAAAGAAAGAGGATCCGAATGTCGTTACTGGTACATTTTTACTCAACAATCATTATGATGTTGCTTTATTTGACTCGGGTGCTGATAGGAGCTTTGTATCAACTAAATTTAGTGCCCTTATTGACATTGAACCTGTTGAGACAAATACCAGTTACGAAGTGGAATTGGCTGATGGTAAATTAGTGAAAACTAATAAGCTATTAGAAGGATGCTCTCTAAATCTCTTAAACCATTCCTTTCCAATTGATTTGATGTTGATAGAATTAGGTAGTTTTGATATTATTATTGGTATGGATTGGTTGTCGTTGAATAATGATACTATTTTATGTGGAGAAAAGAAGGTTAAGATTCCTCTTAGGAATAGGACGTTAGTAATTGATGGTAATCGAGGTGAATCCCGTTTGAAAATCGTTTCATGTATTATAGTCCAAAAGTACATCAGGAATGGTTGCGAGCTATTCTTAGCTCAAGTGACAGGAATGAGTCTAAAGAGAAACAATTGGAAGATGTACCTATTATCTATGAATTTCCTGAGGTATGTCCTAAAGATTTACCCGGACTTCCACCGATAAGGCAAGTTGAGTTTCGAATCGATTTAATTCCTTGTGCTACACCGGTGGCACGTGCGCCTTATCGATTAGCACCTTCTGAATTAAAGTAATTATCTGAACAACTTAAGGAGTTGTCTGATAAAGGTTTTTCGACCGAGCTCGTCGCCTTGGGGAGCTCCAGTCTTGTTCGTTAAGAAGAAGGATGGATCTTTCCGTACGTGCATTGATTATAGGGATCTGAATAAGTTGACCATTAAAAATCGATATCCTTTACCAAGGATTGATGATTTGTTTGATCAACTAAAAGGATCTAGTGTGTATTCTAAGATAGATTTGCAGTCTGGATATCACTAACTTCGCGTCCGTGAAGAAGATATTCCTATAACTGCATTTAGAACTCGTTATGGACACTATGAATTTCAAGTAATGCCATTTGGGTTAACTAACGCACCTGCGGTCTTCATAGATCTAATGAATCGAGTGTGCAAGCCCTACTTGGACAAATTTATGATTGTGTTTATTGATGACATTCTAATCTGTTCTAAGAATAAAGAGGAACATGGAGAACATTTAAGGATTATCTTGAGTTTGTTAAAGGATGAAAGGTTGTATGCTAAGTTTTCGAAATGCGATTTTTGGTTAGATTCTGTGCAATTTCTTGGTCATGTGATTAACAAAGATGGAATTCATGTTGATCCTGCAAAGGTTGAAGCCATTAAGAATTATCTACACCGACAACGCCAACGGAGGTGCGACAGTTCTTAGGATTGGCTGGCTATTATAGGCGATTCATTAAATAATTTTCTTTAATAGCTAAACCCTTGACTAAGCTTACCCAGAAGAATAAACCTTTCGTTGGGGGAAGTGAAGAAGATGGAGCATTTCAGATATTGAAGCAAAAATTATGTAGTGCGCCAATTCTATCACTACCCGACGGAAGTGAAGATTTTGTAGTATATTGTGATGCATCTCTTAGAGGTTATGGAGTTGTTTTGATGCAGCGAGAAAAGGTAATAGCTTATGCTTCTAGGAAATTAAGGAAGAATGAGGAGAATTTTACTACTCATGATCTTGAGTTATGAGTTGTCGTCTTTGCTCTTAGGTTGTGGAGACATTATCTGTATGGCACCAAGTGTACGGTATTCACCGATCAAAAAAGCCTACAGTATATTCTTGATCAAAAGGAATTAAACATGAGGCAACGAAGATGGATAGAGTTGTTAAGTGATTATGATTGTGATATAAAATATCACCCAGGAAAAGCAAATGTTGTTTCCGATGCATTAAGCAGAAAAGATAGAGAGCCTATCAAGGTACGTTCTCTAGTCTTGACCGTGCACAATAATTTGCCTGAGCAAATTAGAAATGCGCAAATAGAAGCTTGTAAGAAAGAAATTTCGTTAATGAAGGGTTTCGAGGAGAAGGAGATCCTTTAGAGGTTAGAGCTGATGGAGTAAAATGCTTAAGAGGTCGTATGTGGATACCTAAGTTTGGAGGCTTCAGAGATTTGATTATGTTATAATCCCATAAATCTAAGTATTCCATTCATCCTGGATCTGATAAAATGTATCATGATTTGAAGAAGTTGTACTGGTGGCCGAATATGAAAGCTGATATTGCTATATATGTTCTTCAATGCTTGACTTGTGCTAGAGTCAAAGCTGAACATCAAAAGCCATCAGGACTACTTCAACAGCCAAAGATTCCTGAATGGAAGTGGGAGCGAATTACGATAGACTTTATCACCAAGCTTCCTAGAACATTATCTGGAAATAACTCGATTTGGGTCTTTGTCGACAGACTGACCAAATCAGCACACTTCATTCCGGTTAAAGAGCAGTTCTCACTGGAGAAGTTAACTCGTATTTATCTTAATAATGTTGTATGCAAGCATAGAGTGCCTGTATCGATCATTTCAGATCGAGATCCTAGATTCGCATCGAATTTTTGGAAATCTCTCCAAAGATCTTTGGGAACGAATCTCGACATGAGCACTGCTTATCACCCCCAGACTAATGGGCAGAGTGTGAAAGAACGATACAAACACTGGAAGATATGTTGAGAGCATGTGTGATAGATTTTGGTAAGAATTGGGATAAACATTTACCTTTAGCAGAGTTTTCATATAACAATAGTTACCATGCTAGTATTAAGGCTGCACCGTTTGAAGCTTTGTATGGTAGGAAGTGTAGATCTCCTGTATGTTGGAGTGAAGTTGGGGATACCCAGCTCACGGGACCGGAATTGATCCGGGAGACTACGGAGATGATAGTTCAGATTAAGAATAGGTTGTTGACTGCCTGTAGTAGACAGAAAAGTTACCCGGATGTGCGGCAAAAACCGATAGAGTTTGAAGTGGGTGACCGAGTAATGTTGAAAGTATCGTCATGGAAAGGCGTCATAAGATTTGGAAAACGAGGGAAATTGAATCCCCGCTATATTGGACCCTTTAAGATTTTATTTAGAGTAGGTCTGGTGGCTTACAAACTAGAGTTACCCCAAGAACTTCATGGTATTCACAACACATTCCATGTATCTAATCTGAAGAAATATTTAGCAGTGAGTGATGAGAAAATTTCGTTGGATAAGGTTTGAATAGATGAGAAGTTGCATTTTATCAAAGAACCGGTAGAGGTTATGGATCTTGAGGTAAAGAAACTGAAACAAAGTCGGATACCTATCGTCAAGATCCGATGGAATTCAAAGCATGGACCGGAATTTACATGGGAACGAGAGGATGAAATGTGGAAGAAATATCCGCACCTCTTTGATTTCAATAAGAAACGGACATCAAAATGAAATGGATCACGAGGACGTTGATCCCTTTTAGGAGGAAAAGCTGTGACAATCTAACATTTTTAGGTAGTAATTTATTTTCTCGTATATTATTTTGAAACTTATTTTTGTGTTGGTTGATGAACTCACAATTTACGGATTTAAATTTGGGCTTACGTGCATAATTTAACGTCCTTTACGACTAAACCGAAAACCCTAGGATTACGTATTTACGTTTTTGAACTCCGTTTTTGATGAGACAATTTTTATTAGATTCGTTTTGTGCCGTTGATTCATAATTTATAAAAACGTTTTTCGTAAAACGGCCCGAGGGCACGCAAATCGAGGAAACTAGAATCGAAGAGTACCCGTAAATTAGTGGGATGAGACAAGTATCCCCACCCCACTCTATGGGACGGCTAAACATGGGACACCAACGCCCTTAGGTGTCAACTTGTAAGTTAAAAGTTTAACACTTGTCTAGCTAACTTTGCCAAACAAGCTAAACAACAAAACCACTAAACACCTAAACCATTTCTCATTCATCTCACATGCAAAACCATAAAACCTCTCTTTTCTCTCTACCCTTGTCGTCCAATATCATCACCAAACACCCTATTTTGATCAATTTTAACCATAAATCTTGTGTTATACACACATATGATGAAGAACCTTTGAAGCTTTGTTGATTGGTGATCATTATAACATCCAAGGAGGTGATTTGATTGTGTCATAGGGCTGATTTCTCAACAAGTTTTCTTTGTGAAAGGTGATCTTGAAGATAGTTTTGGTGTACATCAAGGTGTTGTCATCAAAAAACAAGTTATAGTCTTGGTTGGTAAACAAGATAATTCTTTCCATTTTCATTGTTATTTTTGTAAAAGTAAAATGTATTTTCTTTCATAATGTATATGTATATGATGATATATGATGATAAAAATATTGTGTGCGGATCATGTTTTGATAAACTTGTTTAAAAAGATGAAAAACTATATGTAAAAGTGGTAAATCTTGCTTAATTTAGTAGGCTGTATAAAACAGTAAAAAACCATATGCTAAACTGATAAAATGGTATGGATAAATTCATATACAGTAAGTATTAAGTCTTGTACACATGTGAGAGTTGGCCATGCAATGGAATCATTATAATGAGTGAGATATGATCAAAACAAAATTGAAGTACCAATCTGAATAGTTTGTTTTGTGAGGACTGTTAGGGACACTTAGACTTGGATTGAGCAATAGCTAAAACTAAGTTAATTGTAGCACATAATATTAAATTTATGTAATCCTAAAATGAGCTTCTATCTCCTTGTAGAACTCAAGATATGATAAAAATGGTGAAAGTGAAACTAAAAATCAGATTTGTGAAATTAAAGTATAATAGTATAATAATAGCACTCAAATAAATATAGTATAAAATATAAATTTAAAACACACTAACTTATATATTACATAATAATAAGTATGTACAATAATAAATAAATGAGACATTGTATAAAAATGGCAATTTGATAAGTTTTATAAGTTATAAAACTACAAACATGATTTTTACGTCTTTTCGGCTAAAACCGTAATATTAACGTTTTCGTCAATTAAAACTTAGATGGTCGGACCCACCTAATGTAAACTTTTTATAACTCATATACTGATATATAAGTACATAATACAAGTAAAAACCGATAAAACCCGAACTTTATAACATATGAAGGGGCCAAATTAGCCTTATTGGAATATTAATCCAACTAATTTGGCTAAACACTTATAACTTACTTATTGGGCTTAACCCACTTGGGCCTAACATGTAAGTATAAGACTGATATTAAAACTGTAAAATGGACTAATATAAGGTAATGGGCTTATAATGGGCTTAATGGGCCTTGACAAGTAAAGAAGATGAACTAGTAAAACTAGTATAAAAAGTTACCAACACATAACAATATAATGAATAAAGATATACAATCCCACTTGATCATCATCATATATATAAAATCATCATATGTATACATAGTTATTATTCTTATAAAGTCATTGGACAAAAGTCTAAGACCAAGTATTATTTATATAGGTTTCCGTGATCGAAGCACGCCCGTAGCCGATAATCCGCCTTTCATTATCAACGTGAGTTCATAGCCTCGCACTCTTTTAAATGTTTTATAAAATGATTTATAAACCCGCGAGGGAGATAACATGCTAGTTTTTGATAAAAATAGAACACAAGTAGTCCCGATGGTATGCTTAATGTTATGGACCCGAATGATGCTATGACCCAATAAACGAGATAAAAAGGATTATTAGTAGCTAGGTTATGTCACTTAAAGTCCCATTAGCATGAATTGTGAACTACCGGGATTTGGTAGACGCTTATGAATATGATAGTACTATTTGGGGATAATCACCCCAGTTCGCGCCTTTACGGTTGATCCCCATCGTACCACATTGATTGGTAAGCGAATTTATGTATGAGAAGATTTCCATAGCGTGATTTTTGTGACGACACGCTAACTTAGATGGGAAAATTGTTTGTCGGGTTCGTGGCCCATTGTTTGTGATAGTAAGGTAACAATGTCATGCGGCTAATAATAATCCAATGTAATCTAAATATTTGATATGATACGATGCAAATAACGATAATAATGTTACCTATAATGGTAATATTGAGGCTACGGTCTCATGGACGGTATAAGATGTATGCTTTGGTTTATATATTGCCTGACTAGAAATACGAGGACTTACTTCTGATATTATACTTGTGTTCTGATTTCAACGATTGTTTTATATAACAGTTTTATTAAAATCTATGAATTCACTCGCATTTGTTGATATGATTTTTGCATGTTTTTATCTCAGGTGCTTGAAGGTAATTTGGATGGAGATCGACTCTGATGGCCCACATAATAATAAAACTGTTCATTCGATCTATGTTTTGTAAACTTAATGACCTGTATAATTTGGGACCTGTTGTACACTTGAAACTTTTATTTCGAATGAATATATGTTAAACCTTGTACAACCATTTTTATGTGTTGTCTATGATTGGAGTTACTGTGTGCCATCCCGTAACACTCTAAAGACTCTTCCGCTGTACCGATATGAAATTTGAGAGTGTTACACTAGTGGACATACTCATGGGCTTAACCCACTTGGGCCAACATATGAGTATAGGCATGGTATTAAAAGTATAAATGGGCTAATATAATGTATTGGACTTATAATGGGCTTATTGGGCCTTAATATGTAAACAAGTTAAAACTAGTGTAACTAGTCTAAAAATATGACTAACACATAATACCATAATGTGTATGAAGAGATAAAATCCCACTTGATCATCATCATACTTATGATATCATCATATATACATAACCATTATTTTTATAAAGTCATTGGACAAGAGTCTAAGACGAGTATTATTTGTCTATGTTCCCATGATTGAAGCACGTACCGTACATCCAAATTGCCGATAACCCGCCTTTCCCAATCAACGTGAGTTCATAACCTCACACTCTTTTAAATGTTTTATCAAATTTTTTTATAAACCCGCGAGGGAGATAACATGTTAGTTTTAATAAAATAGGACACTAGTTGTCCCGATTGTTTGCTTATTAATATGGACCCGAATGATTATATGACCCGATGAATGAAATGAAATGGATTATCATTAGTTAGGTTATGTCACTAAAAGTCCCATTATCATGAATTGTGAACTACCGGGATTTGGTAGACGCTTATGCATATAATAGTACTATTTGGGGAAGATCACCTCAGTTCGCGCCTTGACGGTTGATTCCCGTCGTGCCACATTGATTGGTAAGCAAATTTATGTATGAGAAGATTTATATAAGCGTGATTATTATGACGACACACTGTTTTAGATGGGCAAAGGAATTACTGTTTAGCTACCCGTTGTTTGTTATAGTAAGGTAGCAATGTCATGCGGCTTATAATAATCCAATAAAAAAAAATACTGATATACGCATTGCATTACAATATATTGCCTGGGGTAAAAGTTATAAAATACCATCGTACTTATTAGAATGTGCCGATTTTAAACACTTACTAATTAATCTCGTGACTTTACCATTGTACTTTTAAATTCGTTCCGACTATACCAATATTACCTTAAAATGACTATATTACCCTCTTAAATGACTAAAATACCCTCAATCTCCATTGAGAGAATGGAACAATCTTTTGAGTCTGGTTAGTTTGAGAGTGCTCGTTTCTTTCACATATTTGTTCTAATATAAGTATTTCACCGTCCATTCATAATGAACACGTTCTCCTTTTTAACATCCTTTTCAAGAAATCATATGTTTGAATCTTCTTCATTATTGAGAAAAGCTCATCAAGAACCCGCGCCAGTAAATATTTCGATTTTATGGGGGCGAAGCTATGTAGGAGCCACGTGTGGCACGTGCCACACATGATTTAATCCAACGAAGTGTAACTCTTTGGTAAGAATTGATTGTTTTTATGAAAGTGCTACACTTAGATTGAAGAAGTGCCCCAAGATGATCACAATAAAAGGAAGACGTTCTTTCATTTTTGAGTTTGGATTTTTGAAGAAAAAAATACAGTATGATGCATAAGACTAGAAAAGATTGAAGAAGATGCTATACAGTAACTTTTAATAAAATAATTAAATAGATGTATACGGTGTTGTCCTTTAGTTAATTAGTACATATGTCATTTTAATGTATGGATATAGAAGTAATACGATTTCGTTGGTACAAAATCAATTTCAAATAAGTTAAAAGGTAGCAGATGTAGTGTGTTTAAAAGATTTGTTTTACTACTTGTTTATGTTGTAGATATCAAGGTTTACAAAATATTTGTTACTATGTTTAAAGCAATCACCAATCAGTGTACATCAATTAATGGGTCGCTAATATCAGAAGAATAATTTTTGTCTTATCAACAAACCAGTTTTAGAGAGAGAAATAGAAATGGAGGAGTGAGAAGCAGAAAATTATAAAGTGGTGATAAATGTGGCAAAAGATGTAATTATGTTAAAAAGGACGAGGGTAATATAGTCATTTTAAGGTAATATTGGTATAGTCGGAACAAATTTGAAAGTACAATGGTAAAGTCACGAGATTAATTAGTAACTGTTTAAAGTCGGCACATCTTAATAAGTACGATGGTATTTTATAACTTTTACCCTATTGCCTGACTAGCAATACGGGGTCTTATTACTGATATTATGTTCGTGTTTTGGTTTTACATAACCATTTACATATAACGGTTTTTATTTAATCTATACAACGTTATAAAACGTATTGTATGATGTTTTTACGACAATGGTTCGTATAATGGTTTTGAAGGCTGAAGCCTATATTATGATTTACGACTAAGAGTTGTATAAAATGTCTTTAGCCTATTTTATGACCTACTACAAAGATTTGTACAAAATGATGTTCGGTAATAATTATATACCGATGATATATTAATGGTTTTTAATAAACTCTATGAATTCACTCGGTGTTTCGCTGATTTTTTTATCGTGTTTTATCTCAGGTACTTGAAGGTAATTCTCGGGAAGACGACAAGAATTTATGGCCCGCATTCAAATAAAATTTCCATTCAAATATTTTGTAAAATTGTATGATATACTATGACCTGAGGACCTATGTATATTGATGTTTATGAATGGAAAATGCTTTATTATTCAACGACGTGATTTTTAAGCGTTGTCTATGATTTGAGTAATGTGTTATCCCGTAACACCAACGACTCTTCCGCTGAACTAAAGTATGAATATTTTGGGGTGCTACAGTTTGGTATCAGAGCTCTCGTTATAGAGAACGAAAGATTTTTAAAACCAAGGTTTTGAATAAAACATTTGTAAGACCCGTGAAAGTGCCGTAAGATGCTAAGTTATTGTCTCAAGAGCTGTTCAGTATGAGCATCTCTCTTAAGTTGTGGCTCACTTGTGGATGTGATATCCCGAGCCCAACGTCATTTATTTAATCCTATTTTACGTATATTTTTGAAATTTTTAAGAATTTTTATCGTGGATTTATTTGACGGTTTAAGTTGAAACCAACGTTTACGGTCGTAATTTAACGTTTGACGATTTAAGAAGAACCGATAACGACTACGATACCGACGGATGCCCAAAACTTACATTTTATTATCGATTGATCGATATTTGAGTTTTTCGAGATTTCATTTTTTATTACGTGTTAAGTCGAGTCGGAACCATATGAATATTCGTTTTGTGTGCGTTTGAACCATTTAAAAGTATTTTCGAGTGTTCGGGACGACCCCCGACTTCCGTAAAGTTTTAAGTCGACTAATAAGTCGTTTCCCGCAAATATTGGTGTCGTTTTCACTTAAGGCCAAAAGATTAGCCAAATTGCACCATAGGTCCCTCCATTTTTACAAAAGGGAACAAGGCTTACACATACTTTCATTTTACAAAAAAAAACAAACACTCTCTCCCTTTCTCTCCCATGGCCGACGGCCACCACCACAAAACCACCTCCACCACCATTTTTTTTGGGTTTTGGAAGAAACTAATCAAAGACCACCTCTTCTATCATCTTTGTAAGTCTTTTAATCAATTAAAAACACACATGCATTCACTTAATCTTTTCATAAAAATTATGATTTTTCAAAAATGGTTTTTGATCTAATTAAACCATATACATGTTTAATTCATGTGTTTGTAAGGATGAATCATTAATAAAATGAATTGGGGGGCTGTTTTCTTGGGTGTTTTGGCTACACCAAACCCACGGCTAAATGGGTTTGGTGGTGCCTTCATGGTGTTTGATGAAATGTGTCTTGAGTTATGTTTATAATGATGTTTATGATGTTTTTAAATGGGTTAATTGAATTGCATGTTGTTTTCATCAAATTGGTTTTTGAAGTTGATGATCATACAAGTAATTAGGAGTATCTAGGTGATGTTAGATTGGATGAATGATGTTGGAATAGGTCTAGGATGTAAGGAAAAGGGTTGGAAAGATGCTTCGATGTGATTTTGAAAAGGGTGTTTTAGGTCAGAAACTTTAAGGCCGTTTTTCATACAGTAGCTTTTGGTTAAGTGTTGGGATGATAGGATATTGTGGTAGAGCTTCTTTTTAGCTTCGATTTGGTATAAGGTAGAGCTTCTAACTCAAAACGAGTCAAAAGTTATGATCTTTTAAAGTTTGAGGCGTACCGGGTGATGAAAATCACAAGGTACGAGTTTTTGTCAAAATATAGGTCGAATGTCTAGGATTGTAACTAGAGTTCTAAAAATGTTTGGAAGTTGTTCATTGGTCCTAAACCTGTACAAAAGAATATATTTTCAAGTTTAGGAGTTGGTGTTTCAAGTTGAGTTGACTAAATAAGTCAAAGTCGAGTTGCACTTGGAAGGTGCAAATCTGTCCAAAATTTTAAGGTATAGAGATGTGTTGAGCAGTGGGTCTTAGAAGTGAAAACTTTTTATGAAATTTGGTGTGGGGTTTCTACAGATTATAAATGATTTTTACAAATTTTCTCAGATTTTTAGGAGTGGTTTAAGTGGGGTAAAACAGCCCGTACATTCGGTATGTACCGGCAGAATTGTAAAATGCGCAATAGTTTTAATAAAGTATAAAAATGGTTCATGTCTAGTAAATATCACTTGTATGGATTTTTGGCGTGAGTTTATATGAATCTTGAGTGTTCTTAATTATGTACATACAGTACTCGAAGGTACTTGAATGCGTTGATTCATTACGTGTTTATTCGTTAGGTGTTGTATTTGATTTCCCGGGGCATCCTCATCGTTGGTGATCGATTTCGTTTACGCCGTAGTTACTAATACTACCACTACTACTTAAGGTGAGTCTATAGCCTCGCTCTTTACTTATTTCAAATGTTTTTACCCGCGAGGGGGATACATGCTATTTAAATGAAAATGAACATAAGTCATGAATGATTGTTGGACCCGAATGTTGCCTCAAAAATTGTGTTGAGTACCTAGTTGCAAAAGGCCCTAATTTCATGAACTATTAACTATTGTCTTGCCCTTGTGAAGGGGGAAATAGCCGCTTATACAAAGTGATAGTACTATGGGGTTGACTACCCTATCCAAGACGAGGGCTAGTACGTTGATACCCCCTGCGGACGGATAATTTGTGATAAGAGATAAGGTATAATTGCAACTAATGCCTTTAGTATGGGCACTGGTTTCATCTAAATCACGCCTGTAATTATTGCGCGGGTGATTGAGTTAACGGATTAGTGTCATGAGCTTAAACACAATTGTCATATCCTTGAATAATAGATTGTGAGTACGACAATGCTATTGAATGATCATGATTGGTTTTTAGTACTTATGTTCAACTTATGATTTGATAAACCTATAGATTCGCTCAACCTTTGTGTTGACAGTTTTAAGCATGTGTTTCAGGTAACCAAGATTGATAGCAGCGGAGCATGCGAGGATGGAAGTTGTTGTGGCTTGGCGGTCTACTTCGTTTTTCTTCCCTTTTTGCACTTAAATATTTTATATTATGTCATGTGAACGAAAATGTACTTTTGGGTTGAGATTTAGTGGGGACCTAACGCAAACTCTGTTTAGTATTATCTTGGGATTTGGAAAACTATAGACTTGTATGATTTTAATAATGTTTAAATTTATGTTTAAACTTTTACGTCTCTTTGAGTCGTTTAATATAGCTTATGTGTGATGATAACTACGTAGCACCTAAATGTTGTAGTTCCGCTGCGCATATCATTTGTTGGGGGTGTTATAGATTGGTAATCAGAGCCATGAGTTATAGAGAACTAGGTCATTTTGAAAAATCCTAAACTATAACTTTTGGTGTCGTAAGAAATTGTCCAAGCACACAACTATCCTGCATGGCTCCGGTAAGAATTCTTTAGCATTGCTTTATATTTTAGATGTATCCCTCAAAATTGATATGAATTCCCTAGTATTTAGTAAGTAAATACTTTGATATATATTGAGATATATTGTTGTGTACGTTGAGTACTTATCATCGTAATTTACAAATTCTTGTAAGATTATCTTATATGTTGCATGTATTTGGCATAACGGGCTACATTGCATTACATGGCAACACTGCGTTGTAATCCTACGTGTATGTAGGAATGATTGTATGTAAAACCCAAAAATTTGGTTTGTATTTTATTTAATCATTTTGATTATAACCTAAAGTTTAAATAATAAGGATTTGATATGAAAACTTTATGTTATATTTATTTATGCAAAAAAAAAAATAAAAAAAAAATAAAAGCAAGTATTAATCTATCATAGTAAGTTTAGTAAAAAATTATGCATAATAGAAGTCAGCAGGATGGGCTATATAAAAGGAAAAAAAAACGTGATCACATTGTCCCAAAGAACTCAATCTTTTATTATGAATAATGAAGATATCAGTTTCTTATTAGAATCACAACAGAATAAATCTATACCAAATATAACAACTTTTATTAAAAAAAAAATCATTGAACAACTTTATAACCATTCTACAAATAAATTGTTTCCTTCGCTCCATGTCTCGACGGGTTCCAAATGTTTATTAGTGCCATACTATAATACAATCCATACTTTCCTAAACCGTGAAGCAAATCACGTCCAAATCCCTGGAATATCGCCTCTTGATCATGTTATTAATCCCTAGCCTCTTGATAAGTTAATCATCCATATTTAAATGCATGATCTTCTCCATCGATGACTCTGATTCAAAACAAAACAAAGAACCAGACTCTCATTTAATAAATCAAAACCAAAATGAAAGTGCCATGATCTATATCTCATTTTACGACAAGTCTCGCTCAAGTTCTTTAGCATGGGTCCAGGTTTGAACAGTGTTCAATTTCGAGATCATGTTGTGATCGTTTACGGGTTGGAGCTGCGTTCTCATTTCGGTTCACCTCATGCTCGATTTAGTCTTCGTCCCGTGAAGTTATGATATTTTATGGTGTTTATGATAATAACGATCATTCGGGTCGAATATGATCAGTCGCTCAAGACGAGTTCTTTCATATTTCGTGAATAGGATAGAGTCGGGTCGTGAGTTTAGGGTCTGCTTGGTTTAAGTTCGATCCTATGTTTATGAAGACGTTCAGGTTCGTTCTCCGGCGACTATAGTGTTTTGGGCGCATCTGTTCAAGCACGTGTCGGTGTCGATGTTAGATCGATCTCGTTGAACTCTATGTTCTTGTTCGAGTGGTGTGGTTTCGATGTGTCGCCGTCTTGCTCTAATAATGGTGAAAGATCATGCGGATCGAATTCGATTATTCATTTAGGCTGCGTTCTTTTTATACTTGGTGACCTCAATGTAGTCTTGGTTCGAGTTTTGGGTCTGCTCGGTTTAAGAATGTTTGTGAAGACGGTTTGAGCTCTGGTTTGTGAGCCATGCATCTTCATGTTTGGTGTTTGCATCGTTCATCGGAGGTTCATATTCCAGTTTTTTTTTGTTTATCTTCGGGTAGATTGACTATAAGTATACGTCTTTGGATCCATGTTTAGTCTTGACTTTGATCTACTCCTATTTCTGCTTAGAGGTACCACTTTAAGCCTTAATTCACTCGTATACAATTCACATGTACAGTAATATCTAATATGACTATATAATGGTAGAAACCAGATTAGAGAACACCTAATATAAGTTGATGAATTAACAAGAGAACTTTAAGAAAGATATGTTTTTGTTAATATGATGCTCATGAGTTTTGAGGAACCCTAATGCAGTTTTGAAACACGCAGTTTGTGACTTGGATAATTGTTATTTAACGTATACTAAAACTGAACAAGAACAAAGAAACTTTTCTACATATTAATAGCTTATATAACGGGTAATATATGAGGACAAGGAGGCGTTTTTTTTGGACTTCACAAAGATCATGCATGCATTTACGTAGAAACATGAGAACATGTTTTTATTTTAATATTTTATGAACTTTCAACACAAATGGACAATATCAGTTCTAGTTAATGTGTATAAAGTTGAAAACTAATACCATAATGAATAATTATGCTATATAATAATTAGTAGTCGTAATTTATGTAGATCATTTGACGGAAAATAAGTTTGCAGCTTGTTTAGCGTTAAGATTTGGCTAAGGTACGAATATTTCTATCTCTCTAATATTATTTTTGTCTCTATCGTTTATTCGGTTGATCGTACGGATTTTCCGTCCTTTCAGTAAGGACTTCCTTTCTATGCATGATTAGGATTCCCCATCTTCAGCCAAATGTTTTTCCCCAGTATATGTTTAAGCTTATCAGTAATCAGGTTAATAACTAAATAAATTGCCTGAGCATTATATACAAGCATGATTAGTTTATGTACTAGTTACGGAGGTACCGTAACCACGGCACTAGAGGCACCGGTGTCGTGACTCACATGCAGGAGAGTGATATCCTGCATCGTCCCACTCAGCTCAGCTTGGCCATTTTATCAGTATTATTAGTGGGGCGTATGGATGCATCCTAAGCTTATAAGTGTTTCATGTTATCAGGGTGAATGTGGTGTGTGCTCTACATCCTTCACATTGGAGCTGATCCCTCCACCCAGCACAGTTATTTAGAGGTCACCCCTCTACAGCATGATGAGGTCACCCCTCCAGTTATTCATGCACGGTTGTTACAGCACGTGACCTATATAAGCTCTGGCAAATTAAAATATAGTAAATGCATGTTTTTAGATTTATCAGATAACAATTCAACTTTATTATTTACAAATCAGACTTTACAGATTATGCACAGATTTCCGCTGCAACTTTACTTATCAGTCTTACAGCTCCAGTATTTTACAATCTGTTTCATTTCAGTAGTTCCTTATCATGCTTTATATCCGTTCACTGAGTGTTATGCTCAGCCGTAGTTCCCTTTCATGTTCTAACGGCAGGTACCCCAGGACGCTCTTAGGATTCTGAGAGCATGTGCATTTGGATGGAAGCTACCCAGACTTCTTACTTTATGCATTTCTTACATTATTCTGCTTTTTTTGGACATTGTTTAGTCCTTTCCTTCAGTATTTTATTTTTCATGTTTTGAGCTTAGATTGGATTACCGATGTTTGATTCTGGTATTTCCGTTATGGTCATTTAATGCTTTAGGACATTTACCTTATGCTTTGATGACACGTCATAAATACACGTAACGGTCCACTTATCCAAGTGGGGTGCTACAATTATGGTATCAGAGCGCAAGGTTCGACCTGTAGGCTCTAAAACTTGACCTGTGACTAGTGGGTAGTCACCAAGAACTTCCCAGATTTTGGCGTTGTTATCTTTCATGTTTCTCGTGCATGTATCAGTCATTTTTCTTCAGTTATCAGTCGGTTTTCTTAAATTTTGACTAAGTAAAAGGTTGGTACAGGACTGGCCATACTTAGTCGCATGTGCTTTTCTGCTAATTTTGTTTTGGTGAACCGACCCATAGGCGTTCACCCTTGCCCGTTCAGATTTTGTATTGATGAACTGAACCTAGGCATTCATCCTTATTCATGTCAGATTCATGTTGTCAGTCAAGTAATTCTTGGTGAACCAGCCATAAACGTTCACCATTGTTCAGGTCAAATTTCATGCTATTCAGTCGAAGGTTGTTTTGTGAACCGATTCATAGTTGTTCACCTTTATCATATCAGGACATTTCATAAATTTAGACAAGTATGGGTTTGACTATAGCCAACCATATTTAGTCCCAGATTATGAATTTCTATACATGACAGTTCTCAGAAATTTTTGACAAGCATGGATCGAACCAAAATCGCCCATACTTAGTCATATGTTTTGTTCCTTGATATCTGTGGATTGAACCATAGCCATCCACACGAGTTGATGTTAAACCTCAGTTGATTTTCTTTTATGTTCTAGTAACAGTCAAATTTTCATATCCTCACGTTGATGTCGTCTTCAGGTTGATTCAGTTCATGTCTCCTTACGAGGATTATGTTTTCAGCAAAGTAATGATGTTCTCATGTTAAGATACACAAGAATTTCAGTAAAACCCATTTTCATGATAAATCATGATTGGCCTTCATTAATCATGCTTCATCCTGACCATTGTTGGGACTTCGATTATATCATACTTTTAGTCTTGATATAACTAGCAGTAAGTCGACGCAGGAATTACAGGCTATCATGTTACTTATTTCAGACCAGTTTACTACCGTTTAAATCAATTTATTTCCTAGATCACGTCAGACAAGCGACACCAGTATCGACCATCCAATAAAATTCCCACCAGTGCCATGAACAGTAGTCTATATGTACCCTCTGTATAGTACCTCAGTTATACTCCTTGTATAGTGATACATGTGTACTCCACGTACAATGCCTCGATATGCTTCATGTGCAATATTCATTTTGTACTTCATGTACAGTAGCCCAGGTGTACACCAGGTACCCTACTCCATGGATATTGCTAATCGATCCTCAATCATCTCGGGCGTTTCCACTTGTCGATATTTTTACCAGGAGCTGATGCTGCTCGTGAGTTGAAGATTTTACCAGATGCTGATGCTGCGAACACTTTGAAGACCTCAAAATTGCTGATGCTGCTGATACTTTGGAGATTTCTCAAGATGCTGATGCTGATGCTGTTATACGATAAAGACACCGCAGAGCAAGGACGAAAACTATAAATTTGAACTTTAGGTCAAGAATAAATTTCAACCATCAGACACTACCATTCCATTACATACTTTTACCTTCTCAGTTAGATGTCACACTCCACTCAGCTAACCGTATATTCAAAGAGTGGGAACCGGAACTCAGCCGTCCACTCAGCAGAATAGTTACATGAAGCTCGGTCATAATAACGACCATCGGGAAACTGACAGACAAGGCGGTA
This sequence comes from Glebionis coronaria, assembly GCA_025667525.1. Taxonomy (NCBI): domain Eukaryota; kingdom Viridiplantae; phylum Streptophyta; class Magnoliopsida; order Asterales; family Asteraceae; genus Glebionis; species Glebionis coronaria. The sequence continues at coordinate 310,388,580 of CM046880.1, read as the reverse complement.
ATGACAACCACCGTGCTTAAAAATAATCAGTCAGTAACCATCGGAACTCCTGAACGGACGTGACCAGAAATACAGAGGTCAGTAGTCTAGCCGGTTCGCCAATCCTAGCAGTTACCAGAAATTCTTAACCTTATTCAGACTCACCATTAAAATACATGTCCAGACAACAGTTAAGACACATGTCTCATGTATCATTTCGAAAGACACATATCAGGACACCAGTCATGGTACACGTCATACGAATATCTTCTTAGAGTACGAGTCAAAACTCATAACTCTGTATGTTTGCTAAATCAGGCTCTTAGAAATTCAGGGTACCCTCCAACGGAGTATACCGTTTTTGTAATGACACGCCTAAATCAGATAATTAAATACTCAGTTACCACTACTAGAGTATTATTCATATTAAACACGTAGAGTTCATTCTGTAAGGTTACAGACAAACATATTCAGCAAAATTTGCCATGTTTGCTAAATTATTCATATGTCAGCTTTATCTAAATCAGACATTATCTACCTTACAGCCAGAAAAGAATCCACAGTACACACCGTAATTATGAAGGGTTTCAGTGCAATTAACGACGAGATCCGTCTTACTAGATCCCAAATATATTATTTATATTTCGGCCAGAAAATCAGTACAAATTTTTCTACCTTAAGTGCGTGAATTCTCAGTCCATAGCTACGAAGACTTATAACTATCAGTTATAAAGTTACTTCTGAAACTCTTTAAATTCATGATCAGCAAATTATCCTAAAGTTTTCCAAAGGTCATTGCAGAAGGTTTCTAGAAATTCATTCCTAACCACGAGACACAGTTTAACATCGAGCTTGTCTCAACGACGGAAAACTGTTTTCAGAACTCTTTATCGCAGGACTTCAGCTGAGTTAAAGGAGTTGCAACATTTGCTGCAAGAGTTACCAGAACAAGGCTGTATTCGCCCTAACGCACCACTAGGAGGTGTACCGTTTTTGTCTATCAGAAAGAAGGCCGGTAAAATGAGATCATGTATCGATCACCGAAAATTTATAAGGTCGTCATTCATAAAACGATACTCATTCCACGAATAAGAGGTAACCTGACCTGCTACGATATCTTAAATCCAGAACAATTCGCAACCGTGACACCAGAAGTGGGGAGAGAAGAACTTGATGTTTTCCAGACTGCTGTTGCACATATTGCAGTCTCTCTAAAATTTTGATTTTATACTTCTGAGCTCCCTAATGCTCCAGCTATGTTATGAAATTTATGAATAAAATTTTTTCGTGACTAGTCAACCAGATTTCCACCAAAATGTCCTATAATCAGGCAGAATTTTTATAGAAGCAGTATCACACAATTATGCAGCTATGTTCATATCTAGATGCCTGACATACCGCAGGTTTAAGATAGAATGCCGTCATGTTAGTGAATTACTACAATCCTTAAAAATTTCTAAACAGAAATGAGAAGAAATTTCATGAAATCATTATCAGTTACCACAGACTCAAAAAAATATGATACTATCTAAGTCATCGTCATCCATGTAATCAACCTGCGCGTTTTCTTTCATCCGAAAAGATTACGCAGTAGCAAGTTCAACAATAAATATTAAGATTTTAAGGTATTCCATCGACCATCATACCAGACAGAATTCATGTTCACGATCACGTGTACGTTTGCGTTCACTTTACGTTTACGTTCACTTTCACGGTTGTGTCTCACACTCGCATTTTGACATTATTTCAGTCCATATATGTGCTAATCTCATGATTTAAATTCACATTCGCATTCATTAAATTGTTCACATTCAGGTTCGTGTTCCATCTCACGATACGCGTTTCACAGTTTATTACCGAATACGGTTACAGGCAGCTTAAGAAACCAGACCCAAGTTTAGCACAACTTTTCCGTAACCAGGCAGACGTTTCACATCTCAGGCCGTATCGTTTGGCATTCCTTCCTCAGTCAGCATACGTTTATGATATGTTCTAGTATTACGTTCACAATATGTTTCACATATCTCATTCATGATATATACTCCATGCTCAGCGTTCCTCATATAGTCATGAACCACGTTCATAATTGCTCACGTAGTTTGTCCCTATATATTTTTCAGCAGCTTGCTCAGATATATGAATGTTATATTTCAGGATATTTATATGTACCATTTCATGCATCCTACATGCTATAGCTTGTTCATTCTATCAGATTCAGATGATCCATCTTAAGTATGGAACCAGAAACTATTCAGCATCATCAGGACAGGGTCATCGGGAGATTTTCATTATGCTTAGACCTTTGAAGGAATCGTTTCGAGCGGGAAGCCACTCGAAACGGAGGAGTCCATCCGGACCTCTCATCCTTTTACTTCAATAAATCTAGTTAAGTTCTTTGAGCGATGTTATGTTCCATGTTCTTTTCAGCCATGTCATGTTACATGATCACTTAAGTCATGTCATGTTTATACCTATCAGCAGTATTATGTCTTAATTAGAAAACGAATTATGCTTCAGGTTAATTGCCTTTTTAGTTTACGTGTTCTTTTAGTTCTCATAAACTTCACATGTTTATTACCTTTAATTCGAGGACGAATTTCCCTTTTTAGAGGGGAAGAATTGTAAAACCACATCATTATCGTGTCTCTAATTCGAGGACGAATTATTTTTTTTAGAGGGGAAGAGTTGTAAAACCCAAAAATTTGGTTTGTATTTTATTTAATCATTTTGATTATAACCTAAAGTTTAAATAATAAGGATTTGATATGAAAACTTTATGTTATATTTATTTATGCAAAGAAAAAAAAAATAAAAAAAAATAAAAGCAAGTATTAATCTATCATAGTAAGTTTAGTAAAAAATTATGCATAATAGAAGTCAGCAGGATGGGCTATATAAAAGGAAAAAAAAACGTGATCACATTGTCCCAAAGAACTCAATCTTTTATTATCAATAATGAAGATATCAGTTTCTTATTAGAATCACAACAGAATAAATCTATACCAAATATAACAACTTTTATTAAAAAAAAAATCATTGAACAACTTTATAACCATTCTATAAATAAATTGTTTCCTTCGCTCCATGTCTCGACGGGTTCCAAATGTTTATTAGTGCCATACTATAATACAATCAATACTTTCCTAAACCGTGAAGCAAATCACGTCCAAATCCCTGGAATATCGCCTCTTGATCATGTTATTAATCCCTAGCCTCTTGATAAGTTAATCATCCATATTTAAATGTATGATCTTCTCCATCGATGACTCTGATTCAAAACAAAACAAAGAACCAGACTCTCATTTAATAAATCAAAACCAAAATGAAAGTGCCATGATCTATATCTCATTTTACGACAAGTCTCGCTCGAGTTCTTTAGCATGGGTCCAGGTTTGAACAGTGTTCAATTTCGAGATCATGTTGTGATCGTTTACGGGTTGGAGCTGCGTTCTCATTTCGGTTCACCTCATGCTCGATTTAGTCTTCGTCCCGTGAAGTTATGATATTTTATGGTGTTTATGATAATAACGATCATTCGGGTCGAATATGATCAGTCGCTCAAGACGAGTTCTTTCATATTTCGTGAATAGGATAGAGTCGGGTCGTGAGTTTAGGGTCTGCTTGGTTTAAGTTCGATCCTATGTTTATGAAGACGTTCAGGTTCGTTCTCCGGCGACTATAGTGTTTTGGGCGCATCTGTTCAAGCACGTGTCGGTGTCGACGTTAGATCGATCTCGTTGAACTCTATGTTCTTGTTCGAGTGGTGTGGTTTCGATGTGTCGCCGTCTTGCTCTAATAATGGTGAAAGATCATGCGGATCGAATTCGATTATTCATTTAGGCTGCGTTCTTTTTATACTTGGTGACCTCAATGTAGTCTTGGTTCGAGTTTTGGGTCTGCTCGGTTTAAGAATGTTTGTGAAGACGGTTTGAGCTCTGGTTTGTGAGCCATGCATCTTCATGTTTGGTGTTTGCATCGTTCATTGGAGGTTCATATTCCAGTTTTTTTTTGTTTATCTTCGGGTAGATTGACTATAAGTATACGTCTTTGGATCCATGTTTAGTCTTGACTTTGATCTACTCCTATTTCTGCTTAGAGGTACCACTTTAAGCCTTAATTCACTCGTATACAATTCACATGTACAGTAATATCTAATATGACTATATAATGGTAGAAACCAGATTAGAGAACACCTAATATAAGTTGATGAATTAACAAGAGAACTTTAAGAAAGATATGTTTTTGTTAATATGATGCTCATGAGTTTTGAGGAACCCTAATGCAGTTTTGAAACACGCAGTTTGTGACTTGGATAATTGTTATTTAACGTATACTAAAACTGAACAAGAACAAAGAAACTTTTCTACATATTAATAGCTTATATAACGGGTAATATATGAGGACAAGGAGGCGTTTTTTTGGACTTCACAAAGATCATGCATGCATTTACGTAGAAACATGAGAACATGTTTTTATTTTAATATTTTATAAACTTTCAACACAAATGGACAATATCAGTTCTAGTTAATGTGTATAAAGTTGAAAACTAATACCATAATGAATAATTATGCTATATAATAATTAGTAGTCGTAATTTATGTAGATCATTTGACGGAAAATAAGTTTGCAGCTTGTTTAGCGTTAAGATTTGGCTAAGGTACGGATATTCTATCTCTCTAATATTATTTTTGTCTCTATCGTTTATTCGGTTGATCGTACGGATTTTCCGTCCTTTCAGTAAGGACTTCCTTTCTATGCATGATTAGGATTCCCCATCTTCAGCCAAATGTTTTTCCCCAGTATATGTTTAAGCTTATCAGTAATCAGGTTAATAACTAAATAAATTGCATGAGCATTATATACAAGCATGATTAGTTTATGTACTAGTTACGGAGGTACCGTAACCACGGCACTAGAGGCACCGGTGTCGTGACTCACATGCAAGAGAGTGATATCCTGCATCGTCCCACTCAGCTCAGCTTGGCCATTTTATCAGTATTATTAGTGGGGCGTATGGATGCATCCTAGGCTTATAAGTGTTTCATGTTATCAGGGTGAATGTGGTGTGTGCTCTACATCCTTCACATTGGAGCTGATCCCTCCACCCAGCACAGTTATTTAGAGGTCACCCCTCTACAGCATGATGAGGTCACCCCTCCAGTTATTCATGCACGGTTGTTACAGCACGTGACCTATATAAGCTCTGGCAAATTAAATACAGTAAATGCATGTTTTCAGATTTATCAGATAACAATTCAACTTTATTATTTACAAATCAGACTTTACAGATTATGCACAGATTTCCGATGCAACTTTACTTATCAGTCTTACAGCTCCAGTATTTTACAATCTGTTTCATTTCAGTAGTTCCTTATCATGCTTTATATCCGTTCACTGAGCGCTATGCTCAGCCGTAGTTCCCTTTCATGTTCTAACGGCAGGTACCCCAGGACGCTCTTAGGATTCTGAGAGCATGTGCATTTGGATGGAAGCTACCCAGACTTCTTACTTTATGCATTTCTTACATTATTCTGCTTTTTTTGGACATTGTTTAGTCCTTTCCTTCAGTATTTTATTTTTCATGTTTTGAGCTTAGATTGGATTACCGATGTTTGATTCCGGTATTTCCGTTATGGTCATTTAATGCTTTAGGACATTTACCTTATGCTTTGATGACACGCCATAAATACACGTAACGGTCCACTTATCCAAGTGGGGTGCTACATTGTATGTATAGGTATATATATATACTATGGTATTTAAAGACATTGCACGAGCAATGGTCCTTGAGGGATTATCGTACATGTTATAATGCAGTTTTGTTGAGAATTCGGCCTCACCGCAAATTATCAATCTTGATAATTAATTTACTGTTGGATAACCGAATATGAACCTCGTTTGATACTCTAGATACGTAAATAACGCTTCGTAACATATGGTATATTGACTAGATTGATTTCGATTGTCGTTATTGCACCGTGATGTGTCATTTTGGACATTTTCTTTTGAAACGTAATTTACTTACGTATTACTTTATTTCCTTTATTCCTTATGGGTTTGATATGTTAGTTGGCGTAACTATAATATAGACGAAGTATAATCAACGATGCGTACATCGTAGCGACTAATCTCATGTGTATGTTATAAAACGTGGTTGAGGCGTGTCGCCATTTAATCGTTGTTTACTATTCTACTTGGATTTAAATATGCATTTTAAAAATAGACTAGTGTTGTGATCAAGCGTGATAGCTTGAATTTTGGTTGGTTTGTGTTAATTTTGTGGTGTACGATGTCGAGACTCATCCGAGGCCGATAACAACACTTAGTTGACATACGTATTCTCGCTTCGTTTATTTCATTTTGTTTTTGTTGTTTCATTATTTTGAATTCGATATTATACATGACGAGGTCCGGCATTTGTGTGAGTTAAGTAAGCACTAAACTATGTTGATTGAAAGAGTTAAACATAAAGTGTTTTACATATTTAATACTTGGTGAATGAAACTTTTGGATAAAAATGACTTATGATGTGCCTTGTAACAAGTAAAAATAAGTGTAGAGAAGAAATGGACAAAGTGAAATTATTTTTCCTTCAACCTTGGTTGGTAAATTGTAATAAGTAATCTATATTACTCGTAAAATCCTTATTTTTATATATTAATAATTTGATACTAAAAGCTTGTGATGGAATTGTCAAAATTTGTTTAATATAATTTGAAAAAGGAGTTTATAATAAAATTTACGATATGACTGTTGAGTATATATAACTTGGATTTAGTATGAATTAATTTTCGGGTCAATGTAGCAAACTTTGGGCATATTTTGTAATATAAAACATGAGTAGAAAAATCTACCACGTATTTCGGAGCTAGAAACTTTGTAAAATTTGTTTTATTTTAAACATAAGGTCATGTTATATGCACTGGTATAAACTAGAACTCGTCACTCGTTGTATTGAATAAACTGGGATAAAATCGGAATATACACTTTAAGTAAGAAATTATAATGCTTGAAACAAATTATTAAATATTGATGGAACGTTATTTTATTCCGCTGCGAGGTGTGTTAATTTTAAAATCACTTGATAACAGGCTAATGATTAAAAGTTGAATTTTTTATATCTTTGAATTATTGAAATAAGCATCTTAATTATTTATTATTATTATTATTATTATTACTATCGAGATTCAAGTGTCGACAAAAATCAGTAAGTATCCGAGATAATACCACGTGAAACCTCTTTATCATTTGAGTCGAATTGCGCGAATATGATTTAACAAAACAGTTTTAAGGAAAACATGTGTGTAATAAAAAGTCAAAGGTTGATTTGTAAGAGTCAACTGGACTAGTTTGAGTCGTGTTGGATACGTGTATGTATGTGATAAGGTAAGCCGTAATAATAATAACGTGAAACTTTGAAAATTCTTACTGTATACGTTTTGGGTACTTAAGATATGAACATTAACGAGATTTTGACACAAGTATGGAGATTTTCAAACCTAATGATTTTACCAGTTATGATAACCGAGTCACCGAATCAACTGATGTTAGAAATTTTCTTGCAATTGTAATTTTTCTAGAAAAAAAAAACTTTGCATATATTGAAACATGAAAGGTCTGAAATCTCTAATGGGGTAACACAAATTAAAAATGTGTAAATGCTCGCTTTTACAAGGTACATGGTAACATTAATTAGGAAATGAAAATGGATTACCCGACAAACGAACATTTGTATTATTTTCTTAAGATGTATATATAATGTTTTGAGTCACGATGGTTCGATCGTCCGACATCCCTCCTTTGATTTTATGAGTCTGTATCTAAACTTGAGTCGTCATGTGACTGTTCATTTTAATATTGTCTATGGTATGGAACCATTATTATTATATTTATTTTAAAACTACTATTTCGCTAGTACTTGATAATGAGAGTATGTCACCCGGTGTGTTTTCTCATGTTCATGGACGCCGTAACTTTTCTTCTTTCGGTTAATGGAACCTAAAATTCTGTATTTGCTTGAATAATGCTATAAATCTTCATTAAAGTGGTTATTTATTTATATTGAACAAAAGCGAGGAGGGGAAGCCGCTTTACCAAATTGTAGAGGTGAAAGAACTCGACCTTCCTGGTGAAACTGTTTCTATTCGACCAAGTGATTAATTTCCTCTCCCCGTATACCCTTGGTGGAATGTGTGTGCAACTCGAGACGATGGGAATTATGATTGTTGTTTTATTTTTGACGCTAGTGCTGATATTCAATTTTTTTACTCCATGTATTCGTAGATCGTTGTTGTTATCCCAAGACTTTTGTCATATGTTTGAAGTATTTTCATTCCTAATATAGTTAATTATAGTTGGAAATTATATTACTCGTTTACCTCGTTCGATCTCATTGATTTTTGATTTTATTACTTGTTGTGCTTGCAATGATCTTTAATCATGAACCACCTTACCGTTATTATGTGAGTAGTCTATTTTGAAAATATGTATGAGTGTGAAATATTTCGTTTAACCAAATATAAATGGTGTCGATTTATTTACTTAATTATTTATTTATTTTCTCATAAATAGGCAAAGTAATGTATGTTTCCAAAGTGGACGAAAAATGTTTGATGTGTTTCTTAAAACGATAGTAACAATATTTTCCCATTTCAAATTTCATTTCAAATGGTTTAATTATTTTGAAGATTAGGTCGAAAACATTCGTAGTCATATTTGGTATGTAATAATAATGTTTGTGTCGTCACTCGATCCTCAATTATGCACAGCTTAGCTAACTATGCATAATTCGGGAAGAGTCCTGTTTTGTTGGTTGTCGTTGCTTGACCCTTAAGTATGCATGATCTAGCTAATTATGCATAGTTTAGGAAGGGCACTATCGTGTCAAACAAATTGGTCATCTTGAAACTTGTAGTGTTTTGATAAACGTTTGGATGAGAACGTTTCTTTTTACAATGGTGGATCATTTTTGCAAGTGGTCGTAATTTCTTTGATTCTTAAAGAAAATTTTTGAATTTTCTTGTGTTCTTTGAAATCCTTTCTTTTTGTTTGGCGTTGACTTAGTAAGTCACTGTGACCGAGTAATTTTGGAAAATGTTTTTATGTGTATGTGTAACGTGCGAATTTCATCGGAATCACGAGGGTGTTGATGAAATACCAAAGGGACTCGTACCGACACGGAGAAGAAATTTTAAACAAGAATAGAAGACTGCCAAAGTAGAGGAAATCAGAGTTCAAGTGACTCTGAGGGGAATGACGAAGACTTCTCCTACATTAAACGCATCGTACCTTATTTATTTTCCTTTCTCGTTCTTTTGATATGTTTCATGACACGCGATAAACTGTTGAAGTTTACCAACTGTGCATCGGTAGTTGGAAGATAATTCCACTGCCGTCTTCGTGTATTCAAGTGAGGAATCCTCTTTGCTTGACTCAACCATCCTTGATTATCGACGGTTAAACGATAGATAGCCATAGTTGATGTTTTTGTGGTAAACCCTTGCCTTTTATGTATTTATGTGGTAAGTGATCTGGTCGAGTGATCGTAAGTTGTGAGAACTTAAGACGACATTGTCCAATGAAGTCTGATCATGAAGAACACGTGCCATGTAATACATTTATAACTGTGAATGGCGATGCTATTGAGATTTTGACCACGGTTGGGACGAAAGCGAGATGGTGTTCTTGTAATATCTTTTGTGAATAAATCCATGGGTGAGCGCCCTGTGATGACATATGTATGTATTTTATTTCTTTTTGGATATGCATCCATAGCTGGCAAGCCCGTAAACCTTCTTTAACTTGCAATTTTCTTTTGACTGGACTCATCCGAGAAATATGTCAACATTTCTTATTTTATCATGGCTTGGCTGATTAGCAAGCATGAGTTAACTTGGTTGAACTTATTTACTTGGCATGGTTTGGCTATTTCGCAAACATGTCGTGATACGGCTTTATGTGCTTCATAATGGCTTTTATGTTTGATTGGTTTGTGATGTTTTCGAGAGAGTTATGTATACGTCGAATGATTACCGTATCGATGAATTCGTTTTTGAGGAAATAGGTTGTATGTACCTAATAATGCGACAAGGTGATTTTGTACGACTAGTAATAATTACTTCGTTATGAACGTTTTCGATGGGGTTATGTGTGACCCGTGCGATTTTATTGTTTTTATGAGATGATGGACAAGTAAAAGGACAATTCGAACGTTGGAAGACATGCTCCGAGTTTGTGTGTTTGATTTTGGTAGTAGTTGAGATTGACATGTGTCCTTGATAGAATTCTTGTACAACAACATTTACCGTGCTAGTGTGGAAGCTGCACCAGTGGAAGCATTTTGTGGATGAAAATGTAGATCGCCAGTTGGATAGAATGAAGTAAGGAAAAGTCAGTTGAATGGACCTAGAAGGATTCGGGAGGCTACGGAAGAGATGGTGTAAATTAAGAATCACTTGTTAACCGCGAGGAGCTGTGAGAAAAGACGTGTTGATAACCGTAGGAAGAAATTGGGAAATTGAAGTGGAGACCATGGATCGAGATGTTAAGAGATTGAAGCAAGGTATAATACTCATCGTGAAGGTGTGATGGAATCCGAGACGTGAACCGAAGTCCACATTGGAATGTGAATACCTCTTTAGTAAGAAGTACCCTCATCTTTCTAGTAGCATGAAATGCGAGTGTAAGAACCGGAGAGCGCCGGGACGTCGCTCCCTTAAGGAGGGGAGGATGTAAGACCCGTGAAAGTGCCGTAAGATGCTAAGTTATTGTCTCAAGAGCTGTTCAGTATGAGCATCTCTCTTAAGTTGTGGCTCACTTGTGGATGTGATATCCCGAGCCCAACGTCATTTATTTAATCCTATTTTACGTATATTTTTGAAATTTTTAAGAATTTTTATCGTGGATTTATTTGACGGTTTAAGTTGAAACCAACGTTTACGGTCGTAATTTAACGTTTGACGATTTAAGAAGAACCGATAACGACTACGATATCGACGGATGCCCAAAACTTACATTTTATTATCGATTGATTGATATTTGAGTTTTTCGAGATTTTATTTTTTATTACGTGTTAAGTCGAGTCGGAACCATATGAATATTCGTTTTGTGTGCGTTTGAACCATTTAAAAGTATTTTCGAGTGTTCGGGACGACCCCCGACTTCCGTAAAGTTTTAAGTCGACTAATAAGTCGTTTCCCGTAAATATTGGTGTCGTTTTCACTTAAGGCCAAAAGATTAGCCAAATTGCACCATAGGTCCCTCCATTTTTACAAAAGGGAACAAGGCTTACACATACTTTCATTTTACAAAAAAAAAAACAAACACTCTCTCCCTTTCTCTCCCATGGCCGACGGCCACCACCACAAAACCACCTCCACCACCATTTTTTTGGGTTTTGGAAGAAACTAATCAAAGACCACCTCTTCTATCATCTTTGTAAGTCTTTTAATCAATTAAAAACACACATGCATTCACTTAATCTTTTCATAAAAATTATGATTTTTCAAAAATGGGTTTTGATCTAGTTAAACCATATACATGTTTAATTCATGTGTTTGTAAGGATGAATCATTAATAAAATGAATTGGGGGGCTGTTTTCTTGGGTGTTTTGGCTACACCAAACCCACGGCTAAATGGGTTTGGTGGTGCCTTCATGGTGTTTGATGAAATGTGTCTTGAGTTATGTTTATAATGATGTTTATGATGTTTTTAAATGGGTTAATTGAATTGCATGTTGTTTTCATCAAATGGGTTTTTGAATTTGATGATCATACAAGTGATTAGGAGTATCTAGGTGATGTTAGATTGGATGAATGATGTTAGAATAGGTCTAGGATGTAAGGAAAAGGGTTGGAAAGATGCTTCGATGTGATTTTGAAAAGGGTGTTTTAGGTCAGAAACTTTAAGGCCGTTTTTCATACAGTAGCTTTTAGTTAAGTGTTGGGATGATAGGATATTGTGGTAGAGCTTCTTTTTAGCTTCGATTTGGTATAAGGTAGAGCTTCTAACTCAAAACGAGTCAAAAGTTATGATATTTTAAAGTTTGAGGCGTACCGGGTGATGAAAATCACAAGGTACGGGTTTTTGTCAAAATATAGGTCGAATGTCTAGGATTGTAACTAGAGTTCTAAAAATGTTTGGAAGTTGTTCATTGGTCCTAAACCTGTACAAAAGAGTATATTTTCAAGTTTAGGAGGCGGTGTTTCAAGTTGAGTTGACTAAATAAGTCAAAGTCGAGTTGCACTTGGAAGGTGCAAATCTGTCCAAAATTTTAAGGTATAGAGATGTGTTGAGCAGTGTGTCTTAGAAGTGAAAACTTTTTATGAAATTTGGTGTGGGGTTTCTACAGATTATAAATGATTTTTACAAATTTTCTCAGATTTTTAGGAGTGGTTTAAGTGGGGTAAAACAACCCGTACATTCGGTATGTACCGGCAGAATTGTAAAATGCGCAATAGTTTTAATAAAGTATAAAAATGGTTCGTGTCTAGTAAATATCACTTGTATGGATTTTTGGCGTGAGTTTATATGAACCTTGAGTGTTCTTAATTATGTACATACAGTACTCGAAGGTACTTGAATGCGTTGATTCATTACGTGTTTATTCGTTAGGTGTTGTATTTGATTTCCCGGGACATCCTCATCGTCGGTGATCGATTTTGTTTACGCTGTAGTTACTAATACTACCACTACTACTTAAGGTGAGTCTATAGCCTCGCTCTTTACTTATTTCAAATGTTTTTACCCGCGAGGGGGATACATGCTATTTAAATGAAAATGAACATAAGTCATGAATGATTGTTGGACCCGAATGTTGCCTCAGAAATTGTGTTGAGTACCTAGTTGCAAAAGGCCCTAATTTCATGAACTATTAACTATTGTCTTGCCCTTGTGAAGGGGGAAATAGCCGCTTATACAAAGTGATAGTACTATGGGGTTGACTACCCTATCCGAGACGAGGGCTAGTACGTTGATACCCCCTGCGGACGGATAATTTGTGTAAAGAGATAAGGTATAATTGCAACTAATTCCTTTAGTATGGGCACTGGTTTCATCTAAATCACGCCGGTAATTATTACGCGGGTGATTGAGTTAACGGATTAGTGTCATGAGCTTAAACACAATTGTCATATCCTTGAATAATAGATTGTGAGTACGACAATGCTATTGAATGATCATGATTGGTTTTTAGTACTTATGTTCAACTTATGATTTGATAAACCTATAGATTTGCTCAACCTTAGTGTTGACAGTTTTAAGCATGTGTTTCAGGTAACCAAGATTGATAGCAGCGGAGCATGCGAGGATGGAAGTTGTTGTGGCTTGGCGGTCTACTTCGTTTTTCTTCCCTTTTTGCACTTAAATATTTTATATTATGTCATGTGAACGAAAATGTACTTTTGGGTTGAGATTTAGTGGGGACCTAACGCAGACTATGTTTAGTATTATCTTGGGATTTGGAAACCTGTAGACTTGTATGATTTTAGTAATGTTTAAATTTATGTTTAAACTTTTACGTCTCTTTGAGTCGTTTATATAGCTTATGTGTGATGATAACTACGTAGCACCCAAATGTTGTAGTTCCGCTAAGCATAGAATTTGTTGGGGGTGTTATAACATTTCAAAATCTTTTAACCATAAATATTTTTAAATAAATATTTTGAATAAAATGTTTAAAAATCTTTTGATTATAACGGTGCCGAAGAATTCGCGAGTTACCGACAAGGCCAGACTGAGAAGTGTTATTTAAATATATATATATATATATATATATATATATATATATATATATATATATATATATATATATAACTTGGATTATATATATATATATATATATATATATATATATATATGTTGTAATTTGATTACATGATTGTTTGATGATTATTTTAATACTTATACGAGGTATTTATACGACGTAGATTGTCACAAGGAACCCTAACTCCCCTAGAAAATCAATCGAAGCTATTCCCGTAGGAATTCTAGCTATTCCAGATCTAAACCAAGTTGTGGATATTTATGATCCCAACAAAATGGTTGATATTCGTAGAAATGTTGGTATTAGTTGATTGTGATATTAAAGAAGAATTGGCGAGATTAAATCTGATATCGATGTCATGACGATCTTTCCTTATAGAGTGGAGTTTGACAAAACCTTACCACGTAGAAAGGTGTCATCTGATTCGGTGTCACCTAATTCTTAAATTTGAAATCGAAAAGGTGAATGTTGCACTTGAGGCTGTCATTTAAGCCTTTACCCAAAAGCCTCATGCCACTAGTACCTTTCCGAGAAGTCTAATTGAATGTGTGATTAATTTCATACTAGTGACTCATTTGATAACTATTGTTGTAAGAGCTATAGGATTGGAAATTAAGTGTTATTCATAACAATCTTTTATTGCCCTTTAAAGGCCTAAAAATAATGTTGAAAGTATTGGAGAATGAGGTAGAATGTCGCATTGAGTATAAGTTGATTGAAACTTGAATAAAGTAAAATTTAACTCGTATGGAATATGAGATTGTTAAGAGGAAGTCGTTAAGTCTTGTGATTGAATTATAAGGTTTTAAATGATTGTTGGTTCTTGTTAAGGGTTGTTCCTAGGCCATTTTCCAATGACGAGGATGCCCAGTGTCCAAGAAAATAAATTGAAGAAATCTTCTTCTGAATTGGGACCGGTTGATCTTCCGGGACAGGTGGAACACCTAATTACTCATGTAGATTAGTATCCATTGTAGTATCCTTTAAAATCCCTAACTTAACTGAGACATCAATGGTAGGATGAGTCCTTGGAATTGTATGACATGGCGACACGTAATGTGTTACGGTATAATTTTTAACTTGTTTGTGATTAATGAAAAGACTACCTTTGATTGCTAAACTCTACATGTATCGATGTTATCTATCTGTTCTTGCTTCTTCCTAATGATCGCATTAGAGATGCAACAATTGAACAAGTACTCATTTCGGATAGAGTTGTGTGTAGATTCTTCTCTTTGTATTCCTGAGTGCCATCGAGGTCACGAACCTCATGATTATTTGGCTAAGCTCATTTCCTATCATATTGTAGTTAGTTCTTGGTGAACAACTTTTCATCACTCTTTGCAGATCACTCATTGTTTTTATAAGTTAAAACAGTATCCCTTGATAAAAATTGAATTTTCGTCACCATATGGATTATTCAAAGTGAAATTTATGAGTAATCGTTATCGAATAAAGCTGTTTATGAAACACTTTGGAAAACTTAATTGTTTCCATAACAAAGAAAATCTCTGTAAATTTATTTTGAAATAAGCATGAATATATATATCTTAAACATGATGACAAAATTTTGACGAACTGACTATTGCATCGTTAATCCTAAAATTGTATATAGTTGCGCGCCTACGTACAATTTGGAAGGAACCATGCAAGGCTGATTAGTACTCACCATGAAATTGTTAATAAACATTACATTTTCCTTGAAATTGTGAAAGATTGAATTTTTATGAGATCTGCAAGAAGTGCAAAATAGGGACATATCGTTAGGGACACCTACATATGTGCCCGTACCATTTATTTTTCTGAATCAAATTTACTCATCTGTGGATATTGTCTTAATTGACAATTGATATCCCCTTCTTGTCCAATTCTCTCATGGTGAGATTCTTTGGAAACTTATCCAATTATCGAGTGTCGATACCCGACTGGGTGTATCGGCGTTCCTATCATTTCTTTGATTAGATTCCATTTGAATGACATGGGTAACGATCCGAAATGCTTTCGAATGCGTACTCAAATCATGAAAACATGGGATATATTCATATTCGTTAATGTTTTCGTCTTTATCTTATTTGAAATTCTCTCGCGTAAATCATGCGTTGACCTTAATCTTTTAATGTTAGCTATGTCTCCAGATATCCTTGAATCTGTGAAGGATTATGAGTTATTAGTAGTCTTTGTTTTGAGAAGTTCACATCTTATCAACGACAATAAAACTGAAAAGTTGGTAGTGCCATTAGAATGGATTGGTTGATTATGACATGATGTCATTGTCTAAATTGATGGGAACTCGAGTAGAATTACACTAAAAAGATGAGATGTTGATTATCAAAAATGATCTAAATAATTCTTGATGGATGACCATATCCTGCATTTAGACTCGAAATTTTACCATGAATGGTGATGAATTAGTCATAGATCCTGTAATATAGAAAGAACCTAAGGTAGAGTTATTAAAAGATGTTTATGTTATCTGAAATTTAGGAGGTATTTGCTGGTGAATTACCTAGAATTTCGCCATTAAGGCAAGTTGAATTTGGTATTGATTATATTCCCGGTGTTGCACCTGTGGCATGTGCACTATACGTCAGCACCATCTGAATCGAAAGAGTTACCGTACAACTGAGAGAGATGTCGGAAAAAGCTTTTATTTTACCAAGCTCGTCATCATGAAGAGATATGGTATTATCATTCCTTATATTTGTTGATTACCGTGAACTAAGTAAATTGACGATCAAAATTGATATCCATTACCCAAGATGAAAGATTTGTTTGATAATTTACAAGGTTCTAGCGTATATTCAAAATTTGATCCACGACATGGTTATCATCAAATTGCGTCCGCAAAGAAAATTATCTATTCCAATCACTACATCTAGAGCTCGTAATGAACATTATGAGTTTCATGTTATGTCGTTTGGATTGACCAATGCTCATGTAGCATTCATAAAATTTGTGAATCACGTGTGTAGGCTGTAATTTGATAAATTCATGCTTGTGATCATTAAGGACCATTTGTTTGTTTCTAAGAATAAGAAGAAGTTAGTAATCATCTGTAAACTACCCTGAGTTGGCCGAGTAGTGAAAACCTGTACCTTGAGTATTTAATATATGATTTAAGGCTTGATCCTTTACAATATTTGACCGTGTGATTAATAGATAATGGAATCTATATTGACTCTTTAAAGATTAGAGCCAATAAGGCTTTGGGTTATACCAAAAAGAAAGTGCAAAAACGTTTTGACAGATATTTTATCAAAGGATTATTTGATAGGTGTGAAAACACCCATCCTTTTACCACTTAATTATAACAATAACCAAGCTAAAACGTGTATTTTATGTCGTAAATGTCGGACTTATGCGTGGTTTGTGTTTTTGTTGTGATTTAGGATCAAAAAGTGAAAAGGGGAGAAAACACGGTCTTTCACGGGCTTTTATCGAAGAAAACGAGAAAAGACGAAGTAAAAAGACAAAGAGTGCAAAAGCTTGGAAGTCAATGGGCCTATTTTGAATATTTATTGAACAAAAGGACCAAAGACGTAAGATTTATAAGTCGAAGAACCCAAGTCTAATAAATGAAGAAATTATAAGATGAGTTCAAGATTTTATCGACAAATCCCGAGCCAAAGTCGAGACCTCAATTTAATTTAAAGACGAGTCGAAAAAGAAAAGAAAAGAAAGAAGACAAGCCACCAACCACCTATCAATTCTCTTCTCCTATAAATACCACCCTCACTTGTCATTTGAGGGTTGGTTTAGATTAGGAGTAGTGTAGTTTTACTTTCTCTCTCTAGTTTTATTTCATTCTCTCTCTAGATTTAATATGTAGAATCATTTAATTTCATGTTTTAAATTGTTGAATCTTATACTTTTAATCAAGCTTTACTTTAATCCTCATCCTTCCTTTCTTGTTTGGTTTAATTTAGTGTTTGGTTTGTTGATTTTGTTGATTTAGTTTCGATTAATCAAGTGGGTTTCATAGTTTTATTGATTTTGATTCCACAAAGTTTGTTTATTTAGATGTTTTAATGCTTGGTAGATCTTAATTAGGGATTTATTGTTTTTAGTTTTATTGTTTTTGGTTGATTTAAGCTTTAATTAATTAAGTGGGTTTTGATTAGTTTAGCTTTAATTTTTAGTTTTATTGATTTGGTTTGATTAATTATTGTTAGTTGATGATTAGTGGTTAGTTTAGTATAATTTTTAGCTTTGATTTGGTTTCTTTTAGATAAATTCGTGTTTCGTAAATGGGTTTTACTTGTTTTCCCTACTCTCATCCATTTTTCCCGAACCAAGTTTTATAAATAAAATACCGAATGAAGCTATTTTAAATACTCACGTATGAATCTTATTTAAACATTCCGAATGACTAAAATTAAAAATTACCGAATGAGCAAAAAAATCCCGAGTGAATAAAGTTAAAAAAATTCCCGAATGAAAAAATACCGAACAAGCAAAAATTTCCCGAATGAACCATAAAATTACGAACAGTAAATAGAAGTCACCTACCAGCTAGCCTACTAGCTTGCTATGTTTCCCGCCATTTTGAGCTACTAGGTTGGCTGCTTGAGCAGCTTGCCTGCTAGCTAATTATTTAGTTTAATCTGAAAGTTGTTCCGATTTTTATTCTGAAAGTCACGTATTTTAAGTTGTATTTTTCGTCAATTTTTAGTATTAGTATTTTTCGGAAAAGTTTAAGTTTTATCTTTTATTTAGTACCCGCTTTAGCTTTTACCTCGTTTAGTTTTAGAGTACCATCTTAGTTTTATTTTCTCCTTTTTCATTAGGTAAATTTTATTTTCGAGTCGAAAGTTAATTTCTTCGTTTAGTTTTATTTTTATTAATTGTTTTGCTTTAATTTACGTTTTATTATATATATTGTTTCGTTATTATTAGTTAATTGTTTTTAGCTTATTTTTATTACTATTCGCATTTACCTTTTACTTAGAAATAGATAACCAACTTCCCTTTTTCTTGACCAAAAATAACTGAGTCGCACTTTTAACCGGAAATCAATTCGTTAAGACACCGAGAATGAACAAATATATAATTTTTAATATACCAAAAAACGGTTATTACTTTCCCACCCCCATACATGTGGCGGCAAGAATTAGCCAACACACCACCATTGGTGGCAACTTCTTATACTTAGAAAGGACACTTGTCCTCCATTTCCTTCCAAAACCACTTAAAACATAAAACTAGCAACCACAAACCATTTCTTCTCATTTATACATGCAAAACTCTAACTCTCTCTCTCTCTCTCTCTTTTGCTCTCTTTGTGTCGTCCCTTACTCCCCAATAAACACCACCATTGATCAAAAATCAACCATAAATCATTTGTATAATTTACATATGATGAAAACCCATTGAAAAGATGAAGATTGGAGGTGGTTATAACATGTGAAAAGGAGTTTCCAATGAGGTTTAGGGCTGATTTCTATGAAAGTGTTAATCTACTTGAAGATTTCAAAAAGTCCATTGCTAAAGTTGAAGATTTGGTAACAAGAACCAAGCCTTGTTCATCCAAAATCTCAACCTTTTCATCACTTTCGTGGTATAGAGATTGTTTCTTCCTATCATCTTGTTATTTTAGAAATGTAATTATGTATTTTCTTTCTAAATGTATATGTATATGATGATGAATGATGATCAAAGTATTATGTGGGGATTTTGTGTTAATAGATTTGGTTAAAAAGACTAAAATCTACATATAAAGATGTTAAAATCTTGATTAAATTTATAGGCTGTATAAAATAGTAAGTAACCATATGATCACTTGATAAAATGACTTGGATTATTTAATATACAGTTAGATATATGATTTTTACATATGTGGAGAGTTGGCCATTCAATGGAATCTATAAAATGAGCAAGATATGATCAAAATACTATCAAGGTTCAAATCTGTATAGTCTGTTTTGGACGAATTATTAGGGATACTTAGAGGATGATTGAGCAGTAGCTAATATGGAGTTATTTGTAGAACATATTATGTAGTTTGTGCTGCCCAAATTTGAGCTTCTATCTCTTTGTAGAACTCAAGATATGGAAAAAAGGTGAAAGTGACTTTGATAATCAGATTTGGAAATAAAAGTATATAATATAAAATGAGCACTCAAGTAATATTATTATAAAATACATATATAAAACCCACTAACTTATGATAATACTTATAAAATGAGTTATATACTATGATAAATAAGTATGACATTTTATAAAATTACAAACTCAAATGTTTTTTAAAGTTATAAAACTATATATAAGTTTTACGTCTTTTCGGCTAAAAACCGAAAGATTAACGTTTTCGCCAAATAAAACTTAGACGGTCGGACCCGTCTAATGTAACATTTTTATAACTCATACACTGATATGTAAGTACATTTGAAAAGTAAAAACTGATAAATCCGAGCTTTATAACTTATGGACCTTAATGGGCCAAAGTAGCCTTATTGGACCATTAGCCCAACTAGTTTGGCTAAACACTAATGGACTTACTCATGGGCTTAACCCACTTGGGCCCAAACATATGAGTATAGGCCTGGTATTAAAAGTATAAATGGGCTATTATAATGTATTGGACTTATAATGGGCTTATTGGGCCTTAATATGTAAACAAGTTAAAACTAGTGTAACTAGTCTAAAAATTTGACTAACACGTAACACTATAATGTGTATGAAGAGATAAAATCCCACTTGATCATCATCATACTTATGATATCATCCTATATACATAACCATTATTTTTATAAAGTCATTGGACAAGAGTCTAAGACGAGTATTATTTTTCTAGGTTCCCGTGGTTGAAGCACGTACCATACATCCAAATCGCCGAAAACCCGCCTTTCCCAATCAACGTAAGTTCATAGCCTCGCACTCTTTTAAATGTTTTATGAAATGTTTTATAAACCCACGAGGGAGATAGCATGTTAGTTTTAGTAAAATAGGACACTATTTGTCCCGATCGTTTGCTTATTAATATGGACCCGAATGATTATATGACCCGATGAATGATTATATGACCCGATGAATGAAATGAAATGGATTATTATTAGTTAGGTCATGTCACGAAAAGTCCCATTAGCATGAATTGTGAAGTACCGAGATTTGGTAGACGCTTATGCATATAATAGTACTATTTGGGGAAGATCACCCCAGTGCGCGCCTTGACGGTTGATCCCCGTCGTGCCACATTGATTGGTAAGTGAATTTATGTATGAGAAGATTTATATAAGCGTGATCATTGTGAAGACACGCTGCTTTAGATTGGCAAAGGAATTACGGGTTAGCTACCCGTTGTTTGTTATAGTAAGGTAGCAATGCCATGCGCCTTATAATAATCCAATAACGAAAATATTGATATACGCATTGAATTACAATATATTGCCTGACTAGCAATACGGGGTCTTATTACTGATATTATGTTCGTGTTTTGGTTTTACATAACCATTTTCATATAACAGTTTTTATTTAACTCTATACAACGTTATAAAACGTATTGTATGATGTTTTTACGACAATGGTTCGTATAATGGTTTTGAAGGCTGAAGCCTATATTATGATTTACGACTAAGAGTTATATAAAATGTCTTTGGCCTATTTTATGGCCTACTACAAAGATTTATACAAAATGATGTTCGATAATAATTATATACCGATTATATATTAATGGTTTTTATTAAAATCTATGAATTCACTAGGCGTTTCGCTGATTTTTTTTTATCATGTTTTATCTCAGGTACTTGAAGGTAATTCTCGGGAAGACGACAAGAATTTATGGCCCGCATTCAAATAAAATTTCCATTCAAATGTTTTGTAAAATTGTATGATATACTATGACCTGAGGACCTATGTAAATTGATGTTTATGAATGGAAAATGCTTTATTATTCAACGACGCGATTTTTAAGCGTTGTCTATGATTTGAGTAATGTGATATCCCGTAACACCAACGACTCTTCCGCTGAACTAAAGTATGAATATTTGGGGGTTTTACATATATACCCAAGGCCATTAGTGGACTTGGGCCTCCGGCCCATGAACATGCTCATGGGTCGGGCTAATATAAAAAGTAACTAAACTATACTACGAGCCCCTAACTATATTGTTGGAGTGACCGAGACTTCCTAAATATAAAAAACGTATTTCCAACAATCTCCCCCTAAAGGGAGGTCACTCCAAATTACAAAGTCCTAATCTAGCATGTTAGATCTTCGTTCTCGTGCTCGTAGTCCACTTTCTCTTTACTTCATTTTATTTTCTTCATTCTTGTGAATATGTGTTGATTATCATCAGGCTTTGGCTTAGATCATGTTCTTTTGTCCTTTCACGTGCAGTCTTTGCCTTCTTATGATGTTCGCCTCTTCGTGACTTCATGTCCCACATACCTATCCTTTGTTGAATTCTTGAAAGTTTCAGAGTTGATACAGCGGAAGACTTTTAGGTCAAACTTTCTTGAAATATTTGATGCAGAAGGAATAAGTATGTGAGGACGACTTCATCTGGTATACCACAACGCCACCATCTTCAAATGCAGCAACATAATAAGACACGAATAAAATGGCTTTGACATTTTATTCTGATTCGGTAGCATTTTACCTCCGGTCGGTGAAGACCGTTGGACGATAATAAATATCGTACTTGTGATAGGTAGCTCTTATTAAAGATCTCATTGACAATATTTCGCGGGTAAACCCGTTCTCTTTATTCGACCGTCCAAAGCTAACTGCGAACATAAAGAGTGAATCATTTGGATAAGAAATATCCTTATGATTGAATCCGTCAATTCATGAACCTGGAACAAGTGAATTTCAATTAAGATTGTCACCATCGTTGCTTTCTAGTTGTCACGAGCTTGATTCTAATAGAATCTTGCTTGTCACCTACCGCAGTGTTGTTTGATGTTGACACTGGAAGGATTTCCACTCTTCAATATGAACACTAAAGAGTGCCACTCTGAGTGTTCTGGCAAGATTACTTAGATTTTGCGTAGAGACCCTAGAACAAGTTTAATCTCAATTAAGAGTCAAACCATCATTTCTTTCCAGTTATCACAAGATTAGTTCTTAAAGAACCGCACGTGTCACCTACCATGAGCTTGTTTGATGTTGGCTCAAGCAGGATTTCCATCTTCATTGTAACACTTTTGTATTACTCAGATGTTCTAGCAATATTACAAGAATATTGCGTAGGACTCATAAAAATCTTTCTTGTTTTAAAATTGTGTCCTCATGAGACTTTTGATGATCTCGTGGCTCTATACTTAATAGTGCATTTTGTTTTGGTGAGCGGAGGCTGGAGAAGATTGCCACCTTTTTAATATCAATTTATTCGAAGTGAATAAACCAATAGATAACGTGTTGAACTCCGTGACATTAAAACAAATATCTTTTGAGAGATATTTGAGTTGGCTGGGAGGGGTTGTGCATCGCATCACTGGGTCCATGATACTTTCGTCTTCAAGATGAGTTGACCCGGTTTCTGCCTAAGTTGTAAGGAGGGCTTCTTTCTTTACACCCTTTATCTTTACATTTCTTTTACATTCTTCAACCCCTTAAATGCTTACCAATACATCATCACTAGCACCTTGTTGTGATTGTTCCAGTGCTAGCATCAGTACTTGATCTGCATTCAGCTACGTTCACAATCCATTCCTCATCTTTCCTAAGGACTTCTATTTTATAACTATGGAATTATCCTTGGGAAGAGTACTCCGGTTTTAGAAGAATCATTAGACTAGTACCTAATCCTACCACCCTTTTGTCACCACAACCGTCGTGAGTTAAGTGTGTTTTTGGTAAGTATTCGTCACCATGAAAATTCCTTAAAAATCACTGAGGTACTTGTGATATAAATATCAAGAGTTTTTGTACCTTCAGCGTTTTTTGATAACAAAATGCTCCCCCTTAACATATGAATAGCACATATCAAGTTGGATTTTCCATTAATCCTTTTTAATTTTTTAGCCACGTATATTTATAAGTCTCCTTAATCCCATTTTCTCCCCTTATCCAAGATGTTAACCATCAAGATTTTGTATATTAATGGATTAACCGGTCATTGGGTAACAAAATGAAATCGATTGTTGGCCATATAACATATTAATGCTCCCCCTCAACTTAATGAGGGTCAGTTGTAGTGCTTGAGTACGATATATTTTGAAAGATTTAGAATCTCGTGAGAAATTATTGAAAAATATCATACTTTCACACTACAACAAGCCACAAAAGCGTAATGTACATAGGATATATACATATTCAGAAGTGAGTATATGGATTTGCCTTGATGTATTACGATCACCATGTTTAAATGGATAGTTCCATAAGCCTGTCGTAAACTCCATACGGTCTGCCACCCACGAATCGTTCCAGACTGCGGATCAACCGTCATTCCCTTAAATTCTCCTCAATCTTTTGGATGGTATAATTGACACTCTTGATGAACCTGCGTGTCCAATCATACTTTACTTCTGGAATGCCTTGCTTGGAGTTAAGCATCAACAGCTTGTCACGAACATGCTTGAGAGTACCATCACTGAATTTGTACAGCTCTGATATTCTCATGTATTGCTTGACCTCTGCTTCATTCAGGTAGAATATGCCCATCTTCGGTTTGAGTGTACCCATATATGGCTTCTTATCTTGGTGATAATGACTCAAAGGCGTTTTGTGAGGACGTTGCAGATTTAGCCTGGATTGATACTCTCCACACCAAGTTGTAAGTCTTCAACCTGACGCTTGATCACAACTCTTCGAGTATATTGGCGAATGTTGGAACTTAAGGCAATGACAACTTCAGGTTTTAAGTGATGGACCTTGCCTTGAGCCAAGATAAGTAAAAAATCTTCTATATCTTCAAGACGTAGAAATTAGAGATCTCCTTCACTTACAACATAAATCTTACCGTCATCTTGTTTGAATCTGATCTCTTGAAAGTATGAGTACCCGAATATCTATTGAATAGTAACTCCCTCTATGCTTATAATTCAACGGTTTGAAGTGATGAGTTTACCTGATTTCTCATGATTAAAGAAGTTGTAAGCCAACCTCTTCTTGCCATACCAATGAGAGATACCTAGTTCCGCATATGGATCGTATGCTTTAACAAGTTTTCTACTCCATAGGTTTGGAACCTTATCTTCAATCCAAGGGACATTCTCCAAGTTTACTGCATTGCCCATGGTTACCGATGTAGCATACTTGTTCCCTCCTTTTTCTAAGTAATCAAGGTCATGGTTGACAAAGTACTCCATTGAAAGGTGCTTGGCTGCAGCAATGACAGAAGCTGTTAATGGAAGAAGTACTAGAGTTTGTTCACCTAAAGCTGTCGATTTCATTTCTTTCATGAGCTCATTGGTGTGATAGGAGCCCTCATCTTTGGCAATCTTCATAGTGGACCAAAATTTATCATCTTTAAGCATCTATTGAAGTACATTTGGTTCCATTGTTGGTACTTCATATTTGTCCACTATGAAGCCAGAGAAGTCGATTGGATTCTTGAGAAATTGTGTAAGATCCGCCTTTTCTTGGTCATAGATTGTACTCGCAGTTGCTGCTTGTGTAAGCCATGGCTGCTCTGGAACAGTCTCGTCAACATTGAATGTGTCAGTAAACTCAGGATCTGGTTGAGTTATATCTTCAATACCCATATCGGTGTAATGCTGAATAGTTGTTGGAGGTGGAGAGTGATGTTACACAGACGGTATCGGTTCTTCTTCATGCATAGGTTCTTCTTCGTGCACTAGTTCTACAGGTTCTACTGGTAAAAAATTAGTAAGAACCGGTTCAGTGGACTTACCTGTGTTTTTAGATGAATATTCTCTAGAGATGAATTTTCCATCGAGATTCTTTTGACGGTTTTCTCTATTGCCATCATCATTGGTTAGTGATATGCATGGTGAATCCTCCTTGTTGCTGTCATTGGTTTCATCATCCCCGTCATCGTCTTTGTTTTCACTCTCCTTTTGTTCTTTATCACCAACCTTTTCTTAGGTACCGCCATCACTTTCTTCCTCATCGTCTTCACCCTTCTCTGACTCTTCGCCATTTTTACCCGTATCTCACCCTTATCACCCTTTCCAATACCATTCCCATCACCATTATCATCATCATCATCCTCATCCCTATCACTATCCTCATCCTCGTCCTCCCCTCATCCTCATCCTCTTCTTCCTCGTCCTCTTCCTCTTTGTCATCCTCATCCTCTTCCTCATTTCTATCATTATTTTCCTCCTCTTCATCCTTTTCCTCATCTTCATCATTGACTTCCTCATCCTCATTTTCAGGCTCTTGACGTTTCCTTTTCTTTGAGGATTGAAGAACTTCAGTGTCTTCCAATGTTGATGTGTTAGAAGCTTCCAATATTTCTTTAGCAAGAGCTCTCTGTAGCTTGTGTTGAGCCTTTGTTTTTGGTAACTCAATCTTGGTTAATCGAGTCTCCAATGTCTTCATTAACTCAAGGTAGGTAAGGCCTTTTGTCAGTAATGCTGGAAGCTCCTGATGAACACATGACTTGACTTCACTTTGAATGATATTAGTCATAGTGTCATTAATGGAATCAATGAAAGCAAGGTTTTCATTGTCACGTTCTTCGTTTTCGGCAATAAACTCCTCATGTTGCTCTGTAAGTTTCTTGACGCTGCCATATATCTCTAGAAGTTTGGAATCGTCGCATTTCTGTGCTCTAAAGAGTCATGTATCAGGATTAGTGATCGATGTTTTCAGATTTGCAATTTGTTTTGCCTGAGCCTTCAATTATTTTTGAAGGTTCTGAATAACTGCATCATTGACCGTGAGAAATTGATTGGAGGTGGATGGTACTTGTTCTACTGTTGATGGTGGAGGTGTTACCACGAGTGTTAGAGGGGTTGTGGATGGTACAAGTTGTGGGGTGGTGGTTAGTACAGGTTGTTGGATGATTGGTGGTGGTGGTGGGACTGTCGTTTGGGCAATGGTTGATACTGGTTGTAGGGTGGTGGCTGGTAATTGTTGTTTGATTGTGGGTTCGATCAGGGGAACGGTTGTCATGACAGTGCTAAACAATGGTGGCGGGGGAGGTATTTGTTGTGTTGTGGGAGTCAACGTGTAACACCCCATTTTGATAAATGGAAATGTCACGCGTGATTATGGCGTGTCATCAAAGCATACAAGGATAAATGTCTAAAACATTACATGACCATAAAGGAAAATACCGGAATCAAACATCGGTATCCCAAAAGTAGAACTCATCACACACAAACATAAGTACTGTAAATGAAAGGACTATCAATGTCCATGGAAATGAGTGTCAAAGGATAAAGAAATGCATAAAGTAAAGAAGGCTAGGAAGCTTCCAATCCATATGCACGTACGCTTAAAGTCTACGAGCGTCCCTGAGTACCTGCCGTTTTGGGAACATGAAAAGGAAAACGGCTGAGCAATACGCTCAGTGCACGGATATACAAGTATAGCATGAATATAAGCACATAAACATGAAGCAACGGAAAAGACTAAGTCCTGGATAACCTGGTTATATCTTAGTAAAACTGGTTTTACAGTTTGAAAAGCCTTATGTTTATCTTGTAAAAACTGTTTAACATATTTACCATTAGCCAATATAGGTCATGAAATATCAACGTGCATGAATACTTGGAGGGGTGACCTCGTCATGCAAATTAGAGGGTCTGCCTCTAATTTAATATACTAGTTTTGGGTAAGAGGAATCAGCTCCTTGTGAAGGATGCAAGGCACACACCACATTCACAGTAAGTAATCTGCTGAAAACATGTAAACTAGGATGCACCCATAGGCCCCACCTGATAATAATAATATGGCCAAAAGCTGAAAGGGACGCCACGAGCTATCACTCTGCCGTGGTGAAGTCATAACATTGGTGCCTCTAGTGTTATGGTTATGGTACCTCTATAACTAGGTGAAACTGGTCATGCATGTATATGGCTTTAGGTATTCTAATTAAACATAAGCAATTCAAAAATATATAAAACATATACTGGGTCAAATAGTTGGCTGCAAACGGGAAATCCTAATAAGGAAGAATGTCCGTACTGAAAGGACGGAGAATCCGTACCTTATGTCCAGTGAACGAAGAAGACGAACGGAAGAGAGTCCTACTTCGGTATCACTAATGCTACATAAATACATACGTGTATAAGTATCTGATTACTGAGTACGTAACTGGTTTTATATCATGTCTTAGCTTGTTTTATATGTTTTACTGATTTAAGCTTAATACTGTGTTTATCATATATTCTGTCTATTCTAATTAAGTATTACTTGTATTTCATGTATTATAATACTTATTGTGTAATAATAAGTAACTTTCTAAAAATAGCAGGTTTCCTAAAGTAGAAAGTTTCCAAAAATAGAAAGTTACCAAAAATAGAAAGTTTCCAAAAATAGAAAGTTTCCAAAAATAGATTTACTGCTTAAAATAGATAAGTTTCTAAAAAATAGAAAGTTTCCATAAATAGATTAGTAATAAGTGTGAAAACACTTATCCTTTTACCACTTATTTCTAATAATAACAAGACCAAAACGTGTAATTTATGTCGTAAAAGTCGGAATTATGCGTGGTTTGTGTTTTTATTGTGTTTTAGGACCAAAAGATGAAAAAGGAAGAAAACACGGGCTTTCACGGGCTTTTATCGAAGAAATCGAGAAAAGACGAAGTCAAAAGATCAAGAGTGCAAAAAGAACGGAAGTTCAAGGCCTATTCTGAAGATTTATCGAAGAAAAAGTCTAAAGACGGAAGCTTAATGAAGTCGAAGAACTCAAGTCTAAATTAAAGAAGAAAATTATCAAGACAAGTTCAAATCCCGAGACGACGTCGAGAAAAGACAAAGAATTAAATCGAGTCGAGAAGAAGTGAAGAAAGAAAGAAAGAAGAGGCAACACATGCACTCCTTCCCATTTTCCCTATAAATACCCTCCTAATACACATTAGGAGGGTTGGTTAGTTTTTAGTGTTTAGTTTTCATTTTTCATTTTTTCTCTCTAGTTTTAGAGAGAGAAAGTTCTCAACTTTCTCTCACTAAGTTTTCATCTTTCTTTCTTTTAATCTTTCAAGATTAAACCTTTGTGTATTGTTGATTTCATTAATCAAGTTCTAGTTAAGCTTTTAATCTTTCATCTCCTTCTACCTTTCTTTGATTTTAGTTTACTTTTGGTGCGAAATCTATTTGATCCGTGTTGTTCTTAATGTTTTCGTGCCTAAAAGTTAATCTTTTTATGCCTACTTAAGTTTTCAGAATAAGCTTTAAGATCTTTGTGCTTATTGGCTTGTTTATATGTTTAGCTTATTTACTTTTTAAAAGTTTTCTTAAAAAGTTCATCTTTTTATAGTTTGATTTCAAAGATTGCTTATGTTAAGTTTGGATAAGTTGTTATTTGTGCTTATTTAGTCCGTTTATTTTAGATTCGTTCAAGTTTTGGTGATAGCTTATTCCTAATAGCTTATTGCCTAGCTTATTTTCGAATCCCTTATAAATCGGAAAAGGTATAAACCCTTTTCCGATTGTGATATTCCGATTTGTGCTCCCACCCCTTATTCCGATCACCCTAATCGGAATAGGGTTTCAATATTCCGATTTTGGGTATTTTGTGACATTCCGATTGGATGTCTTGAATAACATTCCGATTTGTATTCGATTTTTAAGATATTCTGATTGTGGGATTTGGTGATATTCCGATTAGCCTGTGTTTAATACATTCCGATTGGTGTTGTTTTCCCATTATTCCGATTGCCTCCTTTTTCTCTATTCTGATTGTGCTTTCCGATTGCATTATTCCGACAGAGGTGTTGTTGACATTCCGATTTGCCTTATTCCGACCACATATTCCGATCAGTGATATCTTCACACATTCCGATCACTCACTTTTGGCACATTCCGATTGGATGAGTTTCATGTTTTTCATGTTTTTACAAAGTTTTGAAGTTTTAGATTTATTAAGTGTTCAAGTATTTTTCTAATCTTGTCTTTAAGTTTTCAAGCATTTACTTTTCACTCGTTACTTTAATTTAATCTTTAAAGCCTTTACTTAACTCAACGACATTTACATTTATTTGCTGTTAGTTTAAAATAGATAATCAACAAACCATTTATTATTCCACCAAGAACAACTGAGTCACACTTTGAACCAATAGTCAATTCGAAGAGATTCGGTTCAACGAACTTTCATACGAGCTTAAAAACCTAGTATTAAATGGCACCGCTGCCGGCTCTTTTCGTTAAGATTAAAGGTTTTTAGTGAGAGACGCATTGGATTTTGGGATCCGTTCATCTTTGAACGTTAT
Organism: Glebionis coronaria; assembly: GCA_025667525.1. Lineage (NCBI taxonomy): Eukaryota > Viridiplantae > Streptophyta > Magnoliopsida > Asterales > Asteraceae > Glebionis > Glebionis coronaria. The sequence continues at coordinate 310,358,549 of CM046880.1, read as the reverse complement.
TTTCCTTGCTTTAAAAATTTCAAAAATCCAAAAAAAAATATAAAATCTTCAAAAATACAAAAAAAATTGAAAAACCATAAAAACAAAAAATATTTCTTTTCTATTTTTCTAATCCTTTTGTAGGTGTGCATGCGTACTCGTGCTCGTAAAAAGAGAGTAGCTCAAGCCGAAGTCATTACTCAACCAATTGTCATCATGGACAATCAACCAATGATCAAGCTTTTGCAATCGCACGTAGAAGGCAACACCGATGCAATTTTCATCCCTGAGATTGGAGACAACAACTTTGAACTCAAATATGTACAAATGGTCTCTGCTCAACCCTTCTTGGGCCGCTCACTTGATGATCCTCATGACCACATTAAAAGGTTTCTTCAGCTTACCAATACGGTTAAGTACAATGGGGTATCAAAAGAAGTGATTCTCTTTCAACTTTTTCCTTTCTCCTTAGAGGGACAAGCCCGTAATTGGCTTGATAAGGAACCGCCACAAAGTATTCTTACGTGGACGGATTTAGAGACCAAGTTTATCAACTACTTTTTCCCACCCTCACGTACTACCGCTTTGTGGAATGAAATTATTACCTTTGAACAAAAGTACGGTGAGTCTTTTAGTGAATCTTGGGACCGTTTTAAGGAACTTCTAAGAAAGTGTCCACAACATGGTTTAACAAAAGTACATCAAATCATTACTTTTTACAATGGTTTAAGCATGAATGACCAAGATTCACTAAACAGTGCCTCGGGGGGTAATATTTTGGTTAAGTCTTCTAATGCTGCTTGGGATATTATTGAGAACAAATCTAGAGTTCAAACCAAGAGTGTTAGAACTAATGTAGCAAGTGCTAGTACTAGTGATGCCGACAAAAGAATTGATAAGCTTACTTCGCTTGTGGAATCGCTTGCTTTACAAACTGCCAACAATGCCAAACAATTCAATGCCCAAGCTAATGTTTTGAGCCAATCATGTGATATATGCGGGGGATCTCACTCATACACCGATTGTCCTTCGACTCACGACAATCCGGAAAATGTGTATGCCGCCAACGGTACCTATGCTACAGGAAGCTATCAATCACGTCCTCAAGGTGACCGCAACTTGCTCAGCTATCGCTCAAACAACTTTCTTTCACCTCCCGGTCCTCCCCCACAAAACCCAAACAACCTCAATCGCAATAATCAAAACCAACCACGTGCTCCAAATCAATATCCAAACCAAAGAAACCCATATCCACCTCAAAGAAACAACCAAGTTTACCAACAACCTGCTTATCAACCACCCGCCTACCATGCTCCTCCTCTCAACCAACCAACAACCTTACACCAAGATGTTGAAACCTACATGAGGACGAACGATGTGATCGTGCAAAATCTTCAGCAGGAAATGGCCAACATGAAAGCAGATATGGTGAAGCAAGGGAATGACCTTCGAGCTGATATGTGAAACACTTTGGCAAGTCAAACGAATGACTTGAGGAACATGATGGCTAGTTTCTTCCCTAGTAATCAAGCCTCTGGATCGGGTTCTCTTCCGAGTAACACCGTTGCTAATCCAAGAGGGGAGATAAAAGCAATCACCACTCGCAGTGGAAAAGGTTTAAAGGAACCCGAGCTTCCTACACCTACACCGGTGATTGTGACAAAGGAAAACGAGTCTCCTTCTCCGAATCCTCTATCTTCTATTCCTCCAACTTCTACTTCTCCAATTCCACCACCTTCTACTTCTACCCCTCCTCCACCCAAGGATGTGAGTGCGAATTCTATCCCAAAGCCTTCATCTCAACCCAATATACCTTATCCTCCGAGGTTGAGGAAAGAGAAATTGAAGAACAAGGATGATATTCAGGTTTCCAACTTTCTTAAAATGTTCAAACAACTGAATTTCAATATCTCCTTTGCTGAGGCTCTCGCTCACATGCCCAAATATGCGAAGATGTTTAAAGATCTTCTTAGTGACAAAGAGAAGCTTCTTGACATTGCTCAGACCCAACTTAATGAGAATTGCTCCGCAGTGCTCTTAAGGAAATTGCCAACCAAACTTGGTGATCCGGGTCGTTTCTTGATTCCTTGCAACTTCCCAGGAGTAGAGAATTGCATGGCCCTAGCCGATCTAGGTGCCAGTATAAACTTAATGCCATTAAGTGTTTGGAAGCAATTATCTCTCCCCGAGCTAGTCCCCACATGAATGACTTTGGAGTTAGCTAACCGTACGGTTGCTTATCCAGTGGGGATAGCTGAAGACGTCTTCGTTGGCGTTGACAAATTCACCTTCCCGGCGGATTTTGTTGTCGTTGACTACGAGATGGACCCCCGTGTTCCATTGATCGTTGGACGTCTATTCCTGAGGATCGTTCGCACTCTCATTGATGTAGCCGCTGGCGAATTAATCATGAGAGTTGGTGACGATAAAATCGTCTTCAACATGGGTAAACTTTCTAAACAGCCTTCGAAAAACTAGAGTGTTAATTTTATTGACGTTCTCGATGAGGCTTGTGAAGAACACTTTCATGATGCTTGCAAAAGTACTCTCTCTTCTCTACCCAATGTTGAGACCGTTGCCTCAATTGCTCCGTCATTGACTCCTTTTGGAGAAAGTGAATTAGATGATTTTGAAGCTAGCTTGGGTCCTCTCGATCTTAAGTATGATAATTCTCCCACCAATTGGGATGAAGACATTCGTACCATTGAGAAACTTCTCAATGAGGACCAAACTTCTCCACCATCTCCTAAGGATATCTCTACCGATGATCCGAAATTGACTACGCCGTCCATCGAAAATCCTCCGGATTTAGAGCTTAAGGATCTTCCGTCTCATCTCGAGTACGTTTTCCTTGAAGACAACAAGACGTCACCGGTCATCATCGCTAAGGACTTGAAAGAAGAAGAAAAATCCCGACTTATCGCCGTGCTGAAGAATCACAAGAAAGAGATTGCTTGGAAGTTCTTTGATATTCGTGGAATTGATCCTCACTTCTGCACACACAAAATTCTCATGGAGGACGACTTTAAACCCACTATTCAAAGTCAACGAAGGGTGAATCCTAAGATCCATGACGTAATCAAAAAAGAGGTTATCAAACTTCTTGATGCGGGAATGATCTATCCTATCTCGGATTCACCATGGGTTAGTCCCGTCCATTGTGTGCCTAAGAAAGGCGGAATCATCGTTGTTCCCAATGAAAACAACGAGTTGATTCCTACTCGTCTCGTTACAGGGTGGAGAGTTTGTATAGACTATCACAAACTCAATGATGCTACGAGAAAGGATCATTTTCCCCTTTCTTTCATGGACCAAATGCTTGAACGTCTAGCGGGTAATGTCTATTACTGCTTTTTGGACGGTTTCTCCGGGTATTTTCAAATTCCCATCGATCACAAAGACCAAGAGAAAACCACATTCACTTGTCGCTATGGAACATTTGCCTACAAAAGAATGCCTTTCGGCTTATGCAATGCTCTTGGGACATTTCAAAGGTGTATGATGGCTATCTTCCATGACATGGTTGAAGAAACTATGGAAGTCTTCATGGATGATTTCTCGGTTTATGGTGATTCTTTCTCTGCTTGCCTTGCCAATTTAGACCGTATGCTTAAGCGGTGTGAAGACACTCGCCTTGTTCTAAATTGGGAAAAATGCCATTTCATGGGAAAAATGCCATTTCATGGGAAAAATGCCATTTCAAAGCCGGTCTTGAAGTAGACCGTGCTAAAGTCGATGTTATTGCTAAATTGCCTCCACCTTCAACCGTGAAGGGTGTGAGAAGTTTCCTCGGTCATGCGGGCTTCTATCGTCGTTTCATTCAGGATTTTTCTAAAATCGCTTGCCCGATGACCCACCTCTTGGAAAAAGATACTCCTTTCATCTTTTCCAAAGAGTGTCTTGAATCCTTCAATCTTCTCAAGGATAAGCTAACTAAGGCACCGGTCTTGGTTACCCCTAATTGGGAGCTACCTTTTGAGTTGATGTGTGATGCTAGCGACTTTGTTATTGGAGCGGTTTTGGGCCAAAGAGTGAACAAACACTTCCAACCAATCCATTATACTAGCAAGACAATGACGGGGGCTCAATTGCATTATACCACTACCGAAAAAGAGCTTTTAGCTGTAGTGTATGCTTTTGAAAAATTTCGCCCCTATCTTGTCCTTTCTACCACCATCGTGTATACCAATCATTCCGCGTTGAAGTACTTGATGACTAAGCAAGATTCTAAGCCAAGACTTCTTCGTTGGGTTTTGCTCCTTCAAGAATTCAACATTGAAATTCGTGACAAAAAGGGAGCTGAAAACCTAGCCGCGGATCATATCAGTAGACTTGAGGATCCTTATCAAGGGGATCATCCGAACAAAGAGATCAATGACTCTTTTCCCCTTGAGGCCTTAATGTCTATCAACTCCAATCTTGATGACACCCCGTGGTTTGCGGACATTGCAAACTACTTAGCGGGTGGGATTCTCAAGGAAGGGCTCACGTCCCAACAAAAGAAAACGTTCTTTAAAGATATTGAACATCATTTCTGGGACGACCCTTACCTTTTCAAACAATATGCGGATCTGATTATTCGTCGATGTGTTGATGGGCCGGCAGCAGTACGAATCCTTGACGCTTGCCATAAAGGACCCACCGGTGGTCACTTTGGTCCCAATTACACTGCGAAGAAAGTTTTCGACTCTGGATTCTATTGGCCCACCATCTATCGTGACACTCACGACATGGTTAAACATTGTGATGCTTGCCAAAGACAAGGCAAGATCACACATAAAGATGAGATGCCTCAAAATTTCATACAAGAATGTGAAATATTTGATGTATGGGGCATCGACTTTATGGGGCCATTTCCATCATCTAAAGGGAACAAGTACATCCTCGTCGCTGTTGACTACGTTTCCAAATGGGTTGAAGCTAAGGCTCTCCCTACGAACGATGCGAGGGTGGTTGTGAACTTTTTGAAGCAGCTTTTCGCTCGATTCGGCGTTCCTCGTGCTATAATCAGTGACCGCGGGACTCATTTTTGCAATGATCAATTTGCAAGAGTCATGGCTAAGTATGGTGTTAATCATCGTCTTTCCACCGCTTATCATCCCCAAACCGATGGTCAAGCCGAGATTTCCAACCGTGGATTGAAGCGAATTCTGGAACGTACTATGGGAGAGCATCGTGCCGTGTGGGCCGATAAGTTAGATGATGCTCTGTGGGCTTTCCGTACAGCTTATAAGACCCCGATTGGTTGTACACCGTATCGTCTTGTGTACGGGAAAGCATGCCACCTCCCCATCGAGCTAGAACATAAGGCGTACTGGGCCTTGAAGTGGGCTAAATTAGACATCAACAAAGCCGGTGATCTTCGCAAGATTCAACTCAACGAGCTCAACGAACTGAGGAATGAAGCTTATGAGAACTCACTGATCTACAAGGAGAAGACCAAGATCATCCACGATGCAAGAATCAAGAACCGAGAGTTCCACGTTGGTGATCAAGTCTTACTTTTTAACTCACGGTTGAAGATCTTCTCGGGCAAGTTGAAGAGCCGCTGGTCTGGTCCATTCACCGTCGCCAAAGTCTTTCCATATGGCACCATTGACCTTTCTCAGCCAAATGGGCCTAATTTTAAGGTGAATGGCCAGCGTTTGAAGCTGTACTTTGGTGAGGACATCTCTCATGAGATGATTCCATCCCTCACCACGTTTCCCATGAACTAAATTTGGGTCGAGTCAGGCTCGTGACTCGGTTATCAAAAACAAGCACTTCTCGGGAGGCAACCCGTGATCTATCCTTTACTGCTTTATAATAAGTGTAGGGGGAGCCCCGTATGTGTTTGTTGTCTTGTTTCTTATTTTCTACAGGGATTCAAGCTTCAAAGAGCACCTTCATGACATTTGACGAACCGTGATCCCGTGTTCCCATCTTCCCGGTTCTATCCTAAACTGTCGTGATACAATATTTCATATTTTATATGTTCACATTGAATTCACTTTAGTTGTCCTTTCCTTAGCAAGATTTAAACAAAGTGCACAATTTCCTAAGTGTAGGGGAGTTTACTCCCACATGCTTAAACATTGAGGACAATGTTTATATCAAGTGTAGGGGGGAAATCTATCGAAGTAAGTGGTCTTTTCCATGAATTTGCCCTCATTTTAACCAGAAAAATTAATTTTTCGACATTTTTCAAAATTTTTAATCTATTTTGGCCTAGTTGTATAGTTGTATTTTCCCTTGTTATGGTTATTTTCTTTCCTTGTTAAAATAAAGTGGTTTAAAATTTTTCATAGTCATGAATATTTTGACTCAACCCGAGTTTACTTATCTAAGTTTACTCTAGCTAGTATCCTTAACGTGTTTAAGTCATGTTTTGCTAGGCTTTTATTTAGGGAGCTTTAAAACGCGGAAGTCTTAACTCTCACGGGTTAAGAACAAGAACTTTTCGCAAGTTCCTATAATTGATCCTAGAGAGTCGTTTATCAAGGGAACTTTAAAATGCGATTTCTAAACTTGAAAAAGTCTAAGAATTTGCAAGATCCTATAGGCGACTCGAAAACCCAAAACTTTGATTTAATAGGCTAAGCATCCACGAGTCTCATTCCTTAAGATTTTAAATTGTGGAGGACGAGAGATGATAGAGTCAATTATAAGTTTGGTATTCTTTCATGAATTTATGTGAGTTAATTATGAGCCTATTCTCTCATCGCTTGTTAATAAATTTATCTGCAATAAATAAGGTTGTACGATTTGAAAAGTTACTTAGCTTCTAGCCCAAGATCGTTTAAAAGTTGCTCGGTATTAATTAGAGTTCATAGCCAAGGCATAACTTATTGAAGCGGGATGCGAAGATTGGCGAGTCCGAAAAGGCCCTAACAAGGCATGAGGGCTACATTTTGTTGCTAAAGATCTAAAAGTGATGTGAAGAATCATTTATCGAAAATCAATATGAAGGATCGAGACACACAACGAAAAGCAAAAGCTCCCCAAAAGATCATGGAGAAGTCTATCCAAAAAGGCCCTAACAAGGTATGAGGATAAATAGATCCAAGTCCTAAAAGGAGGCGGATCGTTGTATATCAAAATCCAAAATAAAGATTGGAGAAAAATGTAGAAGTCGTGGTCCAAATATGAAGAATCTCTCAAAAAGTTCAAGTGAAGAAATTCCTATTATGAAGAGAAGACCATTATTTCATGAACGTCTCTCAAGATTTGAAGTATGAAGTCGCTGCCAAATATCGGTCCGAGAAAGGTCTCAAATTGTAAAGCGAGTTATGCCAAGATATGACCTTTATGAGGTCCCGAGAAGCAGTTTTAAAAGATTTTGTCCTTTAGCTAACTATTGATCAAATCGTTTACTTTATTTTCGGACTAAATAACTATCAAAATAAGTCAAACAATGCATCCTCATGATCATTCAAGACAAAAATAAAATATAAGAGATACACCTAGGAATAAGGGAGTCTAAGTAAATAATTGGCCCACATGAATTCGTGTTAGTTAGCTAACTTATAATAACAATGATCTCATTTTTAAGCTTGGTATGGGGAACGTGAAACTTGAGGATGAAAAACGTTCATGGCCGCCTAAAACCAATGTAAGTATTTGATTTATTTATTTACTTTCTATCTTCTTATTTTCCTTAAATGTTTAATATTTAATAAAGGCCAAGGTGGGTTATCTATGATGTAAAATGTAAACCGTGCTTTCAAATTAATGCATTGCATGAGGGCATTGCAATGGTCAAGTGTAGGGGATTTAATAAGTGTGAAAACACTTATCCTTTTACCACTTATTTCCAATAATAACAAGACCAAAACGTGTAATTTATGTCGTAAAAGTCGGAATTATGCGTGGTTTGTGTTTTTATTGTGTTTTAGGACCAAAAGATGAAAAAGGAAGAAAACACGGGCTTTTATCGAAGAAATCAGGAAAAGACGAAGTCAAAAGATCAAGAGTGCAAAAAGAACGGAAGTCCAAGGCCTATTCTGAAGATTTATCGAAGAAAAAGTCTAAAGACGGAAGCTTAATGAAGTCGAAGAACTCAAGTCTAAATTAAAGAAGAAAATTATCAAGACAAGTTCAAATCCAGAGACGATGTCGAGAAAAGACAAAGAATTAAATCGAGTCGAGAAGACGTGAAGAAAGAAAGAAAGAAGAGGCAACACATGCACTCCTTCCCATTTTCCCTATAAATACCCTCCTAATACACATTAGGAGGGTTGGTTAGTTTTTAGTTTTTAGTTTTCATTTTTCATTTTTTCTCTCTAGTTTTAGAGAGAGAAAGTTCTCAACTTTCTCTCACTAAGTTTTCATCTTTCTTTCTTTTAATATTTCAAGATTAAACCTTTGTGTATTGTTGATTTCATTAATCAAGTTCTAGTTAAGCTTTTAATCTTTCATCTCCTTCTACCTTTCTTTGATTTTAGTTTACTTTTGGTGCGAAATCTATTTGATCCGTGTTGTTCTTAATGTTTTCGTGCCTAAAAGTTAATCTTTTTATGCCTACTTAAGTTTTCATACGAATAAGCTTTAAGATCTTTGTTCTTATTGGCTTGTTTATATGTTTAGCTTATTTAATTTTTAAAATTTTTCTTAAAAAGTTCATCTTTTTATAGTTTGATTTCAAAGATTGCTTATGTTAAGTTTTGATAAGTTGTTATTTGTGCCTATTTAGTCCGTTTTACTTTAGATTCGTTCAAGTTTTGGTGATAGCTTATTCCTAGTAGCTTATTGCCTAGCTTATTTTCGAATCCCTTATAAATCGGAAAAGGTATAAACCCTTTTCCGATTGTGATATTCTGATTTGTGCTCCCACCCGTTATTCCGATCACCCTACTCGGAATAGGGTTTCAATATTCCGATTATGGGTATTTTGTGACATTCCGATTGGATGTCTTGAATAACATTCCGATTTGTATTCGATTTTTAAGATATTCCGATTGTGGGATTTGGTGATATTCTGATTAGCCTGTGTTTAATACATTCCGATTGGTGCTGTTTTCCCATTATTCCGATTGCCTCCTTTTTCTCTATTCCGATTGTGCTTTCCGATTGCATTATTCCGACAGAGGTGTTGTTGACATTCCGATTTGCCTTATTCCGACCACATATTCCGATCAGTGATATCTTCACACATTCCGATCACTCACTTTTGGCACATTCGATTGGATGAGTTTCATGTTTTTCATGTTTTTACAAAGTTTTGAAGTTTTAGATTTATTAAGTGTTCAAGTATTTTTCTAATCTTGTCTTTAAGTTTTCAAGCATTTACTTTTCACTCGTTACTTTAATTTAATCTTTAAAGCCTTTACTTAACTCAACGACATTTACATTTATTTGCTATTAGTTTAAAATAGATAATCAACCAAACCATTTATTATTCCACCAAGAACAATTGAGTCGCACTTTGAACCAATAGTCAATTCGAAGAGATTCGGTTCAACGAACTTTCATACGAGCTTAAAAACCTAGTATTAATTAGCTTCCTTAATTAAATAAATTTCTAAAAATAGAAAGTTTCTATAATTAGATATAAGCTGGATAATTAAGCTAATTATATAAGCTTAAGTGTTTACTGATTATTATATAAGTCATGTAATTATATAGTATAGTTTATTAATTATTTCATGAGAATTAAATAAACTATAGGTTAAAGTATTTAATTAAATATAACATGGTTTAATTAAATAAAGATAAAATACTTAGGTTAAAACATGTATTATTATCTATTAATAATATAAGCTAAGTCATGTAAACTAATTAATTATAAGTCATGGTTTTAATAATTAATTAATTATATAGTCTAATTAAATGATAAATACTTAGGTTAAAATTCATGTATTAATAATAAAAATAACCTAAGTCATGTAAATTAAATTAATCATGTTCATGTTTTTAATTAATTTAATTCAAGTCTTGTAAAAAAAGTAACTTGTAAAAATATTAAACCTTGTAAAAATACTCATGAACCGGACCGTGTTTTAAATCTAAACATACGTGAACCGGACCCGTGTTTTAACCCATGAACCAGACCCAAGATACACCACCATGTCCCGACCTAGGTCGGGGTTCCCTTCCTTGCTGCTGCCGTGACACCATCACCACCAAACCGAGACCATGTGGTCTCGGTGGTGCGAGTTAAGCCAAGCCGAGACCCCCTTGGGGCTCGGTTAGGCGTCGACCATACAACAAACACCCCTAAACACTTAATTGATTTAAACCCCATGATTAAATAACATGTTTATATCTTGTTTTTAATTAATTATTAAAAACATTCATGATTTTATGTGATTAGTAAATCAAAACATAAAAAGAAAAAGGATAAAAGTTATACCATTCACGTGAATCAATTAAGGATGAACACACAACGATCCTTGCAATAAATCTAACGCCAAAATCAAACCAAACACCCCTTTGGTAATGCTAAACCCAGCGGCCAGAGAAGGAGCAAGGAGAAAAGCTTTTAGGGTTTTTCTTGTTTTCACAATTTTGTAAATATGAAACTAAGTTTTCTCCTTTTCAATGTTTAGTAAATTTTTAATGGGCTAGGCCCTTTTGGTCTTGTGTGTCCGCGGGTATGGGGCCCACCTAAGGGTAACCCGAACACTTTCCGTGTCTAAAATATAAGTGTGTTCTCGTGTTCGTAATTTACGTGATTTAATTAGTTATCGATCATGACTTAATATATTTATTCGTGATCGTAATAAATATACATACATATGTAATATTAGCTCGTGATTAATTTATGTTCATGATTTCATGTTCGTATGGTCGTGATTATAATTATTATTGAAATAATTATTGTGTGTTAATACGTAATAAATACTTATCGTGTTATAACACATACGTAATACTTGTAATTCTTGTACGTGAAACGTAAACATGTTATAAAAGGAAAGTTCTAATCATGCACGTACTATCGTAAGGGTACTATTCATGGTAAAAAAATGCGGGTTTTACAACTCTTCCCCCCTAAAAAGAATAATTCGTCCCCGAATTATAGATAAAGTAAACTAGAAAAGAAGAACATACCCCAATTCAAAATATGAAATGAGGGTAAGAAGCCCGGATAGACTCCTCTGTTTCCCAAGTGGCTTCCGCTCGGTATGATCCCTCCAAAGGATTTTGACAAATGGAATCGTCTTCCTTCTCATGACTCGTTCTTGTTTGTCAAGAACTCGTTCGGGTTCTTCTATGAAAGTGAGATCTTCACGAATCTGTTCTAGTGGATATTGAACCATGTGAAGGGGATGATACTGGTACCCTTTGAGTAAGGACACATGGAAAACATTGTGAACATGAGAAAGCTGCGGAGGTAATGCTAAGCGGTAAGATACTTCACCGACTCGTTCAATGATATCAAACGGTCCGATGAATCGAGGACTGAGCTTCCCTTTAATTCCAAAACGTCTAACACCACGTGCCGGCGAAACCTTAAGGAAAATGTGATCTCCTACGTTAAAATGTATGTCCCTACGATGCTTGTCTGCGTAGCTCTGCTGACGTGACCGTTCTTCTTGCAGTTTCTGCTTAGCTACTTCAACCTTCTCATTAGTCAACTCTATGATTTCTAGTCCTTCAAGTGTTCGCTCACCAACCTGATCCCAGCAGATTGGGGCGCGACACTTCCTGCCATACAACATCTCGAAAGGCGCACACTTGATACTTGCGTGTCAACTGTTGTTGTATGAAAACTCCACCAAACAGATATAATCGTCCTAATCACCCGTCCATTCCAACGCACATGACCTCAACATGTCTTCCAATGTCTGAATCGGTCCCTCTGACTGCCCATCTGTTTAAGGATTAAAATCCGTGCTAAGCTTAAGTTGTGTACCCCAAGCTTTCTACAGACTTCTCCAGAATCGCGAAGTGAATCGAGGATCGCTGTCTAAGACGATGCTGGATGGAGCACCGTGAAGTCTCATGATCTTCCTTCTATAGGTATCGGCGATTTAACTGACCGAATCTTCCTTGCGGATCGATAAGAAATGAGCTGATTTGGTAAGTCGATCAACGATAACCCAAATTACATCATGCTTCCTCTTGGTTGGCGGAAGACCAGTAACAAAATCCATGTTGATTTTTTCCCACTTCCACTCTGGAATATCTAACGGTTGAAGAAGACCGCCCATTTCCTGATGCTCGATCTTAACCTGCTGGCAGGTAAGACATTTGGAGACGTAAGTAGCAACATCCTGTTCCATACCACTCCACCAAAAGTACTGCTTGATGTCATGGTACATCTTGGTCGAACCAGGATGTATAGAGAATGGGGAGCTATGAGCCTCAGCTAACAAGGCTTCCGGGAGTTCTTGATCATCAGGAACACAAAGTCTCATGCCCTGCCATAAGATACCATCTGCATCTACTCGAAATTCTGTCTGCTTCTCCAAATTCTGAATTATCGCCCAGATTTCTCCATCTTCTTTCTGTGCTTCCTTGATCTTAGAGAGTAACTCGGGTTCTACTCTAAGATTAGCCCAGTAACCGTGTTGTCCACGTACCATGATCTCTATGTCTAGTTGTTGGGAATAAAATGTAGCCAGTCCACTTGAACGCTGACAATAATAAAGCAAGCGTTGATAAGAAGAGAACAAGCACTGACAGATCAAGCGCTGACAAGAAGAAGTCAAGCGTTGATAGGTTGAAGACAAGCAGTGATAGAAAGATATGGTCTACGTGTATTTTGTTTCTAGTTTGTTTCTAGTAAAGATAGGATCAACAATGTATTTTCTATAATTATCTTTACCTAGAATAGCTGATACGTAGACTCTTGTGCAAGGCTTCTTATGTCTATAAAAGAAGACCTTTAGGTTATGTTTCAAGCAAGTTTTTCATACGTTTAAACACTTTCATTGTAAGCAAGTTCGATTCAATCAATCAAGTGAAAGTTTGTTTTACAACTGTTTGTGTGTTCTTGTTTAAGTATTAATTCCGCATAATACTTGAATTGTTTTATACACAACAAAGTTTCTCTACGTGTATAACTTGATCTAATCTCGTTTACACAAGCTAAATCGATCTATGTTTGGGATCAACAAGTGGTATCAGAGCTTGTTGAGAAATTTTGATCTAACAGAACACAAGAACCCTAAATTACCAAAAACCCTAAAAAAACATCATGTCTACTCCAGAAGTAACCTCCTCCTCCTCAAACCACAACATCAAGATTCCCATGCTAGATTCAGACAATTTTGAGCTGTGGAAGTTCAACTTTGAGCAATATCTACAAATCCATGACTACACTCTCTAGGAGATTATTGAATATGGAAACACATTCAATAAAGCTCAAAAGATTGCAGATGCCATTGCTACAAGATCAGCTGTTCAAGGATGCTCTGAAGCAGATAAGAAAGAAAAACCTGAATATGGTAGAGCTGTGTCTGTTGAGGACATAGCAAAGAGAAGGGTTGATATGAAAACCCTAAGCATTCTGAAACTCTCGTTGGGACAAGAAAATCAGCACAAATACAGAGGTTATGAGTCTGCAAAAGATCTTTGGGCAGCCCTTGAAGTTGCCTATGGTGGTAATGCTGATACTGTGGAAGAGAAAAAGAAGCAACTCTTACATGAGTATGTTGTTTTTAAGGCTCAACCTAATGAGAAGCTAAGTAGTGTGAGAAGCAGACTTCTTGACATTACAAGCAAGTTGTCCTTCATGGGGACAGTAATTGGTGATGTTGACATTATTGCCACTTTTCTTAAAAGCCTTGGTGATGCATGGAAGATTGAGGCAAGATCTATAATTGCCAACAACACTCACAAAAGTTCTACTTTTGATGATGTTTACAACAAACTGAGGCTGTTGGAGAATGAAACTCTTTTGGAGCATGGAAGTAAGACTACCAATGGAAACATGGCCTTCTTCTCACATAGTGAAGGTCAATTTGATCAGAAGGGTTCATACATGCATCTAGTTACTGGATCAACCTGTGTCAACGCTGGATCATATCCTGTCAACGCCTCATATTCAGACGCTGACACATACAAAATTGACTCACCAAGAGTTAAACCTACTGGTATGGATCTGGATACTGTGTGTGCATACATTGCTTCATTACCCAATGGTTCAGTGATTACTTATGAGGACCTTGATCAAATAAGTGATGAGCACTTGGAGGAGATGGATATAAAGTGGAACATGGCTCTTGCAAGTATAAGAGCAAACAGATGGAATAGAAGATTCAAGAAGAAGATGACTTTTAATGCAAAGGACACTACTGGATTTGATAAATCCAAGGTTGGGTGCTACAATTGTCATCGTATGGGGCACTTTATGAGAGAATGCAGATCTCCAAGAAGATCTGATGCTGGAAAACCCTCAAGCCAAGTTGTTAAGGCTCAGGATCCTAAGGCCATGTGGCAATGCAAGAAATTGATGGTGTTGGATGGGACTGGAGCTATTTGGCTAAGGATGAGGAAGAGGATAAAGCTTTGGTTGCTGAGATAGAAGAAGAAGAGCATGTTCAATATGCTCTCATGGCACACTCCTCATCTTCATCAGACAATGAGGTATATGATGATGCTTTTTGTAGTAAGGGTTGTCGTTTAAATACTGAAAGACTTAACAAAGAGGTTTTAAGATTGTTAGGAGATGTGAGTACTGAGAGATGCAAGTTGTCTAACTATCAACTTGCTCATACTCAAACTAAAAAAACTGTAGCTGGGTATAAGAAAATGGAGTTTGACCTAAAAGATAAAATAAATATCTTAAAACATGATTTAAATGCTAGTACTGATATTAGAAACATCATGGAAAGGGTCAATGTTGAATTACAGACTAAGTTAGATGAGGCTATTAAGAATAAGGATAATGTAGACCTTAAAATTCAGAGATTTGATAAGGCCTCACAAACCCTAGGAGAATGTGTTAGTAAACAAAGGGATTCTAGGGACATGACTGGGATTGGGATGAAAGAGTATGCTGGTGTTCCACCACCAGCTGGGGACTTCTATGGTGTCCAAAGAAAGGACTTATCTTGGACTGGATTACCAGAACTCCAAGAAGATGAATTTATTCCTCCACCAAGAGTCCTTACCCCAGTAGAAAAATATAGGCAGAAGTTGACTGATTTGGACCAATGGAAGAAAGCCAACCTTACCTTGTTTGTCAAGGGTGGCATGCTTTGTTATAGCCTAAATGAGTCTACGCCTATAAAAGTAACAAACCCAATCACTGGCAAGACTGTTGACCTTGGCTCAAACGTTGTTAGAAAACCTAGCATTAAATATGCAGAAATGTATAGAAATACTAGGTCACCAAAAAGGCAAGTTAGTGATACCAACTGTGGACACCTTGATAATGGAACAAGTTTCTTTTCTTCTAGACCTAGAGTTGTGTCTAGAAAATCCTGTTATACTTGTGGTAGCTTTTCACATTTAGCCTATAAGTGTGTCAATGCTTCCAAGGTCAACGCTGACAAAAGGTCAAACACTGTTAGACCCAAAACTTTTGTGGAGCAAAGTCCACAAGTTGTTAGACCAGCCCCATTCTTCACTAAAGGGTCTAACACTTATGGAAAAAGACCTTTTCAGAATACCAATACATGGTCTAATAGGCAATGGGTTCCTGTAGCAAACCCTAGGTTCAACGCTGATAGGGGTAATTTCAGCGTTGACAAGACCAAATCAAACGCTGACAGAAACGTTACCAGACCAAATAATGGTAAATATTTGCAACCACAGGGAAAGGGGTTTAAAGCTTCTTCTAGCTTGACATGGAGACCTAAGCAAGATCAAAACCCTAATTCTAATGGGATTTCTATGACCTGTAACAGATTTAATTATATTTCAAAGGTCATCACAAAACCAATTGGAGTTAACTGGGTATTCAATCCAAAAAGGGATGAACAAGGGCTTGTTATGAGGACTAAGTCTGGTTCTTGTTGAACAACCAAATGAATCCAAGTCTGCTCAGGCTTGGGTTCCCAAAAAAACTAATTTGTTTTCTTTATGTGCAGGGCATTCAAAAACAGGTGAATGATTATGGCTATTGGGATAGTGGATGCTCTAGGCACATGACTGGGAAGGAAGATTATCTCACAAACTTCAGACCCATTAAGGATGGTGATAAAGTTTACTTTGGAGGCGGATATGGAACTATCACAGGTAAAGGAACTCTACTCACCAACAACTTGCGTTTTGAAAACGTGTTTCTGGTAAAAGAACTTGATTATAATCTTTTTAGCGTATCACAAGTTTGTGATAACAAAAATAAGGTTCTTTTCACTGATACTGAATGCTTGGTGTTGAGCAAGGATTTTAAAATGCCAGATGAGAAATTTATTGACTATAGAACACCTAGGCATAAGGACATTTATAGGATGAATAATAACATGTCATGTTTCTATGCTAAAGCTTCAGTTGATGAGAGTAATCCATGGCACAGGAGACTAAGGCACATTAACTTTAAAAATATAAACACACTTGTAAGGCTTGGTTTGGTTGATGGTTTGCCTGAAAAGGCTTTCCAAAATGACCACTCTTGTGTTGCATGCCTTAAAGGCAAACAACACAAGGTCTCATTTAAGTCTAAACAAGTGCACTCTAGTTCTAAACCACTTCACTTGCTGTATATGGACCTGTTTGGTCCAACTAATATAGAGAGTTTGAATGGTAAATCATACTGCTTTGTCATCACAGATGACTTTTCTAGGTTTACTTGGACTTTCTTTTTAGCTATGAAAAGTGACACTGCTGATACTTTAATTAACTTTATTAACCAAATTGAAAAGAAAACTGGTAATGAAGTTAAGATTCTTAGAAGTGATAATGGTGGTGAGTTTAGAAATAAACTGTTAGGTGATTTTTGTGCCAAGAAAGGGATTACTAGACATTTTAGTATTGCCAGAACCCCACAGCAAAATGAGGTTGCTGAGAGAAAGAATAGAACCCTAATTGAAGCAGCCATGACTATGTTGGCTGATGCTCACTTTCCCATTGCTTTTTAGGCTAAGGCTGTGAATACAGCTTGTTATGTTCAGAATAGAGCATTAGTCAACAAGATACATAACAAAACACCTTATGAGTTACTTTAGGGAAGGAAACCTAATATTGGTTTTCTTAAACCTTTTGGTTGTCATGTAGTTGTATTAGATACTAGTGATGCCTTAGGTAAATTCAGTGCTAAAGGTGATGAAGGCTACTTCATGGGTTATTCAGTGCAGAGCAAGGGATATAGGGTTTACCTTAAGAAGGAAAAACGTATACTCGAAAAAGTACATGTTAGGTTTTTAGAGAGTAAACCTAGTGATCCCGAAAGTGGTCCAAATTGGTTGTTTGACTTAGAACCTCTATCTAGGACTTTGAATTATATGCCTGTTACTAATCCAGACATTGTGAAGGTAACTTCAAATGTTGTGGAAGAACCAGTTGTTGATGTTTTAGGTACACAGGTTATTGAAGAGGTTGGATCACAAGTAGACAAGTCATCTCCCATATTTGAGTATGTTTCTATTCCCATATGGACAGATGCTTTTGCTGCTGCTGCTGCTGCTGGAAAGGAAAATGGTGGTCCCCAAGTATCACCAGTTAACAACATGCATGGTCTTTCAGGCGCTGAAAAGGAAAATCTGGTGCTGACAAGACAAATTCAGGCGTTGATGGCTCAAACGTTGACAACACTATTTCAGGCGTTGATGGCCCAAACGCTGACAACCTTGGTTCAGGCGTTGACAACTCTTTTGAGCATATTTTCTCTTCTAATTTTGAACAAGGTGAACCTTCAAGCAGAAATGGAGAGGTTCATACAGATATTGATGGAAGAGAGTCTGAAGAAGATATTGGTAACTTGGATGATGAGATTGAAGACAACAGACTTTTTGAGGGAGGAGTTCTTACGTCTACAATGAAGAACCACCCCTCTTCTCAAATTATTGGAGATGCGATGTCTCCTGTTCAGACTAGAAGATCTCATCCGAATCTTGGAGGTTTTATTGCCGATATACACAAGAAGGTTGATACCCATCTTATTCAAGCATGTTTGTTTGACTGTTTTCTGTCACAACAGGAACCCAAGAAGATTTTTGATGCTCTTAAAGAACCAAGTTGGGTGGAAGCAATGCAGGATGAGCTTCACCAACTTGCTATTCAGGATGTTTGGGAGATGGTTGATTGTCCCAGATATGTCAGACCTATTGGGACAAGATGGGTTCTTAGAAACAAGAAAGATGAAAGAGGCATTACGATCAGAAACAAGGCACGTTTAGTGGCTCAAGGATATACACAAGAGGAAGGGATAGACTAAGAGGAGGTCTTTGCACTAGTTGCAACGATTGAGGCTATAAGGATATTTCTAGCCTATGCTTCCTGCATGGGCTTTACTGTCTATCAAATGGATGTGAAGAGTGCTTTTCTTTATGGCACAATTGTTGAGGAGGTATATGTTATGCAGCCTCCTGGTTTTGAAGATCCAGAGCATCCAGACAAGGTGTATAGAGTCAAGAAAGCTATGTATGGACTTCATCAAGCCCCAAGAGCATGGTATGGCACATTGTCCACCTATCTGGTAGAAAATGGATTCAAAAGGGGCACCATAGACCAGACCTTATTTACAAAGAAGACTGGTAAGGATGTCTTACTTGTTCAGGTTTATGTGGATGATATCATCTTTTGCTCTACAAATCCAAAGATGAGTGAAGACTTTTCCAAGATTATGATAGACAAATTCAAGATGAGTGCAATGGGGGAGATGAACTTCTTTCTAGGGTTACAAGTGCAACATAAAGAAGATGGTACCTTCATCTCTCAGGATAAATATGTGGCAGAAATCTTGAAGAAGTTTGGCTTTTCTCCACATGAAAAGCGGGCTAGTACTCCTATGGATAGAGAACATCCTTGGGGAAAAGTTGGAGATGGAAAAGATGTGGATGTCAGGCACTATAGATCAATGATTGGTTCATTGATGTATCTTACAGCCTCAAGACCTGACATTATGTTTGCTGTATGTGCATGTGCACCCCATCAAGTGACTCCCAAAGAGTGTCACCTTCATGCTGTCAAGAGAATCTTTAGGTACCTTAGATATTATCCAGATTTGGGCTTATGGTATCCAAAATATTCACCATTGGAGCTTATTGCATATTCAGACAGTGACTATGGTGGTGATAAATTTGATAGAAAATCCACAACTGGTGGATGTCAGTTTCTTGGGAGTAGGTTGATATCTTAGCAATGCAAGAAACAAACAGTGGTGGCCAATTCTACAACTGAAGCAGAATATGTAGAAGCAGCTGCTTGTTGTGGACAAGCCTTATGGATTCAGAACCAGCTGTTAGATTATGGGTATAATTTCATGCATACCAAGATTTTTGTAGACAATAACAGTACTTTATGCATTATTAAAAATCTTATACATCATTCTAAAACAAAACACATAGAAATTAGACATCATTTTATAAGAGATTTTTTGAAAAGGGTTTAATACAACCAGATAGGGTTGACACAGAAGAAAATGTGTCTGATTTATTAACTAAACCTTTTGATACTGGAAGGTTCCAATACTTGGTAACAAGTACTGGAATGATCAATCTCACTTAATATGTGTTTTGGGGTCTTGTTGTAAAAAGTATGTACAGGATATGCATTGTTATTGGTCTTTTTGAAAAGTTAGATTTTCCACTATATTTGTCTAACGCTGACAAAGGTTATCTTAACGCTGATAAGTGTTATTGTGACGTTGTCAGCAACATGTTAGTTTTGTGGTTTTTGATCTAAGTGTGCAGGCGTTGTTAGCATTGTACCATTGGATACAGAGTTGCTTATGGATCCTTGGAGAATCAATTGGAGCATGTTTTAATTTATGGATGATGGTTGGAATATTTATATTCCTATCTTGACATAAATTTTTATATTCATGCATATTATTTGGGAACTTGTGTATCACAGTTTAAGGGGAGGTTTTAGGAACCTTTAGGACTTTTGGGTATTCTTAAAATACTCTTATCACAATTCTAGATTGTGTCCATAGGTGAGTATGAGTTAGTTTACTAAATCATGAGGCACTGTAGCATGCAAAGTTGATATACTATGCATGCTGCCAAGTTTTTGGCCTAGAATTGGTTGTGGTATGTTGGGAGACTTGGGAATGATTTTATCATGGGTTTACCTGGGAGTTACAAGGAATTTTATGAGATAACTTAATTGTTAAGAATTTTGTTTAGCAAGGGACACTAGAGGACTGTTATGTCTATCTTGCATAAGCAAGTGTGCATAACTGGACAGTGCTTGCCGCCCTATAATAATTATCAATTTATAGGTTTTCTTCACTAGGATAAATTACTTTGTTAAGGTCCTTTTTCATTTTTATTACTTTTATTTTGGACGCTGACAAATATTTTTCCAAGCGATGTTATGACCAATTTAGACGCTGACATGGCTTTGGCAAACGTTGACAAGAATATAGCCGTTGGCCGTTGATGGGTTATTTTTTACCGTTGACACTCATTGGGACCTACCCAGTTGTTATTTTTGACGAATTTTGGGGCCGTAATTTTGGGAGTAGATAACTTTTAATTAATGCACAAGATAACTTATTTTCTTTTCAATATTTTCATCATTATATTTTGAAAATAGTTGCCTAATTTTTGACCAATCACATGTGCCTATCTCTCCTATATATTTGGCTCCTATTTTTAAATTGGGTACTTCATATTCTTGTCTAACACTTTTTCTCCTATAATTCATCTTTCTCAATAATTCTCAAACAGCTTTCTTCAAATAATGGCACCAAAGTTTAAACCAAGTGACTTGGTATTGGGATTCAGGAGTCAGCACAACATGATTGCTTATTTAGAGGCTGATGATACTTTGTTTCCACAATACACCCAGATGGTGGTGTATTTGAATGCATCTCCAACTAGGTATGCACTTTCTCATGCTCCTCTCATCCCTGTCACTCATATTAAGCAGTTTTGGAACACTGTCAGTTCCTCAACAATTAATAATGTGACTACATTATCAGTTATTGTTCATGGGCGTACATGGGTGGTTACTGAAGCCTCGGTTCGCCAGGCTTTGCATCTTGATGATGCAGATGGTATAACCACCCTCCCTATTAATGAAATAGAACAAGGACTTCGGGCTTTGGGGTATCCTTTCCCTGATGAGGGCACTTTAAATAAATATCATAAACAAGAGTTTCTCCCAGCCTGGAAGTACCTCATACATGTCATCCTTCAATGTTTGAGTCCCAAATGTATTGCACACAATGAAATTAATAGATCAATTGCTAGTGTAATTGTGTGCATTGCAGATGGGCAAAATTTTAATTTTTCAAAACTGATTTTTGATGGCATGTGTAAAAACAATGGGAGTAAGATGACTTTGGCTTATCCCAGATTTTTGCAAATAGTTTTTGATGTGCAAAATTACTGCACAAGGGATCATGATGACTTTTATGAGATCCCTGTGCAAAATAAAGCTATTTTTACCAAGATGAACTCACCCCCTCACCGTGAATTACCCCTCACCCAAGTTATGCTTGCTGTTATTGCAGCAGCACAACCCCAACCAAACCCACAACCACAACTTGACCCAATACCAAAACCTTTTCCTTCACCTCAACACATAGAAATTGACCAAGAACCCTTCAACGCTGACACATTAAATGTTGGCGTTGACACAAGTAATCCAGACGTTGCCACCTTTCCTACACAGACCCAAACACCCCTTAACCTTCAAACTACCACCCAATCCACATCATCTTCTACACCCCCTAAATATAGGTTGATTAAACGCCCAAGGACTACTGGAGTGTTCTCCTCTAGTGGTCCTAGCCATGTAGCAGAGAGAACCACCACCACAAGTGTGGTTGGTGCTATGGATGAGGCTGGGACTATTGGTACTGGCTTAGATGCAGGCCAAGACAGTCCTAACATCTTTAAGACCTCATCCATGCCCCATGACTCTACTTTGGGAGGTCAAATACCCATTCTAGAGGAGGGCAGATTGGAACCATACACATTGATGGAATTGACGGCTGTCTGCATTAGCTTGCAAAAGCAAAATGCAGACTTGGTACAAACAGTCAGTACACAAGGCCTTGAAATCA
Organism: Glebionis coronaria; assembly: GCA_025667525.1. Taxonomy (NCBI): domain Eukaryota; kingdom Viridiplantae; phylum Streptophyta; class Magnoliopsida; order Asterales; family Asteraceae; genus Glebionis; species Glebionis coronaria. The sequence goes on along the minus strand of CM046880.1, from coordinate 310,336,522 downwards.
AGCAATTGAGGGAGAGGATTGTCATTTTGGAGAATGCTAGCACTAGGCATGGAGTGGAGGAATCTTCTAAAGGGGAGGATGAGCAGATTAATGTGAGTGACAAAGGCTCAGATGATGGAGAATCCTTGGGTATTGCTGAGGCCCTAACTGAATTGAAGAAGCAACCAGGTTTTGATAGATCTCTGGTTACTCCTTGAAATTTGAACTTGTCTTTTACAGCTATGTTGGAGTAGTTTACAAGAGGCGCTGAGACAAGTAATTTGGGCGTTGACAAGCAAAATTTGAACGCTGACATGAGTAAATTGGGCGCTGACACAAGGAATTTGAACGTTGACAGACCTGCAGAGATGGTTGATGTATTCCAGTCATCAGCTATCATCAAAGAAGTGTCTTCACATGTATTACCATCATCCTTACCCATCATTGATTCATTAGATAAGGGTAAAGGAATTATGGTAGAAGTAGAAGTTCCAAAGGATGCAGCACAAGTAGAGTTTGATTCAAGGTTGGCTGCACAACTTGTGGAACAAGAGATGAAGAAGGTTGGTGAATCACCATTTGTTGTCACTTCTGAGGAACAAGAAGGAAGTGATGAAGAAAGTTCAGATTTAAGTTTGATGATAATTGACCAACCAGAAAGACTTGAATATGGTGATGACTTGGCAAGAGAGAAGCTTAGAGAGTTAAAATTGCAAGTAGACTTTGATATGCCAGAAGTTGTTCAGATGTACCATGCTTGGGAGAATAGGATAATGGAGAATCTAGATTTGACAATTTCAGACCAAATTTGGGGATTAGAGATTCTTCTAAGAGTTCAAAGAGACTGCAAGGTCATTCTGAAATATAAGGCTAGCAATGTTTTCTCACTGCTGAAGAGGGATAGAAGAGAGCTTTACTACATGTTACTCAGATGTCATGGAACTGGATGGACCTTCAAGAAATTGCAGGGATTATCCTTTCAAGAATTAGAGTACAAGGCTTATCTCATTTGGGCAAAAGTGCAGGAAATGAACACTCTTAGACTTCTTTCAGATGAGAGGAAAGAAGAACTTGCAGAAGAGATGGAGATTCAGAAGGCAATGATTGTTCCAAGGCCTTTGAAGAAGGGAGTTCCACTTGAGTTTCCTAAAGATCTAAATAAACTGGTTCCCAGTGAAGATGTTCTTGGAATGAGCATTAAGATCTCACCCATGGAAGCTTCAGATATGGTACAAGTGTTACCTCTTGATGCCAGAAACCCTATCATTAGCTATGAAGAGGATGCAAGTGGGTTTTGGAAGATTGGCAGATATGGGAAAGAGGTACACACATTTACTACTCTTATGTCTCTCTTTGCAAGTATGGATAGAGAAGACTTGGCAGACCTTTGGAGGTTGTTGATGGCCAAGTATGAGACTGAAGCACCTACTTCAGTCAATGGAATAAAGCTTTGGTCAACATTCAAGAGAATGTGTGCACCAGAAGAAGAAGATCATGTTTAGAAGGATCTTGAGGATGATATCAGTGGTCTTTAATGGCGTTTGTATTCAGCTGCTGGTGTGTGTTATTTAAGCTCTACAAAGTTTGTTGAGTATCTACTTGTAGATGCTAAGTATCCCATGTCCAAAGAAGTTTTGGAGAAGATGAAGACAACACAACTGGAGATTGACTATTCAAGTGACGTGGCTAAAGATTTGATTAGGCATGTTTATTACCAATATGATAAGATTTGTAAGATTCCACCTAGTTCTTAAGTTTTATTCAGAAACTTGATTACTAGAGTAGATATCAAGTTTAGGGGAGGATTGTTGGGAGTAAAATGTAGCCAGTCCACTTGAACGCTGACAAGAAGAAAGCAAGCGTTGATAAGAAGAGAACAAGCGCTGACAGATCAAGCGCTGACAGGAAGAAGTCAAGCGTTGATAGGTTGAAGACAAGCACTGATAGAAAGATATGGTCTACGTGTATTTTGTTTCTAGTTTGTTTCTAGTAAAGATAGGATCAACAATGTAATTTCTATAATTATCTTTACCTAGAATAGCTGATACGTAGACTCCTGTACAAGGCTTCTTATGTCTATAAAAGAAGACCTTTAGGTTATGTTTCAAGTAAGTTTTTCATACGTTTAAACACTTTCATTGTAAGCAAGTTCGATTCAATCAATCAAGTGAAAGTTTGTTTTACAACTGTTTGTGTGTTCTTGTTTAAGTATTAATTCCGCATAATACTTGAATTGTTTTATGCACAACAAAGTTTCTCTACGTGTATAACTTGATCTAATATCGTTTACACAAGCTAAATCGATCTAAGTTTGGGATCAACACTAGTCACTCCAAGTCTCTTATGATTTCCTCCTCAATCTCAATGCCGTTGATCATTCCGGACATTCTGCTAAGTGCATCTGCCACTACATTTGTAACACCCCATTTTGATAAATGAAATGTCACATGTGATTATGGCGTGTCATCAAAGCATACAAGGATAAATGTCTAAACATTACATGACCATAAAGGAAATACCGGAATCAAACATCGGTAATCTAAAAGTCGAACTCATCACACACAAACATAAGTACTGTAAATGAAAGGACTAAACAATGTCCATGGAAATGAGTATCAAAGTATAGAATAATGCATAAAGTGAAGAAGGCTAGAAAGCTTCCAATCCATATGCACGTACGCTTAAAGTCTATGAGCATCCCAGAGTACCTGCCGTTTTGGGAACATGAAAAGGAAAATGGCTGAGCAATACGCTCAGTGCACGGATATACAAGTATAGCATGAATAATATAAGCATATAAACATGAAACAACGGAAGAAACTAAGTCCTGAATAACCTGGTTATATCTTAGTAAAACTGGTTTTATAGTTTGAAAAGCCTTATGTTTATCTTGTAAAAATTGTTTAACATATTTACCATTAGCCAATATAGGTCATGAAATATCAACGTGCATGAATACTTCGAGGGGTGACCTCATCATGCAAATTAGAGGGGTTGCCTCTAATTTAATATACTAGTTTTGGGTAGGAGGGATCAGCTCCTTGTGAAGGATGCAAGGCACACACCACATTCACACTGAGTAATCTGCTGAAACATGTATACTAGGATGCACCCATACGCCCCACCTGATAATATAATAAATGGCCAAAAGCTGAAAGGGATACCAGGAGCTATCACTCCGCTGTGGTGAAGTCATAACACCAGTGCCTCTATTGTTATGGTTATGGTACCACCATAACTAGGTGAAATTGATCATGCGTGTATATGAATTTAGGTATTCTAATTAAACATAATCAATTCAAAAACATATAAAACATATACTGGAAAAACAGTTGGTTGTATACGGGGAAATCCTAATAAGGAAAGTGATGAGACTGCTTTTATATATAGTCTCATCTTCCAAATAGGGCTTAAAATGCATTAAATATCATCAAAATACCCAAATATATGCTTGTGTTTGTTGCTTGTGTATTTTAGGTATGGATATTGAGATAATGACAAAAGATCACAAGAATCATGCAAAAACGAACACGGGAAACGAAGCCGCACAATGAACCAAGCCCTAATGAAGACTTTCCCAAGATCAACCCTTGAAGATTTGAAGAATTATGAATAAGGGTCCTCCAATTATGAAGACTTGACACTTTATACCCTTGTATCCTCATAATTACAAGTTTGGTCCCTAAAGATTGTCAAAATTACAAAAAGGACCCTTAACTTTGAAGATTTGGCAAGTTTAGCCCCTCAACAAAGCTAAATTGTCAACCAATATCATCCACAAAGCCAAATACATCATGAAGTCCTTCAAAGTACAAGAAATTACAAGTTTGGTCCTTTGAAAATCTCAAAATTACACAAAGGACCCTCAACTTTCAACAATTGGCAAAAATGGTCCCTCAATCATCAAGACTTGGCAATTTCAGCCCTCCAAAATGTCAATTAAACAAGTCTAGACCATTATCATTGAAGAAAATACCAAATCAGTCCTTCAAGAATGCAAAAATGGCAAGAAATACCCCTAAAATCATTTTACAAAACTTTTTGGGGCAAAAGTGTGAAGTTTGAAACTTCAATAACAAAGGAAACGAGTTTTGGGGTATTTATTTACAAAGTGGCAAGAAGAAGAAAGAAAGGGGGTAATATTGGGCAAGACAAAGAAGTTACCTAGACCAGTGACAAGCTGCCACGTGCCCCACTCACTTAAACCCACCAATCCCATTCCACCAATCCTCCACATCAGCATCCACTCACAACCGAATTAACAACTTAATTTATTAAGTTAAATTTGGGCGCCTAACACATTTTTAAACACTAATCTGGATCAAATACACCCACTATTCACACATGAACACAAATTGGGTATTTGTGTTTAAGCCAAAATTAAACCACCAAAGCATCCAGATTAGTGATTAAGCTTGTCATGAACACATCTCCACTTCAAAAACCCATGCCACGTCACTCATGTGCTCACATGATAAACCCTTGCTACACACTTTTGGGGATACTGCCAAAACCAGCCAGAGAATCAACCATCCAGATACAAGCTTACATTTTAAGCTTTGTTTGAGCCCTTGGATCAAATTACAACAGCTATCTACTTCACAAGGCTCCAAAATCAGTCACATGATTCAAGAAGATGCCAAAACCTCAAGGGCATTTTTGGAAGATCAAGTAGCTAGGGTTACACGTTTTTCAGCTTTCATAGTTAACTTGTAAGGCTCTATATAAAGCCACTTAGGCCTTCACATTTCGCTTTGCTTTTGATTTTTCCTTGGTTCAAGTTTCTATAAATCCTATTTCTAAGTTAATGAAAATGAGTTTGAAATCTTGAAGAAAAGTCATTGGCCAATCTTGTTTACTGCTTTCATTTGTTATATGCTTTGTAGTTCTTAAAGTTCAAAACCTGTTTTTCAAAGAGGAGTGTGCAAAAGTTTGCATATTTCCTCATTTTCTTGATATTTTGCTAAGTCTTGTTCCAATCTTGGAATTCTTGGGCTATAGGGCTGATCATAGCATCCTAACTGAGTTGGTTAAGGTGTGGTGAGGCTTATAACTTGGGGATAATCAAGTGTGGGGTAACAAGTTTGCATTAATCAAGTTTTTCCAAGTTTCTGATTTTTATGATTTTGTGCTTAACCCTTGTTCAATCTTAGCAGGCTTTTTGTGGAAGCTTGTGCTTGTTCTTGCTAGCACATAAGCTCAAAATTCGTGGGTGTGGATGTACATCCATGAGGTTTGCATACTTAATCTCCAAATCTGCTTAAATTGTGATTTTTGGTGATATTTGTATGAAACTGTTGTTCTTGTGAATTTTGTGGCTTGTTCTTGCTTGAATCTGTTTATTATACTTGTTTGAGTGTTAATTGATGCTTGGTTGGTCTGAAATCTCATTGTGCTTTTGATAATTTTGATTTGAAAAAGTTAAAGGGGTGTTTGGGTCTACTGGTTTATGCTTGTAATTTGTTTTTGTGTTAAGGGAAGTTGTTTTTTATGCTTTGTATCTGCTATACCTTTGTTTGAGAGTGTTTTGCTGCAAGTTTTTGGGTTTGAACACTTGAACTAATCAATCTGCTATATAGACCTTGTTTCTGCATGTTTTGACCTAGGATTTTGGGAACACTTAGTGTGTATACATGCTTAGGGATAAAAGTGGTTTAAACAAAGTTAATATAACCTGTTTGAAAGATTTGAGGTGTTGAAATTGGCTTGTGTGTCAAATACATCAGCAAAAGTAGAAAACTGCATGTGTTAGTGTTCATCAGTAACTTCCATTGCGTGAATCTTGCTTAATTCTTTGAACCAGTGCATGAAACCTGTTTAGACTTGCTTATTGGAGGTTATTATAGCTTGTGTGTGCATTTGGTTGAATTTGGCTGGCTGATTTGTGCTTAAACTGCTCTTGAATGCTAAACTGCTTATTGTTCATGTCTGATGAATGATTGATTAAATTGTATCAATTGGGTGTTAGTGATTGTGTTATTTTGATTGTGATTGACTCCTTTTGATCCAAAGATCAATTGGGTGCCTTTGTGAAATCTGAATCCAAGAAAAAGTCACTAAAGACAAAAAGTCAAAATAGTCAAGCAGTGGAAAAAGTTTCCACTGCTCAACATCCAAAACTAGCCCCTGCTAGTGCAATTTTGTCATCAGCTTATCAATAAGCTATTCTAGCTTATTCTGACTTGCAACAACTTATTTTTTGTGATAGATCTTCATTATTTGACCCATTTAAGTGAACTGGAGCTTATGAGACTTTGACTTTGACTTTTTACTAGAAAACCAACCTGTTTGACTTTTAACATAAGTGCTTATTTGATTTTCTAGCTTATTGAGTGTGCTTATTTGAAAGGTTTTTGGTTTTTAAGCTTAGTTTTGTCAAAAGAAACATTTTGCAACTTGAATCAGCTTCTGAGGTGGTCTAGATCATAAAAACGACTATTTTGTCATTTTGTGAATAAGTTTGTGACTTGTTTCTGGCTTATTAAGTGGGCTTATTTGAAAATTCTTTTTGCAGAAGTCTTTGTTAGGTCAAAAGAAGCTTGTGTGTAAAATTTTAGCTTATGGCAACAACTTATAGCTTACTGGGCCAAAAAGCCCATTAAAAATAAGCTGCTTATAATAAGTTGGCTTATTTCACATTTTCAGCTTTTGGGCCTTTGGAAAAAGTTGTTTAAAATCAAATTTTGAGTCAACCTGTGCTTTTTGGGCTTAATTTGAACACTTTTTCTTATTGGGCCTTAATTAAGCCCAATAAGGGACTGTTTTGGGTTTGGCCCATTTTCTAGGCCCAATAGGGGTATTTAGGTAATTTCACTTTCATTTCTGAGTTATTTAGGTTAAATTAAGCTAGTTTGCAAGTTTTTAGAATTTTTTATAATTTTTGGATTTTTAATATTATTTTAATATTATTTTATTATTAAAAATTAAAAGTCTAATTTTCTAGGTTTTTATATTTTTCCTAGGTTCTAAATACTTAATTAGGATTTTTGCAACTTTCCAATTATTTTCTAGATCTTTTAATTATTTTCTATAATAATTTAAGATTTAATTGATTTTAGGAGTTTTTAATTGTTTAAAAATAGTTTTAATTGGTTTTAAATTTTTGAAAAATAGTTTTTAGCTTAATTAGAGTATTTTTGAGGTTTTTCAAACTTGAAAATCTTGTTTAGGGATTTTTATTAATTAATTTTGATTTTTAGGGCTTTAATTAGCATTAAAAAGTCATTATCTAATTAATTAAAAGGTTTTTGCAAGTTTTGATTTTTTGTAAACTCTTAGAATATTATTAGGGATTTTTGGTAATTTTTAGAAATTTTTAGATTAAAATTTTAATTTTGGTGGTTTTTAGGATTTTACGTGTACGCCTTTTTAGAATTAGTTTAATCCGTCTTCATAACCGTCATTCTCTTCTAATCCCCTTTCTATTCTTCTTATTCAAATATAATCATAAATTAATCCATATCATTACACACATAACACACTAGCCTCCTTGAGAACGAACTTAATTGGTCATTAGTGCTTGGTTTTCCTAAACCGACACTTAATACTTGCCACTTTTATTGCTCTTTTCCTAAAGGGTGGTAAAAACTCCAACTATCATTTTTGGCGCCGCTGCCGGGGAGGCGTGTTGTGTTTTGATTTGGCATTGTTGTTTTTATACTAACCATAATTAGTATTTGTATTAGTAGCACTCTACTAATACGTATTATCGTTTTTTCGGTTTTTGTGTGAATATTATTACTATATTGTATACGTAGAACAATAAATACAAAAGTACTCCAAATACGTGAGAAATCACAACCTTGAATTGGGAGGTCATTACCCAATCATTGTATTCGAATCTCAAACCAAAGAAAAAAGGCAAAAATAGATAAATACTTTCGTGAAGCTTAATCTTGAAAATACAAACTATAAGGTGGGTATAAGGCGGATATTATAAAATATATCCTAAGGAAAAAGGCTCTTAAGTGCTTCGCGCCGCCTCGTTTCCCCGCTTGCTTGTGAGTATTTGATTGTGAGAGTGAATCGAGGGTTTTGCCGCCCAAAGTATTACTAAGTATCATATATATTTTCTTGGTTTCTATTGATTAAACCCTCTTGAACGATTTGGTGTTCCACCATCGTTCTAAAGTCATCGAAGGCGTTCACCCCACGTGATCGTTTTCATTCCTTGAGACTTCGTTAATCAAGAGATTTGATTAAGGAGGAGATTTGTAGATTTTTGTCTACTTAATACATTTCACCAAACTCCAAAAAGGTTAATACAATCAAAAAACCACAAAAAAATTGAAAAAATACAAAACACCAAAAAGAATCTTCTTTGCTCATCCCCTCGTTGTACGTGACGTTTATGCTAACTCGAAATCAAGCAAGACGTGCACGTAAACGAAAGAATAAAACTCCCACTCCCAACAATTCTAGTGAGGAGTCTCCTATTGACGAACCCATTGTAAGAGAAGCACCAACCATGGCGAATCGAACTATGATGGAGTTACTTCAAGCACCCACCGAGGGTTATGGAGAGGCTATTGTGATTCCCGCAATCCTTGCGGAGAATTTTGAGGTGAAAACGGGTTTGTTGTCCATGATTCAAAACAACAAATTCCGTGGTGATGAGAAGGACAATCCACACAACCATATCCGCCAATTCAATCGTCTTACCGCTACTTGCAAGTTTAAGGATGTCTCTAACGACTCGATTAAGATGATGCTTTTTCCGTATTCCTTAGCGGGGCCCGCAAAAATTTGGTTAGAGAAAGAGCCACCCAATTCTATATTGACGTGGAAGGATCTCGTGTCTAAGTTTGTGAACCAATTTTTTCCGCCCTCTAAGACTACGCACTTGAAAAACGAGATTTCAAAGTTTTCACAAGAATTTAATGAAAGTTTTTCAACGGCATGGAATAGGTTTAAGGAAATGTTACATGAATGTCCTCATCACGGTTTTTCCGATTTGCATCAAATTGACACGTTTTACAATGGACTTAATGATCATGAAAGGGATTATTTGAATGCCGCCGCGGGTGGTAACTTTTTGTGTAAAACGGTTGAGGAAGCTTTGGTGATAATTGAAAATAGATCTAAGGTGTATAGTCCTCGTAGCACGTCTAGTGTTCGTAAGGCTTCGTCTTCGGCTTCACCTTCTTTGTCTAATACCATCGATGCTTGCCAAATTGAGGCAAACTTGGAAAACAAGATTTTTGATAAGTTGAAAGGACTTTTGATTGAGTTTAAAGTTGGTGAACCAAGTGCTCCCGCTACGGTTAAAGCGGTTGAGGTTTCTTTCATGTATTGTGGTGGAGGTCATGATTTCTCCGAGTGCATTACCAACGGTGGTAACACTTCGAGTGCCTTCGCGACCACGAGAAATTACAACCAAAACGGTCAAGTTTCCCGCTCTAATCAAATGACTCCACCGGGTTTTGGAACAAATCAAAATGCTAACAACTATCGCAACAATCAAGTTGGTTTTAAGAACAATTACAACAAGGGAAACTATGGGAATCAAGGGGCTAATAATCAAGTTTCAAACAAAAATGATTTTCAAAATAACAACAAAAGATTGCAAACATTGAAAGATCTTCCAAGTGAGTTTGTTGAATATGCTAGTGGGAATGATGCTAGGTTTGACAATATTCAAAGAGAAATCATTAGCCTAAGATCCGAGTTTAAAAACGACTTGAAGAAAGAGTTGAAAAATGAGTTAGCTAATGAACTTAAAATCCACACCAACAAGATGGAAGGAAATGTCACTAGGTTGCAACAAAACCAACAAAAAATGGAACAAGGGCAACATGAGATTAAACAAGAGATGCTTAAGGCCGAGAAAAGGCAAACCGAAGCCGTATTGAGGCAATCTAATTTTGAAGATAAAATCTCGTCTATGTTTGAGGCAATAATGTGTAAACCATCGTCAAGTGGTCTTCCTAGCAACACCATATCCAACCCTAAGGGTGAGATGAAAGTGATTACCACACGTACTGGTAAGACACTTAAGGAGCCGATTCCTCAACCAATTTCTCCTACGGAGGAAGCAATTGAGGAAGAACCCGAGGTGGTGGTCCAAAAGGAGCATGTCCCAATCCCACGAAGTACCGCTCATGCCACACCTACGGTTGACCCATTACCATCATTGGAACCCGAGATTCCAAAGGCTATGCCTACTATGCCTCAACCCACACCACCTTTGCCCTATCCATCGAGACTTAGGAAGGAGAAACGTCAAGAGCGCGACAATTACCAATTTGAGCTTCTTATGAAAATGTTTCATGATTTGCACCTTAATGTGAGTTTCGCCGATGCTTTGGTCATGATGCCTCGATTTGCCGCTAACTTTAAGAGTATATTGAACAACAAGGAGAAATTGCACCAATTGTATAGTTGTTCGTCGGTTTATCTTAATCGCATACCTCAAAAAGTCGGTGATCCCGGTAAATTTTTGATCCCTTGTGCAATCCAAGACATGGAAGAATGCTTCGCCTTGGCCGATCTTGGTGCTAGCATTAACTTGATGCCACTTGCAATCTTCAAGTCGCTCAATCTTCCTAATCTTACTCCTTCACTAATGTCTATCGAGTTGGCCGACCATTCCACGATTCCCGCATGTGGTTTGGCGGAAGACGTTTTTGTGAAAGTGGGGAAGTTCTACTATCCCGTAGACTTCATTGTTGTTGATATCCCCACGGATCCTCAAGTTCCTCTCATTTTAGGTCGTTCGTTTTTAGATACGTCTATGGCTTTGATCGATGTGCATGCTAGAAAGATCACCTTACGTTTCAACGACGAGGAACTTGTTATAAACGCAACTCAAAACTCTCAAATTTCTCATGTTTATTCCGTTGCAACCATAAACCTCGTTGATATGATTGACGTGGTTTGCGAGGAATTTTCACAAGAAGTTCTAGGTTTTGGTGATGAAGAAACTAGTGGCAATCCCACTATGTTGGATCCAATTCTTGATAATTCGACACCAACCTTCACTCCATTTGAAGGTGGTGGTTTTACGTTGGAAGAATGCAATGTTCCACGTACTTGTGACGAAGACCTCGACAACGATGAGGACTTCTCGATTATCAAGGATTTTCTCAACGATTTCCCATTTCCTCCACCCGAGGAGGTTATGAGTGTCGAGCCCAAATCTTCACTTGAGGAACCACCTATCCTCGAGTTGAAAGATTTACCTCCTCACCTCGAATATGTCTATTTGGAGGAGGACGACAAGTTGCCGGTTATTATTGCAAAGGATCTTTCGAATGATGAAAAAACCGCACTTGTCGATGTTCTAAAGGCTCACAAAGGGGCGATTGCGTGGAAGTTATCCGACATTAAGGGGATCGATCCCAAGTTTTGTACCCACAAAATCTTAATGGAGGAAGATTTCAAGCCAACAATCCAAAGTCAAAGGAGGGTGAACCCCAAAATTCACGACGTCATCAAAAAGGAGGTCCTTAAACTCCTTGACGCGGGAATGATTTACCCTATTTCCGATAGCCCTTGGGTGAGTCCTATCCATTGTGTCCCTAAAAAGGGAGGGATGACCGTTGTGCCAAACGATGCCAACGAGTTGATTCCCACTAGACTCGTGACCGGATGGAGAGTGTGCATTGACTATCGAAAGTTAAATGAAGCCACTCGAAAAGACCATTTTCCCTTGCCCTTCATGGACCAAATGTTGGAGCGTCTTGCGGGAAACGATTTCTATTGCTTTTTAGATGGTTTTTCCGGTTACTTCCAAATTCCCATCGATCCTCGTGATCAAGAAAAAACTACGTTTACGTGTCCATATGGAACGTTTGCCTATCGTAGAATGCCATTCGGACTTTGCAATGCACCGGGAACTTTTCAACGATGCATGATGGCTATTTTTCATGATATGATCGAGAAAACGATGGAAGTCTTTATGGATGACTTTTCCGTGTTTGGTGATTCTTTCACTTCGTGTTTGTCGAACCTTGAGAGAATGCTGAAACGTTGTGAGGAAACCAACCTTGTGCTCAATTGGGAAAAGTGGCATTTTATGGTTAAGAGTGGAATCGTCTTAGGGCACAAGGTCTCGAAAGCGGGGATTGAGGTAGATCAAGCTAAGGTAGACGTCATCGCCAAATTACCTCATCCCAAAACCGTCAAGGGAGTTAGGAGTTTCCTAGGCCACGCGGGCTTTTATCGTCGATTCATCAAGGACTTTTCAAAGATTTCTCGACCCATTACACATCTTCTTGAAAATGAGGCACGTTTTGTCTTTGACGAAGATTGTGTACGAGCCTTTGAGATCCTTAAGAGGAAACTTACCAAAGCTCCCATTCTTGTTGCTCCAAATTGGAACCTCCCCTTTGAGCTAATGTGTGATGCTAGTGATTACGCTATAGGGGCCGTTTTGGGGCAACGTCATGATAAGCACTTCTTGCCTATTCACTATGCTAGCAAGACGATGACCGAGGCTCAACTTAAATACACTAAAACGGAAAAGGAGTTCCTTGCCGTGGTGTATGCATTTGAGAAATTCCGACCTTACCTCGTCTTGACGAAATGCATAGTGTATACGGACCATTCGGCTATTAAGTATCTCATGGCAAAGCAAGATGCTAAGCCGAGATTACTTCGTTGGATTCTCCTCCTTCAAGAATTTGATCACACCATCGTTGACAAAAAAGGAGCCGAGAATCTAGCGGCCGATCATCTCTCTCGTTTGGAAGATCCTCGCCAAAGTGTTTACGAGCCTAAGCAAATCACCAAAACATTTCCGCTCGAGACACTTGGTGTAGTGAATTCTAAGCTTGATCTTTCTACCCCATGGTTTGCGGATTTTGCAAATTACCATGCGGGTAACTTCATCGTTAAGGGTATGACGACTCAAGAAAAACGAAAATTCTTTCGTGACGTCAAGTTCTACTTTTGGAACGACCCTTACTTGTTTCGAACTTGTGCGGATCAAATCATCCGACGTTGTGTTTTTGGCACCGAAGCTTCTAACATCCTTAGAGCTTGCCATGAGGGACCCACGGGTGGTCACCACGGTGCTAATCTCACGGCTAAGAAGGTGTTTGATGCCGGCTTCTTTTGGCCTACTATTTACCGAGATGCACAAATTCTTGTGAAGTCTTGTGATGCATGCCAACGACAAGGAAAAGCCTCACAAAAAGATGAAATGCCACAAAATATCATTCAAGTATGTGAGATCTTTGACGTTTGGGGTATAGACTTTATGGGGTCGTTCCCATCATCTCGTGGTAATAAGTACATTCTCGTTGCGGTTGACTACCTATCTAAGTGGGTGGAGGCGAAGGCCTTGCCCACTAATGATGCTCGTGTGGTAGTTAAGTTCTTGAAAAGCTTGTTTGCTCGGTTTGGAACCCCTCGTGCGATCATAAGCGATCGTGGAACCCATTTTTGTAATGACCAATTCGAAAGAGTCTTAAGGAAATATGGGGTTACACATCGTCTTTCTTCGGCTTATCACCCACAAACGAGTGGGCAAGTCGAGGTTTCAAACCGAGCTTTGAAGAGGATCTTGGAGAGATCCGTAGGAGAAAACCGACAATCTTGGTCGGATAAGTTGGACGATGCTTTATGGGCCTTTAGGACCGCTCATAAGACGCCCATTGTGTGCACTCCCTATAAGCTTGTGTATGGAAAGAATTGTCATTTGCCTATCGAGTTAGAACACAAGGCTTATTGGGCCCTAAAGCATTGTAATGATGATATGGAGACCGCGGGAAAACACCAGAAAATGCAATTAAATGAATTGGATGAATTGAGGGACATTGCTTATGAAAATTCATTGATTTACAAAGAGAAAACTAAAAAGTTGCATGATTCTAAAATTAAAAACCGGGTTTTTAACATTGGGGATCAAGTTTTGCTTTTTAATTCAAGATTAAAATTCTTTTCCGGTAAATTGAAATCCCGTTGGTCCGGTCCATTCACCGTGACTCGAGTATTTCCGTATGGGACCATCGAGCTAGCTCAAGATGATGGTCCTAACTTCAAGGTGAATGGACATAGGTTGAAGCACTACTTTGGCGGGGAAGTTCCATCCTTGAACTACCTCGACCAAGTCACCTTCCCCAATGATAATTAGTATTGAGAGGATCGAGTCGAGCTCATGACTCGGTAATCAAAAACGAGGAGCCTCGTGGGGGAGTCCCATGCTTATCCTATGTACATATTGTCGCCTTCTAATGTAGCTTACGTGTGGGGATTTGTGCCCTTCCAACCTTTGTTCCGTGGTTGTTTGTGATATGTGGTTTTTAGATCATGATCTTCACGATTGGAGCCTCTCGTGTTCGTTTTATGGGAGCACTCGATCGTTTTCTTTGGAGACATTTCTCAATATCCATGATATATCCTTTGATGTTCTAACCTTAGGTTTTTAGCACACTTCATAAACGGCTATTACTTATTGGTTACACCCTTTCCATGCTAGATTAGGCATTCGACTACGTCTCTAGTATGGGGGTGTTTGCACCCCTAGACTCGAAACATTGAGGATAATGTTTAACTTTAGTATGGGGGGGCGAATAGATACTTGCCTTGCCAAACCTTCACGCTTTCTAAAGTTTATCGTTTTGTTTATCATTTTTGTTGCAAAATAAGGCTAAAAATGGAAAAATTTTAAATTTTTCTCATGTTTTATAAGTGTTTGAAGACACGAATGTAGGTTTTCCGATGGCGAGAATAAGAGTAATTTTTGACTCGACCGTGCGTGTTGAGCACTTAGCTTTGATTCCTTAACTACACATTAGGCTAAGTCTCTTAAATGAGGACGAGAAATGATAGAGTTAATTATAAGTTACTATGCTAAACGTAGGGTACTCGTATTCTTTCAAAAACTCATGTGTTCTCGTTGTTTGCTTATTCTCCCTTCGCATGTAAATATTTTTTGCTTAATAAATATTTACTTAGCGGTTTAGTTGGGATTGTTGGGTTTCTAGTCTTTTCTAGTAGCTTCCGTGTAATTAAATTGGGAAGACATTAAGGTATCGCCAGCGTCACGGTTTTGAAGTATTGGCACCCGAATAATCGAAAGCTTCACCCAATAATAAGATTTCAAGTGCTCACCTAAATCTAGCAAACAATTTGAAGCCCGACAAGGCCTAAAATCTATGCAAAAATTGAAAGTGAATCAAGCCTTAATCTTCGAAGCTTTAAAGATCCAAAATTCGCCTTAGCGTGAGGATATACGTCTTTGGCTAATAAAACCACCGATGAGGCGGATAATAAAAGGCAAGGCAAGACCGAAGTCATAATAAAAGCTTCATGGCGAAGTTGAATAAAAGATGGAGGTAAACCAAAGATAATAAGGCCCTTTCGTTAGGGGGCATATAAAAGTCTTGGTAATAAGTCTCATGTTCAAAACCGTTATAAAACCGTGTTTATCGATTCTTCTTGTCAACTTAATTTTTTAACATCGTTGTCTATTAGGAGGGGTTATTGATTTGATGGTCTTAGTTACACCATTAGGACTCTATTTTTAGACCTAAATCTCTATTATCGCATAAGTCAAAAATGTATCCTCGTGAAACATTTAAGACATCATAAAATATAAGAGATACAACTTAGGAATAATGGGAGGATAAGTACGTGATTAGGGCATATGAGTAGTGTTAGCATTACTAACTTATAATGACAATGATCTCGTTGCACGCTTAGCATGGAATTGGGGTGAAAATCGAGGACGATGAAATTATTTATAACAAAGCATTCACGTGTTCTTATTCTATGAACCTAAACGTCCCATTTTGCGATGAAAATCATACATTATGTCTATAACACAAGTAGTAGTAGTAGTAATAGTAGTAGTGTAGCTAGTTTATCGTTCAATAAAGTGAATAAAATGAATTTTGGAGATGCTTTGATACTTTATTCTAGCATTGCGTGAGGGCACGACAATGGTTTAGTATGGGGGAGTGATGAGACTGCTTTTATATATAGTCTCATCTTCCAAATAGGGCTTAAAATTCATTAAATATCATCAAAATACCCAAATATATGCTTGTGTTTGTTGCTTGTGTATTTTAGGTACGGATATTGAGATAATGACAAAAGATCACAAGAATCATGCAAAAACGAACACGGGAAACGAAGCCGCACAATGAACCAAGCCCTAATGAAGACTTTCCCAAGATCAACCCTTGAAGATTTGAAGAATTATGAAGAAGGGTCCTCCAATTATGAAGACTTGACACTTTATACCCTTGTATCCTCATAATTACAAGTTTGGTCCCTAAAGATTGTCAAAATTACAAAAAGGACCCTTAACTTTGAAGATTTGGCAAGTTTAGCCCCTCAACAAAGCTAAATTGTCAACCAATATCATCCACAAAGCCAAATACATCATGAAGTCCTTCAAAGTACAAGAAATTACAAGTTTGGTCCTTTGAAAATCTCAAAATTACACAAAGGACCCTCAACTTTCAACAATTGGCAAAAATGGTCCCTCAATCATCAAGACTTGGCAATTTCAGTCCTCCAAAATGTCAATTAAACAAGTCTATACCATTATCATTGAAGAAAATACCAAATCAGTCCTTCAAGAATGCAAAAATGGCAAGAAATACCCCTGAAATCATTTTACAAAACTTTTTGGGGCAAAAGTGTGAAGTTTGAAACTTCAATAACAAAGGAAACGAGTTTTGGGGTATTTATTTACAAAGTGGCAAGAAGAAGAAAGAAAGGGGGTAATATTGGGCCAGACAAAGAAGTTACCTAGACCAGTGACAAGCTGCCACGTGCCCCACTCACTTAAACCCACCAATCCCATTCCACCAATCCTCCACATTAGCATCCACTCACAACCGGATTAACAACTTAATTTATTAAGTTAAATTTGGGCGCCTAACACATTTTTAAACACTAATCTGGATCAAATACACCCACTATTCACACATGAACACAAATTGGGTATTTGTGTTTAAGCCAAAATTAAACCACCAAAGCATCCAGATTAGTGATTAAGCTTGTCATGAACACATCTCCACTTTAAAAACCCTTGCCACGTCACTCATGTGCTCACATGATAAACCCTTGCTACACACTTTTGGGGATACTGCCAAAACCAGCCAGAGAATCAACCATCCAGATACAAGCTTACATTTTAAGCTTTGTTTGAGCCCTTGGATCAAATTACAACAGCTATCTACTTCACAAGGCTCCAAAATCAGTCACATGATTCAAGAAGATGCCAAAACCTCAAGGGCATTTTTGGAAGATCAAGTAGCTAGGGTTACACGTTTTTCAGCTTTCATAGTTAACTTGTAAGGCTCTATATAAAGCCACTTAGGCCTTCACATTTCGCTTTGCTTTTGATTTTTCCTTGGTTCAAGTTTCTGTAAATCCTATTTCTAAGTTAATGAAATTGAGTTTGAAATCTTGAAGAAAAGTCATTGGCCAATCTTGTTTACTGCTTTCATTTGTTATATGCTTTGTAGTTCTTAAAGTTCAAAACCTGTTTTTCAAAGAGGAGTGTGCAAAAGTTTGCATATTTCCTCATTTTCTTGACATTTTGCTAAGTCTTGTTCCAATCTTGGAATTCTTGGGCTATAGGGCTGATCATAGCATCCTAACTGAGTTGGTTAAGGTGTGGTGAGGCTTATAACTTGGGGATAATCAAGTGTGGGGTAACAAGTTTGCATTAATCAAGTTTTTCCAAGTTTCTGATTTTTATGATTTTGTCCTTAACCCTTGTTCAATCTTAGCAGGCTTTTTGTGGAAGCTTGTGCTTGTTCTTGCTAGCACATAAGCTCAAAATTCGTGGGTGTGGATGTACATCCATGAGGTTTGCATACTTAATCTCCAAATCTGCTTAAATTGTGATTTTTGGTGATATTTGTATGAAACTGTTGTTCTTGTGAATTTTGTGGCTTGTTCTTGCTTGAATATGTTTATTATACTTGTTTGAGTGTTAATTGATGCTTGGTTGGCCTGAAATCTCATTGTGCTTTTGATAATTTTGATTTGAAAAAGTTAAAGGGGTGTTTGGGTCTACTGGTTTATGCTTGTAATTTGTTTTTGTGTTAAGGGAAGTTGTTGTTTATGCTTTGTATCTGCTATACCTTTGTTTGAGAGTGTTTTGCTGTAAGTTTTTGGGTTTGAACACTTGAACTAATCAATCTGCTATATAGACCTTGTTTTCTGCTTGTTTTGACCTAGGATTTTGGGAACACTTAGTGTGTATGCATGCTTAGGGATAAAAGTGGTTTAAACAAAGTTAATATAACCTGTTTGAAAGATTTGAGGTGTTGAAATTGGCTTGTGTGTCAAATACATCAGCAAAAGTAGAAAACTGCATGTGTTAGTGTTCATTAGTAACTTTCATTGCTTGAATCTTGCTTAATTCTTTGAACCAGTGCATGAAACCTGTTTAGACTTGCTTATTGGAGGTTATTATAGCTTGTGTGTGCATTTGGTTGAATTTGGCTGGCTGATTTGTGCTTAAACTGCTCTTGAATGCTAAACTGCTTATTGTTCATGTCTGTATCATGTCTGATGAATGATTGATTAAACTGTATCAATTGGGTGTTAGTGATTGTGTTATTTTGATTGTGATTGACTCCTTTTGATCTAAAGATCAATTGGGTGCCTTTGTGAAATTTGAATCCAAGAAAAAGTCACTAAAGACAAAAAGTCAAAATAGTCAAGCAGTGGAAAAAGTTTCCACTGCTCAACATCCAAAACTAGCCCCTGCTAGTGCAATTTTGTCATCAGCTTATCAATAAGCTATTCTAGCTTATTCTGACTTGCAACAACTTATTTTTTGTGATAGATCTTCATTATTTGACCCATTTAAGTGAACTGGAGCTTATGAGACTTTGACTTTGACTTTTTACTAGAAAACCAACCTGTTTGACTTTTAACATAAGGGCTTATTTGATTTTCCAGCTTATTGAGTGTGCTTATTTGAAAGGTTTTTGGTTTTTAAGCTTAGTTTTGTCAAAAGAAACATTTTGCAACTTGAATCAGCTTCTGAGGTGGTCTAGATCATAAAAACGACTATTTTGTTGTTTTGTGAATAAGTTTGTGACTTGTTTCTGGCTTATTAAGTGGGCTTATTTGAAAATTCTTTTTGCAGAAGTCTTTGTTAGGTCAAAAGAAGCTTGTGTGTAAAATTTTAGCTTATGGCAACAGCTTATAGCTTAATGGGCCAAAAAGCCCATTAAGAATAAGCTGCTTATTATAAGTTGGCTTATTTCACATTTTCAGCTTTTGGGCCTTTGGAAAAAGTTGTTTAAAATCAAATTTTGAGTCAACCTGTGCTTTTTGGGCTTAATTTGAACACTTTTTTCTTATTGGGCCTTAATTAAGCCCAATAAGGGACTGTTTTGGGTTTGGCCTATTTTCTAGGCCCAATAGGGGTATTTAGGTAATTTCACTTTCATTTCTGAGTTATTTAGGTTAAATTAAGCTAGTTTGCAAGTTTTTAGAATTTTTTATAATTTTTGGATTTTTAATATTATTTTAATATTATTTTATTATTAAAAATTAAAAGTCTGATTTTCTAGGTTTTTATATTTTTCCTAGGTTCTAAATACTTAATTAGGATTTTTTCAACTTTCCAATTATTTTCTAGATCTTTTAATTATTTTCTATAATTAATTTAAGATTTAATTGATTTTAGGAGTTTTTAATTGTTTAAAAATAGTTTTAATTGGTTTTAAAATTTTGAAAAATAGTTTTTAGCTTAATTAGAGTATTTTTGAGGTTTACAAACTTGAAAATCTTGTTTAGGGCTTTTTATTAATTAATTTTGATTTTTAGGGCTTTAATTAGCATTAAAAAGTCATTATCTATTTAATTAAAAGGTTTTTGCAAGTTTTGATTTTTTGTAAACTCTTAGAATATTATTAGGGATTTTTGGTAATTTTTAGAAATTTTTAGATTAAAATTTTAATTTTGGTGGTTTTTAGGATTTTACGTGTACGCCTTTTTAGAATTAGTTTAATCCGTCTTCATAACCGTCATTCTCTTCTAATCCCCTTTCTATTCTTCTTATTCAAATATAATCACAAATTAATCCATATCATTACACACATAACACACTAGCCTCCTTGAGAACGAACTTAATTGGTCATTAGTGCTTGGTTTTCGTAAACCGACACTTAATACTTGCCACTTTTATTGCTCTTTTCCTAAAGGGTGGTAAAAACTCCAACTATCAGAAAGAATGTCCGTACTGAAAGGACGGAGAATCCGTACCTCGTGTCCAGTGAACGAAGAAGACGAACGGAAGAGAGTCCTACTTCCGTATCACTAATGCTACATAAATACATACGTATATAAGTATCTGATTACTGAGTACGTAACTGGTTTTTATATCATGTCTTAGCTTGTTTTATATGTTCATGTCATGTTTTACTGATTTAAGCTTTATATTGTGTTTATCATATATTCTGTCTATTCTGATTAAGTATTACCTGTATTTCATGTATTATTATACTTGTTGTGTAATAATAAGTAACTTTCTAACAATAGCAGGTTTCCTAAAATAGAAAGTTTCCAAAAATAGAAAGTTACTAAAAATAGAAAGTTTCCAAAAATAGAAAGTTTCCAAAAATAGAATTACTGCTTAAAAATAGATAAGTTTCTAAAAATAGAAAGTTTCCATAAATAGATTAGCTGCCTTAAATAAATAAGTTTCTAAAAATAGAAAGTTTCCATAATTAGATATTAGCTGGATAATTAAGCTAATTATATAAGCTTAAGTGTTTTTTGATTAATATTATAAGTCATGTGATTATATAGTATAGTTTATTAATTATTTCATGTGAATTAAATAAACTATAGGTTAAAGTATTTAATTAAATATAACATGATTTAATTAAATAAAAGGTAAAATAAATACTTAGGTTAAAACACGTATTATTATCTATTAATAATATAACCTACGTCATGTAAATTAATTAATTATAAGTCATGGTTTTAATAATTAATTAATTATATAGTCTAATTAAAAGATAAAATACTTAGGTTAAAATTCATGTATTAATAATAAAATTAATAACCTAAGTCATGTAAATTAAATTAATCATGTTCATGCTTTTAATTAATTTAATTTAAATCTTGTAAAAATAATATAACTTGTAAAAATATTAAACCTTGAAAAATAACTCATGAACCGCACCGTGTTTAAAACCTATGAACCGGACCCGTAAACATCACCATACCCGGACCTAGGTCGGGGGTTTCCCTTCATTGCTGCTGCCGTGACCCGAGACCACCCAAACCACCACCAAACTGAGACCATGTGGTCTCGTGGTGCGAGTAAACCCAAGTCAAGGCCCCCTTGGGGATCGGTTAGGCGTCGACCAAACAACAAACACCCCTAAACACATGATTGATTAAACCCTATGATTAGTAACATGTTTAATTACTTGTTTTTAATTAGTTTATTAAAAACCTTCATGATTTTATGTGATTAAATAAATCAAAACATAAAATAAAAGAAGTTAGGGTTTATACCGATTATGTGAAATCAAGAAGGATGAACACACAACGATCCTTGCAGTAGATCAAACACCAAATTCAAATCGAATCACCCTTGTGGTGATGCTAAACCCGGCGGCCAAAAGGAACAAAGAAAAGAAAACTAGGGTTTTTCTTATTTTCTAAATTTGTGATAAATGAAACATTTTTTTCCTAAATTCCTTTTTTAATAAATTCTAATAGGCTAGGCCCATGTTTCTTGTTGTAGCCGCGGGTAGGGGCCCACATAAGGGTAACTGATGCGTTCTTTGTGAGTATACACAAGTTTTAAATTTATACAAGGATTACCGAATAAGCTAAGAACACACGGGCAAGTATGACCCTTTCAATTGTAGCTAGCTTGTTGTGGTAAGCCGAGGTCGTTCACTAGGATTTGGGTGTTTTCGGTTGTAAGGAATCTAAGTAACAATGTAACGTTTGTGGTAAAAATGGTTGTCACTCCCACAATTACCATATAAGTAACAATTAACAATTAAGCAACAAGTAACACTAATATGATGATTAATCTAATAAGATGAGATAACAAATAATAATAAAGATACTTGCTTGAAACTTGTATTCATTTCAATGTAGTGAATAGATTATCGAGTAGATAGTTACGCAATAGCACACAAATTATAAGTATACAATTCCAAGTCAATGGGTAATATCATGGAATTGCACATGACACGGTTTAGAATAATGAACCCTTTCGACCTATGATCAATATTACAAACCGGTAGTTAAAGCCATTTGTGAGAAGTATGATTTTAGCCAACTTGTTCATTAGAGCCCTTTCGACCTATACTCTAGATTAAATCTTTATAAATCCATTTAACTTGTTTACTCATGGTTGTCAATCATGATACACCAAACATATATGCGCATTAACATTTGGAACAAAACATAACAAGGAATCCTTTCGACCTTTAGACCCGATTATGGTTTACCAACAAGTTATCAAGACTCATATCAATTCAAACAAACTTATTAACAAAATCATAATTCAACATTGCAAAATAATAAACACTCCATATCCATGTTTACATTATTCTAAACAAGTATAAGAAAACTACTCCATAATTATTTCAACAAAACTCATACAAACAATATTCATAACATTCATAATCATTCTTGAAATAATAAAAAGAGTTTACCAAAGTGCTATTTCAATAAGTAAATGGAAGGAATTAGAGCAATCCTTAGGCCTCCAATTGACTACAAGTTATGTGGTCTTTTGTGTTATGTATTTGAAATTCGTATTTTATATTTGCGGCTGGTTTTGGAGAGGTTTGGTGAGGATTGGTGGTGATTTAGGTATCAAGAAACACTACCAATTATAAGGGTAATGATCCCTTAGTGTTTGGCAAGGTTATTTTGATGATTGGAGCTCCAAAAATGTCACTTTTTGGCACACCAATATTAAATCCGGGAATTAGGGTATTCAGCAAGGTTGGGAGAATTCCCTTGATGAATAATGGAGTTGGTTATGAAAGAGATGAATGAGATATGTTACAATGACCCCATGGGTCTTATTTATAGTGAAGTTAAGGCCTTTGTCATCAATGTTTGTCTTGGAGCCAAAGAATAATACTTGGAGCCAAAGGTGTATGCTTGGAGCCAAAGTTGTTCTAGAATGCTCCAAAGAAGATTGCATGAATGTGGACACAATTTTTTCTAGACGAATGTTGGTGGAAACTTCACTCATGATGGAGGCAAATCAACTCCCATGTGATGGTGGCATCTTCACTCTTGTCAGTGGCAAGTTGGATATGTTTTGATGGTGGCAACTTTCATGCTGAATATCTTTATTTGCTCTTTGGAAATACTTGTTCTTGCATCCGGAATTGATCTTCAAAGCTTGTAGCTAGTCGGGATTCCTTCGTATATGCATGAATCGTCAATTATTCTTTCTTTTCTTCACTTTTCTTGTTCTTGGCTAACTAACAACACAAAACACAACTTTACACATATATGAGCTAAATAGCTCGTTAGTATAACCAAAAACCATGTAAAATGTACGGATAACGCTCAAGAAAACATGTTGGATTTGAGCATTATCAAATCCCCTCACACTTAAGTTTTGCTCGTCCTCTAGTAAGGAAAAGAAAAACTTTGCTTGCCCTCAAGCAAATAGAAATAAAGTTAGAAACTACATAGGTTCTAAAAGAAAAGAAAATTTTAAAATTTTATGAAAAATTGAAAAAATATATGAAAATCTGAAAATATTTTGGGTTTTTATAAAAAAGGCTAAAGGTGCAAACCCCCTCACACTTAAGAGTTTGCTTGTCCTCAAGCAAATAAAAGAAAAATATTTTTGTGTTTTTTTATATATATACGAAATCGTTGAAGGTGCAAACCCCCTCACACTTAAGAGGTTGCTTGTCCTTAAGCAAGTAAAAGAAAATTTTTCCCACACGGTGCATAAAAATGGTTTAGAAAAATAAGATGAAAATCTACAAAGTACAAACAAGATTAAACCAAATGGCGTGAGCACCAAGTATACACATCTAAATAGGAATTTTATTGGGTTATAAGGCTAAGGGTTAATGGGTATGGATAAGACATGGGGTATTTTATGAGAGGTGTATCACGAATATACAAGTTAAAAGTCTAAGTCCCATGTTGCTAGTTACCGAACAAATCACAAGCCCAAAATATGATCATAACTACGAGCTTTATTCAACACATATCGATCAACACAAATATATATCACGTCTTAGCACATTGGCTAATCGATATACAAATATACTTCGTCTTCCTTCATCTCCATAATTTATTATAGCTCATTGGCTATTTTTGTCATCACTTTTTTTTTACTTTTTTTTCATCCTCCTCTTTTTTTCATTTTTTTCAACATACATCACATACTCCCCTCACACTTCGCGTAAGCACACACCACAAAAAATACAAATATAAAGGTGATCAATCTCCATCTTTGTCAGAATGGCACACACACATAGCGAAGTGTGGCATAACTAATAATCATAAAAAACGATCCACCATACCAAGCAACTAGCAACCCACATTTAGACTTTGACAAGGGTTAGGCTAAGGTTTAAGGTTAGATATTTTTTTATCTCTTTTATTAGTGGATTTAACAAAAATGAAAATAAAGGCTCGACGGGTGTTCTAAGGGTATCTGGCACTAGAAGAAAGTGCTAACAAAAGGTTAATTTGGATGGTTAGCTAATCGATGAAACTAGATAAAAAGAAAATTGGAAAAAGCTTTTTGGGTATAATTCCTACGGTTGCCTCTTTGTCACGCATACGCATTTATATCACAAAAGTGTGATCTCACTAAAACTTATTTTATTTATTTAATTTTTATTTATTTATTTATTTTTATTTTTTTGAAAATTTTTTTTATACCATGTGGATGATTATTGAAATATATTTACAAACAATCGTGCGAGAGAAAAAAAATCCTAAGTGCAAACAAGTGTACAACTCTCCCCTTTTTTTCTTCTTTTTTTTACTTATTAATTTTTTATAACAAAAACTGGTTTCGTTATCCGATTTATTTCCCCTCACACTTAAGTTTTGTATCGGGCCCAACGTTAAAAATAAACTTCAAAGCATGAAAAGTGAGGAAATAAATAAATATTCAAAGAGAAACGAAAACTTCCCGGGTTTAGAAATTGCACTTGATCTCCATGTGATGCAATGCTACACCATTTCGAACATAAGCTTGTTAGATCAATCACTTTCTTGAAACTTCATTCATTCTCCATGTATTCTCCTCCATTACCTATTGCTGCATTTATTCAAACAAAACAAAACAAAACACACAAACAAACAAGCATAGATATAAAATACTACTAGCAATGTACACCCCCTCACACTTAAGATTTTCCAAGTTAGAAAAATACTTTAGGGTGTACATATTTAATCAAAATTAAACACACAAACAATCAAAGCACGGGTTGCCTCCTGAGAAGCGCTTAATTTATTACTGGGTCGTTAGCTAGACTCTTCCCCTCGATGTTAGGATTCTTTGATAATATGGTTAAGCTGGGGAACTTTGGTTGGGTGCCATTGATTTTGATAATTATCATCTTTGAACCAAAGAAATTATCCATTTATATTCCAAACTTTGAAAGGCTTCTTCGGCACATAATTGTCGTCCCCCTTTTTCTTTCTTCTACTTCTAACGTCCTTTATTGATTTCAACTCAACGTCATGAATCGACATTACATCATGTTCAAACGTCTTCTCCTTTCTGTTTGGGATATGCACGGTGCAATCTGATAGTTGTAAAATCACACTTGTTTAGGAAAACAAGGCAATAATATAGGGTAAGTGAGCACGACGATTTAGGAAAACCGTGTGTAAATGACCCTAAAAGTGAATGAGTTCGTTCTCCAGGAGGCACGTGTGTTGTGTAATGAGTTGATTAATGTTTGTGATTTTATTGTGAAGAAAAGAAAAGAGAAATGAGAAAGAAATGACGGTTACGAAGACGGATCGAGCTAAGACGAAAAACGTTCACGTAAAACCGTAAAAACTACAAAATTAAAAATTTAAAAACCTAAAAATTAATTAAAAGCTAAAAGTGGTCTAAAATAATATAAATAAGAATAAAAATCCAATAAAAATATGTTAAAACCTTTTATTAATTAAATATTCAATTTTAAATGCTAGTTAAAGCCCTAAAATTAAATATAATTATTCAAAATGTCCAAAATATGATTTTATTGAAGAAATAACTTATTTATATTATCTCAAGACTAAAAAGTATTTTTCCTAATTTTTAAAAACTATTTTCTATTTTTAAATCACTAAAAACTATTTTAAAACTAAAATAATTGTAAAAAATAATAAAATAATGCCAAAAATAATAGGACACTTTTAAAAATCCTATTTTACTCTAGTGAACAGTAGAAAATTGAAAAAGATTGAAAAATATTAAATTTACCACTAAAAGACAAAATAGTTTAAAATAAAACCCTAATTAACTTAAATTAATTCTAAAAAATAATAAAAAGATGAACAGTAGAAACTTTTTTAACCAAAAATCTTAAAATCTTTTTCTAAGTCTAGGAAAATTGTTAAAAGTGAAAAATAAGTATTTTGGGCACTAAATGCCAAAAACAGAAAATAAAAAGTTAATTAAAAAAGGCTAATAATTGTGAAAAATAGCAAATGAACAGTAATAAAAATTCTATTAAATCAGAAAAATCAGAAATTAAATAAGAAAAATAAAGAAACAAATTTGAAAGTCTAATTCCACTTTTTGATCACTAAAGACAAAAATTTACAAAACCTGATAGTGACATGTTGGTGGTTTTGTCTTGTTGCTTGGCAGTACCAATTAGTGTGCTACCAGTGGGAAAGGAGTTCCCACTGCTAGTGTAAAAATGTTGGTCAGTTGACCAATAAGCTCAGGAGAGCTTATTTGGAGCTTGTTCTTTGGACAAAAGGCACCCCTATACTCAGTTGAGTATAGGGAGTCAAATTAAACACAAAAAACAGGCAAGTACTTCACAAAGTCAAGCTCAAATAGGCACAAAAGTTTCTGATAAAGGCTATGCAGGTCTGATATGATTTTGTTGATTCACTTTGCACACAAATGGATTTCAAAGGTTCTAAACTTGAACATAAGCCCACCAAATAGCATATAACCAGTATACAATCCTTAAATGACCTATCTACTAGCAACTACCAAGATTCCAAGCACCAATCTTACAAAAATCAGGCAGAATAAGGCAGTTTCTGATTAGGCTATGTTTTCACTTTTTTTATCATGCAAATTAGATTAAAACTCCTCCAAAATGAAAAACAAGTACCTATATCACCTAACAACTACCTAAGAAGTGTGTCTAAACAGGTTTTAAGCAAGATTAATGATATTAAACCCTACTTAAACCCTTATCCAAACACCCTTTAAAATCTGAAAATGAAGTTTTTACAAACCAAATGCTTTCCAATCAAATCCAAACTGATTTTAAATTAATCTAGCATGCATATCAACCCTAAACAATCATGAACAAACAGGACAATCAATCATTTAAACACCTTACACAAAATTCATACCAAATCACAAGATTTCTGAAAACTAAAAACTGAAACAAGGATTTTACCTTGAGGGACCTACATCCAGGTCCCTCAGTGGTTGCTTAACCACCTCCTAACAGGCCCGGGCCTGTGCAGGACCTTGAACAAACAAGCTCCAAGCTAACCTGCTAAAAATCAACAAGGAACAAACAAGCAATATGCAATTTCTGATTTTTACTCCTTAAACCTTTTCACAAATCAATAAACTTAACCAAAGAATATGTTTTGGAACAAGTTCAAATTCACAAATCCAAAACTCCAAATCCACTTTCACTTCTTTAGAGTTTTTGATTTCTGAAATTTGAACCAAATTGAAAACCTTTGAAAAACTGAAACAAACACAAAGTGTTTGTCAAATGTAATATGGAACTCAGATTCTTCACAAATTAACACCAACTTTTAAAAATAATAAAAGGAATTATATTTTACCCAAAAATACCAACTTTATAATTTCATAAAAAGGGATTACAAAATTTTGAAGAAAATCTGGAACAAGCTTTGTGCCACAAACGACCAAGCTATTTATACAAATAGATAGAAGGTTCTAGTTTGCTTAAACCCTAGTTCCTGAAATTCCTAAAATGTCCTTGGTCTTCTTTCTTCAAAATCAGTCAAAGTGCATCATGTGATGTTGTTGTGATGTCCAGCTGTTGTAGTATGATCTTGGACGTTGGAATGTCCTTGGGATTAACTAGGGTTCTTGTGGGATTAAGAATGGTAATTATGGGTGATGATGTGAATAGTAGATGTTTCGGCGCCAGATTAAAATATTAATCTAATCGTTTGAACGATTAGTTAATATATATTTTAGGTTTAGTGGATTGTTGATGTGTAGGGTGAGGTGGAGTGGATGGATGACGTGGTGTGAGGGGATTGGTGGGATATGTTTGTGTGTCTGGCCAGTTTTACCCCTCAATTTTCATACTTTGTTCAACTTGTAATAAATAGCAAGAAGCCCCATTTCCTTTGTAAATGAGTTTGGGCAGATTGTCAATTTTGGCACATTAAGTTTGTAAACTTAATATAAGGGCTTCAAATGTAAATTCTTCAATTCCCAAGGGCTAAACTTGTACAATCTTCATTCCTCAAGGACCATTCTTGCATAACTTGATTTCTTAACTTGCCAAGTCTCCAAAAATGAGGGACTAAAGTTGCCAATCTTCAATTCTTCAAGGTCCATTTTGGAAATTCCAGATTTGGGTCTGGTTCATTGTGCGGCTTCATTTCCCGTGTTCGTTTTGATTGATTCTTGTGATCTTTTGCCATTTCCTCAATATCCGTACCTAAAATACACAAGTAACAAACACGAGCATATATTTGGCAGTTTTAATGATATTTTATGCATTTTAAGCCCGATTTGGACGATGAGACTATGTATAAAAGCAGTCTCATCACTCCCCCATACTAAACCATTGTCGTGCCCTCACGCAATGCTTAAATAAAGTATCGTATCACCTCCAACATTCATTTTTATTCTCTTTATTGGAATGATAAACTAGCTACACTACTACTATTGCTACTTCTTGCGTTTTAGACATAATGTATGATTTTCATCGCAAAATGGGACGTTTAGGTTCATAGAATAGGAACACGTGAATGATTCGTTAGAAATAATTTCGTCGTCCTCGATTTTCACCCCAATTCCATGCCAAGCGTGTAACGAGATCATTGTCATTATAAGTTAGTAATCCTAACACTACTCATATGCCCTAATCACGTACTTATCCTCCAATTATTCCTAAGTTGTATCTCTTATATTTTATTTTGTCTTGAATGTTTCATGAGGATACATCATTGACTTATGCGATAATAGAGATTTAGGTCTAAAAATAGAGTCCTAACGGTGTAACTAAGACCATCAAATCAATAACCCCTCCTAATAGACAACGATGTTAAAAAATTAAGTTGACAAGAAGAATCGATAAACAGGGTTTTATAACGGTTTTGAACATGAGACTTATTACCAAGACTTTTCTACGCCCCCTAACGGAAGGGCCTTATTATCTTTGGTTTACCTCCATCTTTTATTCAACTTCGCCATGAAGCTTTTATTATGACTTCGGTCTTGCCTTGCCTTTTATTATCCGCCTCATCGGTGGTTTTATTAGCCAAAGACGTATATCCTCACGCTAAAGCGAATTTTGGATCTTTAAAGCTTCGAAGATTAAGGCTTGATTCACTTTCAATTTTGCATAGATTTTTCGGCCTTGTGGGGCTTCAAATTGTTTGCTAGATTTAGGTGAGCACTTGAAATCTTATTATTGGGTGAAGCTTTCGATTATTAGGGTGCCAATACTTCAAAACCGTGACGCTGGCGATACCTTAATGTCTTCCCAATTTAATTACACGGAAGCTACTAGAAAAGACTAAAAATCCAACAATCCTAACTAAACCGCTAAGTCAATATTTATTAAGCAAAAAATATTTACATGCGAAGGGAGAATAAGCAAATAACGAGAACACGTGAGTTTTTGAAAGAATACGAGTACTCTACGTTTAGCATAGTAACTTATAATTAACTCTATCATTTCTCGTCCTCATTTAAGAGACTTAGCCTAATGTGTAGTTAAGGAACCAAAGCTAAGTGCTCAACACGCACGGTCGAGTCAAAAATTACTCTTATTCTCGCCATCGGAAAATCTACATTCGTGTCTTCAAACACTTATGAAATATGAGAAAAAAATTAAAATTTGGCCATTTTTAGCCTTATTTTGCAACAAAACGATAAACAAAAAGATAAACTTTGGAAAGCGTGAAGGTTTGGCAAGGCAAGTATCTATTCACCCCCCCATACTAAAGTTAAACATTGTCCTCAATGTTTCGAGTCTAGGGGTGCAAACACCCCCATACTAGAGACGTAGTCGAATGCCTAATCTAGAATGGAAAGGGTGTAACCAATAAATTAATAGCCGTTTATGAAGTGTGCTAAAAACCTAAGGTTAGAACATCAAAAGGATATATCATTTGGATATTGAGAAAGTCTTCAAAGCAAACGATCGAGTGCTCCCATAAACGAACACGAGAGGCTCCAATCGTGAAGATCATGATCTAAAAACCACAATGCACAAACAACCACGGAACAAAGGTTGGAAGAGCACAAATCCCCTCACATTAACTAATTAGAAAGCAATAATATGTACATGGATAAGCATGGGTCTCCCCCACGAGGCACCTTGTTTTTGATAACCGAGTCAAAAGCTCGACTCGAATCCCCATAAATGTGATCATTTAGGGATAATCATGGTGTGGTCAATTTTTTATTGGGGCTTACATGATAAACAAGGCCCAAAAACAATCGGTATTTAAGGACTAAGTCCTTTGATGGTGCAAAATACCGGGATCGAAGATGGCGTTCTCGTTTTCATTGGAAAACAAACCAACACCACTTCATCATGAGTCAACAAAAACCCAAAGGGTTTCAAGAAAATAGATGAGAAGAAATAGAAGGGTGGGACAATGGGTAAGTCATACAAACATTGAGCTACTCGAGGTAGACTCGCACCAATCAAATAGAAAGATTTTCCATTTATTGCATCGGTGGAAGACCGAGATTTCCCTTTATAAGCAACTCTAGGATCAAATATCTCGTCCTCGGTGGAGAAAGGGGAGGGAACATAAGGGGCTTCCCCCACACTAAGTCCAAACAAAGCATCGTCAAAAGGAGAAGACGAGCTTGTAGTACTCAAAACACCTGGTGATGACGGAGTTAGAATTGTAGAAAAATCTTTTAAATTCAATTTAAAATCTTTTCCTTTTTCATCTTTTTAACTCTCCTTGTGAAAACCCGATTTAATTATGTCAAAAATATTTGGTGTTTCTAAAGCAATGTTAGTCACACTAAAAATTCTCACATTTGAAAACCGTTTTGGTAAAGGTGGTGGTAAGTTCTCAAAAGTTTGTCAACAAAGAAAACTCCCCCATCAGGATCAACGTATTCATCATCCGAAGAATCATTCACAATTGGAATCGTAGGCTTAACACTCTTAAACTCCACCGGCGGAGGGGACGGAACTTCATTTTTCTCAACAACTCCTAAAACTCTTTTTGAAATCTTTTTGCAAATGTTTTTGATGGGATTGACATTGTACAAAGACGTGATCGAATACACATGAGAAAGTGTGGAGTTTTGAGTTGCGTTAATGACGAGTTCTTCCTCATCGAAACGAAGAGTGATTTTTCTTGCATGCACATCGATAAGTGCTCTCGAGGTATCCAAAAAAGATCGACCTAAAATTAACGGAACTTTAGGATCGATAGGAATGTCAACAACAATAAAGTCTACGGGATAGTAGAACTTTCCAACTTTCACAAAGACGTCCTCGGCAACTCCACAAGCTAGAATCGTAGAATGATCGGCCATCTCGATTGACATTCTTGAAGGAGTGAGATTGGGAAGATTGAGCGATTTAAAAATCTCAAGAGGCATCAAATTAATACTAGCACCAAGATCGGCCAAGGCGTAGCATTCTTCCATGTTTTGTATAGCACATGGGATTAAAAACTTGCCGGGATCACCGACTTTTTGAGGTATGCGGCTTAGAAAAACCGATGAATAACTAGACGATTTTTGCAATTTTTCTTTGTTATTCAACATACTTTTGAAGTTCGCGGCAAATCAAGGCATCATGACTAAGGCGTCGGCAAAACTTATATTAAAATGCAAGTCACGAAACATTTTCATAAAAAGTTCAAATTGATAATTATTTCGTTCTTGTGCCTTTTCCTTGTCTCGTCTTGAAGGGTATGGTAAAGGTGGTGTGGGTTGGGGAATAGGCATAGGCATCGGCCTTGGAATCTCGGGTTCCATGATTGGTATAGGTTCAACCGTAGGTGTGGTTTGAGCGGTACTTCGTGGGCTTGGAATTTGCTCTTTTTCGACCACCACCTCGGGTTCTTTCTCTTTTTCCTTCTCCATAGAAGTACTTGGACGAGAATTTGGTTCTTTGAAAGTTTTACCACTACGAGTAGTAATAACCTTCAATTTTCCTTTCGGGTTCACGATGGTATCACTAGGAAGACCACCCGAAGAAGAGGGCTTACACATGATAGCTTCAAACGTTTTAGCCATTCGGTCTTCAAACTTAGATTGCCTAGCATCCGCTTTTAACAACTCTTGCTTAATCTCATGTTGACCTTGCTCCATTTTTTGTTGATTTTGTTGGAGACGTGTGATATTTCCTTCCATTTTATTAGCATGAGTCTTAAGTTCATTAGCAAGTTCGTTTTTAAGCTCGTTTTTCAACTCGGATCTTAAGCTAACCATTTCACGTTGCATATTATCAAACTTAGCATCATTAGCCTTTGCATAATTCAAAAATTCTCCTTGAAGATTTTTGGTGTGATCATTTTGAAAACCTTGTGGTAGTTTGAAAATCACGGTTTTGGTTTTGGTTTGAAATTTGCCCATTTCCACTTTGATAATTACCCTTATTATAGTTACGTTGATTTCCTTGGTAACCACCACTTTGATTGTTTCGATAGTTATTAGCATTTTGATTTTGTGGAGCTTGATTTTGGCGGGAACCTTGGCCGTTTTGGTTATAAGTTCCCGTGGCTATATAAGCACTCGAAGTGTTACCATCCGCGGTAATGCACTCGGAAAAATCATGAGCTCCACCACACGAAATACAACTCTTAGCAACCGCTTTGACCGAAGCGGAATTTGAAGCTTCTTGAGCTTTCCAGTGAGACATAAGAGTCGAAAACCTATCGAAAAACCGATTCTCCTCATTTGCTTCATCTTGCAAGGCATTAATGGAACGAGACGATGACGAGCCCAAATTGGCAACACTCGGTGTGTTACGAGGGCTATAAACCTTAGACCTATTTTCAATGATTTTCAAAGCCTCTTCGGTTGTTTTGCACAAAAAATTACCACCCGCGGCGGCATTTAAGTAATCTCGTTCATGATCATTAAGCCCATTATAAAAAGTGTCAATTTGATGAAATTCGGAAAAATCATGGTGTGGACATTCATGTAACATTTCTTTAAACCTTTCCCAAGCCATTAAAAAACTTTCATTAGATCTTTGTGTAAATCATGAAATCTTGTTTTTCAAATGTGTTGTTTTAGATGGTGGAAAAAATTGATTCACAAATTTAGACACGAGATCGGCCCATGTCAAAATCGAATTTGGCGGTTTTTTCTCAAGCCATATCTTGGCGGGTCCATCTAACGAGTAGGGAAACAACATCATCTTAATGGCATTGTGTGGTACATCCTTAAACTTGCTTGTCGCGGTGAGACGATTAAATTGCCTAATGTGATAATGTGGGTTGTCTTTTTCGTGTCCGTGAAACTTGTTTGCTTGAAGCATAGACATTAAACCCGTCTTGATCTCGAAGTTCTCCGCAAGGATGGCGGGAATCACAATGGCCTCTCCAAAACCCTCGGTGGGTGCTTGAAGCAACTCCATCATAGTACGATTAGCCATGATAGCTTCTTGTTCTACAATAGGTTCCTCACTTGGAGTCTCTTCACTAGAAAAATTAGGAGTAGGTGTTGCCTCCTTTCGGTTTCGACGTTTACGTGCACGTTTTGCTTGATTGCGAGTAAGCATAAACGTCACGTACAACGAGGGGATGAGCAAAGAAGATTCTTTTTGGTGTTTTGTATTTCTCAAATTTTTTGTGGTTTTTTGATGGTATTAACTTTTTTTGGAAATTGGTGAATGTATTAAGTAGACAAAAATCTACAAATCTCCTCCTTAATCAAATCTCTTGATTAAAGAAGCCTCAAGGAATGAAAACGATCCCGTGAAGTGAACGCCTTCGATGACTTTAGAACGATGATGGAACACCAAATCGTTCAAGAGGGTTTAATCAATAGAAACCAAGAAAATATATATGATATGAAATAATACTTTGGGCGGAAAAACCCTCGATTAGCTCTCAAAATAAAATATGCACAAGCAAGCGGAGGAAACGAGGCGGCGCGAAGCACTTAAGAGCCTTTTTCCTTTAGGTCGTGAAATACAACCGCCTTATACCCACCTTATAGTTTGTATTTTCAAAATCGAGCTTCTCGAAAGTATTTATCTATTTTTGCCTTTTCTTTGGTTTGAGATTCGAATACAATGATTGGGTAATGACCTCCCAAGTCAAGGTTGTGATTTCTCACGTATTTGGAGTACTTGTGCATTTATTGTTCTACGTATACAATATAGTAATAGTATTCACACAAAAACCAAAAAACGATAATACGTATTAGTAGAGTGCTACTAATACAAATACTAATTATGGCTAGTATAAAAACATTCAATCAAAACACAACACGCCTCCCCGGCAGCGGCGCCATTTTTGATAGTTGTAAAATCACACTTGTTTAGGAAAACAAGGCAATAATATAGGGTAAGTGAGCACGACGATTTAGGAAAACCGTGTGTAAATGACCCTAAAAGTGAGTGAGTTCGTTCTCGAGGAGGCACGTGTGTTGTGTAATGAGTTGATTAATGTTTGTGATATTATTGTGAATAAAAGAAAAGAGAAATGAGAAAGAAATGACGGTTACGAAGACGGATCGAGCTAAGACGAAAATCGTTCACGTAAAACCGTAAAAAACTACAAAATTAAAAATTTAAAAACCTAAAAATTAATTAAAAGCAAAAAGTGGTCTAAAATAATATAAATAAGAATAAAAATCCAATAAAAATATTTTAAAACCTTTTATAATTAAATATTCAATTTTAAATGCTAGTTAAAGCCCTAAAATTAAATATAATTAATCAAAATGTCCAAAATATGATTTTATTGAACAAATAACTTACTTATATTATCTTAAGACTAAAAAGTATTTTTCCTAATTTTTAAAAACTATTTTTCTATTTTTAAATCACTAAAAACTATTTTAAAACTAAAATAATTGTAAAAAATAATAAAATAATGCCAAAAATAATTGGACACTTTTAAAAATCCTATTTTACTCTAATGAACAGTAGAAATTTGAAAAAGATTGAAAAATATTAAAATTACCACTAAAAGACAAAACAGTTTAAAATAAAACCCTAATTAACTTAAATTAATTCTAAAAAAATAATAAAAAGATGAACAGTAGAAACTTTTTTAACCAAAAATCTTAAAATCTTCTTCTAAGTCTAGGAAAATTGTTAAAAGTGAAAAATAAGTATTTTGGGCACTAAATGCCAAAAACAGAAAATAAAAAGTTAATTAAAAAAGGCTAATAATTGTGAAAAATAGCAAATGAACAGTAATAAAAATTCTATTTAATCAGAAAAATCAGAAATTAAATAAGAAAAATAAAGAAACAAATTTGAAAGTCTAATTCCACTTTTTGATCACTAAAGACAAAAAATTACAAAACCTGATAGTGACATGTTGGTGGTTTTGTATTGTTGCTTGGCAGTACCAATTAGTGTGCTACCAGTGGGAAAGGAGTTCCCACTGCTAGTGTAAAAATGTTGGTCAGTTGACCAATAAGCTCAGGGGAGCTTATTTGGAGCTTGTTCTTTGGACAAAAGGCACCCCTATACTCAGTTGAGTATAGGGAGTCAAATTAAACACAAAAAACAGGCAAGTACTTCACACAATCAAGCTCAAATAGGCACAAAAGTTTCTGATAAAGACTATGCAGGTCTGATAGGATTTTGCTGATTCACTTTGCACTCAAATGGATTTCAAAGGTTCTAAACTTGAACATAAGCCCACCAAATAGCATATAACCAGTATACAATCCTTAAATGACCTATCTACTAGCAACTACCAAGATTCCAAGCACCAATCTTACAAAAATCAGGCAGTTTCTGATTAGGCTATGTTTTCACTTTTTTTTATCATGCAAATTAGATTAAAACTCCTCCAAAATGAAAAACAAGTACCTATATCACCTAACAACTACCTAAGAAGTGTGTCTAAACAGGTTTTAAGCAAGATTAATGATATTAAACCCTACTTAAACCCTTATCCAAACACCCTTTAAAATCTAAAAATGAAGTTTTTACAAACCAAATGCTTTCAAATCAAATCCAAACTGATTTTAAATTAATCTAGCATGCATATCAACCCTAAACAATCATGAACAAACAGGACAATCAATCATTTAAACACCTTACACAAAATTCATACCAAATCACAAGATTTCTGAAAACTGAAAACTGAAACAAGGATTTTACCTTGAGGGACCTACATCCAGGTCCCTCAGTGGTTGCTTAACCACCTCCTAACAGGCCCGGGCCTGTGCAGGACCTTGAACAAACAAGCTCCAAGCTAACCTGCTAAAAATCAACAAGGAACAAACAAGCAATATGCAATTTCTGATTTTTACTCCTTAAACCTTTTCACAAATAAATAAACTTAACCAAAGAATATGTTTTGAAACAAGTTCAAATTCACAAATCCAAAACTCCAAATCCACTTTCACTTCTTTGGAGTTTTTGATTTCTGAAATTTGAACCAAATTGAAAACCTTTGAAAAACTGAAACAAACACAAAGTGTTTGTCAAATATAATATGGAACTCAGATTCTTCACAAATTAACACCAACTTTTAAAAATAATAAAAGGAATTATATTTTACCCCAAAATACCAACTTTATAATTTCATAAAAAGGGATTACAAAATTTTGAAGAAAATCTGGAACAAGCTTTGTGCCACAAACGGCCAAGCTATTTATACAAATAGATAGAAGGTTCTAGTTTGCTTAAACCCTAGTTCCTGAAATTCCTAAAATGTCCTTGGTCTTCTTTCTTCAAAATCAGTCAAAGTGCATCATGTGATGTTGTTGTGATGTCCAGCTGTTGTAGTATGATCTTGGACGTTGGAATGTCCTTGGGATTAACTAGGGTTCTTGTGGGATTAAGAATGGTAATTAGGGGTGATGATGTGAATAGTAGATGTTTTGGCGCCAGATTAAAATATTAATCTAATCGTTTGAACGATTAGTTAATATATATTTTAGGTTTAGTGGATTGCTGATGTGTAGGGTGAGGTGGAGTGGATGGATGACGTGGTGTGAGGGGATTGGTGGGATATGTTTGTGTGTCTGGCCAGTTTTACCCCTCAATTTTCATACTTTGTTCAACTTGTAATAAATAGCAAGAAGCCCCATTTCCTTTGTAAATGAGTTTGGGCAGATTGTCAATTTTGGCACATTAAGTTTGTAAACTTAATATAAGGGCTTCAAATGTAAATTCTTCAATTCCCAAGGGCTAAACTTGTACAATCTTCATTCCTCAAGGACCATTCTTGCATAACTTGATTTCTTAACTTGCCAAGTCTCCAAAAATGAGGGACTAAAGTTGCCAATCTTCAATTCTTCAAGGTCCATTTTGGAAATTCCAGATTTGGGTCCGGTTTATTGTGCGGCTTCGTTTCCCGTGTTCGTTTTTGATTGATTCTTGTGATCTTTTGCCATTTCCTCAATATCCGTACCTAAAATACACAAGTAACAAACACGAGCATATATTTGGCAGTTTTAATGATATTTTATGCATTTTAAGCCCGATTTGGACGATGAGACTATGTATAAAAGCAGTCTCATCACAATCCTTGGAAAAAGTTGAGTTAAAAATGATGGGTTTCGGTTTTGGCACGGTTGGAATAGGTTCTTCTTCTTCTTCCTCGATATAAGCAACATCACCCTCACTCTCGTTTCGGATAGAGGGTCGATCGAATCTTGTTTTGGTGTTGGTGATTTGAGGAAGGGACTTGGTAGGTTGGATTTGCTTTTCGACACGGTCGGTGTTTGTCTTCAAGTCTTCGATCATGGCTGTGTGGTTTCGGAAGTTTAGATTGATTTGAAACTCCAAGTCAACCAAATTGTTCTTAACACGTTCGTTTTCTTCCGTTTGACAAACCATAAATTCTCTCATCATCTCCTACGTTGAGGCGTTGGGTTTTTGGTGATATTTTGATGAGTGTGGCGTCACATCTCGCGGTCGGGATTGAGGAATAGGACGGTTCAGGTTTAGGGTAAGATAGGAATGTGAATTCCTCGAATTTTGGTCGTGATATCCTTCATAATATTCTTGGACATAATTCACTTCATGAGGTTCACACATCGGCGTGTCATCCTTCATGGTGGTCTTTGGATCGTGATCGTCTCTACGATCTTCTCGCATTTCGTTTAGTTCATTCCTTATGATTAGGAATTGGGAATTGATAAGCCTAGCGAAAGCTTCAAATTTCTCCATCAACACGGTGTGAGTGGAGATGAGGTTGTTTCCACCGTCGAAAACAACGGTTTTCGGTTTAGAAAGGTTATGAGAATCCTTCGAATAATCGAGTTTAAGAAGGACCTTGTCCTCGAGGATTTGGAATGCTTCATTTGGAGTATTGTAGAGGAAGATTCCTCTGGTGTCGAGAGATGCTAGAGTTGGATCGTCTAAGCCATGATAAAATGTTTCAATTATCGTTATCTTGGTTAGATCATGTCCATAACAAGCGCGAAGCATTTCTTTGATTCGGAGCCAAGCTTCAACGAGAGTCTCGTTATCGAGTTGGTGAAAGTCATGAATGTCATTTAGGAGACGTTTAAACTTTGCGGGTGAAAAGAATAGGCTTATGAAAGCTTCTCTTAATTCGTCCCATGAAGTAATTGTTCCTTCATCTAGTTCATTCAACCAAGACTTAGCTTCTCTGGTTAATGAGAATGGGAACGTCCTCAAGTTAATCGCTTCCTCTTGATTTTCACCATATTAGAAAAGGGTACGAATCTCAAGAAAATTAAATACATGTTGGTGAGGATCGAATAGGACTTGTCCATCAAATTGGTTTTCCCGAATCATTTGAATGTGGTTACTTTTGATAGTGAAATTTTTCAAAATAGGGATTTGAACAATAGAAGAACTAGGTGTTAGGGCAACGATCCTAGTGTTTGACCATATCGGTTGATCATCGGGATCAATGGTAACAATGGTTGAGGAATCGGATTCGGTTTCATAGAATGAGATTCCTTCAATATGGAATAGATTTTTGAATATCGTCTCGACTTCGGTGTCGAATACGTCGTCTTTGGAGACGACAACGAAAAATTCTTTGATGAACGGTGGTTTGATGTATGGTTTGGGTGATTCAATTTCAAGGGGTACGATTGGTGTTTTATTGGATGTCGTCCTATTTTTGATTTTACGTTTAAGCTTTTGGAAAGGACGAACAAGTTGTTTTCCCCAAGAACGCGGGTTTATATAAACCCGGAGTCATTTGAAAAACGTCATAGAAAAATAAACTAAATAAAACAAATAAGACCGAAAATATTTTTGTATATATACCCGGAGTGATTTTCAAAATTAATTTCTTTTTAACATTTATATTTTTAGTAGAAAAAATAAGTACATATATGTTTTTTATTATTTTTTAACACATATATAGTTACACATATGTTTTAATAAAATAAAAAAATATATAAAAAAACATACTTATTTTTATGTTTCTTACATACCTGTTTTTGCTTCCTATGATAGTTACACATATGTTTGAATATACTTTGTTTTTGTAATTAAACAACAAATAAAAACATAAACATACAAGTGTGATATCTAAATTTATAATGAAGCAAAAGTATAAATACAATTCAGAAAAGTTGATATAATATAAAATACACTTTATGTACAAGTATCTTATTTAATACAATAAATATGTGTCATTTGAAAACATGTCTTCACTTCTCATCAAACTCGTTAGAATATATGTGCTAGTCTTCCAAAACATACATGCGCGCTGCATTTTTCATCGAATTCGCTAGAAGATTAAGTGCACTACTCCCAAAAATATGCACGCCGCCCAAAAACATGCATGTTTTATTTTCCAATAACATGCATGTTTTTAAAAAACATGCATGTTTTCCAAAAACATAACATGCATGTCTACAATAACCACATAGACTATACTTCATAAATATAGCAGCAAATACATTATCCATGCATCAAAACAAAAACAAATACTATTTTATAGTCAATCATGTTAGCTTAAAACATAATCAACTGGAGACAAATTAGTCATGGTGAATTCATACATCATTAAATTTATTTGATTTACACCAATCAATTTATTTAAGCAATACATTAGCAAGTGTTGTGATTAGGGACGAGCACTGTACTAGTACTCTATCGATCTCGTGCCGGATTAGTGGTATCGAATTTTCTCAAACATAAATTAATGGTATCGGTACCGTACAGAACGAGATTCGGATATCGGTACCGGTACCGGAAAATCGTGATTTTCTTTTTTTTCGAGAATTTCTCGATTTGGTACTAGTTCCGTACCGAGTTAGTGATACCGAATTTTTTTTCACCTTATTTCGTAATACCGGTAACATATCGAACCGGATTCGGATACCGATAATCGATACGGTTCCGGTTCGATTTTAGAATTCAAGATAAAATGCTCATACTTAGTTATGATCATCACGATGCATACTGTCTAGAAACAATAGTAAACAACAAT
Organism: Glebionis coronaria; assembly: GCA_025667525.1. NCBI lineage: Eukaryota > Viridiplantae > Streptophyta > Magnoliopsida > Asterales > Asteraceae > Glebionis > Glebionis coronaria. Next base: position 310,295,632 of record CM046880.1, on the reverse strand, counting down.
TGATGTAACGTGATATCTACTATTTCGAAAAAGATTTTTCAAACATGTGACTCATTTCTATATCAAACAAAAATGTTACAACAAGTTACGATCATTTTAGTACGCTTTTTGTCCATTATCATAATATATAAAAAATAATGTTTTAAATTTTTAGCAAAGTATGGTTTCCTGCAATCAAAAACTTAGTACAAATTAGAAAGGTGCACAGAGATCTGTTACTTACGTCTTTCGGCATAGGTTGTACCTTTCTACTGGATGAGCCTCTACACCTCTAGCAACTTTCTACTCTGCGTTCATCATGTGACCCAACTGTTCAATTGGTAGTGTTAATAATGATTCTAAAACTTTTTATAAGATCCAAACAGTTATGGTAAAATATTTTGAAAACCACAACCAAGTGCTTCAATTTTTTTCGGAATCACTACTACAGTAAACAAATAAATTTTGTTACTCCAAACAAATATTTACCTGATTTTTTATATCTTGATCCAGATTTGCGATAACTTCTTTTTTAAATCCTGTTAGTCTTTTTTCTCGAAGTACAAAGACCGGATCCCTTTGTTTCACTAGTGACGGCTGAGAAAAAGATGAAAGGGTGGCTAGGGTTATTGGAGTTTTAGAGAGATATAATTTAAAACTGATGTATAAAGAGAGAATACGAAGATACGAGTGGATCAGTTTTTAGAAATAACAAATGTAGATTTCCCATACTACCCTTTTAGTTTTACAAGCAATGGTTTTATCTTTTCAATAATTACACAAATGGCACAGTTAATTACAGCCCTTGATCAAAAGATCTAACGGTTTATAAGTGGTTCTGTAAGTTTTGTACCAAAAAAGTGGTTCTGCATATAGCGTTACACTATATTACCACTATTATTATTACTAATTTGTTTCTACTAAATAAAACAACTAAAAAAACAAGAAAAATAAGAATGAAAACGGTAATGAACTATTGTACCAAATCTATCAAACCGGACGGTTCAAATGACTTCGGGTTCTAAACACGGGGTTTGGGAATAAAGCAGAGCGAATAGAAATACGAACAAGGAACAAAATAATTAAACGGGGTGGTTGGGTGGGTTATGATAAAATAAGGTTAATGGTTATAAACTCGAAGAACGGTTGTTTAAACGAGTTAAAAAAATTAGGAACGGTTTTGGTTAAGGCTCGGTTAAAATAAAAGAAGATAAAAGACAAAAAGTTTTTTTTTTTTAGAGCTTAAAAATAACAACTCTAAGAAAAAATATTTTTGGGGTTGATGAAATAATCACTAAAAAGCTTGATCTAAAACACACTTGATTATAAACCAAATAAGCACAAAATAAATAAGCACAAAGGAGATTAAATGATACACGTTATGCAACAAAGATTCAAAACATGAAAAGCACAAAACACAAATACCCGGCAGCGGCGCCAAAAACATAATGCGTTCTTTGTGAGTATACACAAGTTTTAAATTTATACAAGGATTACCGAATAAGCTAAGAACACACGGGCAAGTATGACCCTTTCGTTTGTAGCTAGCTTGTTGTGGTAAGCCGAGGTCGTTCACTAGGATTTGGGTGTTTTCGGTTGTAAGGAATCTAAGTAACAATATAACATTTGTGGTAAAAATGGTTGTCACTCCCACAATTACCATATAAGTAACATTTAACAATTAAGCAACAAGTAACACTAATATTATGATTAATCTAATAAGATGAGATAACAAATAATAATAAAGATACTTGCTTGGAACTAGTATTCATTTCAATGGAGTGAATAGATTATCGGGTAGATAGTTAAGAAATGGCACACAAATTTGAAGTATACAATTCCAAGTCAATGGGTAATATCATGGAATTGCACATGACATGGTTTAGAATAATGAACCTTTTCGACCTATGATCAATATTACAAACCGGTAGTTAAAGCCATTTGTGAGAAGTATGATTTTAGCCAACTTGTTCATTAGATCCCTTTCGACCTATACTCTAGATTAAATCTTTATAAATCCATTTAACTTGTTTACTCATGGTTGTTAATCATGATACACAAAACATGTATGCGCATTAACATTTGGATCAAAACATAACAAGGAATCCTTTCGACCTTTAGAACCGATTATGGTTTACCAACAAGTTATCAAGACTCATATCAATTCAAACAAACTTATTAACAAAATCATAATTCAACATTGCAAAATAATAAACACTCCATATCCATGTTTACATTATTCCAAACAAGTATAAGAAAACTACTCCATAATTATTTCAACAAAACTCATACGAACAATATTCATAACATTCATAATAATTCTTGAAATAATAAAAAGAGTTTACCAAAGTGCTTTTACAATAAGTAAATGGAAGGAATTAGAGCAATCCTTAGGCCTCCAATTGACTACAAGTTATGTGGTTTTTCGAGTTATGTATTTAAAATTCGTATTTGATATTTGAGGCTAGTTTTGGAGAGGTTTGGTGAGGATTGGTGGTGAGTTAGGTATCAAGAAACACTACCAATGATAAGGGTAATGATCCCTTAGAGTTTGGCAAGGTTATTTTGATGATTGGAGCTCCAAAAATGTCACTTTTAGGCACACCAATATTAAATCCAGGAATTGGGGTCTTCACCAAGGTTAGGAGAATTTCCTTGATGAATAATGGAGTGGGTTATGAAAGAGATGAATGAGATATGTTACAATGACCCCATGGTTCTTATTTATAGTGAAATTAAGGCCTTTGTCATCAATGTTTGTCTTGGAGCCAAAGAATAATACTTGGAGCCAAAGGTGTATGCTTGGAGCCAAAGTTGTTCTAGAATGATCCAAAGAAGATTGCATGAATGTGGACACAATTTTGTCTAGACAAATGTTGGTGGAAACTTCACTCATGATGGAGGCAAATCAACTCCCATGTGATGGTGGCAACTTCACTCTTGCCAGTGGCAAGTTGGATGTGTTTTGATGGTGGCAACTTTCATGTTGAATATCTTTATTTGCTCCTTAGAAATACTTGTTCTTGCATCCGGAATTGATCTTCAAAGCTTGTAGCTAGTCGGGATTCCTTCGTATATGCATGAATCGTCAATTATTCTTTCTTTTCTTCACTTTTCTTGTTCTTGGCTAACTAACAACACAAAACACAACTTTACACATATATGAGCTAAATAGCTCGTTAGTATTACCAAAAAACATGTAAAATATACGGATAACGCTCAAGAAAACATGTTGGATTTGAGCGTTATCAGTAACCCGAACCTTTCTCGTGTCTAAAATATAAGTGTGTTCTCGTGTTCTTAATTTACGTGATTTAATTAGTTATCGATCGTGACTTAATATATTTATTCGTGATTATAATTATTATTAGAATAACTATCGTGTGTTAATACGTAATAAATACTTATCGTGTTATAACACGTACGTAATACTAGTAATTCTTGTTCATGAAACGTAAACGTGCTATAAAAGGAAAGTTCTAATCATGTACGTACTATCGTAAGGGTACTATTCATGGTAAAAGCATGCGGGTTTTACAACTCTTCCCCCCTAAAAAGAATAAATCGTCCCCGAATTATATATAAAGTAACTGGAAAGAAGAACATACCCGAATTTAAAATATGAAATGAGGGTAAGAAGCCCGGATAGACTCCTCTGTTTCCCAAGTGGCTTCCCGCACGGTATGATCCCTCCAAAGGATTTTGACGAATGTAATCGTCTTCCTTCTCATGACTCGTTCTTGTCTATCAAGAACTCGTTCAGGTTCTTCTATAAAAGTGAGATCTTCACGAATCTGTTCCAGTGGATACTGAACCATGTGAAGGGGATGATACTGGTACTCTCTGAGTAAGGATACATGGAAAACATTGTGTACATGAGAAAGCTGCGGAGGTAACGCTAACCGATAAGATACTTCACCGACTCGTTCAATGATATCAAACGGTCCGATGAAACGAGGACTGAGCTTCCCTTTAATTACAAAACGTCTAACACCACGTGCCAGCGAAACCTTAAGGAAAACCTGATCTCCTACGTTAAAATGTAAGTCCCTACGATGCTTGTCTGCGTAACTCTTCTGACGTGAACGTGCTTCTTGCAGTTTCTTCTTAGCTACCGCTACCTTCTCATTAGTCAGCTCGATGATTTCTGGTCCTTCAAGTGTTCGCTCACCAACCTGATCCCAGCAGATTGGGGCGCGACACTTCCTGCCATACAACATCTCGAAAGGAGCACATTTGATACTTGCGTGCCAACTGTTGTTGTATGCAAACTCCACCAAACAGATATAATCGTCCCAATCACCCGTCCATTCCAACGCACATGTCCTTAACATGTCTTCCAATGTCTGAATCGTTCGCTCTGACTGCCCGTCTGTTTGAGGATGAAAAGCCGTGCTAAGCTTAAGTTGTGTACCCCAAGCTTTCTGTAGACTTATCCAGAATCGCGAAGTGAATCGAGGATCTCTGTCTGAGACAATGCTGGATGGAGCATAGTGAAGTCTCATGATCTCCCTTCTATAAGTATCGGTGAGTACTACTAACCGAATCTTCCTTGCGGATCGGTAAGAAATGAGCTGATTTGGTAAGTCGATCAATGATAACCCAAATTGCATCGTGCTTCCTCTTGGTTGGCGGAAGACCAGTAACAAAATCCATGCTGATTTTGTCCCACTTCCACTCTGGAATATCTAACGGTTGAAGAAGACCGCCAGATCGCTGATGCTCGATCTTAACCTACTGGCAGGTAAGACATTTAGAGACGTAAGTGGCAACATCCTGTTTCATACCACTCCACCAAAAGTACTGCTTGATGTCATGGTACATCTTGGTCGAACCAGGATGTATAGAGAATGGGGAGCTATGAGCCTCAGCTAACAAGGCTTCCCGGAGTTCTTGATCATCAGGAACACAAAGTCTCGTGCCCTGCCATAATATACCATCTGCATCTACTCGAAATTCGGTCTGCTTCTCCAAATTCTGAATTATCGCCCAGATTTCTCCATCATCTTTCTAAGCTTCCTTGATCTTAGAGAGTAACTCGGGTTCTACTATAAGATTAGCCCAGTAACCGTGTTGTCCACGTACCATGATCTCTATGTCTAGTCGCTCCAAGTCTCTTATGATTTCTTCCTCAATCTCAATGACGTTGATCATTCGGGACTTTCTGCTAAGTGCATCTGCTACTACATTCGCCTTGCCGGGATGATACTGCAGATTAATGTCATAATCCTTCAACAGCTCTAACCATCTCCTCTGTCTCATGTTCAATTCACATTGAGTGAAGATATACTTCAAGCTCTTGTGGTCCGTGAAAATATCACATGATTCTCCATACAAGTAGTGCCTCCATATCTTCAATGCAAACACGACTGCAGCAAGTTCCAAGTCATGCGTAGGGTAATTTTCCTCATAAGGCTTAAGCTTCCGTGAAGCGTACGCGATCACTTTCCCATGTTGCATGAGAACACAGCCAAGTGCCTTCCCCGATGCATCACTTTTGATTTGAAATCCACCCGTACCAGATGGGAGAGTAAGAATAGGTGCAGATACTAACTTCTGCTTCAAGTCTTCAAATCTCTTCTCTCGTTCTTCAGTCCAGACGAATTTCTCCCCTTTCCGCATCAGTTTCGTCAATGTAGTGATAGGCGGGAAAAATTCTGCACGAACCTACGGTAATAACCAGCTAAGCTTAGGAAGCTGCGGACTTCAGTCACAGATGTCGGCCTTGGCCATTTGGTAATAGCCTCAACCTTCGCTGGATCCATCGTGATTCCTTCTGCTGATACAATGTGACCTAAGAATGCCACCTTGTCTAACCAGAACTCACACTTGGAGAATTTAGCATACAACTGTTTCTGGCGAAGAATTTGTAGTACTGTACGAAGATGGTCTTCGTGTTCCTCCTTGGTCTTAGAGAAAATCAGGATGTCATCGATGAAAACAATGACGAACATGTCCATAAATTCATGGAAGATTCTGTTCATCAAATCCATGAACACTGTTGGAGCATTGGTCAGGCCGAATGGCATGACTACAAATTCGTAGTGGCCATAGCGTGTACGGAAAGCAGTCTTGGCGATGTCCTGCTCCTTAACCCCTTGCTGATGGTAGCCTGGCCTTAGATCAATCTTGGAGAAATGTTTGGCACCTTGGAGTTGGTCAAACAGATCGTCTATATGTGGGAGTGGATACATATTCCTGATGGTAATCTTGTTGAGCTCGCGATAATCTATGCAAAGACGCATACTGCCATCCTTCTTCTTAACAAATAAGATCGGTGCGCCCCATGGAGATGCGCTCGGTCGAATGAAACCTCGTTCCAGAAGTTCTTGCAATTGATCCTTCAACTCCTTTAACTCTATCAGATCCATGCGATAAGGAGCCTTGGAAATCGGCTGAGCTCCTGGGATGAGCTCGATATTAAATTCCACTTCACGTGCAGGTGGTATGCCCGGAAGTTCTTCTGGAAATACATCTGGAAATTCTGACACTATCGGCTGATCCTGAATTGATGGGGAGTCAGCATGCATGTCCTGAACAATAGCTAGATAGCCCTCGCACCCATGTGACAGTAGTGCACGTGCTTGTAGGGTTGATATGGTTTGTACAGATGTGCCGGGTACGAACCCGTTATGAATGTACTCTGGTGCATTAACATCACCGAAGATCACTCGATATGAAAAATGATTGTGGTAAACTTACACCTCTTAGGAAAAAGGCGTAAAAGCGGTAAATATTAAACAAATGATTTATGAAAATCAAGTGTTAATGACCCAAATAAGTTCGTTTCCCAAGGAGGTATATGTATGTGACTAAAATGCATTGAGATTTGAGATTAATATTTGAAAGAAGGAGATGAGAAAATAGAATGACGAAGACGTGAAATTAATTACTACGACGACTAAAATCAAAACCGTAAAAAGAGCTAAAATAAAAATTAATTCTAAAAATTCCGAAAAAATTACCAAAAATCAAAATAAATAAACTAAGAGTTTACTAATGATCAAAACTTTTTCAAACCTTTTAATTAATTAAGTATTAATTTTTAAATGCTAATTAAAGCCATAAAAATCAAAATAATTATTAAAAAGCCCAAATAAAGATTTTTCACTTTATAAACCTCTAAAATGACCTAAAAAGATTAGAAACTATTTTTGTAAATTTTTAAACTAATTAAAACTATTTAAAATGATTAAAATCTATTAAAAACTTAAAATAATTCTAGAAATTAATCAAATGAAGATAAAATTAATCCAAGAGTTGCAAAAATTCTATTTTAATGTATTTAACCTATGAAAAATATAAAAAGTGCAAAAATGCAAAGTTTGAAATTTAATAATAAAATAATATTAAAATAATATTAAAAATCCAAAAATTCTAAAAAAATTCTAAAAACTTGCAAACTAGTTTATTTTAACCTAAATAATTAGAAAATGAAAGTGAAATTACCAAATTACCCCTAATAGACCCCCAAATGGGCTAAAAACTAAAACAGTCAACCTTAATGGGCTTAATGGGCCCAAAAAGTCAAACTTGGCCCAAATGGCCTGAAAAATCCATATCTGACTCAAAAGTCAATTCTAAACACAAAAGTCTGAAGGCCCAAAAGCTGGTTTTGAGCTTATCACAGCTTAAATAGTCAACAACTTATTCTTATTAGGCCAATAAGCCCATTAAGCAATAAGCCAATGCCATAAGCTCTGCTTAAACACACAACCTTCTTTTGAGATTCCTAAGAGATCTGTGAAAAGAAATTTTGAAAAAGCACACTCAATAAGCCAGAAATAAGCCAAGTAGATTTTCACTAAAAGACAAAATAGTCGACTTAGAGTTCTAGACCACCTCAGACCTTCTAATAAGTTGCAAAAGACTTTAAATGACTTAATTAAGACAAATCAACAAAGAAAAGTTCAATAAGCCAAGCCAAATAAGCACAATAAGCTGATAAGCACTTATTTAAAAGTCAAAGTGTTTGGTTTTCTAGTCAAACCTCAAAGTCAAACCCTCAAATGCTCCAGAATAAACAAATGGGTCAAATAAGTGACACCTATTACAAATTCCAAGTTGTTGCAGGGTAAAATAAGCTAGAATAGCTTATTGATAAGCACCAGTTGAAATAACACTAGCAGTGGCTAGCAGCAGGGGAAAGGAGTTCCCACTACTTTGACTATTTGACTTGGTTTTTTAGAGAGATCCAGTTGTATTCAAATGGAAACAAAGGCACCCTTGTGATCAGTGAATCACAAGGAGTCTATATCAACAAAGAAATCACAATTTGGTTCACTCAATAAGCACAGAATAAGCAAACAGTTCTCAGATATTGCACAGACCTTGAAAATAAGCAGTTATGAACAAATAAGCAGTTTGAGCATGAATAAGCCAGCCAAATTGAACCAAATGCATACACAAGCTATAATAAAGTCCAATAAGCACAAATAAACTTGTTTCAAGCAATGGATCAAAGTAAATAAGCAGATTCAAGCACCAAAAGTTACTGATAAGCAAAAGTGATTATCCAAAATCCTTTTGCTGATCTATTTGACCCCCAATCCAATTTCAAGCCTTCAAATCCCCTTCCTTGATAAAGTTAACCAAAATTTAGCACTTGTTAACCCTAGTATACCCTTAGATCTAGGTTTCCCCAAAATTTTAGCCAAAATACCCAAGTAAAACTGATTTTATGACCCTTTGATTGATTTAGTTGTTTCAAGCCACAAAACTTGCAGATAAAGAACACTTAGCACCAGGTAAACAGATACCAATCCAATAGAACAAATAAACAACAACCAAAATCCCTTTGAATCAGTTAACCCAAACACCCCTTTGGAATCTGATTTCTCAATCTTCCAAAGGATTGGTATGATTTAACCTTTCAAACAAGATCGAATCAACCCTAACAACACTTAACCAACCTCAGAAACTCAAATCAAACCACAAAATACAGATTCACAATAAATCATGCAAAAATCACCAAATATTCAACAAAAATTAGAAAAATGAAAAAGGAGAGAGATGCAAACCTCCAAGACATGGAATGTTTGAGTTTAGGTGCTAGCAAAACAAGCACCAGCTTCCTTGTACCTGCTAAGATCAACAAACCACAAGGATGAACACATAACTATGAAATCTGATTTTTTGAAAACAAGAGTTTTATCCAATGATCCGCCTCCTTCTTGAAATTATGGTCTTCTCTTCATATTCTGAAATTTCTTCACTTGACGTTTTTGAGAGATTCTTCATACTTGGACCACGACTTCATCATTTTTTTTCAATCTTTATTTTGGATTTTGATATACAACGATCCGCCTCCTTTTCGGACTTTGATATATTTATCCTTATACCTTGTAAGGGTCTTTTTAGATAGACTTTCTCCATGATCTTTAGGGGAGTAATTTCTTTTCGTCGTGAGTCTCAACCCTTCATATTGATTTAGGAATAATGACACTTTACATCATCTTGGATCTTTAGCAACAAAATAGAGCTCCTCATGCCTTGTTAGGGCCTTTTTGGATCTTCACCAATCTTCGCGTCCTACTTCAATAAGTTATGCCTTGGCTATGAACTCTATTCAACTCCGAGCAACTTTTAAACGATCTTGTGCTAGAAGCTAAGTAACCTTTCAACTCGTACGACCTTACTTATTGCAATTTATTCCTAATGCATTGATCTTATGGGAGAAAAAGACACAATTAAAAACATATGAGTTTTTGAAAGAACATTTTCATGTTCTACGTTTAGCATGATCACTTGTCTAACTCTATCACTTCTCATTCTTCACTATTTAAAGACCTCTAATTAAAGAGACTCGTGAATACTTAGCCATGCAAGTCAAAATTAAGCCAAATTTGGATTAGCTTTCATTAAGACTATATCAAATCAAAGTTTTGGGTTTTCAAGCCACCTATAGGATCTTGCACTTTCTTGGACTTTTTCAAGTTTAGAGAATGCATTTTATAGTTCCCTTGATAAGTGACTTTCTAGGGTCAATTATAGGAACTTGCGAAAAGTTCTTGTTCTTAACCCGTATGAGCTAAGACTTTCGTGTTTTAAAGTTCCCTATATAAAAGTCTAGCAAAACTTGAATTGAGCGGGTTAAGGAATGTAAAGGGCTCCAAATGCCCATCAAGTCAAAAACTAACTCTTATTCTACCCATCGGAAAATATACATTCGTGTCTTAAAAACACTTATGAAAACTAAGAAAAAATTAAAATTTAGCCATTTTTAGCCTATTAGCAACAAAATAAAACAAAACGTTGAAAGTTGGAACACGTGAGGGCGTAGCAAAGCAAGTATCTATTCACCCCCCCCCCCCCCCCCATAATAAAATTAAACATTGTTCTTAATGTTTCGATTCTAAAGGTGGAGTACCCCCGTACTAGAGACGAAGAGTCGAATGCTTAGGATCTAACATGGAAAGGGTGACCAACAATATATCTAAAGCCGTTTATTAATTATGCTAAAAGATAATTGTTAGAACAATAAAGGATATGTCATGGATTCGTGAAAAACTATTCAAGCAAACGATGGAGGCTCACGTAAACGAACACGAGAGTCTTCAATCGTAGTGATGATGATAATCTAGATAACACAATCACAAACAACCACGAGACAATGATTTAGAAGGGCACAAATCCCCTCTCATTATTTATTAGAAAGAATAAAAAGGATAAGCATGGGATCTCCCCCACGAGGCACCTCGTTTTTGATTACCGAGTCATGAGCTCGACTCGATCCCCTCAATGCTAATTATCATTGGGGAAGGTGACTTGGTCGAGGTCATCCAATGAAGGAATTTCCCCACCAAAGTAGTTCTTAAGCCTATGTCCATTCACCTTAAAGTTAGGACCATCATTTTGAGCTAGCTCGATGGTCCCATAAGGAAACACTTGTGTAATGGTGAAAGGACCCGACCAAAGAGATTTCAATTTCCCGGAAAATATCTTTAATCGAGAGTTAAGGTGACCTGGTCGAGGTCATCCAATGAAGGAATTTCCCCACCAAAGTAGTGCTTAAGCCTATGTCCATTCACCTTAAAGTTAGGACCATCATTTTGAGCTAGCTCGATGGTCCCATAAGGAAACACTTATGTAATGGTGAAAGGACCCGACCAACGAGATTTAAATTTCCCGGAAAATATCTTTAATCGAGAGTTAAAAAGTAACACTTGATCACCAACGTTAAAAACTCGGTTTTTAATCTTTGCATCATGGAACTTTTTAGTCTTTTCTTTGAAAATCAATGAATTTTCATAAGAATTATCTCTTAATTCATCCAATTCATTCAATTGTATTTTTCGGTGATCTCCCGCGGTCTTCAAGTCAAAAATAGCATGCTTAAGGGCCCAATATGCTTATGCTCCAATTCGATGGGAAATGACAGTTCTTCCCATAGACTAACTTATAAGGAGTACAACCGATAGGTGTCTTATAAGCGGTCCTAAAGGCCCATAAAGCGTCATCGAGTTTGTCGGACCATGAAGCACGGTTTTCTCCAATCGACCTCTCTAAAATCCTCTTCAAAGCTCGGTTCGAAACCTCGACTTGCCCACTCGTTTGCGGGTGATAAGCCGTAGAAAGACGATGAGTAACTCCATATTTCTTTAAGACCTTCTCGAATTGGTCATTACAAAAATGGGTTCCACGATCGCTTATAATAGCACGAGGGGTTCCGAACCGAGAGAATAGTTTCTTCAAAAACTTCACTACCACACGAGCATCATTAGTAGGTAAAGCCTTAGCTTCCACCCACTTATAAAGGTAGTCGACGGCGATGAGGATATACTTGTTACCATGAGACGATGGGAATGGCCCCGTAAAGTCTATGCCCCAAATGTCGAAAATCTCACACACTTGAATTATATTTTGCGGCATTTCATCACGTTGAGACGATTTTCCTTGACGTTGGCACGAATCACAAGACTTCACAAGTGCGTGTGCATCATGATAGATAGAAGGCCAAAAGAAGCCAACATCGAACACTTTCTTAGCCGTGAGATTAGCACCGTGGTGACCACCCGTGGGTCCCTCGTGACAAGCTCTAAGTATGTTAGAAGCTTCAGCACCAAAAACACAACGTCGAACGATTTGATCCGTACAAACCCGAAAGAGATAAGGGTCGTCCCAAAAATAGAACTTGACGTCACGAAAGAATTTTCGCTTTTGTTGTGTCGTCATACCCTTGATTATGAAATTGCCCGCATGGTAATTTGCAATGTCGGCAAACCATGGGTGGTGTCTTTAGAATTCGCTACACCGAGAGTCTCGAGAGGAAATGTTTCGGTGATTTCCTTGTACTGGAAAACATCTTTGTGAGGATCTTCTAGACGAGAGAGATGATCGGCCGCTAGATTCTCGGCTCCTTTTTTGTCAAGCACGGTGACATCAAATTCTTGGAGGAGGAGCATCCAACGAAGCAATCTTGGCTTAGCATCTTGCTTAGCTAAGAGATACTTGATAGCCGAATGGTCGTATACACTAAGCTTTTAGTTAAGACGAGATAAGGTCGGAATTTCTCAAAAGCATAGACCACGGCAAGGAATTCCTTTTCCGTTGTGGTGTACTTTAATTGAGCCTCGGTCATCGTCTTACTAGCATAATGGATAGGACGGAAATGATTTTCATAACGTTGCCCTAAGACGGCCGCTATAGCATAATCACTTGCATCGCACATGATTTCAAAGGGTAATTCCCAATTAGGAGCAACAAGAATGGGAGCTTCGGTAAGTTTCCTTTTGAGAGTTTCGAAAGCTCTAACACAATCCTCATTGAAATGAAAAGGAGCATCCTTCTCAAGAAGGTGTGTCATAGGTCGAGAGATTTTCGAAAAGTATTTGATGAAACGATGATAAAAGCCCGCGTGTGTAAAACCCGTAAAAATAAGGTCATAATTTAATTCTATTTTCAATTATTTTTAAGTATTTTATAACGTTAAATATTATTATGTTTAACGGTTTAAGTTGAAACTGATATTAAATATTATATTTTAATATTTTGACGAGCAACGAGGACTACTAGTGATCGCGATACCGACGGATGCCAAAAATTTTATATTTTATTATCAATAGTTTCGATATTTAATACTTTCGATGATATCGTTTCAATTACGTATCGAGTCGTTATGTTATTATTTTTCGTGTGCGTTTAAACTTTTAAAAAAGTACAATCTAACATTTTCAGGTAGTGAAATATTTTCTCGTATAATATTTTGAAAGTTATTTTTGTGTTGGTTGACGAACTCACAATTTACGGATTTAAATTTGGGCTTACGTGCATAATTTAGCGTCCTTTACGACTAAACCGGAAACCTTAGGATTACGTATTTACGTTTTTGAACTCTTTTTTTATGAGACAATTTTTATTGGATTCGTTTTGTGACGTTGATTCATAATTTATAAAAACGTTTTTCGTGAAACGACCCGAGGGCACGCAAATCGAGAAAACTAGACTCGAGGAATACCCGTAAACTAGTGAGATGGGACAAAATACATTGTCCCACCCCACTAGCTAGCTTGGATGGCACCAACATGACACCACAACCATATGTGGCATCATGTTAGCTAAACACTTACAAGTGTAAGCAAAGCTTACACCTTAAGCTTAGTTCTTTCCCACTAACTCAAAACCACTAGCAACTTTCACACATACCATTTACTTACATGCAAAACTCTCTCAAATCCTCTCAACCACTTCACCCTTGCCATCCATATTGAAGCTACAAACACCCCTTTTGATCTTTTCTAGCCATAAAATACATGTTAACTAGCTCTATCATGGAGTTATCTTGAAGCCTTGATCATTTGGTGGCCAAATTAACAACATTGGAGGTTATTTTCTTGTGTCCTAGGTCTGATTTCCCAACTATTGTTCTTGGTGTTTGATGATCTTGGAGTTACTTGTGGTGTTCATCAAGTTCTTGTCTTCCAAAAACAAGAAATACACTTGGTTGGTAAAGAAGATCATCCTCTCCATTTTCTCTTGTTATTTTTGTAAAGAACAAATGTATTTTCTTTATTATTGTATATGTATATGATGTATATATGATGATAAAAATGTTGTGTGGGGATCAAGTGTTAATAAATATGCTTAAAAAGGTTAATAACTATAAGAAATAAGGCTAAAATCATGCTTATTTAGTTGGCTGTATAAAAACAGTATATAACTAAAACTTGAACTGATAAAATTGCATGGTATGATACATTTACAGTAATTACAAGATGTTATACACATGTGAGAGTTGGCCATGCAATGGAATCAATATAATGAGTGAGATATGATCAAAACAAATTGGGTGTTCTAATCTGAATAAGCAATTTTGTAGGGACTGTTAAGGCAAGATAAACTTAAAATGAGCAGTAGCTATTGCTAAGTTAAATGTAGCACATAATATGAAGAACATGTCATCCAAAAATGAGCTTCTAGTTCATTATAGAACTCTAGATATGATAAAAATGGTGAACATGAAGATAAAAATCAGATTTTGAGAATTAATGTTTATTATTATTATATAAGCACTCAAATTTTATTTTATAAAATGTAAAATAAAAACCCACTAACTTATGAAACTTATTTATATAAATATGTAAAAGGTTAATTAAATGGATAAATTATATAAATGGTTATGGAATAATACTTATAAGTAATAAAACTATAAACTTGATTTTTACGACTTTTTCGGCTATTACCGTAAAATTAACGTTTTTCGCCAAATAAAACTTAGACCATCAAACCCATATAATGTAAAGTTTTTAAAAGTCATATACTGATATATAAGTAACTAATACAAGTAAAAACCGATAAACCCAAACTATAGGACATACGGACATTAACGAGCTAACTAAGCATATTGGACTAATAATTGGACTAAATAAGTTAAACACTTATAAAAAGAACTTATTGGGCTTAACCCATTTGGGCCCAACATGGAAAGTATAGATACTGATAATATAGGTATAAAATGGATTAAAACAAGTTAAAGAACTTATACTAAGCTTATTGGACTTAAAATAGGTAAGTAGGTAAAACTAGTAAACTAGTAAAAAGTTACAAAAACGTAAACACTAAAATGAGTAAACAAGGATATATAAACCCACTTGATCATCAACATATGTACAAAATCATCATATGTATATTGTTATTTTGATAAAAGTCATTGGACAAGAGTCTAAGACCGATTATTATTTATATAGGTTTCCGTGACCGAAGCACGCCCGTAGCCGATAATCCGCCTTTCATTATCAACGTGAGTCTATAGCCTCGCTTTATACTAGTTATTAAATGATTTTAAACCCGCGAGGGGGAATACATGTTTTATAAACTTAGAACACAAGATTTTTATGGTATGCTTTGTCCCTCTATGAATGGACCCGTGGTTGCCTTTAAATTGCATTAAGTGATTGCCTTAGTTAAAGCCTCAATTATGGACCGTTAATTAACCTATGATGGGTTAACCGCTAGTACAATTAATAGATCTATGGGGGAAGCCGCCCCGGTTTAGTTTTTGTGGACTTGTCATAGAAGCTTAGGCCCGACCTCCACACTGTTTGAGCATATTGTATTGAGAAGTCAGGTATACGGCAATGTACCAATAATCTGGAGGTAACCGACAATTAATAAATCTCTCGTCTTATTAGACTGATATGGGAGTGTCTAAGGGCTCGGTTCCATGAGCTTATTGCAATTTATGCTATATACAATTATCATTGTTGATGAAAATTATTATTCGATGCTTATAAGCATGCCACAAACTTATAATCTTGCTTGTGTTCAAATTGATTTCATAAACCTATAGATTCACTCGGCATTTTTGCTGATTGTTTTA
Source organism: Glebionis coronaria (assembly GCA_025667525.1). Classification (NCBI taxonomy): domain Eukaryota; kingdom Viridiplantae; phylum Streptophyta; class Magnoliopsida; order Asterales; family Asteraceae; genus Glebionis; species Glebionis coronaria. The sequence goes on along the minus strand of CM046880.1, from coordinate 310,279,836 downwards.
CTCACATGTATTTCAGGTAATCAAGAAGTGGAAGCTTGGAGGTCACGGGGAATGAAGTTGTGCACTGCTTTTGTTGTTCAAACTCTTTGATTTATTTATCGTTCCATTTTTAAATCAAACCAATATGTTGTTTTAACTTATCTTTTGGTAACGATTACTTGGGACTACGCTACTCTGACAAATGTTTTAGGAACGATAAATCTAAAACGTCTCTTTTCGAGTCGTTCTTTATAAATTATGTGTTGTTGTATCATTGTTTAGCACCCAAAGATGTATTCCGCTGCGTGTAAATTTGGGGGTGTTAAAGATTGGTATCAGAGCCATGAGTTATAGAGAACTAGGTCTTTTTCTAAAAACCTAAACTATAACTGTCGGTTTTATTTTTCAAAGAGTCGGTGCACATGATTTCGCGTGACTTCAGGTTTAAGCTACTTCTGAGATTACAATTTTAGTATACGTTATTACGTATACCTTATTGCCAAGTAATTATAAATAAATACTATGATCCATTTACGGATATATATTTATATCTAGGATCCCTTTTATCGATATATATTTATGTCGTTAAAGTTTTCAATAAAAGTTTATCATTTATTAATGATTAACTTAAATAAATACATTGAATTTTCAAGATCTTTCTGTATATATTTTTGAAGTATTTAAATTGCTTTTATTGCAAATTTTATATTATGACCGTACATACCTTCATCTGCACGCGTTACTTTCATTGTTTAACCCTTTGTGATATCTATATAGATATTCAAATCGTCTTCCGGCTATTTGTGTTTGGACGTCTTGAAACGTAATTTCTAGACCATTGTGTAGCTCAATGTGTCCTTGGAATAGACTAACCGCTATTTATTGACATTTATATGTATCGACTCCGAAGTGTATTGTTCACTTATATCTCGGTAACGTCATCGTCATTTTATAAATCATCGTCTAGATTATGGCGCTAGAATTGGAATACGATTTTACTTATATAAAATTGTATCATTTGTTTTTCATTAACCTTCTCGCTCCCGGTGTGTAGCATGTTAATGTTCCATACTTTTCTTGTTATATTTTGTGTTTTTGGACAATCGTGGCACCAAGGAGATTTGCCTACATTGCCCCTTGAAACTTAAATTACGAACGTCTTTCACCGTTTTGCTTCCTAAGTTTCGTGTTGAAGACCTTGAAGCATTTTCTGTCATTCGTCATGCTATATTTTATTTGATGCTCATTACGAGATTTATTTTTCGTTGTTATAAAATCCACAAGACATGTGTGTATATATGTATATATTTTGAGCCGTTAAGAAGTGTCGAAAAATACACTTTATGCAGAAACTGTAGGGGCAGTATAAACAGGTCAAAACTTAAAAGTAAAACCTGCGTTTTTTTAAAATAAAATAGTCAAACCTGCACAGAACTTTCAGGGGTATTTTGGTCATTTTACATTGGTTTTCAGGTCTCGGGTAAAACCAGAAAGTCGTCTGAAACATCGTTTTGCATCAAAATGCTTTAGACTCTGAGTCTTGGAGATGTCGTTTATCGGGTCAATTAATCGGCTCATATTTAAAAGTTAAATCTGATAGAAAATTCAGAACATGAGTTTTAAACGTTTCTAAAAAAAAAAATTTGATTTCATTTGAGATCGTAAAATTTTAACAAATATTATTTTACAACTAACGAATACTAGTTGCATGTGAAAATATTTAAAAATAAAACAGTACAGGATTAGCAATTACCGGATTAATGGTGTAATTTAAAAACGAATAACATACTTTCTTAAAAGCAAGTTGTGTCGAGTATCTTACAAAGAATACACATGTGGATTGTTTTATTCTTTTCATATATATGACTCATTTGTCATTCGATGTTATTTTATTTTCGTTTTCTTCTAACCTTCCACTGATTTGAGTTGAGTTTTGAAGTTTTGCCTTCGCATTCTTCGTTAACATTCTTATCGCGTATCTCATGACGTTTTCGTCTAAACCTTATAACCGTTTGAAAACTTAACAACTTGTAACCATTTCATTGGTTGTTTTATGAGCTACTATTTGCCACTTTTTGCAAAACTTTGACTACTTTATACGTTGTCATAATGTCATATTATAAATAAATCTGATATTGTTTTACGATTATTTTCACCAATTATTTTTACTTTGGTCTTATAAAATACTTTTCGTAAGATTAAAAGTTGCTTATTAAGTATCTCACAAATTACTTGTATCCTATAAATTTATAAACTATTTTTAAATTCAGTTTTACAAATGGCATGGTTTATATATAAACATAAGAAATGTAATACTTTTCGACGAAACTGAGCACTGCATTGCTATTCCTAAATTATACATGGCCTGATCACCTATGTCTAATTTAGAAGGAGCCATGCTAGGCTGAATAGTAGTCACCTTAAAAATCTTGATAATAATCAACTTTTTACTTGTATTTATGATAAAGATAAATAAAATGAAATAAAATGAAAAGTAGTTTTAAAAACCTTTATATTTCATGCAAGTAGCGCAATTTCTATGCATCCGCATATGTTTTCTTACCTTTTCTTGAACGAATTACGCGCTTACGAATACGTTTTTACTCGGCAATCATTTTTCCACTTGTTACTTCATTTTGTCTTGTAACTGATTTCTTTTGACCGTTCGTCTAATTACTGACTGTTGATAAATGACTTGAAAGTCTCAATGTTTTATCCTTCCTTCTCGTCCAATCTTCTTTTATGCGACTGGGTAGATCTTTGGAATGTCTCCGCACGTGAATAATGAATTATCACTAGAGTGATTCCGTCTATCCGGGATGACGTCCGTCACTCTCGTTTGTCTCGAAATCCACTCTTGTGAACCGTGCTTTGACTTTTCTCTTTAAACACTAACATCGTTCATTTGATTTGTTTTAATTACAAGTGATTATTAGGAATTTTATTTATTAAAATTTTTGCATGGATCTTCTTTCCGATCATGTATCGACCACCGCTAAGTTAACGAGCTGATATTGGTGAACCATCAACCGCACTAACAAAATTGACAACTTGTTTAATCTATTATTTCTTATCGTCTTACCATCAACGCCTTCATTTTATTATTCTCTTTAAGAATTCATACGACATTTGCTTCGTCCCCTTTTGTACCGCTGATTTCGTACTAATTGTTGACCATTATTTCCATTCGTATTCGTTTGTTATGTTGTCACATTTTGAAACCCGAATATATCCCATATTTATTTTGAAATAATAAACACCTTTATGTATTTCTACAACGTATTATAAAAATTTTATGGAACTTTTATACATTTTCCAATGATTTTCAATTATCGAAATCACCATCATAAGAAAAAGGTCAAATTTATACATCATATTTTGTATAACTAAAACTAATGTTAAAATGAAATTATGCTCTATCTTTTGAACTAATTGACTTATCATACTTTACTTTTAATGTAATGAAATTACTGGTTTAATTTATATTCCTAATAATGATTTAATTTGGAAATTATATTTTCTAATTGTAACCACCAATACGAGTTTAATTAGTAAATTCATGTCATTCTTTCAAAGTTTCTTAAGACAACCAAAACAAATTATGAAGCTATTTAACTTCTATTTTAATATATCATCTTTATCAAGAAGGTACCTCAACTGAGTTTTAAGGTAATACAAATCCAGGACGGATAATTGTCACAAACATTATTTTTATGTTAATATTTAATTCTTTCTTCGCTCTCATTTTTCTAGTATTGGGAATTATTATGTTTTACGGTTACGTGAGTCGAGATCCCTCGTCGATCGTCAACCTTAAATCATTTTACCACATCTTGTCTGTTTATGCGTTTATTGAATTCATTTTTATCTCGTTTTGTTCCTCATATTGAAGATCACTATTTTAATCTGAGTTTAAAATGAATCTCGGGAAGCAGTGTATAAGAAGAAACGATAAGTGTCACCAGGATTTATGCGTGTACTTGTGGAATGATTGAGGACCGAATCTCTTAAGGAATGGAGTTAATAAATTCGTTACAACCTCGAGGAGTATGTTGAAGCCGACACCGCAAGTGGAAAGACTCTTGTGATCAAGTGGTTATTATCAAGGGTTCGTTCAAGGTTTTCTCGATGATTAACGATGGAAATCTATACTTGATGTTATTGTTCGACCTTTTATTTTTATGTACTTATGTGGTATGTGATCTAGTCAAATGATCGTAAGTTGTGAGAACTTGAGACGGCATCATCCGATGACGTTCGATCATGTAGAACATATATTATGTAATATCTTTTTGACTTTCAACGACGATGTTTATTGAGACTTTAATGCGCGTTGGCGAAAGTAAGATGGTGTCTTTGTATTATCTTTTGAGTGAGGACCCGCGTGTGAGCACCCTCCGATGACGAAAATGTTTTCTTGTTAGTTCTTTTTGATGTGTGTCCATGGCTATCCGGCCGATGGATATCCTTTAAATTACAACCTTCCTTTTTACTGGACTTACCCGAAAATCCTGTCATCTATTCTTGTCGTCAAATTAGCTTCGTGTGATTCATAAAATTTTCATGTGTCGAGCTTGACGGGTGACTTGTGGATAAGGACTTATTTATTCCTTTTTGGTGAGATACAACTTGAAGAAAAGTTGTGTTTTGTAAAAGAACCAGTGGAGATCGTGGATCGAGATTCACGTGGGAACGTGAAGACTTCTTTATAAGGAATGCCGTCATCCTTCCGGGTAGTGATCAACTCGTGTATGAGGTGAGTTGAGCGTCGGGACGTCGCTCCCTTAAGGTGGTGAGGATGTAAAATCCGTAAAAATAAGGTCATAATTTAATTCTATTTTCAATTATTTTTAAGTATTTTATAACGTTAAATATTATTATGTTTAACGGTTTAAGTTGAAACTGATATTAAATATTATATTTTAATATTTTGACGAGCAACGAGGACTACTAGTGATCGCGATACCGACGGATGCCAAAAATTTTATATTTTATTATCAATAGTTTCGATATTTAATACTTTCGATGATATCGTTTCAATTACGTATCGAGTCGTTATGTTATTATTTTTCGTGTGCGTTTAAACTTTTAAAAAAGTACAATCTAACATTTTCAGGTAGTGAAATATTTTCTCGTATAATATTTTGAAAGTTATTTTTGTGTTGGTTGACGAACTCACAATTTACGGATTTAAATTTGGGCTTACGTGCATAATTTAGCGTCCTTTACGACTAAACCGGAAACCTTAGGATTACGTATTTACGTTTTTGAACTCTTTTTTTATGAGACAATTTTTATTGGATTCGTTTTGTAACGTTGATTTATAATTTATAAAAACGTTTTTCGTGAAACGACCCGAGGGCACGCAAATCGAGAAAACTAGACTCGAGGAATACCCGTAAACTAGTGAGATGGGACAAAATACATTGTCCCACCCCACTAGCTAGCTTGGATGGCACCAACATGACACCACAACCATATGTGGCATCATGTTAGCTAAACACTTACAAGTGTAAGCAAAGCTTACACCTTAAGCTTAGTTCTTTCCCACTAACTCAAAACCACTAGCAACTTTCACACATACCATTTACTTACATGCAAAACTCTCTCAAATCCTCTCAACCACTTCACCCTTGCCATCCATATTGAAGCTACAAACACCCCTTTTGATCTTTTCTAGCCATAAAATACATGTTAACTAGCTCTATCATGGAGTTATCTTGAAGCCTTGATCATTTGGTGGCCAAATTAACAACATTGGAGGTTATTTGCTTGTGTCCTAGGTCTGATTTCCCAACTATTGTTCTTGGTGTTTGATGATCTTGGAGTTACTTGTGGTGTTCATCAAGTTCTTGTCTTCCAAAAACAAGAAATACACTTGGTTGGTAAAGAAGATCATCCTCTCCATTTTCTCTTGTTATTTTTGTAAAGAACAAATGTATTTTCTTTATTATTGTATATGTATATGATGTATATATGATGATAAAAATGTTGTGTGGGGATCAAGTGTTAATAAATATGCTTAAAAAGGTTAATAACTATAAGAAATAAGGCTAAAATCATGCTTATTTAGTTGGCTGTATAAAAACAGTATATAACTAAAACTTGAACTGATAAAATTGCATGGTATGATACATTTACAGTAATTACAAGATGTTATACACATGTGAGAGTTGGCCATGCAATGGAATCAATATAATGAGTGAGATATGATCAAAACAAATTGGGTGTTCTAATCTGAATAAGCAATTTTGTAGGGACTGTTAAGGCAAGATAAACTTAAAATGAGCAGTAGCTATTGCTAAGTTAAATGTAGCACATAATATGAAGAACATGTCATCCAAAAATGAGCTTCTAGTTCATTATAGAACTCTAGATATGATAAAAATGGTGAACATGAAGATAAAAAACAGATTTTGAGAATTAATGTTTATTATTATTATATAAGCACTCAAATTTTATTTTATAAAATGTAAAATAAAAACCCACTAACTTATGAAACTTATTTATATAAATATGTAAAAGGTTAATTAAATGGATAAATTATATAAATGGTTATGGAATAATACTTATAAGTAATAAAACTATAAACTTGATTTTTACGACTTTTTCGGCTATTACCGTAAAATTAACGTTTTTCGCCAAATAAAACTTAGACCATCAAACCCATATAATGTAAAGTTTTTAAAAGTCATATACTGATATATAAGTAACTAATACAAGTAAAAACCGATAAACCCGAACTATAGGACATACGGACATTAACGAGCTAACTAAGCATATTGGACTAATAATTGGACTAAATAAGTTAAACACTTATAAAAAGAACTTATTGGGCTTAACCCATTTGGGCCCAACATGGAAAGTATAGATACTGATAATATAGGTATAAAATGGATTAAATAAAGTTAAAGAACTTATACTAAGCTTATTGGACTTAAAATAGGTAAGTAGGTAAAACTAGTAAACTAGTAAAAAGTTACAAAAACGTAAACACTAAAATGAGTAAACAAGGATATATAAACCCACTTGATCATCAACATATGTACAAAATCATCATATGTATATTGTTATTTTGATAAAAGTCATTGGACAAGAGTCTAAGACCGATTATTATTTATATAGGTTTCCGTGACCGAAGCACGGCCGTAGCCGATAATCCGCCTTTCATTATCAACGTGAGTCTATAGCCTCGCTTTATACTAGTTATTAAATGATTTTAAACCCGCGAGGGGGAATACATGTTTTATAGACTTAAAACACAAGATTTTTATGGTATGCTTTGTCCCTCTATGAATGGACCCGTGGTTGCCTTTAAATTGCATTAAGTGATTGCCTTAGTTAAACCCTCAATTATGGACCGTTAATTAACCTATGATGGGTTAACCGCTAGTACAATTAATAGATCTATGGGGGAAGCCGTCCCGGTTTAGTTTTTGTGGACTTGTCATAGAAGCTTAGGCCCGACCTCCACACTGTTTGAGCATATTGTATTGAGAAGTCAGGTATACGGCAATGTACCAATAATCTGGAGGTAACCGACAATTAATAAATCTCTCGTCTTATTAGACTGATATGGGAGTGTCTAAGGGCTCGGTTCCATGAGCTTATTGCAATTTATGCTATATACAATTATCATTGTTGATGAAAATTATTATTTGATGCTTATAAGCATGCCACAAACTTATAATCTTGCTTGTGTTCAAATTGATTTCATAAACCTATAGATTCACTCGGCATTTTTGCTGATTGTTTTACTCACATGTATTTCAGGTAATCAAGAAGTGGAAGCTTGGAGGTCACGGGGAATGAAGTTGTGCACTGCTTTTGTTGTTCAAACTCTTTGATTTATTTATCGTTCCATTTTTAAATCAAACCAATATGTTGTTTTAACTTATCTTTTGGTAACGATTACTTGGGACTACGCTACTCTGACAAATGTTTTAGGAACGATAAATCTAAAACGTCTCTTTTCGAGTCGTTCTTTATAAATTATGTGTTGTTGTATCATTGTTTAGCACCCAAAGATGTATTCCGCTGCGTGTAAATTTGGGGGTGTTAAAGCGTGGCCTAGGAAACTCCTAACTCCCTTAACGGTTTTGGGATGAGGTAGCTTGGCGATGACGTCTACCTTAGTTTTTCGACCTCAATCCCCGCTTTCGAGACCTTATGTCCTAAGACGATTCCTTGTTTACACATAAAATGACATTTTTCCCAATTAAGCACAAGATTGGTTTCTTCACAATGTTTTAACATTTGAACGAGATTAGATAAACACGACGTGAACGAATTGCCAAAAACCGAAAAGTCATCCATAAACACTTCCATCGACTTCTCGATCATATCGTGAAAAATAGCCATCATACACCGTTGAAACGTACCCGGTGCATTACAAAGTCTGAAAGGCATCCTACGATAAGCAAACGTTACATAAGGACACGTAAACGTAGTCTTCTCTTGATCACGAGGGTCAATAGGGATCTGAAAGTAACCGGAAAAACCATCTAAAAAGCAATAGAATTCATTTTCCGCGAGTCGCTCCAACATTTGATCCATGAAGGGCAAAGGAAAGTGGTCTTTACGAGTGGCGTCATTTAACTTTCGGTAGTCAATACACACCCTCCAACCGGTCACAACACGAGTGGGAATTACCTCGTTGTTTTCATTAGGCACAACGGTCATTCCTCCCTTTTTAGGGACACAATAGATTGGGCTCACCCATGGGCTATCGGAGATAGGATAAATCATTCCCGCGTCAAGGAGTTTTAAAACTTCCTTTTTGATGACATCGTGAATTTTGGGGTTTACCCTTCTTTGACTTTAAATTGCGGGTTTGTAGTCCTCCTCCATTAAAATCTTATGAGTAAAAAATTTTGGGTCAATACCCTTAATGTCGGAAATTTTCCATGCAATTGCCCCTTTATGAGCTTTAAGAACTTTCAAGAGCGCGGTTTTTTCATCATTAGCAAGACCTTTTGCAATAATAACCGACAACTTGTCATCACCTTCCAAGAATTCATATTCAAGGTGAGATGGAAGATCTTTCAATTCAAGGATAGGTGGTTCCCTGATTGAAGATTTTTGCTCAACACTCATAACTTCCATCGGCGGAAGAAATGGTGGAATAGAAGTATCACTAATAATCACCTCATCTTCATTGTCGATTTCATTTGAAGTAAAATCGCCTCCTTGGAATGGGGTGAGATTTGGTGTAGAATTAGCAAGAATCGGATCCAAAATAGTGGGATTGCCACTTGACGAGCTATCAGAAAAACCTAACACTTCTTGTGAAAACTCATCGCAAACCACATCAACTAAGTCGATGTGATTGATGGTAGCGATTGCATAAACATGAGAAGGTTTTGAGTTTTGAGTAGCGTTTATAACAAGTTCCTCTTCGTTGAATCTGAAAGTAATAGTTCTAGCATGAACGTCGATAAGCGATCTCGAGGTGTCTAAAAATGGATGACCTAAAATTAGAGGAAATTGAGGATCCGCGGGAATGTCAACTACTATAAAATCAACGGGATATTAGAACTTCCCCACTTTCACGAAAACATCCTCGGCTACTCCACATTCTAAAATCGTAGAATGATCGGCCATCTCGATAGACATGTTCGAAGGAGTAAGAGCCGGAAGCGAAAGCGATTTCCAAATGGAAAATGGCATCAAATTAATGCTCGCACCAAGATCGGCCAAGGCGAGGCATTCTTTCATATCTTGTATGTCACAAGGAATGAGAAACTTTTCGGGGTCACCAACTTTTTCCGGTATGCGGTTAAGATAAACCGAAGAACAATTAGAAAGCTTTGAAAGCTTTTCCTATAATTCATCATACTTTTAAAAGTGGAAGCGAAATGAGGCATATATAACAACGCGTCGGCTAAACTTACATCAAAATGAACTTGTTGAAACATTTTTATAAAAAGCTCGATTTGTTGTTTGTTACGTTCTTGCAATATCTCTTTGTTTCGTCTCGAAGGGTAAGGTAAGGGTGGTGTGGGTTGGACATTAGGCAACGGCCTTGGAATCTTGGGTTCCATGATTGGTATTGGTTCAACCGTAGGTGTGGTTTGAGCGGTACTTCGTGGGCTTGTAATATGCTCCTTTTCGACCATCACCTTGGGCTCTTTCTCGATTTCCTTCTCCATAGAAGTACTTGGACGAGAGATTGGTTCCTTGAAAGTTTTACCACTACGTGTAGTAATAACCTTCATTTCTCCCTTCGTGTTTGCAATGGTATTACTAGGGAGACCACCAGAGGAAGAGGGTTTACACATGATTGCTTCAAACATTTTTGCCATTCGGTCTTCAAATTTTGATTGCCTTAAATCCGCTTTTAACAATTCTTGCTTAATCTCATGTTGTCCTTGTTCCATCTTTTGTTGATTTTTTTTAAGACGTTGAACATTTCCTTCCATTTTATTAGCATGAGTCTTAAGTTCATTAGCAAGTTCGTTTTTAAGCTCGTTTTTTTAACTCGGATCTTAAGCTAATCATCTCACTTTGCATATTATCAAACTTAGCATCATTTGCTTTTGCATAATCCAAAAATTATCCATTAACATTTTTAGTGTGAGCATTTTGAAAACCTTGTGTAGTGTTTTGAAAATCACGGTTTTGGTTTTGATTTGAAACTTGTCCATTCCCACTTTGATAATTCCATTTGTTGTAGTTACGTAAATTTCCCTGATAACCACCATTTTGATTGTGGTTTTGATATTTATTAGCATTTTGATTTGGTGGAGCTTGATTTTGGCGGGAACCTTGGTCGTTATGGTTATAAGTTCTCGTTGCTACGTAAGCACTCGAAGTGTTACCACCGGCGGTAATGCACTCGGAAAGATCATGATTTCTACCACAAGATAAACAAATCTTTTCAACCGCTTTAACCGACGCGGAATTCAAAGCATCTTGTGCTTTCTAATGTGTCATAAGTGTCGAAAACCTATCGAAAAACCGGTTTTCCTCATTAGCTTCATCATGTAAGGCATTAATGTTACGAGACAATGACGACGATGACGAACCCATATTGGCAACACTCGGTGTGTTACGAGTGTTATAAACCTTAGATCTATTCTTGATAATCTTTAAAGCTTCATCGGTCGTTTTGCACAAAAAATTACCACCCGCCGCGGCATTCAAATAATCTCGTTCATGATCATTAAGCCCATTATAGAAAGTATCTGTTTGATGCAATTCCGAAAAATCATGGTGTGGACATTCATGTAACATTTCCTTAAATCGTTCCCATGCCATTGAAAAACTCTCATTATTACGTTGTGTAAACCTTGAAATCTCATTTTTCAAATGTGTTGTTTTAGATGGTGGAAAAAATTGGTTCACAAATTTAGAAACGAGATCACCCCATGTCAAAATTAAATTCGGTGGTTCTTTCTCGAGCCAAATTTTAGCGGGTCCATCTAACGAGTATGGAAACAACATCATCTTAATGGCATCATGTGGAACATCCTTAAACTTGCTAGTTGCGGTGAGACGATTAAAATTCCTTATGTGGTAATGCGGGTTGTCTTTCTCATGACCTCTAAACTTATTTGCTTGCAACATCGACATTAAACCCGTCTTAATCTCGAAATTCTCCGCAGGGATGGCGGGAATCATAATAGCTTCTCCAAAACCCTCGGTGGGTGCTTGAAGCAACTCCATCGTAGTACGGTTAGCCATGATAGCTTCTTGTTCTACAATAGGTTCAACAATTGGAGTTTGTTCTTCAATCAAAGGCTCTTGATTTCCTTGACTTTGACGACGTTTACGAGCTCGTTATGCTTGATTACGAGTTTACATAAACTTGACGAAGAATGAGAGGTGAGCAAAGAAGATTCTTTTTGGGTGTTTTGTGGATTTTCAATTTTTTTGTGTTTTTAATTTTTTTGATTTTGTGTATCTTCGTAGACCACAATCTACCAAATCTCTCCTCGAATCAAACTCTTGATTAAAGAAGCCTCAAAGGAATGAAAACGATCACGTGGAGTGAACGCCTTTGAATGACTTTAGAACTTTGGTGAAAACCAAATTGTTCAAGAGGGTTTAATCACAAAGAAAACCAAGCAAATATATATGATACGTAATAATACTTTGGAAAGCAAAACCCTCGATTAGCCTTCAATCTCAAAATACTCACAAGCAAGCGGGGAAACGAGGCGACGTGAAGCACTTAAGAGCCTTTTTCCTTAGGGTATATTTTATAATACCCGCCTTATACCCGCCTTATAGTTTGTATTTTTTAAAATCGAGCTTCACGAAAGTATTTTTCTATTTTTGCCTTTTTCTTTTTGTTTGAGATTCGAACACAATAATTAGGAGATCAAATCCCAATTAAGGTTTTGTTTTCACACTTTTGGAGATATTTTGATTTTGTTGTGATACTTAATACAATATAGTAATAATAATTTCACAAGAAAAACGAAAAAACCGATAATACGTATTAGTAGAGTTCTACTAATACAAATACTATTTGTGGTTAATATTAAAAATAACAAGACAAATTAATCACGACACACCTCCCCGGCAGCGACGCCAAAATGATTGTAGTGATTTTACACACCTTTAGGAAAAGGAGGTAAATAGGGAAAGTATTAAGTGTTGATTTAGGAAAATCAAACACTAATTACCCAAAGGTGAAAGTTCGTTTCCCAAGGAGGTATATGTGTGTGACTAAAATGCAATGAGATTTGAGATTAATATTTGAAAGAAAGGGATGAGAAAATAGAATCACGAAGACGTGAAATTAATTACTACGACGAATAAAATCAAAACCGTAAAAAGTGCTAAAATAAAAATTAATTCTAAAAATTACCAAAAAATTACCAAAAATCAAAATAAATAAACTAAGATTTTACTAATAATCAAAACTTTTTCAAACCTTTTAATTAATTAAATATTAATTTTTAAATGCTAATTAAAGCCCTAAAAATCAAAATAATTGTTAAAAAGCTCAAATAAAGATTTTTCACTTTGTAAACCTCTAAAATGACCTAAAAAGATTAAGAACTATTTTTATAAATTTTTAAACTAATTAAAACTATTTAAAATGATTAAAATCTATTAAAAACTTAAAATAATTCTAGAAATTAATCAAATGAAGATAAAATTAATCTAAGTGTTGAAAAAAAATCCTATTTTAAAGTATTCAACCAAAGAAAAATATAAAAACTGCAAAAATGCAAAGTTTGAAATTTAATATTAAAATAATATTAAAAATCCAAAAATTATAAAAAATTCTAAAAACTTGGAAACTAGTTTATTTTAACCTAAATAATCAGAAAATGAAAGTGAAATTACAAAATTACCCCTAATGGACCCCTAAATCGGCTAAAAACCAAGACAGTCAACCTTAATGGGCTTAATGGGCCCAAAAAGTCAAAATTGGCCCAAATGACCTGAAAAAGCCCTATCTGACTCAAAATTCAATTCTAAACACAAAAGTCTGAAGGCCCAAAGGCTGGGTTTGAGCTTAACACAGCTTAAATAGTCAACAGCTTATTCTTATTGGGCCAATAAGCCCATTAAGCAATAAGCCAATGCCATAAGCTCTGCTTAAACACACAACCTTCTTTTGAGATGTCTAAGAGATCTATGAAAAGAAATTTTGAAAAATCACACTCAATAAGCCGGAAAAAGCCAAGTAGATTTTCACTAAAAGACAAAATAGTCGACTTAGAGTTCTAGACCACCTCAGACCTTCTAATAAGTTGAAAAACACTCTAAATGATTTAATTAAGACAAATAAACAAAGAAAAGTTCAATAAGCCAAGCCAAATAAGCACAATAAGCTGATAAGCACTTATTTAAAAGTCAAAGTGTTTGGTTTTCTAGTCAAACCTCAAAGTCAAACCCTCAAATGCTCCAGAATGAACAAATGGTTCAAATAAATGACACCTATTACAAATTCAAAGTTTTTTCAGGGTAAAATAAGCTAGAATAGCTTATTGATAAGCACCAGTTGAAATAACACTAGCAGTGGCTAGCAGCAGGGGAAAGGAGTTCCTATTGCTTTGACTATTTGACTTGCTTTTTTAGAGAGATCTTGTTGGATTCATATGGAAACAAGGGCACCCTTGTGATCAGTGAATCACAAGGAGTCTATATCAACAAAGAAATCACAATTTGGTTCACTCAATAAGCCCAGAATAAGCAAACAGTTCTTAGATATTGCATATACCTTGAAAATAAGCAGTTATGAACAAATAAGCAGTTTGAGCATGAATAAGCCAGCCAAATTGAACCAAATGCATACACAAGCTATAATAAAGTCCAATAAGCACAAATAAACTTGTTTCAAGCAATGTATCAAAGTAAATGATTCAAGCACCAAAAGTTACTGATAAGTAAAAGTGATTATCCAAAATCCTTTTGCTGATCTATTTGACCACCAACCCAATTTCAAGCCTTCAAATCCCCTTCCCTGATTAAGTTAACCAAAATTTAGCACTTGTTAACCCTAGTCTACCCTTAGATCTAGGTGTCCCCAAAATTTTAGCCAAAATACCCAAGTAAAACTGATTTTATGACCCTTTGATTGATTTGGTTGTTTCAAGCCACAAAACTTGTAGATTAAGAACACTTAGCACCAGGTAAACATATACCAATCCAATAGAACAAATAAACAACAACCAAGTTGCCTTAGATCCCTTTGAATCAGTTAACCCGAACACCCCTTTGGAATCTGATTTCTCAATCTTCCAAAGGATTGGTATGATTTAACCTTTCAAACAAGATCTAATCAACCCTGACAACACTTAACCAACCTCAGAAACTCAAATCAAACCACAAAACACAGATTCACAATAAATCATGCAAAAATCACCAAATATTCAACAAAAATCAGAAAAATGAAAAAGGAGAGAGATGAAAACCTCCAAGACTTACATCCAAGCCTTGGAATGCTTGAGCTGAGGTGCTAGCAAAACAAGCACTAGCTTCCTTGTACCTGCTAAGATCAACAAACCACAAGGATGAACAAATAACTATGAAATCTGATTTTTTGAAAACAAGAGTTTTATCCCATAAAAACTTTCCTCAAAAACCAACAAATGATAAATTGGAACTCAGATCATAGCTATTCAGATACCAAACTTTTATAAATAACACAAGAGAATTAAAGATTTTCATAAATTCGAACTTTATTTCATAAGAAGGGATTACAAAGAAGATAGCTAAAATCTGGAACAAAGGGGCTCTCACATGTTGAGGCCTCCTTATATAGACGAATACAAGGTATAAACAAGCAAAACCCTAGGCTATGAAATCCCAAAAGTGCCCTTGAAATCTTCTAGACGCATTTGATGTTTGAGCTGTCCAAATTTATCTTGGCTATTCATTTTGTTCTTGGGGACCAAGTAGTAGCTATAGATCGTTGATCTTGGCAGCTAGGATTACTTGGAGAGGAGGGTGTCATGTGATTGGTTGACGTGTGAAATGGTGGGGTGAGATGGTGAGTGGGGATTGGGGTTTTGGGTGTGGGATAAGTTCCTGGTCATGTGAATTAAGCGTGTGCCTGGGTAATTTCATTTTACCCTTTGTTTTAAGTAGGGGTAGTTCTGGGTTCATAAAGGTAAACAGTAACAAGTTTGATCCGAAATAAGGGGGTGTGTTATGTTTGGCGCGTGTTTATTCAGTTTAAACTTTGGGAAATGACAATAAGAGTCCTTGTGTTTTGTCAAAAGTGGTAAATCATGTTTTTTAGCTTACAAACTTGGTTTCCTTTGTTATTTAAGTTTCTAACTTTACACTTTGGCCACAAAACTTTGTAACAAGGTTTATAAGGGTTTGTTTTGCCATTTCTGAATAGTTCAAGGACTGATCTTGGACATTATTGATCTTCAAAGGTCTTCATTATATCTTTGACTTCATGAGGGATCATTATTGAAAATTTAGAATTGATGAGGGACTAAACTTGCCAATTCTTCAAATTTGAAGGACCATTTTGTATTTTTGACAAACTTAAGGGACCAAACTTGTAATTATGAATATACAAGGGTTTTAAGTGTCATTTCTTCATAATTTGAGGATCAATCTTGTACATCTTCAAGTCTTCAAGGGTTTTTCTTGGATAAATCATGAAGTAGGGCCCAGTTCTTTGTAGACTTTGTTTCTCGTGTTCATTTTTCCTTGTTTATTGTGATCTTTTGTCTTTTTCACGATATTCATACCTAAAACACACAAGTAAACAAATACAAGCATATATATGGTAATACTATGACATTTTATGCATTTAAAGCCCGAAGAGAACAATGAGATCATGTATAAATGCCATCTCATCAATGGCAGTCTATGGTAGCATGATGCTTGGATAGCTAATCTATGCCCAAAATCATGTAAAAATCATTCATGTTCAACGGAAGTGTGTCAACAGGACGAACCTTGTCGTCAAACTCTAGGGGAAGGCTCTTGTACACATGGGTTATAAGTACAAAGTCTCTCAAAGGCGTGGAAATATTGAGTCTATTCTCTAGTGGCATGGGGAGTATCCTAACATTCTTGGCATAAGCAGTAGAAATGACCGAGTGAGTAGCACCTGTATCAAACAGAACACATGCAACTTGACCATACAAATACAAGATTCCAGTGATGGTACCTGTAGACTTGTTGGCCTGATCGCGAGATGTCGTGTAAACGCGTCCAGTAGTAGGAGGCGGCTTGGTATCAGCATGTCCTGATGTTCCCTCCATCTCGCCCTTGTGGTAGTCCTTCATGCGATGGCCAGGAAGACCACACTTGAAGCATGCGTCACTGTCGCGGCGACATGGCCCTGGGTGCCTACGATGGCAAGTAGAGCAAAGAGGATGAGTATATCCTCCAGCAGGTGTCCTGACTGGCTGAGAACCTTATAACAACACTATACATGAGACATGAAAATAGGGTACAAAGGACAATGCGAGTAATCTTAAGGTTAAATACCAGTGATAGCTGGACGGTTAGGCTGCGAACCTCTCTGGTTCTGGTCCCTACCGTTACCATGATTCCTGGTAGAAGATGTGCTAATGTGTCAGAATTAAGAATTTTAACATGAATCATAAGAAAATGCGTAAGTATAAGGACCTGCTGCTGTTGGAGTGTCCATCAGTGTTACGGTAATGATCATTACCGCCACCCCTATCCGTAGCAGAACGGTCGTTAGTCTGACCGTTTCCCTTGGGCTGATTAGCCTGCTGCTGAGTAGCCGGCTGAGACCGGTCCCCAGTCTTCTGCCTGGAAGATATAGTTTAAAGAGATGAAATATTGACATATACTGAAAGAATACGGATTGGTTACCGCTTGAATACAAATGTTTACCTCTTATCGGGTCTCTCTGCTTCCCCGAACTCATCTCTCTCCTGCAGCATCTCCAGCTTACGTGCTGCATTGGCCACTTGTGCTACCGTGCTGAACGTAGCACACACCAAGTTGTTTGCGACCGATGTGCGAAGAGCCCACCTGAAGTGGTGTGCCTGCTCTTCAGGAGTACCTGTTGCTGCACCAAGGAAACCAGCTAAGTGAAGAAAGCGCTGCATGAACTCGTTTCTATTCTCCACAGCTCTCTTTCGGATCCTATGGTACTCTCTCTTCAGCTTGTCCTGCTCAGCCTTGGGAAAGAACTGCTCCTTCACCCTATCCCTGAACTGAGCCCATGTCAAACCAGCCACCCAATTATCACCTCCCTTAGACTGCTTCAGTGCTAACCACCAATTTAACACATCACCTTCGAACCGGTAGCATGCCAACCTCGACTTGAAAACTAGGTCACATCCCATAGCATCGAAGATCTTCTCAATGTGAGCCAACCAGCTTTCAGCTTCACTGGGGCTATCTGTTCTCTCTAAAGCTCGAGGACGGAGATTAATGAATCTCTCCAGCCATGTGGCCAATGTCACTGTAGGAGGAGGAGGTACTGGGTGATGCTGCTGATTGTTGGCAGCCTGAACCTCAGCCCTAATTTCGTTCCTCATCTGAGGAAGCATAGCTTGCATTGCAGCTTGGATTGCTGCATTGAGTTGTTCCTGCTCGCGTGTGAGAACCATCTGACAGTATAACATAAAATACGTGATTAAACTGATCGAAACATAAACTATATACATGAAACAAATTTATACCAATAAATCATGAGAAAAAAAAATTTATGCAGGAAATTTATACATGAATGCATGATGCAGTTTTATGAAAACTATTGTATGCACGAGAGTGAACGCCTATGGTCAGTTCACTCAAAACAAAAGACATGGCGAGGGGACGCCTATGGGTCGGTCCCAAATTTAAAAGTTTCGATAAAACACATGCGAATAAATAGGGCCAGTCCTGTACCAACCATTACTTAGTCATAAACCTGTGACAATGACATATATATGTATGCATGAAAATGATGAATGCATGAAAACCGACTGTCAGTTCTAGGAAGACCATAGTGACTACCCACTTATCACAGGTCATGTTTTGAGAGCCTATAGGTCGAAGCCTTGGCTCTGATACCATAATTGTAACACCCCATTTTGATAAATGGAATGTCACACGTGATTATGGCGTGTCATCAAAGCATACAAGGATAAATGTCTAAACATTACATGACCATAAAGGAAATACCGGAATCAAACATCGGTAATCTAAAAGTAGAACTCATCACACACAAACATAAGTAATGTAAATGAAAGGACTAAACAATGTCCATGGAAATGAGTATCAAAGTATAGAATAATGCATAAATTTAAGAAGGCTAGAAAGCTTCCAATCCATATGCACGTACGCTTAAAGTCTACGAGCGTCCCTGAGTACCTGCCGTTTTGGGAACATGAAAAGGAAAACGACAGAGCAATACGCTCACTGCACGGATATACAAGTATAGCATGAATAATATAAGCATATAAACATGAAACAGCGAAAGAAACTAAGTCCTGAATTACCTGGTTATATCTTACTAAAACTGGTTTTAATGTTTGAAAAGCCTTATGTTTATCTTGTAAAAATTGTTGAACATATTTACCATTAGCCAATATAGGTCATGAAATATCAACGTGCATGAATACTTGGAGGGGTGACCTCGTCTTGTAAATTAGAGGGGCTGCCTCTAATTTAATATACCAGTTTTGGGTAGGAGGGATCATCTCCTTGTGAAGGATGAAAGGCACACACCACATTCGCACTGAGTAATCTGCTGAAACATGTATACTAGGATGCACCCATACGCCCCACCTGATAATATAATAAATGGCCAAAAGCTGAAATAGACGCCACGAGCTATCACTCCGCCGTGGTGAAGTCATAACACCAGTGCCTCTAGTGTTATGGTTATGGGACCTCCATAACTAGGTGAAACTGGTCATGCATGTATATGGCTTTAGGTATTCTAATTAAACATAAGCAATTCAAAAACATATAAAACATATACTGGGAAAACAGTTGGCTGATACGGGGAAATCCTAATAAGGAAAGAATGTCCATACTGAAAGGACGGAGAATCCGTACCTCGTGTCCAGTGAACGAAGAAGACGAACGGAAGAGAGTCCTACTTCGGTATCACTAATGCTACATAAATACATACGTATATAAGTATCTGATTACTGAGTACGTAACTGGTTTTTATATCATGTCTTAGCTTGTTTTATATGTTCATGTCATGTTTTACTAATTTAAGCTTTATACTGTGTTTATCATATATTCTGTCTATTCTGATTAAGTATTACTTGTATTTCATGTATTATTATACTTGTTGTGTAATAATAAGTAACTTTCTAAAAATAGCAGGTTTCCTAAAATATAAAGTTTCTAAAACTAGAAAGTTACCAAAAATAGAACGTTTCCAAAAATAGAAAGTTTCCAAAAATAGAAATACTGCTTAAAATAGATAAGTTTCTAAAAATAGAAAATTTCCATAAATAGATTAGCTGCCTTAAATAAATAAGTTTCTAAAAACAGAAAGTTTCCATAATTAGATATAAGCTGGATAATTAAGCTGATTATTTAAGCTTAAGTGTTTTTTGATTAATATTCTAAGTCATGTGATTATATAGTATAGTTTATTAATTATTTCATGTGAATTAAATAAACTATAGGTTAACTTATTTAATTAAATATAACATGATTTAATTAAATAAAAGGTAAAATAAATACTTAGGTTAAAACACGTATTATTATCTATTAATAATATAACCTAAGTCATGTAAATTAATTAATTATAAGTCATGGTTTTAATAATTAATTAATTATATAGTCTAATTAAAAGATAAAATGTTGAGGTTAAAATTCATGTATTAATAATAAAATTAATAACCTAAGTCATGTAAATTAAATTAATCATGTTTATGCTTTTAATTAATTTAATTTAAATCTTGTAAAAATAATATAACTTGTAAAAATATTAAACCTTGAAAAATAACTCATGAACCGCAACGTGTTTAAAACCCATGAACCGGACCCGTAAACATCACCATACCCCGACCTAGGTCGGGGTTTTCCCTTCCTTGCTGCTGCCGTGACCCGAGACCACCCAAACCACCACCAAACCGAGACCATGTGGTCTTGGTGGTGCGAGTAAACCCAAGCCGAGACCCCCTTGGGGCTCGGTTAGGTGTCGGCCAAACAACAAACACCCCTAAACCCATGATTGATTAAACCCCATGATTAGTAACATGTTTAATTACTTGTTTTTACTTAGTTTATTAAAAACCTTCATGATTTTATGTGATTAAATAAATCAAAACATAAAATAAAAGAAGTTAGGGTTTATGCCGATTACTTGAAATCAAGAAGGATGAACACACAACGATCCTTGCACTAGATCAAACACCAAAATCAAACCGAATCACCCTTGTGGTCATGCTAAACCCGACAGCCAAAAGGAACAAAGAAAAGAAAACTAAGGTTTTTCTTATTCTCTAAATTTGTGATAAATGAAACATGTTTTTCCTAAATTCTTTGTTTAAAAAAATTTAATGGGATAGGCCCATGTTTCTTGTTGTAGCCGCGGGTAGGGGCTGATGAGATGGCATTTATACATGATCTCATCGTTCTTTTCGGGCTTTAAATGCATAAAAATGTCATAAAAATACCATATATATGCTTGTGTTTGTTTACTTGTGTATTTTAGGTATGGATATCGTGAAAAAGACAAAAGATCACAAGTTACAAGGAAAAACGGACACGAGAAACGAAGCCGTACAAAGAACCGGGCCCTAATCATGGAATTCTCAACAAATACCCTTGAAGACTTGAAGACAAACAAGATGATCCTCAATTATTGAAGAAATGACACTTAAAACCCTTGTATATTAATAATTACAAGTTTGGTCCCTTA
Organism: Glebionis coronaria; assembly: GCA_025667525.1. Taxonomy (NCBI): domain Eukaryota; kingdom Viridiplantae; phylum Streptophyta; class Magnoliopsida; order Asterales; family Asteraceae; genus Glebionis; species Glebionis coronaria. The sequence continues at coordinate 310,258,574 of CM046880.1, read as the reverse complement.
AGTTTGTCAAAATTACACAAAAGGTCCTTCAACTTTGAAGAAATGGCAAGATTAGTCCCTCAACAATTTCAAATTGTCAATTATGGTCCCTCATCAAGCCAAAGATACATTGAAGACCTTTGAAGATCAAAAATGTCCAAGATCAGCCCTTGAAATATGCCAAAGTTCCAAAATTAACCCTTGAAACACTTTTTGGAAAGTTTGTGCCAAAAATGACAAAGTGTCAAACGTTGATACAAAGGAAATGGACGCTGATGGGTTTTTAAACACAAAAGACAAAAGAAAGAAAGTATAAGGGCCAAAGTTGTTAACTTCAAACATTCAAACACGAATTTGCGCCAAACAACTCCCATTCCCCCAATTTCGGATCAAAAGGACAACTATTCACCTTTTACCAGCCCAGATTTTACACCAACTTAAACAAAGGGTAAAATGAAATTACCCTTACCCACACTTGATTCACACGCCTATAATCTTATCCCAACCTTAAAACACTCACTCCCACTCACCAAATGGCCCCACCACCAAAACCGTTTCACCATCATGTGACAACTTCCTCACCAAGGCTTGCCACGTGTCAAGATCAACAGCCCACATCATTTGCTTCATCACAAAGCTATTTTAAACGGTTTGGATGCATTTTGGACAGCTCACACCAAGAAAACATCTAGAAGACTTAGGGCATTTAGGGAAATTCACATCTAAGGTTTGTGAATAGTGTTTAGCCAGGCATTTGCCTATAAAAGGAGACCTCAACATGTGAGAGTCCCTTTGTTCCAGTTTTAGGCTATTAATCTTTATAATTCCTTTTTAAGCTTAATAAAATTTGAATTTCTGAAATTTGAAATCTCTTTTTGATTTTGTTAAAAGTTTGGTGTTTGAGTAGCCTAATTCTGAGTTCCATTTGATTATTTAGACCTTACTTAACCTTGTGATTAAGGCACGTCTAGGTTTGAAAGGTTTTCAAGGTTCAAAAGCCTTGAAGTCCTTGTTTCTGATTTTGGCTTATTTTTGTGTACTAACCCTTAGCCTTAAGCCTTGAGTTCTTTCAAGCTTGTTAACACCAAGCATGAGAAGGATTCTAAGCCTTTGGTTGAGTTTGTTTGCTGCTTGTGTTGAAGATATAAAGTCCTTGAGGTTCTACTTTGAACCATCAACCAAGGCAATTTGCATCTCCTTATTTGAAGTACCTTGGTCTTGTTCTAGTTGTTGAACAAAGTCAAAGGAGCATTGCTGGCCTTCCTAGGATGTTGTGGAAGGCAGGTATAAGCTCTTGTTAAGATTCCCCTAAAAATTTAATGTTTATGACTGTTTTGGATTTGGTGCTTTGATTTTGAGTATTTGTGTTTGTGCTGGTGATTTATGTGTTTGATTGTGTTAGTTGCTGCCTAGTAAGTGTTTTTGATCATTAAAATTAGTAGGTTATTAGAAGAAATCACAAGTTTCTTTGTTAAGTGGTAGATTAAGGAGTGTTTGGGTCTACTGCTTGAGTTGGATTTGTGGCTTGTTAAGTGTTTGTTTGTTGTATGCAAGTATTGGTATCTGTTATTTGGGTGCATATGTTCATCTGTTTACAGGTTTTGTGGGTTTGAACACATTGATTCTTGAATTGGCTATAAAAACTTCATAACTTGGTAAAATTGGCTAGGATTTTTAGGACACCTAGATCTAAGCATAGGTTAGGGCTAACAAGTGCTAAATCATAGTTAATCACACCAGGGTAGAAGGATTTGAGGCTTGAAATTGGATCAAGTGTCAAGTATATCAGCAAACTTGTTTCTGCATATGTTCATTGTTCATCAGTAACTTCTAGTGCTTTGATCTTGCTATTTACTTTGATTCAGTGTTTGATTCTTGTTGCTTTGTGTTTATTGTTAGTTTATATAGCTTGTGTATGCATCTGGTTAAGTTTGGTTGGCTTATTTTGCTTAAATCTGCTTATTAAGTGCTTAACTGCTTATTTGCTTATCTAGAGCATATCTGTGAACTGTTTGGCTTATTGTGGCTTATTGTGTGGATCATTTTGTGATTTTATTGTTGCTGTTGACTCCTTGTGGTTCACTGATCACAAGGGTGCCTTTGTTTCCAATTGAATCAAACCAGAACTCTCAAATAAACTTGGTCAATTAGTCAAAGCAGTGGGAACTCCTTTCCCCTGCTGGTTACCACTGCTAGTGCAATTTTGGTGTCAGCTTATTTTAACCAGCAACAACTTTGTTTTTGTAATAGGTGCTCATATTTTGACCCATTTGTTCATCCTGGAGCATTTGGGTTGTTGACTTTTAGGTTTGACTAGAAAACCAACTCATTTGACTTTTACATAAGTTCATTTGTGCTTATTCTGGCTTATTGCTTGTGCTTATTGGATATTTGTTGATTGATATTTCTTATTGAGTCCATTTGAAAGCCTTTGCAAGTTGAATCAGCTTCTGAGGTGCATTATTTCTCAAAAACGACTATTTTGTCGTTTTGTGGATTTTTGCTTTTCTATTTTCTGGCTTATTGAGTGAGCTTATTGGAAATTTCTTTTGACAGATCTCTTAAGCATCCTAAAAGAGGGTTGTGTGTCAAATTTGAGCTTATGGCATTAGCTTTTGGCTTAATGGGCTGAAAAGCCCAATAAGAATAAGCTTTGTGTTCAATAAGCTGTGATAAGCACATTTTCAGCTTTTGGGCCTTTAGAGTTTTGTTCTTAGAATTAAATTTTAAGTCAGATAGGGCTTTTCCAAGTCAATTGGGCCAAGTTTGACTTTTTGGGCCCAAAAGCCCATTTGTGTTGACTGAATTTGGATTTGGCCCATTTGAGGGCCCATTAGGGGTATTTTGGTAATTTCACTTTGATTTTCTGATTATTTAGGTTAAAATAAACTAGTTTGCAAGTTTCTAGAATTTTTTATAATTTTTGGATTTTTAATATTATTTTATTATTATTTTATTATTATTTTATTATTATTTTTAAAATTTAACATTTTCCAACTTTTTACATTTTTCTTAGGTTAAATACATTAAAATAGGAATTTAGCAACTTTTAGAATAATTTTCTCACTTTTAGATTAATTTTTATAATTATTTTAAGTTTTAATAGTTTTTAAATCATTTTAAATAGTTTTTATTAGTTTTAAAATCTCCAAAAATATTTTTTAATCTTTTTAGGTCATTTTAGAGGTTTATCAATTGAAAAATCTTTATTTGGGCTTTTTGATAATTTATTTGATTTTTAGGGCTTTAATTAGCATTTAAAAATTGAATATTTAATTATTTAAAAGGTTTGAAAAAGTTTTGATCATTGGTAAACTCTTATTTTATTATTTTTGATTTTTGGTGAATTTCTAGTAATTTTTAGAATTTATTTTTATTTTTGTGATTTTTAAGGTTTTACGTCTTAACTTTCTAATAGTGATTTTTCTTGGTAATTTTATGTCTTCGTCATTTTCTCTTCTAATCCCCTTCTAAACCAATCATTAATCACAAACATTTGACAAGTTTTTCACACACATATACCTCCTTGGGAAACGAACTTTCACACCATTAAGGGTCATTAGTGTTGATTTTCCTAAATCATTACTCGATACTTACCACTATTTACCCTCCTTTTCCTAAAAGAGGTGTAATTTACCACAATCAGGGGCCCACATAAGGGTAACCCGAACCATTCTCGTGTCTAAAATATAAGTTTGTTCTCGTGTTCTTAATTTACGTGATTTAATTAGTTATCGATCGTGACTTAATATATTTATTCGTGATCGTAATAAATATACATACATACGTAATATTAGCTCGTGATTAATTACGTTCATGATTTCATGTTCGTATGTTCGTGATTATAATTATTATTGAAATAACTATCGTGTGTTAATACGTAATAAATACTTATCGTGTTATAACACGTACGTAATACTTGTAATTCTTCTTCATGAAACGTAAACGTGCAATAAAAGGAAAGTTCTAATCATGTACGTACTATCGTAAGGGTACTATTCATGGTAAAAGCATGCGGGTTTTACAACATTCGCCTTGCCGGGATGATACTACAGATTAATGTCATAATCCTTCAACAGCTCTAACCATCTCCTCCGTCTCATGTTCAGTTCACGTTGAGTGAAGATATACTTCAAGCTCTTGTGGTCCGTGAAAATGTCACATGATTATCTATATAAGTAGTGCCTCCATATATTCAATGCAACCACGACTGCTGCAAGTTCCAAGTCATGCGTAGGGTAATTTTCCTCATAAGGCTTAAGCTGTCGTGAAGCATACGCGATCACTTTCCCATGTTGCATGAGAACACAGCCAAGTCCCTTCCCCAATGCATCACTGTAGATTTGAAATCCACCCGTACCAGATGGGAGAGTAAGAATAGGTGCAGATACTAACTTCTACTTTAGGTCTTCAAAGCTCTTCTCTCGCTCTTCAGTCCAGACGAATTTCTCCCCTTTCCGCATCAGTTTGGTCAATGTTAGTGCTAAGCGGGAAAAGTTCTCCACGAACCTACGGTAATAACCAGTTAAGCCTAGGAATCTGCAGACTTCAGTCGCTGATGTCGGCCTCGGCCACTTGGTAATAGCCTCAACCTTCGCTAGATCCATCGTGATTCCTTCTGCTGATACAATGTGACCTAAGAATGCCACCTTGTCTAACCAGAACTCACACTTGGAGAATTTAGCATACAGCTGCTTCTGGTGAAGAATCTGTAGTACTGTACGAAGATGGTCTTCGTGTTCATCAGATCCATGAACACTGTTGGAGCATTGGTAAGGCTAAAAGGCATGACTACAAATTTGTAGTGGCCATAGCGTGTACGGAAAGCAGTCTTGGCGATGTCCTGCTCCTTAACCCGTCGCTGATGATAGCCTGACCTAAGATCAATCTTGGAGAAATGTTTGGCCCCTTGTAGTTGGTCAAACAGATCGTCTATATGTGGTAGTGGATACCTATTCCTGATGGTAATCTTGTTGAGCTCGCGATAGTCTATGCAAAGACGCATACTGCCGTCCTTCTTCTTAACATATAAGACCGGTACGCCCCATGTAGATGTGCTCGGTCGAATAAAGCCTCGTTCAAGAAGTTCTTGCAATTGATCCTTCAACTCCTTCAAATCTATGGGAGCCATGCGATAAGGAGCCTTGGAAATCGACTCAGCTCCTGGGATGAGCTCGATATTAAATTCTACTTCACGTGGAGGCGGTATGCCCAGAAGTTCTTCTGGAAATACATCTGGAAATTCTGACACTATCGGCTGATCCTGAATTGATGGGGATTCAGCATCCATGTCATGAACAGTAGCTAGATAACCCTCGCACCCATGTGACAGTAGTGCACGTGCTTGCAGGGTTGATATGATTTGTACAGACCTGCCGGGTACGAACCTGTTGTGAATGTACTCTGGCGCATTAACATCACCGAAGATGACTCGATATGAATGGCAGTCTATGGTATCATAATGCTTGGATAGCCAATCCATGCCCAAAATCATGTCAAAATCATTCATGTCCAGCGGAAGTGCGTCAACAGGACGAACCTTGTCGTCAAACTCTAGGGGAAGGCTCTTGTACACATGGGTTATAAGTACAGAGTCTCTCAAAGGCGTGGAAATACTGAGTCTTTTCTCTAGTGGCATGGGGAGTATCCTAACATTCTTGGCATAAGCAGTAGAAATGACCGAGTGAGCAGCACCCGTATCAAACAGAACACATGCAGCTTGACCATACATATACAAGATTCCAGTGATGGTACCTGTAGACTTGTTGGCCTGATCGCGAGATGTCGTGTAAACGCGTCCAGTAGTAGGAGGCGGCTTGGTATCAGCATGTCCCGATGTGCCCTCCATCTAGCGCTTGTGGCAGTCCTTCATGCGATGGCCAGGAAGACCACACTTGAAGCATGCGTCACAATCGCGGCGACATGGCCCCGAGGTGCCTACGGTGGCAAGTAGAGCAAAGAGGATGAGTATATCCTCCAGCAGGTGTCCTGACTGGCTGAGAACCTGATAAAAACGCTATACATGAGACATGAAAATAGGGTACAAAGGACAATGTGCATAATCGTAAGATTGAATACCCGTGATAGCTGGACGATTAGGCTGTGAACCTCTCTGGTTCTGGTCCCTACCGTTACCATGATTCCTGGTAGAAGATTTGCTAATGTGTCAGAATTAAGAGTTATAACATGTAAACATAAGAAAATGCGTAAGTATAAGGACCTGTTGATGTTGGAGTGTCGAGCGTTATTACGGTAATTATCACTACCGCCACGCCTATCCGTAGCAGAACGGTTGTTAGTCTGACCGTTTCCCTTGGGCTGATTGGCTGTTGTTGAGTAGCCGGCTGAGACCGGTCCCCAGTCTTCTGCCTGGAAGATACAATTTAAAGAGATGAAATATTGACATATACTGAAACAATACGGATTGGTCACCGCTTGAATATGAATGTTTACCTCTTATCGGGTCTCTCTGCTTCCCTAAACTCATCTCTCTCCTGCAGCATCTCCAACTTACGTGCTGCATCGGCCACTTGTGCTACCGTGTTGAACGTAGCACACACCAAGTTATTTGCGACCGATGTACGAAGAGCCCACCTGAAGTGGTGTGCCTGCTCTTCAGGAGTACCTGCTGTTGCACCAAGGAAACCAGCTAAGCGAAGAAAGCGCTGCATGAACTCGTTTCTATTCACCCCCAGCTCTTTGTCGGATCCCATGGTACTCCCTCTTCATCTTGTCTTGCTCAGCCTTGGGAAAGAACTGCTCCATCACCCTATCCCTGAACTGAGCCCATGTCAAACCAGCCACCCAATCAACACCTTCCTCAGACTGCTTCAGTGCTATCCACCATTCTAACACATCACCTTCGAACCGGTAGCATGCCAACCTCGACTTGAAAACGGGGTCACAACCCATGGCATGTGGCCAATGTTGCTGGAGGAGGAGGAGGAGGTACTGGGTGATGCTGCTGATTTTTGGTAGCCTGAACCTCAGCCCTGATTTTGTTCCTCAGCTGAGGAAGCATAGCTTGCATTGCAGCTTGAATTGCTGCATTGAGTTGTTCCTTCTCGCGTGTGAGAACCATCTGACAGTATAACATAAAATACATGATTAAACTGATTAAAACATAAACTATATACATGAAAAAAAAATTATACCAATAAATCATGAGAAAAGTATTATGCAGGAAAACTAGTACATGAATGTATGATGCAGTTTTATGAAAACTTTTGTATGCGCGAGAGTGAATGCCTATGGTCAGTTCACCCAAAACAAAAGACATGGCGAGGGGACGCCTATGGGTCGGTCCCAAATTTAAAAGTTTCGATTAAACACATGCGACTAAATAGGGCCAGTCCTGTACCAACCATTACTTAGTCATAAACCTGCGACAATGACATATATATATGTATGCATGAAAATGATGAATGCATGAAAACCGACTGTCAGTTCTAGGAAGACCATAGTGACTACCCACTAATCACAGGTCGTGTTTTGAGAGCCTACAGGTCGAAGCCTTGGCTCTGATACCATAATTGTAACACCCCATTTTGATAAATGGAAATGTCACGCGTGATTATGGCGTGTCATCAAAGCATACAAGGATAAATGTCTAAAACAATACATGACCATAAAGGAAATACCGGAATCAAACATTGGTATCCCAAAAGTAAAACTCATCATACACAAACATAAGTACTGTAAATGAAAGGACTAACAATGTCCATGGAAATGACTATCAAAGGATAAAGAAATGCATAAAGTAAAGAAGGCTAGGAAGCTTCCAATCCATATGCGCGTACGCTTAAAGTCTACGAGCGTCCCTGAGTACCTGCCGATTTAGGAACATGAAAAGGAAAACGGCTGAGAAATACGCTCAGTGCACGGATATACAAGTATAGCATGAATAATATAAGCACATAAACATGAAGCAGCGGAAAAGACTAAGTCCTGGATAACCTGGTTATATCTTAGTAAAACTAGTTTTACAGTTTGAAAAGCCTTATCTTTATCTTGTAAAAACTGTTTAACATATTTACCATTAGCCAATATAGGTCATGAAATATCAACGTGCATGAATACTTGGAGGGGTGACCTCGTCATGCAAATTAGAGGGGTTGCCTCTAATTTAATATACTGGTTTTGGGTAGGAGGGATCAGCTCCTTGTGAAGGATGCAAGGCACACACCACATTCACACTAAGTAATCTGCTGAAAACATGTAAACTAGGATGCACCCATACGCCCCACCTGATAATAATAATATGGCCAAAAGTTGAAAGGGACGCCACGAGATATCACTCCGCCGTGGTGAAGTCATAACACTGGTGCCTCTAGTGTTATGGTTATGGTACCTCCATAACTAGGTTAAACTGGTCATGCATGTATATGACTTTAGGTATTCTAATTAAACATAAGCAATTCAAAAACATATAAAACATATACTGGGGAAACAGTTGGCTGCATACGGGAAATCCTAATAAGGAAGAATGTCCATACTAAAAGGACGAAGAATATGTACCTCGTGTCCAGTGAACGAAGAAGATGAACGAAAGAGATAACTACTTCGGTATCACTAATGCTACATAAACACATACGTGTATAAGTATCTGATTACTGAGTACGTAACTGGTTTTATATCATGTCTTAGCTTGTTTTATATGTTCATGTCAGGTTTTACTGATTTAAGCTTAATATTGTGTTTATCATATATTCTGTCTATTCTAATTAAGTATTACTTGTATTTCATGTATTATAATACTTGTTGTGTAATAATAAGTAACTTTCTAAAAATAGGAGGTTTCTTAAAATAGAAAGTTTCCAAAAATAGAAAGTTACCAAAAATAGAAAGTTTCCAAAAATAGAAAGTTTCTACAAATAGAAGGTTTCAAAAATAGATTTACTGCTTAAAATAGATAAGTTTCTAAAAAATAGAAAGTTTCCATAAATAGATTAGCTGCCTTAATTAAATAAGTTTCTAAAAATAGAAAGTTTCCATAATTAGATATAAGCTGGATAATTAAGCTAATTATATAAGCTTAAGTGTTTACTGATTATTATCTAAGTCATGTAATTATATAGTATAGTTTATTAATTATTTCATGTGAATTAAATAAACTATAGGTTAAAGTATTTAATTAAATATAACATGGTTTAATTAAATAAAGGTAAAATACTTAGGTTAAAACATGTATTATTATCTATTAATAATATAACCTAAGTCATGTAAATTAATTAATTATAAGTCATGGTTTTAATAATTAATTAATTATATAGTCTAACTAAATGATAAATACTTAGGATAAAATTCATGTATTGATAATAAAAATAACTTAGGTCATGTAAATTAAATTAATCATGTTCATGTTTTCAATTAATTTAATTCAAGTCTTGTAAAAAAAGTAACTTGTAAAAATATTAAACCTTGTAAAAATACTCATGAACCGGACCGTGTTTTAAATCTAAACATACGTGAACCGGACTCGTGTTTTAACCCATGAACCGGACCCAAAATACACCACCATGCCCCGACCTAGGTCAGGGTTCCCTTCCTTGCTGCTGCCGTGATACCATCACCACCAAACCGAGACCATGTGGTCTCGGTGGTGCGAGTTAAGCCAAGCCGAGACCCCCTTGGGGCTCGGTTAGGCGTCGGCCAAACAACAAACATCCCTAAACACTTAATTGATTTAGACCCCATGATTAAATAACATGTTTATATCTTGTTTTTAATTAATTATTAAAAACATTCATGATTTTATGTGATTAGTAAATCAAAACACAAAAAGAAAAAGGTTAAAAGTTATACCAATCACGTGAATCAATTAAGGATGAACACACAACGATCCTTGTAATAAATCTAACGCCAAAATCAAACCGAACACCCCTTTGGTGATGCTAAACCCGACGGCCAAAGAAGGAGCAAGGAGAAAATCTTTTAGGGTTTTTCTTGTTTTCACAATTTTGTAAATATGAAACTAAGTTTTCTCCTTTTCCATGTTTAGTAAATCTTTAATGGGCTAGGCCCTTTTGGTCTTGTGTGTCCGCGGCTATGGGGCCCACCTAAGGGTAACCCGAACACTTTCCGTGTCTAAAATATAAGTGTGTTCTCGTGTTCGTAATTTACGTGATTTAATTAGTTATCGATCATGACTTAATATATTTATTCGTGATCGTAATAAATATACATAGATACGTAATATTAGCTCATGATTAATTTACGTTCATGATTTCATGTTCGTATGTTCTTGATTATAATTATTATTGAAATAATTATCGTGTGTTAATACATAATAAATACTTATCGTGTTATAACACGTACGTAATACTTGTAATTCTTGTATGTGAAACGTAAACATGTTATAAAAGGAAAGTTCTAATCATGCACGTACTATCGTAAGGGTACTGTTCATGGTAAAAGCATGCGGGTTTTACACAATGTCAGGTGAGATTCGTCTGATGAAATCATTGCTGATGGAGTAGGGAGCGGTTTACTGAGGTTAACATCCCCGTACAGAACAGTTTCCATATCTTCTCCTCCACCTTCTAGAGTTTGGTCTTCAAAATCATAGCTGAAATAATCCCTTACTTTTTCATCATCTTAGATTGATTTGTTTTTTGGGCCTTCTTCTTTTCTGGTTTCTTGCTCTTCTTCATCAGTTGAGCTGTCTGGATTTCCAAAAGCTTCATAGGCTATTTCTTCAGGAGTCTTTGATCTAGAACCACTACCTTTTTTTCTTAGCAAGTTTTTCCAACCGACTCTTCTAAAGTGCTATTCTCATTTTTTTGTCTTCAGACATTGATGTTGTGGTATCTTCTTCCTCTGCATCTTCATCATGGAGTTACTCTTTCCCTTTAGCCTTGCCTTTAGCTTTGGGTGAAGAAGTCTTTTAGCGCTTGGCAATGTTTTTCTTCCTTTTACCCTTTTGCTTAGCAGATGGATCTTCTTTTGACATGTTCATCTGTGCTTCAATATCCCTGAGCATTTGTTTATATGGTTCACTATCCTTGATCCCTTCATTGATCATGACATCAGGCACTAGAGCTGGACGCAGTGAGTATTTTGTGGAAATACCGTCAACATTCATATGATCCATCACATAGTCTCTATCTGGTGTATGGTAGAAAAAGTTCCCACGCTTATCGATGGATGGCGTACTCTTCATGAAATGATTGATGACGAGCTTTGTAAATCGTGGAAATGGAAGATGCATAGACTTCTTCTTGGTGTTAGTTAGGTAGCAAAATTTATCCCAAAGTAGTAGGGCATAATCCACTTTAGCTCCAGTGTAGAGACCCCAAAATATATGAGCCCGAGGGGGTCTCATTGTGTCTGATCCACTATACTTTGAAGTGAAGCACTTGATAATGATGGTGAAAATTGCTTTCCACGGTTTCCCGATGTGAGAAGTGAGAAACTGAGACAGATTACGAATCTCTCCCTCATAGTTCAGAGATCGAATTACTCTAAGCATCTCTATTGTCTCTGGGTTAGGCACATGATGTTCTCCTTTTGCTAACTTAGGGAACTTGAACAGTTTCCTGAATTGACTCAAGTAAAGCATCATTTTCTTCTTATTGATCATGAAGGTAATAATCTTCTTAGATAATTGTTTTCCCTATGAGATTGATGTTGTTGCCTAAAACTCGTGCATATAAACTTCAGGGACTGATGCGGTGGCTCTTAAGGCATCCTTCAGTGGTGACATGTCCAGGATATCCATTACGACTTTGAAGGCTGCAAAAATTGGATCAAACTCGTCTTTCAGATGGAAGTTGTTCTCTACAGGTGGCAGCCTGTCACTGAGTAGAACAAGTGCAAGATCTAGCTGTATCTGTTGTTCTTCGGTGATCGACATTTTCTTGTTTAGATAAACAACATATGCAAATGATATATAAAGAATTATATATATCATACATCATGTAAGAATTTTTGCATGGAGAAACGTGTCAAGTCACATAAATGTACTTGATGACGGTATCTAAGAATAAATCCTAAGTCATTTATACTTATCATATCAAATGGTGTCGGATTAAACTTAGAGTAACATGCATTATGTCAAATTCGAGAAGAATCAACACTTAGCAATTTTTTTGTTTCAAAAATTTTAATCTCACAATGTCAATTAGTTCCACATATCGCAATGTCTATTAGTCCCATTTTCCGCAATGTATAGGTATGCACTTATTGCAATGTAAGTAATCATGATGGTTTCGCAAAGTCAAGATTTTCTACATGTCGTAATACAAAACATTTCGCAATATCACATGTGTCGCAATATCCATCGCAATACTTATCGCAATATCACATGTGTCGCAAATGAAAGTCAAACATTTCCATCGCAATATCCATCGCACTCCCATCGCAATACCTATCGCAATAATCAACCTATCGCAATGACAACCTATCGCAATGCCAATATGTCGCAATGGCAACTTGTCGCAATGACAACCTGTCGCAATAATAACCTATCGCAATGTCAATAGATCCCATGTATCGCAATGTTTATCAGCCAAACATGTCGCAATGTCCGTCGCAATACAATATCCATCGCAATGTCACTAGTGGCATTTCGCAATGTTCCTGACAGATATTACGAGGCAAATCTGTTTGGTTTGATTACGGGTTCGATACAATGATTTAAGCAAAACCAAGCACTATCCTATGTTCATCTATCCAAAACCCACGATACCCCTCAATCAATTTCATGTTTGATCAGAAAACGTATCAAAACCCTAATCTTAATTAAACGAGATATAGGGTTCGTTTTTAATGAATAACATAAATGAGAAACATAGATAAGCATATATGATTAGTACCTAGATTTGGATGTAGGATCACAACAACTAATCAAAGAGATATCAAAGCTTGGGATTCAACAATGGCGGTAGAGACAGGGTTAAGGTTTATGGATTGCGAGAAGTGAGAGACACAGGGGGGTTGACTTTGCTCAAAAATAAAACCATGTTGCAATGTTTGCAAGTTTGGTCCCCCCCCCCTCCCCTTTTTAAAATATTTCTTAAAACTTGTATGAACAAGTTAATAAAAAACATTACCCCGTAACCTCTTATCTTTCATGAAAACACGATCACACGACTAACGCTTTGATCTTTATAACTTAAGGCATGTGAGAAGTTACCTAAGGCCAATTTAATTCCACATAAGGCACACATAGCACATAAAGAGGACATACATCGTATTGCATTTTTCTGAAAGTACTTTTTGAAGACCAATTTGAAATCCAAGACAAAATATATTTTCTCCCCCTTAAACTCTGACCCGTTTTCTATTTAAAGAGATGTAGTCATTGTTTAATGAGTCAAACACCTATGAAGATGTTTTTGTTAAGTGATTTTTAAGAAACGATTATGATGGCAATAAGATTTCTCTTATTTTAACAAAATAAGTGAACTGAAGCGTACACGAATTTGTGTTAGACCAAGTTATAAAGTAAACTTGATCCCTTACAAGGTTTTAAAGTAAACCTTGCCCAAGAAAATTAATTCTCGTTGTGAGCCAACGTTTTTAAAAGAAATACGTTACTTAAATGCGAAAAGCGGGTTGCAGTCAGAAATAACCACAAGCAATATGGGCATGTTTTAAAATATGTACAAATTTTATACGACTCTATTTATGGCATCGTGTCAATTTTAATCGACATTTCTAAGGCCGTAAACATTACCGTACTAAAAGACATGCCCGATTTAAAATGTAAAATATTTTTGGATTTTCTTGATTTTATATTTTTTATGGTTTTTGAAGGTTTTATATTTTTGTATTTTTCTTTTTTGGTGGTTGATATATATACGATAATATACATGATCACGATAAAAGGATACTCGAGAATAGTTTACCACCACTATTTTGCAGATTCTTCTGCCAACTCCTGAAGAGTCGCCGGTGAGAATGATTTTATGCCCAGCTTGTCGATCAAAAACTCGATACGTCCTCGATCTAGAGCCTTTGTGAATATATCCACCAGCTGATACTCAGTGTTGACAAAATACAGCTCGATCACTCCATTTCCACTTGCTCTTTGATGAAATGGTAGCGTATGTTAATATGCTTCGCCCGGGAGTGTTGAACATAGTTGCAGCAAAGGGCAATGGCGCTTTTGTTGTCACAGTATATTAGTATTTTGTTGAATCCAAGACCGTAGTCATTTAATTGTGATCTAATCCATAGAACTTGAGCATAACAACCGGACATGGTAATGTATTCAGCCTCTGTACTGGATATCGCGACACTTTTCTACCTTTTAGATGCCCAACTAATCAATCTATCTCCAAGAAGTTGCACACTGTCAGAAGTGCTACGTCTAGTATCTTGACACCCAGCATAATCCGCATCTTTATAATATATTAGTTCAATAGAGGAGTCCTTTGGATAACATATACCAAAATGAAGTGTTCCTTTAAGGTACCGAAAGATCCTTTTCACAACATGTAAGTACTTTTCGGTAGGTCGAGCCTGATACAGGGCATACATGCATATAGCAGATTGCAAATCAGGCCTGCTAGCAGTCAGATAGAGAAGGGTGTCGATCATTCCACGATAAAGTTTAGGATCGACAGCAATCACATCCCTATCCTCATCCAACTTGGATCTCTCCACCATTGGAGTATCCAGGGGTCACAGTTTTCAAAGATTCAAGAGCATATTTAGACTGATTAATGAAGATGCCTCTGGGATTTTGAGAAATTTGTAACCCTAAGAAAAAAGAAATTTTTCCCATCATCGACATCTTAAAACGTGTGGACATAATTTTCTCAAAATGGTCAAACAGTCTTTGAGTAGTGGCAGCATATATTATATCATCAACATAAATTTGTACCAGTATCATGCCGTTGCTTTCCTTGAGAATGGACAATGTCGGGTCCACTTTCCCTTTATAAAAGCCTTCCGATATGAGATAAGACGATAGGAGATCGTACCATGCGCGTGGAGCTTGTCTCAACCCATAAAGAGCCTTCTTAAGCTTGTACACATGATTAGAATACTCCGGGTTGAAAAATCCATTCGGCTGACTAACATAGACTTCTTCCCTTAATTCACCGTTAAGAAATGTCGTCTTAACATCCATTTGGTAGACGATCATATTCATGTGAGCAGCATAAGCAAGGAATAGTCTAATCGCCTCTAATCTTGCAACAGGACCAAAGGATTCTTCAAAGTCAATACCCAATGCTTGTTTGTGACCTCGAGCAACCAATCTAGACTTGTTCTTTAAAACTCCACCCAACTCATCGAGCTTAACCTTTAAAACCCACAACCAAGTAAGAATGTCAACTTTGTCGGGTAAAGGAACTAATTCACATACTTCAACTCGTTGAAATTCTTTAAGTTCCTCTTGCATGGCTTCAATCCATGAAGATTGTGTCATTGCTTGTTGCCAAGTTTCAGTTCCTTCTCGCAGAGAAACGCATCAAAGTAGCAATATAATACGTTCTCTTGTAGTTGATGGCGTGTTAAAACTGGTCGATTGATGTCGCCAATAATATTACGGATTGGGTGATCCTTTGTCCATTTAGTGTTGTGATTTTCAATCCGTGGTGGTCTGGAGTGAACGATTGCATGAGTTTCCTTTGAGGTAGACGCACCGTTAGGGTTTTCGGGTATTTGTATACCAAAGAATGGAAGCTCTTGTAGGTGAGCAATTTCCAAATCATGATCATCATAATCCTCTTCAACATCATCAGGAACGAATGAGGGTGTTTATTCGGGTGTAGTTTGAGAATTGTTGGGGGATGGTGCATTCGTTTCAGTAGTGACTGTAGATGCATCGGACTGATTTACATTATCTTGAGCAACAACTTCGGGAATCGGAGCTACTACTGCAGGTGCTAGAGAATCATCACGTGGAGGATCAAGGAATTCATCAAAAATAGGTTGGAATAACTCATCCCACTCGAGCCTTTTAGGTGGTGTTAATGATGGAGAAGTAGAATTGGTGGGAGTTAATCCGGAACTAATAGTACCGGTTACCATCTCATGAAGTGCGGGTTCAGAGCTGCGTTGCTCAGAAGCCATCGCTGTCAGCTCATCAAAATTGACATCAGTAGTTTCTATTATCTTGCCAAGAAGAAGGTTGTAAATCCGGTAAGCTTTCTTTGCGGGTGAGTAACCAATGAAAATACCAATATCAGCCTTCGGTTGAAGTTTGCCCAAATTTTCACTATTTGTATTTGGATAACAAAGTGCACCAAACACATGAAGAAAGGATATATTAGGTTTACGTCCATGAAGAAGCTCATATGGTGTTTTTCCATGGCACTTACGAATGATAGAGCGGTTTTGGGTATAACATGTGGTTGCCACTGCTTCAGCCCATAAGAATAAAAGAGCATTCTAATATATCAACATAGTTTTAGCAGCTTCCATAAATGTACGATTACGTCTTTCCACGCCACCGTTTTGCTGTGAAGTGCGAGCAACTGAAGTTTCATGTGAAATACCGACCTCTTCATAGTAGTCTCATAGAGTCTGATTAACGAACTCAGTTCCATTATCAGTTCGAATGCGGCGAATAGTAGCATTAAGACGCACTTGGATCATCTTAAGAAATTTGATAATAAATTCTGGTGCTTGATCCTTTGTCGCTAAGAACTTGACCCATGTAAACCTAGAAAAATCATCCACCATGACGAGGATGTATTTCCTACCACTCACACTAGCCGTACGCATTGGCCCGTAAAGATCCATATGAAAAGATGTAGAATTTCATGGTTGGTGTCTTCAGCTTTAGGTTTGTAAGACTTCTTGGTGCTTTTCCCCAATTAACCCGCGGAACATAAATGATCCTTGTTAAACTTGAGCTTTTGAAGACCACGAACAAGTTTGTTTTTAGCCAAATGATTAATTACATCAAAGTTAAGATGAGATAACCGTTGATGACACAAACATTACTTGGTCTTAGATGCTTTAGAGAGAAGGCATACTGGAGAAGCGGCCATCATGTTTTTAATGGACAGTGTGTAGAGATTATCCCCTCGAAAACCTTTTAACAAATCATTTCCTACAAGTCACGGATGAAGCAAGTATGTTGTCGAAAAGCAACCTCAAGGTTTGAATCAAAAAATGTCCCACTGAGAATAAGTTATGACTGAGTCCTTCCACATAATACACCCTTGAAATCGTGACATTCCCATTCTGATATTCGCCATAACCCATGATCTTTGCAATATGGTCATTACCAAATTTCACCGTCCCGAGAAACTTGTTGACGAAATTTTTGAGCATCGAGCGATCTCAGGTCATGTCCTTTTAGCACCCAGAGTCCAAGTACCAGAGGATGATTTGGACCACCTGAAAATATCACCAGACAAAGACGATGTATCGAAATATAATGGTTCCTCTGTGTTATCAGGTACAGATATAGTTATCTTAGATTTTCTATCAGAAGAGTTCTTAAGTTCCCAAATTTTCTTCCTAGATGTCGGCTTAGATTCTAGTTGTCAAAGATCCTGAGGTACTTCTTCACTGGTAGGCAAAATCGTGGATGCAGACCTAGTTAACGGGCGCTTTTTCTTAGAGCTATAGTTCCTATTTAAAGGACGATGAGACCTAACTTCAGTGGATGTGATCCTAGTTAAAGGGCACTTAGTTCCATTTGCAGTGAAGGTCCTACCAGTGGGTTACCATTGCCATCCAACTTGGGTGAATTTATTCCCCGTTGTTTCCATTCAAGGTTGTTCCTAATGGCATACATTTCATTAACATGGTCAACAAGGCATAAATCATAACGCTGAGAAAACATGCATTCATTACAATTCCAACATCTCAAATTAGAATTCACATTTTGCTTAGGCTTCTGCATAGAGGCAGAACCTTTTTTCTTAGCTACATGATTCTTTTTATTTAAATCTAAAATAACATTCCTAGGGTGAACTTCTACTTTCTTCTTTATAGTGCTACTATTGGAAGGCTTGATCATATCTTTCTTTACTTGAGATCCTTTAGCATTAGTAGACGCATTTACTCCTGTAGAAGGCAAGGGAACATTAGTGGCAGATTTTAATTTAGCCTTGATGGGTGTGTTTAAAGTAGGCTTAG
Source organism: Glebionis coronaria (assembly GCA_025667525.1). Taxonomy (NCBI): domain Eukaryota; kingdom Viridiplantae; phylum Streptophyta; class Magnoliopsida; order Asterales; family Asteraceae; genus Glebionis; species Glebionis coronaria. Next base: position 310,240,547 of record CM046880.1, on the reverse strand, counting down.
CTCCTGGGGTCTTATTGAATGGAGTCATGGCAATGGTGGGGGTTGTTGTTTAAGTGGTGCAGAACTCGATGGGCCTATGAAGTTAAGGTATTATAGGCAACAATGAACCCGCTCAATATATAAATGAGCAGCATTGTACTCTTTGTTTGTGGGATCAGATTCATATAAGTCATCTAAAATGTCCCTTGTAAGAAGCACATGCCTAATTGCCTTTTTCATATAATCCATGTAAACCGTTGAATTCTTAAGGTCCGGGTTCCTATAAAGCACCACTTCTTTTGTTTTTGGAGCACTAGAGGTCGGGGCATAGATTGTAGATGCATTATCAAGAACTTCTTCTCCTTTGAGTTAAAGTGTCACCTTTAATTCAGCTAAAACCATGTTTTTGTCTATGAGCTGAATATTTAACTCAGAGATTTCCTCACACTTTTGGTTCAGTTGGTCAACAAGTGACTTTTGCTCTGCCGCATTAAAAGCGAAGCATTCTTCTAGTGAACCATAAATTTGTCAAAAACCCTGCTTTTCATTATCAAACTCCCCTAGTATAGAAGTAATTCTATTTTCTAAGGCATGGTTTTTATTCTCTATAGCCTCTAGTTCCACTTTCTATGCTAATGACTCTCTCTTAAGTCTCATGATTTCTTTGTCTAATGCCTGAACCACCTGAATCATCTTGTCACTTGTCTCAACGTTGTTTTCAGAATCAGTTGTTTTTTAAAGAGTTTCATTTTTAGATTGTTGTTCAATTTCAAGAAATATACAATTTGTTGAAGCTCGTCAAAATGTTTTGAAAGTGAGTTATAAGAATCTTAAAGCTTTAAAAATTCAGCGTTAGATTCGTGACAAGAATTATTATCTACATTATTCACAGGGTCAACAATATTCACAGAGAGATCATGCACATCATCACATTTATTCACAACAGATGTAATCTCATTAGTACACTTAATAGTCACCACTTGCATCACTTCGAGAGACTCCACTTGTTCCAAAAGTTGGTCATATTCGGACAAAATCTTTTCTTTCTCAATTAAATGTTGCTCATAAGCATCATCCATTTCATAGAAAACTTATTGAACTTCAGCCATTTCGAAATTTCGATTATCTCTGAGATCTAGAAAGCCCTCTTTAAGATTTTCTACAACGGAACGATCTCTTTCTCAAACACCGATTTCATGTGTTCGAAAGCCCATTCTCCGACCGTCTGATCCGTTGGAGTCGTACCATTCCTTAATGACCTTGTCAAAACCGGAAAAGTATCATCCAATCTCTTTCAAGCTTTCTAATACTGTACTTACCGGTGGAAGACCCTTAGGAATTTGATAGGTGTGAAAACACCCATCCTTTTACCACTTATTTCTTGCTAAAACGAGACCAAAACGCGTATTTAATATCATTTGTTTGGAATTATGCGTGGTTTGTATGTTTGTTGTGTTTTCAGATCCAACCGGATAAATATTGAAGAAAACATGGGATTGCACGGGTTTTATCGAAGAAAACGACGAAAAGCCGAAGTCTATTGTCCAAGAGATGCAAAAGATTTGAAGTCAATGGGCCTATTTGAAGATTTATCGAAGAAAAGGACCAAAGATGGAAGATTTACATATGTCGAAGAACTCAAGTCTATTAAACGAAGAAATTAAAAGACGAGTTGAATTTATTCGTCGACAAATCCCGAATCGAAATCGAAAACGTCAACTTTTCTGAAAAGACGAGAAGACAAAAAGAAAGGGAGAAAGCCCACTCACCAACCAAAGACAAGACCTATATAAAGAGATCCCTTCACAACTTGGAGACGAGTTCTTTTTCCAGTTTCTTTCTTTTTCTAGTTTTCGTAAGAAACCAACACCATTAAGGTGTTGGTGAATTTTCATTCTTTTTAAATCAAAGATCTTGTAAGTTTTTAATCTTCCCTTTTGTTCACTTAACCTTAATCAATCAATATCATCTTCCATTTAATCTTGTTCATCTTCTTCTTGTTGATTCAAAGCTTTAAGTTCTATTTTATTGAGTTTGATCTTCAAAAGTAAGTGGGTTTTGTGTTTTTATTGTTTTGGTTTGATGTTTATGATTAGTAAATGATTGATGATTAGTTTGGTTTAATCTTTGGTGAAAACTTTGTTGATTTTGGTTAAAAATCGAGTTCCTATTGTTTCCCTGTTCTTCGTCTTCATAATATACCCAGATTCCGAATCAACAACAAATGTTCCGAATGAAGAGTTTTCTTTAAATATTCCGGATCCGTTAGAGTATTCCGAACGAAGCTTTTCATCATTTTATTCCGACTCAGCAATTTATTCTGAGTGAAGCTTTTGCTTTTGAGTATTCCGAATCAAAGTGTTCATCCAGAATAATCAATATTCCGGATGAGTATTAATATTCCGAATCAAAGTTTTTGATTAAATATTCTGAATCAGTTTTTTTTAATGTTCCGAATGAAGGATTTTTGAATATTTCGAATCAGTTTTATTCCGGGTCAGTTTTATTCTGAATCAATTTTGTTCCGAATGAGCAATTATTCCGCATGAACCATATTATTCCGAATGAAGGTCTAATATTCCGCATGAGCATTTTTCATTTATCATTCCGAATGAGCAGATAGTCAGCAAAATATTCCGAATCAGTTTTCTTTTCCATTATTCCGAATCAGTTGTTTTGCAAGTAAGGGTATTTTACTGTTTACTGTTTAATTTTAATTCAATTTCAGTCTTATTTTATTAACTGCTTTTAGTTTAATTTTATATCTTTGTGCATTTAAACCTTTTTAGTAGAATAGAAAACCAAACCCCTTTTTAGTAACCAAGAACAACTATTCCACTTTGAACCGTGATCGATTCGAGAAGATACCGAGAATAAAATTGAACCCATGCAAAATCTTTGTATCAAATGGCGCCGCTGCCGGCTCTTCTCGTAAGGATTAACAGTTTTTTGTGAGAAATTGGATTTTGTGATCCGTTCTACGTGAACGTTACTTTTTCTTAAAAATTTTCAAAAACCTAAAAAAATATAAAATTTTCAAAAATACAAAAAAAAATTAATTAAAACACATAAAAATCCAAAAATATTTCTTGCATTGTTAGTTCTTTTGCAGGTGTATGCGCACTCGATCAACATCTTATCAAGAGCCCGAGACTCTCGATAACTTAGACATGGCCGGTGTACACAACAACAATAACAATCCACCTCAAAACAACATGAATAATAACAACAATGAGCCTCTACCGGACAATCGTCCTATGATCGAACTTTTGCAAGCACACGTAGAGGGCAACAACGATCCAATGGTCATACCCACGATTGCAGCCAACAACTTTGAGCTCAAATCCGGCTTTATTCAAATGGTCTCTGCTCAACCATTCTTGGGGTGTACCATTGATGATCCTCATGACCACATCAAAAGGTTCCTGCAACTCACAAATACGGTCAAATTCAATGGTGTTCCACAAGAGGTAATCCGCTTACAACTTTTTCCTTTCTCCTTAGAGGGACAAGCCCAGCATTAGCTTGCAAAGGAACCGCCACAAAGTATTCTGACGTGGACAGACTTAGAGACCAAATTCATAAACTACTTTTCCCCACCCTCTCGTACTACCGCTTTGCGGAATGAAATTATTAATTTTGAACAAAAGTACGATGAGTCTTTTAGTGAATCTTGGGACCGTTTTAAAGATCTTTTAAGAAAGTGCCCACAACATGGTTTTACCAAAGTGCACCAAATTAATACTTTTTACAACGGTTTAAGCATGAATGACCAAGATTCACTAAATAGTGCCTCGGGGGGGGGGGGGGGGGGGGGGGGGGGGGGTAATATTTTGGTTAAGTCTTCTACTGCCGCTTGGGATATTATTGAGAATAAGTCCGGTTCGCTCATCCAAGGTAATTAACCCTCTTCTTCGGGTACTCTTCCGAGTAACACCGTTGCTAATCCAAGAGGGGAGATGAAAGCAATCACCACTCGCAGTGGCAAAGTTACCAGGGAACCCGAGCTTCTTATACCTCCACCAGTGATTGTGACAAAGGAAAACGCGTCACCTACTCATATTCCTCAACTTTCCACTTCCCCAATCCCTCCACCTCTTACTTCTACCCCTCCTCCACCCAAGGATGTGAGTGATCCTACTATTCCAAAGCCTTCCTCTTCTTCCGATATACCTTATCCCTCAAGGTTGAGGAAAGAGAAGCTCAAAAGCAAGGACGATATTCAAGTTTCGAACTTTCTCAAAATGTTTGAACAATTGAATTTCAACATCTCCTTTGCTGAGGCTCTCGCTCACATGCCTAAATATGCGAAAATGTTCAAAGATATTCTTAGTGACAAGGAAAAGCTTCTTGATATCGCTAACACCTAACTTAACGAGAATTTCTCCGCGGTTCTCTTAAGGAATTTGCCAACTAAACTTGGTGATCTGAGTCGCTTCTTAATCCCTTGCAACTTCCCGGGAGTAGAGAATTATGTCACACCCCCAAATTCACTGCAGCGGAAGACTTGCTTTGGGGACTTGTGACTTCATGAGTATTCAAGAGCTTGATCCGAGAACGACCTCTACATGCCAAGAACCACAAAGAAGACTCCAAATAATCCACATAGTCAAGTACCTGAAATACATGCTTAAAAATATCAACATAAAGTTGGTGAGTTCATAAGTTTGTTTTAAAACGTTTATGAAAAATTAGAGTTTTACCGACCACTGCACCTTGCAGTAAAATATAAGAGTTTAAAAATCACAGTTTCTGTTAAATATACTTTCTTTGATAATTTCAAAGTTTATTAATAAAAACAAAGTTTATTGATAAAAACAGAGTTTACTGATAAAAACAAAGTTTACTAATAAAAATAGAGTTTACTGATAAAAGCAGAGTTTACTAATAGTAAATATAGCTTACTGATAACAAAAGAGTTTTCTGGAAATAAATAGAGTTTTCTGATAAAACAGAGTTCACAGATAATAGTTAGCGTTTTCTGATAAAAACAAAGCTCACTGATAAATAATAAAGTTTTTCAATAGAATAAAATTATTTAATGAACCACAAGATTTTCCAACCACTTAGTGACAATATAACAAATACAAAGTCACTAAATAAAATAAGGCATTTATTATTGTCTAAGCTCATGACACCGAAACGTTAACAACACCGGTAGTATAATCACATAATGCAACCCCTACAGATGCCTAACCCACGACATCCGTCAACAGACTCAAATGAAACTGTGCCCGCTTGTCCTCTGTTGGACCAAGCCGGACAGGGGCGTCAACCCCGATAGATCTATCCATAACATTCGCGCTTTCGTCCGGTCATCTGGCCGAAATTAACGGTTCATGACAATGGGCCAAAGTAATTGGGTTAAAGCAGGACTTAGACCAATACATAAACGAGTATATGCACTTGTGTTCATTCTTGCAACCATTGTCTCTACCCGAGAACCAGTGAAAAAGCAGTTAAAGTTTTGGGCTACGAAACCCAGAATAGAAATTTTGGTATCAACATTCATAAGTACTACGTATAACAATTAATGGAGTTGACCACTCAGCACGTAACAGTTAAACCAGTTTAAAGATAGTTTATGACCAACCAAATAAGCTTAAAATTATCTTATGACAATCAAGACGTTTATAAACAGATAAACAGTTATTGACAACCAAACAAGTTTATAAGTAGTTTCTGACCAAGCATGTACCTCCCCAAAGAGAAATTATAAAACATTTATAATTCGATTTAAAACAAGAAAATATGGGGTATGAACTCACCTCGACGATGTAGAGCAAACGCTAGTGATGCTAATAATACGCTCCGCACAAACGAAAATCGATACGGCCCGGTCATGGTGTTGTGGTTTACTAATCGGCTAATTCTTAAAAATGCATAATTGTGTTCCCGATAGATATGTACATCAACATGACCCGTTGATAAAATATTTAAGTTCCAAGTTATAATAGTTTGGTGTTTGGTTAAATAGAATAAATAATTTAGACACACACACCAAGTAAAATATGTAATGTATTCCGTACACATTACGTATAACCAAACGATTATATAATTCTTATGTTGAATTATATAATAGTGGCAACAAACTTACAAAATAACCACAACATATTTATTTATTTTGTATTTATAATATAAAGATCGTGATAAAATTACTTATATATTTCGACACATTTTAAGAAAATCGTCAGTTAATTAATAATTGTTATTTTTAGATAAAAAGTATAACTTTTATCGGATTACAAATATAATAGTATCTATTTAATTTATCGATTTACACTTATAAAAGTAGTTTGTATCGAACAAAATATAAAGTATAAGATTTTATAGATATTTCGACATGACCTATTCGTTTATACAAAGTTTTCCATATTAACCAGTTCTCAATGTTTTTCATTTTTCCTAACCAATCTACATTACTCAAATCACGTTTTAACATATATCAAAGTACTAAATAAATCAGTATAATTAAGTAACAACCGAACACAACCTATGTGTTGTAAATCACAAAGCCAAACGCCCGATGTGAGCTATTTAAACACGTTTTTAAAAGTATAATTATTTTGATAGTTCTCATGATATCAATAGTATTCAACGTTTTCGTTTAACCATATACATACCACCGTCTAATCCATTTTTTTATAATTAAAATAATTATATAAGTTATTAGCCGATTTCTAAAACCACAACCATGGATCGTAATCGAGCCCGATACTCTAACCCTTGCAATCCCGCGTCTAAACGCATCCGAATCTAATAATCAGCAACCCAAACGCCCCTTTATAACTTTCTGCAAACCCAACCGCACCCCAATCGCGTTTCTGCAGTCCCAAACGCTCCTGTAACACCTTTCTGCAGCTTATCGGCAGATCCAAACACCCCTGCTGTTGTTTAAGCAGCAATCCAAACACTCCCCTGCTGGTATACCGCGAACCGGACGCACTTGCTGTGTTTCTCCCCGAATCAAACAACCTCTTGCTGCGTTTTTCATCTAGCCAAACAAACACACCCGTTACCGCTCCTATTGTAAACACAGCCCACCCTTAGTGGTGCTACTGCTGTAAACGAACGCACCCTTGGTGCGGCTGCCGTCGTCAACATACGCACCCTCGGTGATGCTGAATATAAACTGAATCAAATACCCCCATGAGTCGACGAACCACAGCAAAAAAACCCCTCTTGATGGCTGAATATAACCTAAACAAACACCCTTATGGATCGTTTACATAACCCAACGCGCCTCCTGGTACTTATTCCCAAAACCAAAACGCATCCCTTGTCTTTTATTTCTGCTCGAGTCAAACCCACCCCTCGTATTGTTTACAGTCCAACCCACCACGAGCTCGTCACCATCGAGGTATGGTTGTGGTGACGAAAACAGATCCAAGCACTAATTAAGTGTTGATTTTGATGACTCGTGGTCGATTGATGGTGGCACTGTGGTAGTAACATGGTGACGGTGACAGTGAAGGTGTGAAAGTGGAGGTAATGTAGGGTGACGGGTTGTGGTTGACGACCACGGTGGGCGTGGAGGTGATGGATGATTGGTGGCAGCAAGCGCTGGTGGCCGTGGGAGTGACGGCGCCCTATGGTTGTACTGGTGGTTTGTGGCGTGTTATAGATTGATGGAGTGGCTGTTAGGGCGAGGTGACCAACATGGTGGTGGTGGTGGTTTCGTGAGATGGTTTTGGATGTAGGCTACCGATGGTTTAGATCAGATGGGATGGGGCGGATTTGGTGGTAGTACGTTATGGCGGTTATAGTGACATGGGTGGCGGCTGATAAACAGTGATGGCCGGAAACTATTTTCCGGTGGCCGGAAAACATGTAGGCGCCGAATATTTTAGAGAGAGGAAAAAGATGGTGCTAGGTTTTGGAAGAGTTAGTGTGTGTTTTATTTAGGGTTAGGTTTTGTTGGAAATGAGAGAAACCCTAGAAATTTTATAGTTATACCAACTAGTAAAATTCAATATGTAAAGTTTGCTATATTTTAGTGTCAAAACTGAAAATAATATGAGAGAGACCTAAAGTATATCATTTAGAATAACGTTTGTAAATAATTGATTCGAAACTAGTTTGAGTACCATAGAATTTAATTCATTTTATGAAATTCGCGCTGTTGTTTTTAGAATGATTTTTCCAATAAAGTAGAGTATCTACTCGACTAATTTTTGTAATCGTCTATATTTTTATGTAAAATAGTTACCATTTATCGGTTATCTCGAAAAGTTTTCGTTCAAAGAAAATATAATTTAATTTGAATGTTCTTATTTTCAACGTATGATATAAAAGCTAAAATAAAAGTATCCGATAATTTAATAAATCTTTTTATCAATATTTATGAATAATTAAATATAAGTTTAATATGTATCGCGTCAGTTCTCAGATTTCGCGCAGTCTTTTACAGTATGTAAAATAAACTCCCGTTTTCGAATCAAATGACTTTGATATCTCTCGAAAACGAATTTCGATTAATAAATAATATAATTAATTATTATTTAAAGTCTAGAAAATTCCCGGTTGTCACAGTACATCCGTGTTATTTGGAGTTCATCCTCGAACTCAATCGTTGTTACCCTAATAAAAGTGTAGAGTAAATGATTTTGAAGTTATACCCCAGTGTTATATCGAATATACTTAGATCTACACACATATAGTTCTGTCCGAACTTTAAAAAAAATCGTGTTACCCACCAATAGTTACTTAGATAAGCAATAGGTAGAAGTGGATTAACCTAAGCGGTTCTACATGTCAATCTGACAAATCGGTCGTCGTTCATAGAACGATAAAATTCGAAACGAAGAGTTTAGAAAAATCGTTAGTTCTTAAAAGTCTCTAAGGGTTCACCAACACCAGCTCGTTAGGTTCACTCGATCAGTATATATTCAGAAAGATTCTCGTAACAATTCGCGAATCAAATGAAGCTTAAAGAATCACTCGTCAAAATGTCGTAATGATACGATACAAGACGAAATATGATTAATTTGTATGGACAAATCATGAGTCAAAAGAAATACACCCCACACTGGAATACTAAATCAATACCATAAATATATAGGGTCACGTCGGATATCCTTAAGCCCACTCACTTATAATCTCATATTTGCATACACAAGCGTCCTAATCTATGCAAATATGTTATTATAAACTTATGGTTCGGTGATTTATGATTTCTTTATTCAAATGCAAAGGCGTCCCAATCCATTTAAATAAAGACTTCATAAATCGTCCTACTTAAGTGTCACCGACAAAATACCCAATTCGAAATCGTTAAAATCTCTAAACGATATTATCCAAAATTACAAAAAGCAAAGAGTACGAGTTGAAAATAAGCCGTCTTCCATAAGTAGACGTTTCGAACGTACCGGATCGAAGAACATAAGTGTTGATAGGCGATAAAGCAGTCGTAGACGTATATCAAGTAAAGAAACTCACGGTTATAAGTAGGATAAGTATATAGTAGTCGGTTCTAAATAAGCAATTATCCAATCACACAATTCTTTCTCATCCTCGAGGAAGACTCATCAAATACTAAGCTGAGTAATAACTTATCATAACCCAACCTCGAAACACACTCACAAAGAATGGCCCGGGTTTCGTTATGAATTATTACACATCTCAAACTTTCGATGACTCAGCTCGACTCTGAAAATACAACACAATCTACGTTAACACGTAATACTACGAGTCTTACCCACCCCCGAGGTAATTCATCAAAAATCATAGGTTGTGTAACGTCCCATACTTAACTCCATCTCGCACTCAATCAAACATGAGGCTCACTGAGGCATAGTTAAGTATTGTTACACCTCTCAACCTTTTTGAATGAATTAGCTCGAACCTAGGGATGACTCATGACCAATCGTCAACAAAAATTCATATAATGTCTTTAGGTTTGATTATAAAAAGATATGTGGGACCATTGTGTAACTCACAATGCCCAATGAATGTTCTAGCGTTCATATATAAAAGTATATTATATGTCTGAGTACACTAATCAAGCAATCAAACTCATGTAAACAAGTAATAACATGGCAGGCAATAAAGCAATAGCAAACATGCATTGCAAATATTCATATAGCAGCGGAATGAGTATGATGTGATGTGTGTTACTACTAAATAAAACTGAGAGCCGGTTATAGTCTAGAGTTACTAATGCAAGCTAGTTCTCTATAACCAAGGCTCTGATACCAATCTGTCACACCCCCAAATTCACTACAGCGGAAGACTTGCTTTGGGGACTTGTGACTTCATGAGTATTCAAGAGCTTGATCCGAGAACGACCTCTACATGCCAAGAACCACAAAGAAGACTCCAAATAATCCACATAGTCAAGTACCTGAAATACATGCTTAAAAATGTCAACATAAAGTTGGTGAGTTCATAAGTTTGTTTTAAAACGTTTATGAAAAATTAGAGTTTTACCGACCACTGCACCTTGCAGTGAAATATAAGAGTTTAAAAATCACAGTTTCTGTTAAATAGACTTTCTTTGATAATTTCAAAGTTTATTAATAAAAACAAAGTTTATTGATAAAAACAGAGTTTACTGATAAAAACAAAGTTTACTAATAAAAATAGAGTTTACTGATAAAAGCAGAGTTTACTAATAGTAAATATAGCTTACTGATAACAACAGAGTTTTCTGGAAATAAATAGAGTTTTCTGATAAAACAGAGTTCACAGATAATAGTTAGCGTTTTCTGATAAAAACAAAGCTCACAGATAAATAATAAAGTTTTTCAATAGAATAGAATTATTTAATGAACCACAAGATTTTCCAACCACTTAGTGACAATATAACAAATACAAAGTCACTAAATAAAATAAGGCATTTGTTATTATCTAAGCTCATGACACCGAAACGTTAACAACACCGGTAGTATAATCACATAATACAGCCCCTACGGATGCCTAACCCACGACATCCGTCCACAGACTCAAATGAAACTGTGCCCGCTTGTCCTCTGTTGGACCAAGCCGGACAGGGGCGTCAACCCCGATAGATCTATCCATAACATTCGCGCTTTCGTCCGGTCATCCGGCCGAAATTAACGGTTCATGACAATGGGCCAAAGTAATTGGGTTAAAGCGGGACTTAGACCAATACATAAACGAGTATATGCACTTGTGTTCATTCTTGCAACCATTGTCTCTACCCGAGAACCAGTGAAAAAGCAGTTAAAGTTTTGGGCTACGAAACCCACAATAGAAATTTTGGTATCAACATTCATAAGTACTACGTATAACAATTAATGGAGTTGACCACTCAGCACGTAACAGTTAAACCAGTTTAAAGATAGTTTATGACCAACCAAATAAGCTTAAAATTATCTTATGACAATCAAGACGTTTATAAACAGATAAACAGTTATTGACAACCAAACAAGTTTATAAGTAGTTTCTGACCAAGCATGTACCTCCCCCAAAGAGCAATTATAAAACATTTATAATTCGATTTAAAACAAGAAAATGTGGGGTATGAACTCACCTCGACGATGTAGAGCAAACGCTAGTGATGCTAATAATACGCTCCGCACAAACGAAAATCGATACGGCCTGGTCATGGTGTTGTGGTTTACTAATCGGCTAATTCTTAAAAATGCATAATTGTGTTCCCGATAGATATGTACATCAACATGACCCGTTGATAAAATATTTAAGTTCCAAGTTATAATAGTTTGGTGTTTGGTTAAATAGAATAAATAATTTAGACACACACACCAAGTAAAATATGTAATGTATTCCGTACACATTACGTATAACCAAACGATTATATAATTCTTATGTTGAATTATATAATAGTGGCAACAAACTTACAAAATAACCACAACATATTTATTTATTTTGTATTTATAATATAAAGATCGTGATAAAATTACTTATATATTTCGACACATTTTAAGAAAATCGTCAGTTAATTAATAATTGTTATTTTTAGATAAAAAGTATAACTTTTATCGGATTAGAAATATAATAGTATCTATTTAATTTATCGATTTACACTTATAAAAGTAGTTTGTATCGAACAAAATATAAAGTATAAGATTTTATAGATATTTCGACATGACCTATTCGTTTATACAAAGTTTTCCATATTAACCAATTCTCAATGTTTTTCATTTTTCCTAACCAATCTACATTACTCAAATCACGTTTTAACATATATCAAAGTACTAAATAAATCAGTATAATTAAGTAACAACCGAACACAACCTATGTGTTGTAAATCACAAAGCCAAACGCCCGATGTGAGCTATTTAAACACGTTTTTAAAAGTATAATTATTTTGATAGTTCTCATGATATCAATAGTATTCAACGTTTTCGTTTAACCATATACATACTGTGACATTCGTCAAATTTCCATCTTAAGTTATTCATGTAGTACGAGTATTTTAACTGTTTACCGACGAGTTGTCGACAGGAACGTGTTAATTATTTTGCTTTGCGGACAAAGCCCTTTTTAGGGAGAGCATATGTAACATCTCGAGTTTTCGCGATTATTAAGTTGAATGCAATACACGAAGTTTGTGGGCGTTTTATGTTTGCCGTACATTTATTTGGTATACTTACTAAGATTTCGTGAAGTCTCGCACAATTGCTTTGTTTTGGGATCGTGTGTCAAACGGTTTTAGTGTCGTGTTTATTCAGTCGCGTCTAAACTTAAACATTGTGAACCCGAGTCGAGTTGTATAAGTTGTCACAGCATTGCACATATAATTGGGTATAAACTTTCATTTATATTATTGCAAAACTTGCTATACAAGAGTCAAATTCAGTCACATGTCCAGCTACAAATAAACTTCATAGTTTATTTCCCCACTAACCACTAAAGGACAGCACACATGCCTAGTTTACCCCATTTGGGTATATCACAAGTTACCATTTTCAGCTTGACACTAACCCTAGACTAACAATACATGTTTATATACAAACCCAACGTTTATCCAATGTCCAAATACAAGTTTATCACTGTCCAAATTACAAACACCAAAAATCTGCACAAGTCGTTCAAATACAACTCCTGGGTAGAGTGAAGATTAGGTCCAGCCGACCCACACGTCGCGTCAAACCTGCAAAACCGAAAAGAGTCAAGCTTGTTTTCCATCCCGTCCGAACCTGCAAAACCGAACATAGCATCCCATTGTGAGTCTTTCGTCTTTTCGTCTTTCCTTTATGAAGTCCTAGTTGTGCTCGTTTTGTACACACCTGCGAATAAACAAACCAATGTGTTAGTCATTGTAATGGTCTTATTCTTTTTACTAAAAACTGAAATTGGTTAAACTTTAATAGCTAATACTTGAAACATGTCTATGATTTTACTTTTCTGTCAACCAAACCGAGACCCGACTTAGACCCAAACCGAGACCCGATTTAGACCAAACCGAGACCCGACTTAGAACCAAACCGAGACCCATGTCCAACCAAATCAAGACCACAATCAAGAACCAAACCGAGAACCAAACCAAACCAACCAAGTTCTTACTTTCTGCCAAAACTATCAACAATCAATACCAACCAATCTAAATGTCTAAACCAATTTTTATTTTACAGAAACATCCTAAAAACCCTTAATCTTGCCGCGGGTATAAAAACCCCCATTTCAAATCAAAACCCTAATTATTTAAAAACCTTTTTAAACATTTAATTAACATTTTCCACATTACAAAAACATCACATAAACATGAGTAACAGTCGAATATAAAAACCCCCAATTTTATGAAAACCCTAGATCGAATTTTTATTAATTAAAACGTTAATTAAACCTAATCTAAACCCAAACCCCATAGTTAATTTAATTGAAAACGTGATATGCAAAAACCCCCAATTAACCGAAACCCTAATTTTTATAAACTGATTATATATTGAAATTAGTTTGATTTTATAATAGAAAACATCAATTAATTGCATTTAAACCCGAGTTTGATAAAAACCCCCAAATATTTCAAAACCCTAAATTCGTTTATTTCAATCCGAGAACCATATGATTCACAACAACTTTATACAAATCAATCAAACCCACTGATCTTTATTAAATCGAAAATAAATTAATCTTGTTAAAAGAAATAAAGGAAAAACAAACTTATCTTTGATTTCTGGCTATTGATTGACGAGACCACAAGGATGAACACATCTGAAAACCAAATCGGTTTGATGTGGGGATGAAACCCCACATCTCACGCGATCTAAACACCTCAGACCACCCACACATGATTGCTATATCCCAACTGATTAGATAATAGCCATGGCAAGGATTGAACCGATCTAGATTTAAGAGAGAGAAGGGATTTGGGGCGGTGGAGATATTATCGAGGGAGGAGAGAGAGTTTAACTCTCTGTTATGGAGTTGTGTGTGTAAACACGCGTGTATTTACTCCTTCCGTTCCTTGTTTATTCCGCCCATGGACCGGGCCGGGTCTAATGACCCTTGGGCCGGGTTTGTGTGTAAGGTTATTGGACCCAATTTTGGGCCTTGTGTATTTAATTAGTTTAGTTAAAAGCCCATAAACGAATTTTGTAAATTTAGGTTATAATTTAACCCGTGAAACCCGACCATTTAATAAACCGACTTTTATTTATCGTACTTTTCCGTAAATCGTACTTTTTCATAAACGTATGGTTTCGTCAAGCACAACTAGGGTGTCGTGTCTTTATTTATATAATTTTCGTATCGTAACTCGATCCTCATAATTAATTAGGTCGCGGCTAGCGTAACCGTACTCTCGAGCTATTTTATCTTCGTTCTCTTTGCTGAATTAACGAGGTGAGTTTATAGCCCCATACTTTACTATTTTTCACTGCTTTTTGGGGTGGGACATTGCTTGATTTTAACGTGTGAACACAAGTGCATTTACTGATTTATATATTAGTCTAAGTCCCACTAAAAACCCAGTTGCTTTGGCCCGTGAATCGTGAACCGTTAATTACTTTGTGTAAGCGCGAATGTAATGGATAGATCTATCGGGATTGACGTCCCTGTCTGTCTTGTCCAACAAGGGGACAAGCGGGCACAGTTTCATTTGAGTCTGAGATAGGATGTCGTGGGTTTAGGCATCTAGTTTGGGCTACATTTATATGATTATACTGCCGGTGTTGTTAACGCTTCGGTGTCACGAGCTTAGACTGTAATAAATACTTTTGGGATGACTTTGTATCTGTTATATTGTCATCACATTTGGGAAAATCTTGTGGTTCATTAAACATTTCCACTTAACTAAACCTATGAACTCACCAACTTTATGTTGACACTTTAGCAATGTTTTTCTCAGGTATTAAGAAGGAAGATGCTAAATGAGGTCTCATGCATTACCGTCATTTCTTTGAAACAACGATCATTTGTACCATTTGAGAAAACTATGTTTTGTAACCGTATTCAGTTTATGCTTCCGCACTTTGTTAAAACTATTTATTTTTATTAATTACAAGTGATCTATTTTCCGAACGTCTCATTTAGAGGTCGTTCTTTGTGACTATGTGCATATGATAATCATGACGTCACTACTCCCTTGTCGCCATTATACTCTGATATTTTGGGAGTGTGACAGATTGGTATCAGAGACTGGTTTATAGAGAACTAGGTTGCATTTAGTAACTCTAGACTATAACTGCTCTATGTTTAACCGATTATCATACGGATTGTAAGTATTAAGTATATGTAAATACATAAGTAATAAATGGGATACATGTGAATTAACAATTACGAGGTATATTTACATGGGTTACATGTGCAACAACAAAATCTGAATTATGTTATATGGGATACATGTGGATTCAACAATGATTGCTATGTTATGTTAATGTCCTTTTTACGGACTAATTTTATAAGATATTTACACACATTTATTTTGTTTATGATTACAGCGATGTCTTCATCTGATGATTCCACGTCTACAGGAGCGTACTACAACCGTAGTTCACAGTCGACCATCAGTTCATCAGTAGGACTACCTAGAGGATCGCCGTCAGGATATCCGTGGTACCGGATGGTTTCAGATGACGATACAGAGAGAGAGACTGAGGAGGTTCGTCATTCACCGATCCGTATTCCTGATGCATCAGCTGACGATGTACTTAGCCTAGAAGGCGGAGGAGAGGATGACTTAGACACTGACGTGGTGCAGTCACCAGGTCAGACATCAGTGACTGGAGATGAGACGGTAGAGGAGACAGAGGATGATGAGATGGAGTTTTCAGATGGGGAAGGAGAGCCTATGGAGGTCACAGACACGGAGGACCCTCCTACTGCATATGCTGCTATTCCTGAGGTTTCCCTAGCACACATCTCCTCATCTTCATCTGAAGACGAAGGAGAAAGGACTGCTATTCCTGCTCCAGCACCTGGTACTCTACCTTTCTACTATGTTAGACGACGTCTTCGGGGGAGAGCTGCTCGACCACCACTTTCACCTTACCGACCTCTCATACCTTTCACTGCCACTGACAGGCATGCAGCCCGCACACCTGCCAGTTCTGTCCTAGAGACACCATTACTACTACCACCACCAGAGACTGTACCTGCAGTGTACCAGGAGATGCTTACTGATGCTGGTATCTCTACTGGACCGAGAGCTACGACTCCTCTTCCTAGGAGAGCTACGTCGACGGTGGTGATGCTTGGGGCGGCAGATGGATGTGTGACGACGCGATTGAACAAGTTGGAGGATGCTGTAGAAGCTTTAGGTGAAGAGTATAATGAAGTGCAGGATAAGTTGGAGGCACTGGCGAAGAAGAGTCCAGTTAGGGATGAGACAGTGTTGACATTATGTGTGACCCGTCTACGAGGACAGCTTCTTACTGTTCTTGATCAGATGGAATCCATGCCGAACGCTCGTCTTGAGGAGATTGGGAGCCTGATGACCTGTTGGGGAGTAGAGCCATTGGTGGAGACAGGCGGACTAGAGGCACCAGTGGAGGACCCTGTTGCAGATTTGGATAAGAGGTTTAGAGCCGCTTGTCATGACACCGATGTTAGACTGAGAGATTCCCAGGCTCGTGAGCTCGTGGTTGAGAGGAGGTTAGCAGAGTTGGAGAAGGAGCTTCATCAGCGCCGTGAGGGCACTAGTTAGATTTATCTTGTACCATCGACCTATCCTTGTATGACCACTAAGCTTTGAAGTTTATCTTAGCTAGTTGGTATTTTATTTTCTTTTATTATGACAAACTATGATGTACTATCAAACGATTCTATGAATGATATTATGGGTTACAAAAATTGTGAGATCATTATATATTGTGTATTATATCCTGGAGCATTTCATAATTGTGTTGTGTGTGCCATGCATGTTATGTCTGGCAAAACTCATTATCCTATTACCTTGTTAGATTATGGCGCCAGTTAGAAGATCCGAAACGCAGAATCCACCAGCCGCTACCGGTGGAATTGACACCGTCATGCTAAGCCAAATGATAGCCGAACGAGTGGGCGAGGCACTCGCGACCGCTGAAGCAAATCGTACAGCTAGCACACAGGAGGAGACCAACCAAGGAGCTACTAATGCTATTGCACGGACTTGTACCTACAAGGAATTTCGTGCAGTTACGCAAGTAAGTTTCCGCGGTACTGAAGGAGCAGTAGGATTAACCAGATGGTTTGAGAAGCTAGAATCCCAATTTGGGATTAGCAACGTCGCTGAAGCCGACAAGGTGAAGTTTGCGTCAAGCACGTTTGTGGATGGTGCTTTGACTTAGTGGAACGTCTATGCTCGTGCAGTGACCATTGACGTTGCCCAAGCGACGCCCTGGAGTGAATTTAAAGCTATGTTTGTGAGGAAATACTGCCCACGAAATGAAGTCAAGCAAATGGAAGTTGAGCTGTGGAACCTGAAGGTCAAGGGTACTGCTCTTACTGCTTACAATCAGCGCTTTCAAGAGCTGATCTTGTTATGTCCTGAAATGGTGCCCAACGATGACCGATTGTTGGAGCGATACATTGAAGGACTACCTTTGAGCATCAAAGGGAATGTGACTTCATCCAAGCCGACTGATTTGCACGAGGCAATCGACATGGCTCAGAGTCTGATGTACCAAGTGGTACAGGAGTTGGGAGAAAATACTTGGGATAAAAGAAAGTGGTCTGGCAACCACTACAACAACAATACCAACAACAGCAACAACCCAAACAACTACAACCAGAACAAGCGACAAGAAGTAGCAAGAGTGTTCACTGCTGGACAAGGAAATACTGGGAACTACGCTGGAAGACTACCTTTCTGCGGAAAATGTGGCCGACACCACGAAGGAGCATGTCCCCCTACGTGCTACAATTGTGGGAAGGCGGGACATAAGGCAAAGGAATGTCGAGCACCACCTCGTTCTACTAATCAAAGAGGACCTGGAACGCAAGGTGGCCAAGGAGAAAATGTCACTTGCTTTGGATGTTGAGAGAAAGGTCACTACAAGAACAAGTGTCCAAGCAGTGGGAACCAAGGTCGTAGTAACCAGATTCGAGGGAATCAAAATCAGAACCAAGGGAACCAGAAGCAGAATCAAGGGAACCGAGGAGGGAATAACCGAGCCACAACTAGTACTCCTGGAGGATTCACAGCACCTAGCAAAGTGTATCATCTCTGTGCTGAAGCTGCTGTGCAAGACAACAATGTTGTGACTGGTACGTTTCTAGTCAATAACAACTATGCTTCAGTACTATTTGATTCTGGTGCGGATAGGAGTTTTGTGTCGTCTATATTTAGTGAACGCCTAAATGTTACCCCTACTGCGTTAGACGTTAAGTATAATGTAGAATTAGCCGATGGGAAGTCAGTAACCACCGACGTTATTCTGAAAGGATGTAGTGTAAGGCTACAAGGTCGTTCGTTTAGTATCGACCTACTCCCTATAGATTTGGGAAGTTTTGACGTCATCATTGGAATGGATTGGATGTCGAAGCATCACGCGGAGATTGTATGTCATGAGAAGTGTGTCCGTGTTCCTTATGGAAACGACGTGCTCATCATACAAGGCGAAAGAAGTGGAGTGAAGAATGGATCAAGATTGGAAGTCATCTCATGTATCAGGACCCAAAGATACATTGAGAAGGGATGTCCGGTATTCTTGGTTCAAGTAACACAAAAGGAAGGAGAAGAAGATCACGAGAAGAAGGTGGAAGATGTACCGATCGTTAGAGACTTTCCGGACGTATTCCCAGAGGATTTACCCGGACTACCACCAGCACGGCAAGTGGAGTTTCACATCGAGCTTACACCAGGAGACGCGCCTGTTGCTAGAGCCCCATACCGTCTAGCACCGGCCGAGATGACAGAGTTAGCTGAACAGATAAAGGAACTTTCTGACAAAGGTTTCATTAGACCAAGTTCCTCACCTTGGGGAGCGTCGGTCTTATTTGTCAAAAAGAAAGATGGATCCTTTAGAATGTGTATCGATTACCGAGAATTGAATAAGCTGACGATAAAGAACCGCTACCCATTGCCGAGGATTGACGATCTTTTCGACCAATTGCAAGGATCTAGCATATACTCGAAGATCGATTTAAGGTCAGGATATCATCAACTAAGGGTTAGAGAGGAAGACGTTCATAAAACGGCTTTTAGAACCCGGTACGGACACTACGAGTTCCAAGTTATGCCTTTCGGTTTGACAAACGCGCCTGCGGTATTCATGGATCTCATGAACCGAGTTTGCAAACCATACTTGGACAAGTTTGTGATTGTATTTATCGATGACATTCTCATCTATTCTCGTAATGAAGAAGAGCACAAGGAACATTTGAAGACCATATTAGAGCTGCTAAGGAAGGAGAAGTTATATGCAAAGTTTTCCAAATGTGAGTTTTGGATAAACACAGTGCAATTCCTTGGGCATGTGATCGACAACAGTGGTATTCACGTTGATCCTGCTAAGATCGAGGCTGTAAAGGATTGGGCGACTCCAACAACACCCACGGAGATCCGTCAATTTTTAGGTCTTGTTGGTTACTATAGGAGATTCATTGAAGGTTTCTCCAAGATAGCTAAGCCAATGACGGAATTGACTCAAAAGGATAAGAAGTTTGAGTGGAAGGAGGATCAAGATTTGGCATTCCAGACGTTGAAGCAGATGTTGTGTGAAGCACCTATACTAGCCCTACCTAAGGGTAATGAAGACTTTGTGGTGTATTGTGATGCATCCATAAAAGGGTTAGGTGCAGTACTGATGCAAAGGACTAAGGTCATAGCTTACGCATCAAGACAACTAAAAGTGCACGAGAAGAACTACACAACTCATGACCTAGAGTTGGGAGCAGTGGTGTTTGCCTTGAAGATTTGGAGACACTACCTTTATGGTACTAAGTGTGTTGTATTCACTGATCATAAGAGTCTACAACATATTTTGAATCAAAAGGAACTCAACATGAGACAACGACGTTGGCTAGAGTTGCTCAGTGATTACGATTGCGAGATCCGTTATCACCCGGGCAAGGCAAATGTCGTGGCCGACGCTTTGAGTCGAAAGGAGAGAGTTCTTAGGGTGAAGGCTTTAATGATGACCATTGACTTAGACCTTCCATCCTTAATTCTCAAGGCTCAGAAAGAAGCAGTCGAGGAAGAAATTCTCAAGACTGAAGATGTTGGAGGAATGATAAAGAAGTTGGAAGCACGTTCGGATGGAACGTTATGCCTTGATAATAGGAGTTGGTTACCATGCCATGGTGACCTACGATCCTTGATTATGCATGAGTCGCATAAGTCAAAGTACTCCATACATCCGGGATCTGATAAAATGTATCATGATCTAAAGATGTTGTATTGGTGGCCGAACATGAAGGCGGATATTGCTACATACGTTAGCAAGTGTTTGACTTGTGCCAAAGTCAAAGCCGAACATATGAAACCATCAGGATTATTGGTCCAACCCGAACTGCCAGAATGGAAGTGGGAAAGGATCACTATGGATTTCATTACCAAGCTACCAAAGACCGCAGCCGGATTCGACACGATTTGGGTAATCGTCGACCGACTCACCAAATCGGCTCATTTCCTACCCATCAAGGAGACTGATGGAATGGATAAGTTAGCAAGGACGTACTTGGAGGAAGTAGTCACGAAGCACGGTGTGCCTGTGTCTATAATCTCCGACCGAGACAGCCGATTTACTTCGCAGTTTTGGAAGTCACTGCAGAAGGCATTGGGAACGCAGTTGGATATGAGCACTGCGTACCATCCCCAAAATGACGGTCAAAGTGAACGGACCATTCAAACCCTAGAAGATATGCTGAGAGCTTGTGTGATTGACTTTGGAAATAGATGGGATAGACACCTACCTCTGGTGGAATTCTCATACAACAATAGTTATCACACTAGCATTAAGGCAGCGCCGTTCGAAGCACTGTATGGTAGGAAGTGTCGTTCACCCGTGTGTTGGGCAGAGGTCGGTGAAGCACAACTCACTGGACCCGAGATCATACACGAGACTACTGAGAAGATCTTTAAGATTAAGAGCCGTATGCAAGCCGCAAGAGATCGACAGAAGAGTTATGCTGATATGAGACGCAAACCTCTTGAGTTTGAGGTTGGTGATAAAGTCATGTTGAAGGTCTCACCTTGGAAGGGTGTGATACGCTTTGGAAAGCGTGGAAAGTTAAACCCTCGTTACATTGGACCCTTCAAGATTATAGAGAGGATTGGTCCCGTAGCCTATCGTTTGGAGTTACCTCAAGAACTTAGCCGAGTGCATAATGTGTTCCACATTTGCAATCTGAAGAAATGCTTAGCCGACGAGACGCTCGTTACCCCTTTGGAAGAAATTCAACTCGACGACAAACTCAACTTTGTAGAAGAACCCGTGGAAGTTATGGACCGTCAAGTCAAACAACTCAAGCAAAGCCGTATACCTATTGTGAAGATCCGATGGAACGCGCGTAGAGGTCCAGAATACACGTGGGAACGTGAAGATCAATTCAAGAACAAGTATCCTCATCTTTTCGCTAACCATCCTACTACAACAACGTCTTGATTTCGTGACGAAATCTCTAAAACATGGGAATACTGTGACATTCGTCAAATTTCCATCTTAAGTTATTCATGTAGTACGAGTATTTTAACTGTTTACCGACGAGTTGTCGACAGGAACGTGTTAATTATTTTGCTTTGCAGACAAAGCCCTTTTTAGGGAGAGCATATGTAACATCTCGAGTTTTCGCGATTATTAAGTTGAATGCAATACACGAAGTTTGTGGGCGTTTTATGTTTGCCGTACATTTATTTGGTATACTTACTAAGATTTCGTGAAGTCTCGCACAATTGCTTTGTTTTGGGATCGTGTGTCAAACGGTTTTAGTGTCGTGTTTATTCAGTCGCGTCTAAACTTAAACATTGTGAACCCGAGTCGAGTTGTATAAGTTGTCACAGCATTGCACATATAATTGGGTATAAACTTTCATTTATATTATTGCAAAACTTGCTATACAAGAGTCAAATTCAGTCACATGTCCAGCTACAAATAAACTTCATAGTTTATTTCCCCACTAACCACTAAAGGACAGCACACATGCCTAGTTTACCCCATTTGGGTATATCACAAGTTACCATTTTCAGCTTGACACTAACCCTAGACTAACAATACATGTTTATATACAAACCCAAAGTTTATCCAATGTCCAAATACAAGTTTATCACTGTCCAAATTACAAACACCAAAAATCTGCACAAGTCATTCAAATACAACTCCTGGGTAGAGTGAAGATTAGGTCCAGCCGACCCACACGTCGCGTCAAACCTGCAAAACCGAAAAGAGTCAAGCTTGTTTTCCATCCCGTCCGAACCTGCAAAACCGAACATATCATCCCATTGTGAGTCTTTCGTCTTTTCGTCTTTCCTTTATGAAGTCCTAGTTGTGCTCGTTTTGTACAAACCTGCGAATAAACAAACCAATGTGTTAGTCATTGTAATGGTCTTATTCTTTTTACTAAAAACTGAAATTGGTTAAACTTTAATAGCTAATACTTGAAACATGTCTATGATTTTACTTTTCTGTCAACCAAACCGAGACCCGACTTAGACCCAAACCGAGACCCGATTTAGACCAAACCGAGACCCGACTTAGAACCAAACCGAGACCCATGTCCAACCAAATCAAGACCACAATCAAGAACCAAACCGAGAACCAAACCAAACCAACCAAGTTCTTACTTTCTGCCAAAACTATCAACAATCAATACCAACCAATCCAAATGTCTAAACCAATTTTTATTTTACAGAAACATCCTAAAAACCCTTAATCTTGCCGCGGGTATAAAAACCCCCATTTCAAATCGAAACCCTAATTATTTAAAAACCTTTTTAAACATTTAATTAACATTTTCCACATTACAAAAACATCACATAAACATGAGTAACAGTCGAATATAAAAACCCCCAATTTTATGAAAACCCTAGATCGAATTTTTATTAATTAAAACGTTAATTAAACCTAATCTAAACCCAAACCCCATAGTTAATTTAATTGAAAACGTGATATGCAAAAACCCCCAATTAACCAAAACCCTAATTTTTATAAACTGATTATATATTGAAATTAGTTTGATTTTATAATAGAAAACATCAATTAATTGCATTTAAACCCGAGTTTGATAAAAACCCCCAAATATTTCAAAACCCTAAATTCGTTTATTTCAATCCGAGAACCATATGATTCACAACAACTTTATACAAATCAATCAAACCCACTGATCTTTATTAAATCGAAAATAAATTAATCTTGTTAAAAGAAATAAAGGAAAAACAAACTTATCTTTGATTTCTGGCTATTGATTGACGAGACCACAAGGATGAACACATCTGAAAACCAAATCGGTTTGATGTGGGGATGAAACCCCACATCTCACGCGATCTAAACACCTCAGACCACCCACACATGATTACTATATCCCAACTGATTAGATAATAGCCATGGCAAGGATTGAACCGATCTAGATTTAAGAGAGAGAAGGGATTTGGGGCGGTGGAGATATTATCGAGGGAGGAGAGAGAGTTTAACTCTCTGTTATGGAGTTGTGTGTGTAAACACGCGTGTATTTACTCCTTCCGTTCCTTGTTTATTCCGCCCATGGACCGGGCCGGGTCTAATGACCCTTGGGCCGGGTTTGTGTGTAAGGTTATTGGACCCAATTTTGGGCCTTGTGTATTTAATTAGTTTAGTTAAAAGCCCATAAACGAATTTTGTAAATTTAGGTTATAATTTAACCCGTGAAACCCGACCATTTAATAAACCGACTTTTATTTATCGTACTTTTCTGTAAATCGTACTTTTTCATAAACGTATGGTTTCGTCAAGCACAACTAGGGTGTCGTGTCTTTATTTATATAATTTTTCGTATCGTAACTCGATCCTCATAATTAATTAGGTCGCGGCTAGCGTAACCGTACTCTCGAGCTATTTTATCTTCGTTCTCTTTGCTGAATTAACGAGGTGAGTTTATAGCCCCATACTTTACTATTTTTCACTGCTTTTTGGGGTGGGACATTGCTTGATTTTAACGTGTGAACACAAGTGCATTTACTGATTTATATATTAGTCTAAGTCCCACTAAAAACCCAGTTGCTTTGGCCCGTGAATCGTGAACCGTTAATTACTTTGTGTAAGCGCGAATGTAATGGATAGATCTATCGGGATTGACGTCCCTGTCTGTCTTGTCCAACAAGGGGACAAGCGGGCACAGTTTCATTTGAGTCTGAGATAGGATGTCGTGGGTTTAGGCATCTAGTTTGGGCTACATTTATATGATTATACTGCCGGTGTTGTTAACGCTTCGGTGTCACGAGCTTAGACTGTAATAAATACTTTTGGGATGACTTTGTATCTGTTATATTGTCATCACATTTGGGAAAATCTTGTGGTTCATTAAACATTTCCACTTAACTAAACCTATGAACTCACCAACTTTATGTTGACACTTTAGCAATGTTTTTCTCAGGTATTAAGAAGGAAGATGCTAAATGAGGTCTCATGCATTGCCGTCATTTCTTTGAAACAACGATCATTTGTACCATTTGAGAAAACTATGTTTTGTAACCGTATTCAGTTTATGCTTCCGCACTTTGTTAAAACTATTTATTTTTATTAATTACAAGTGATCTATTTTCCGAACGTCTCATTTAGAGGTCGTTCTTTGTGACTATGTGCGTATGATAATCATGACGTCACCACTCCCTTGTCGCCATTATACTCTGATATTTTGGGAGTGTGACACATACCACCGTCTAATCCATTTTTTTATAATTAAAATAATTATATAAGTTATTAGCCGATTTCTAAAACCACAACCATGGATCGTAATCGAGCCCGGTACTCTAACCCTTGCAATCCCGCGTCTAAACGCATCCGAATCTAATAATCAGCAACCCAAACACCCCTTTATAACTTTCTGCAAACCCAACCGCACCCCTATCGCGTTTCTGCAGTCCCAAACGCTCCTGTAACACCTTTCTGCAGCTTATCGGCAGATCCAAACACCCCTGCTGTTGTTTAAGCAGCAATCCAAACACTCCCCTGCTGGTATACCGCGAACCGGACGCACTTGTTGTGTTTCTCCCCGAATCAAACAACCTCTTGCTGCGTTTTTCATCTAGCCAAACAAACACACCCGTTACCGCTCCTATTGTAAACACAGCCCACCCTTAGTGGTGCTACTGCTGTAAACGAACGCACCCTTGGTGCGGCTGCCGTCGTCAACATACGCACCCTCGGTGATGCTGAATATAAACTGAATCAAATACCCCCATGAGTCGACGAACCACAGCAAAAAACCCCTCTTGATGGCTGAATATAACCTAAACAAACACCCTTATGGATCGTTTACATAACCCAACGCGCCTCCTGGTGCTTATTCCCAAAACCAAAACGCATCCCTTGTCTTTTATTTCTGCTCGAGTCAAACCCACCCCTCGTATTGTTTACAGTCCAACCCACCACGAGCTCGTCACCATCGAGGTATGGTTGTGGTGAAAAAAACAGATCCAAGCACTAATTAAGTGTTGATTTTGATGACTCGTGGTCGATTGATGGTGGCACTGTGGTGGTAACATGGTGACGGTGACAGTGAAGGTGTGAAAGTGGAGGTAATGTAGGGTGACGGGTTGTGGTTGACGACCACGGTGGGCGTGGAGGTGATGGATGATTGGTGGCAGCAAGCGCTGGTGGCCGTGGGAGTGACGACGCCCTATGGTTGTACTGGTGGTTTGTGGCGTGTTATAGATTGATGGAGTAGCTGTTAGGGCGAGGTGACCAACATGGTGGTGGTGGTGGTTTCATGAGATGGTGTTGGATGTAGGCTACCAATGGTTTAGATCAGATGGGATGGGGCGGATTTGGTGGTAGTACGTTATGGTGGTTATAGTGACATGGGTGGCGGCTGATAAACAGTGATGGCCGGAAACTATTTTCTGGTGGCCGGAAAACATGTAGGCGCCGAATATTTTAGAGAGAGGAAAAAGATAGTGCTAGGTTTTGGAAGAGATAGTGTGTATTTTATTTAGGGTTAGGTTTTGTTGGAAATGAGAGAAACCCTAGAAATTTTATAGTTATACCAACTAGTAAAATTCAATATGTAAAGTTTGCTATATTTTAGTGTCAAAACTGAAAATAATATGAGAGAGACCTAAAGTATATCATTTAGAATAACGTTTGTAAATAATTGATTCGAAACTAGTTTGAGTATCATAAAATTTGATTCATTTTATGAAATTCGCGCTGTTGTTTTTAGAATGATTTTTCCAATAAAGTAGAGTATCTACTCGACTAATTTTTGTAATCGTCTATATTTTTATGTAAAATAGTTACAATTTATCGGTTATCTCGAAAAGTTTTTGTTCAAAGAAAATATAATTTAATTTGAATGTTCTTATTTTCAACGTATGATATAAAAGCTAAAATAAAAGTATCCGATAATTTAATAAATCTTTTTATCAATATTTATGAATAATTAAATATAAGTTTAATATGTATCGCGTCAGTTCTCAGATTTCGCGCAGTCTTTTACAATATGTAAAATAAACTCCCGTTTTCGAATCAAATGACTTTGATATCTCTCGAAAACGAATTTCTATTAATAAATAATATAATTAATTATTATTTAAAGTCTAGAAAATTCCCGGTTGTCACAAATTGCATGGCCCTAGCCGATCTAGGTGCCAGTATTAACTTAATGCCTTTAAGTGTCTGGAAGCAATTATCTCTCCCTGAGCTAGTCCCCACCAAAATGACTTTGGAATTAGCTAACCGTACGGTTGCTTATCCAGTGGGGATAGCCGAAGACGTTTTTGTAGGAGTCGACAAATTCATTTTTCCTGCCGATTTCGTCGTAGTCGACTACGAGATGGACCCTCAGTTCCATTAATCGTTGGACATCCATTCTTGAGGACCGGTCGCACTCTCATCGATGTAGAAGCAGGTGAGCTTATCATGAGAGTTGGTGACGATCAAATTGTCTTCAACATGGGTAAGATTTCTAAACAGTCTTATTCCTACGAGAGTGTTAATTGTATCGACGTTCTTGATGAGGCTTGTGAAGAACACTTTAAAGATGCTTGTAAAAGTAGTCGTCCCTCTCTTCCCATTATTGAGACCGTTGCCTCTGTTGCTCCATCACTAACTCCATTTGGAGAAAGTGATTTCCTTCTGACTGAATTTGAAGCAAGTTTAGGGGATGTGGATTTAAAATATGACGATTCTCCCACCGATTGGGATGAAGAAATTCGTACCATTGAGAAACCTCTCAATGAGGACCATATTTCTCCACCATCTCCCAAGGATATTGCTATCGATGAACCAAATTTGACTACCCCCTCCATCGAAAATCCTCAAGATTTAGAGCTTAAGGAGTTACCGTCCCATCTCGAGTACGTGTTCCTTGAAGATAAGAAGAAGTCGCCCGTCATCATCGCTAAGGACTTGACTGAAGAAGAAAAATCTCGCCTTATCGCCGTGCTTAAAGATCATAAGAAGGCAATTGCTTGGAAAATTTCCGATATCCGCGGAATTGATCCAAACTTTTGTACTCACAAAATTCTCATGGAAGATGACTTTAAACCCGCAATCCAAAACCAAAGAAGGGTTAATCCTCGAATTCATGACGTCATCAAACAAGAGGTTATCAAACTTCTTGATGTCGGCATGATTTACCCTATTTCGGATTCGCCATGGGTAAGTCCCGTCCATTGTGTACCCAAGAACGGCGGAATAACCGTTGTTCCCAATGAACACAACGAGTTGATTCCTACTCGTCTCGTTACTGGGTGGAGAGTTTGTATCGACTATCGCAAACTCAATGATGCCACGAGAAAAGATCACTTTCCTCTTCCTTTCATGGATCAAATGCTCGAGCGTCTAGTGGGTAATGACTATTACTGCTTCTTAGACGGTTTCTTCGGGTATTTTCAAATTCCCATCGATCCCAAAGACCAAGAGAAAACCACATTCACTTGTCCCAACGGAACATTTGCTTACAAACGCATGCCTTTCGGTTTATGCAATGCTCCTGGGACGTTCCAAAGGTGTATGATGGATATCTTCCATGACATGGTTGAAGAAACTATGGAAGTATTCATGGATGATTTCTCGGTTTATGGCGATTCTTTCTCTGCTTGCCTTGCCAGTTTAGAACGTATGCTTAAGCGGTGTGAAGACACTCGCCTTGTTCTGAATTGGGAAAACGCCATTTCATGGTAAAAGAGGGCATCGTGTTAGGACACAAAATCTCCAAAGCCGGTCTTGAAGTGGACCGTGCTAAAGTTGATGTTATTGCAAAATTTCCTCCACCTTCAACCGTGAAGGGTGTGAGAAGTTTCCTCGGTCATGCGGGCTTCTACCGTCGATTCATCAAAGATTTTTCTAAAATCGCTCGCCCGATGACCCACCTCTTGGAAAAATATACCTCTTTTATCTTTTCCAAAGAGTGTATTGAAGCCTTCAACCTTCTTACGGATAAGCTAACTAAGGCACCGGTCTTGGTTACCCCTAATTGGGAGCTTCCTTTCGAGTTGATGTGCGATGCTAGCGACTTTGCTATTGGAGCGGTTTTGGGCCAAAGAGTGAATAAACACTTCCAACCGATCCATTATGCTAGCAAGACAATGACAGGGGCTCAATTGCATTACACGACAACCGAAAAAGAGCTTTTAGCTGTTGTCTATGCTTTTGAAAAGTTCTACCCCTATCTTGTCCTTTCTACCACCATCGTGTACACGGACCATTCCGCGTTGAAGGACTTGTTAACTAAACAAGATTCTAAACCAAGACTTCTTCGCTGGGTTTTGCTACTTCAAGAATTTAAAATCGAAGTTCATGATAAGAAGGGAGCTGAAAACCTAGCCGCGGATCATCTCAGTAGACTTGAGGATCCTTATCAAGGGGATCATCCGAACAAAGGGATCAATGACTCTTTTCCCCTGGAGACCTTAATGTCTATCAACTCGAATTATGATGAAACCCCGTGGTTTGCGGACATTGCAAACTACTTGGCGGGTGGAATTCTCATTGACGGGTTAATATCCCAACAAAAGAAAAAGTTCTTTAAAGACATTAAGACTTACTTTTGGGATGACCCGTATCTCTTCAAACAATGTGCTGATTTGGTTATTCGCCGATGTGTTGATGGACCGGCAGCTTTAGACATTCTCGAAGCTTGCCACAAAGGACCCACCGGTGGTCACTTTGGTCCCAATTTCACTGCAAAGAAAGTGTTTGACTCGGGATTTTATTGGCCCTCCATTTATCGTGACGCTCACGAAATGGTGAAAAATTGTGATGCTTGCCAACGACAAGGCAAGATCATACATAAAGAGAGATGCCTGATATGAGCTTAAACTCATATCCTTTTATCAACAAATAACCCTAAAACATGAAGCAAAATACCAATTTATTTGGCAAAAACAGTGTTATGTGGTATGTTTGTGTTTGTGTACACTTGTGTAGGTAAAAAGATACATTTCCAAGCAAACAAGGAAAAATCAAGCTAAAATGGATGAAAAAGACAAAGAAGGATCAAAAGTGACAAGACTTTGAAGTACAAGGACCTATCTTGACAAGTTATCAAAGTTGAAGGACTAAAAGTGCAAATGTTGTAAAAAGTCAAGATTCAAGTCAAACTTGGTCAACTCTCAAGTCAACTCAGTCAAAGGACCATTTTGTTCAAGAATCAAAGTTGAAGGACCAAATATGTCAAAAGAATGAAGATTCTAGCTTAAAACAATAATCTGCCAAGTTGAAGGACCAATTCTGCCAAGAAGGGAAAGATATGCAAAGTTTAATCCATGTGACAATAAATCAACCAATGAGAAGAAGGGAAAAGGAAGCACACGGATCAAGCAATTAATACCCACTCAGCATTTGGCATTTATTACCCAATCCCAATAGTTCAATCCGTGTGAAGATTTTTCAGCCAATTAAACACTGACACGTGGCATCTTCTTCAAAGAAAAAATTGCCAGGATCGCGTTTTAGCTACAAGCAATTTCATGGAAAGTTCTCAACATCAAACTTGATCGTTTTGAAGAGATAAACACCATGGTGCCAATTAATTAACATGAAATCAATCAATGAAGAAAACCCCAATTCCTTGTTCATACCTTCAAAATGCAAAATGCAGAATTTTACACGTGGCAAGCTGGGATTGGTTCTGACACGTCACCAACCCCAACAAACTCTTCCTTCATGTCTATAAATAGCTGGATTAGCCTTCATTTTCATTAGTAGCTTAAATTTGTAAAAACACATAGTTCTCCATTTCCTTTCCTTTTTCCCTCAATTTTACCCTAGCTACTCAAGAGTCTGACAAACTCTTGAGTTAGTTAGTTAGTTACTAGCTTCTAACAACCTTGTAACCGTTTTTCCATTAATAAATTTTGAATTCAAGCTTTCCCGCCAAAACTGTTCTTATCATTCCAGTTCATTTCTTGCTGCATTTGGATACTGTTGTTGCTGTTAAGTGTTTGTTATGATCATTCATTGATCATAACTGACATTGAAGGAGTTTGATAGCTGTTTGATCAGAATTCAGTCATTTCCATAGTTTTTGAAGATTTTCAAGCAGATTGATGGTTTCTAGTTGATTTGTAGCAGAATTTGTTGATTGATTGATTCCTAGTGATAAGGTGGTGGTTATCACTAGGTTAAGAGAGCTCAGCGCTCCTCTTCTTCTCAAAGGAATTCTACAATAGGTTTTAAAGTCCTTGTTTCAATTCCTCTCAATAAGTCATATGCATGCTTTCTTTCCTAGAGTAATTTTGATGGCTGAATGATAAAAGTTGTCTGAAGTTGCTATTTGATTGATCTTTGTTAGTTTGTAGCTTAATTCTGTTACTTGTTCTTTGAATTTGATTTAGTTTCTAGTTAACTGCATTAATTCAGCAAGTTTTGGCCTTGTAGTTTGGTTGTATAGCTAGTAGAGTTAAGTGCTTGTAACCTTCTTTCAAACCTTACATTCTGATCATTGAATCTAGCTAGCTATAGATTTTCACTCAGTTTCCTTTCAAAATCAAAAAGTCTTTACAAATTTTCATAAACATCAGTAAAGGAGTGTTTGGGAATAGCTAAAAAATAGTTTTCAAGTTTTGAGTTTTGGATTGTTAGAGTTCATTTGCAATTAATAAGTAGTATAAAAGAGTTTTCAGTCATTTACAAGTCATTAAGAAGGTCAAACAGGCAAATGGCACATAAAAAGTTTGGGTTAGCCTTGTGCATTTTAGTCATTTAGAAACTTATCATATTGATTTGATTAGAACTCATTCAAAACTTAATGAAATTTCACCAAATTTGTTCTCAGCTTTAGCTTACATCATATAGTATCAGATTCCAAAAGGATTTTATACAGTATTCTATAAGCAGTTAGAAATAAGCAATTTTCAGATAAGCAGACTTAATGCAAGTTTCTGTAACTTGTGAACTGAAAATCTGTATCTCCTTTTCCTATTCATAAACTTAGCAATTTTTCTTCACAAATCCCATTAAGTAGTTGAGTTACATGATTTTTGAGATTTTTAGCTTTTTGAAAAAAAGCTGGTCAACGCTTGGTCAACATAAGCTCATTTTTAGCTTAATTCAGTTTTAGAGCTTATTACTTGATGAAAAACGTTCTAGTTTGATTTCCCATTCCTTAATTCAGTTGCTTAATCAGTTTTAATCAAAAAATCAAGTTGTGACTGATTAGATTTGGCTATAGCTTATTTTGTGCTTATTGATAAGCACTCATTTGCTTATTTCTCATTTTTAGCAAGTTTCCTTGGACGCACATAGCTTATTTGAGATTTGAAACGCTTTGCAATTTGTCTCATCAAATTTGGTTGAGTATTAAGCTCAAACGAGCTTATTTTTGATCTTAACACGTTTTAGCTTAAAAAGTTTTGGAAATTGCCATTTGGTCCCTAGTGTTTTAAACAGTTTGTATATCTGGCTAATCTTCCATGTTTTTAGGGTTTGCACTTTGTTAGTCCCAATAGTTTGAAAAGTTGTTGAAGTCAGTTAGCATTTTGTTAGTTTGTTACACTTTTGGTTAGTTTGTTATAGAATTTGCATTTTTGATCCTTGTAGTTTACTTTTTTGCACTTTTAGTCCCTATAATTGTTAGAGTTTACATTTCAAGCATTTATTTTTCATAGAATTTACAATTTCAGTCCTTTTAGTTTCATATTTTACGTTTTGAGATTTACTTGAATAAAAACGTGGTATTTGCAATTTGTTTTACATATACGTAGGTAATATTTTTCCGTTTTGCAAGCATTTGTTGAATTAGCAAATAGATTATCCAAGCAAGCTTTACAACCAAGAACAATTAAAAACCCAAACTTTCTATTAGCAAGAACTGAGAAGACAACTACACTAAAAACAAAATATTAAATGGCGCCGCTGCCGGTTCTTTGACTACACGAGAGACTATTGATTGACGGTTTTCATTGGCTTTTGGGATCCGTTCATTTTGTGAACGTTATTTTTACGTATCATAAATCAAAAACAAATAAAAATCAAAAATATAAATATATATAAAAACTAAAAAATTAACAAAACAATTCTTTTCCTAAAGAATTGACTAAAAAAATAAAAAAATCCAAAAAGCAATCTTTTTCCTAAGAGATTGCACCCAAAAATATATATTATTGGATTCTCTCGGTTTTTATGTACATATAGTATTTTCCCTTAAAAAACTCATAAATACAAAAATATTTTCCATATATTATTATAAGTAAATACGTATACGTATAAGAACAATCAATCTACATATCTTCCATAAGTATTGCCGAGGCAATACACCGTGTTGAGGGGCGTTGCGGTCCTTGACACGTGTATCGATCAAACAAAATAAAGCAAGAATAGATAAATACTCTCAATAAGCAACAATTCGAAGAATACGAACATTTAAGTGAATAGAAAGGCGATGTGCTATAAAATGCCATCTAAGGGTCAATAGGTACTTAAGTGCTTCGCGCCACCTAACCCCCCGTTCACTTGTAAGTATTCTAAGAAGGAAGGCTTCATTGGGGGTCTTGCACCCAAAGTAGTATATACATATATTGTTATTTTCTTGTGGATATTTAATATTGAAACTCGAAGAGGATAATCCATTTCTCTTCAAAGTCACACGAGAGCTTATCTCTCATTCCTCGTATTGAGTTGCATGCTCACTCGCGGGCGTGCACAAATACCGATTGGTGTACAACCTCTTCCTCCGAAAAGGAAGAAAAAGAGAAAGAGTAAGACCACCATCGTCCACCAAGCCGATCACGAGAATCGTGCTTTGACTCCACCACAAGAAGCCATGGCTATTGATAATCGCACTTTGTATGAACGTATGCAATCCAACATTCATGGATATTCTAGGGCCATTAAGATTCCCGACTTTCCCGCTAACACATTTGAGCTACATACATCTATGATCAATATGGTTGCACTATCACCTTTCTTGGGAAAACAAAATGAGGATCCTCATGCTCACCTTAAGAGATTCCTTTCACTTTGCAATACCATTAAGCATAATGGGGTTCCACATGAGGTCATTAGGTTGATGTTGGTGTCATTTTCTTTAGAGGGGAGTGCTAAGCATTGGTTAGACACCCAATCACCCGATAGTATCACCACATGGGATGGTTTTACCACTAAGTTTTTGAACAAGTTCTTTCCTCCACAAAAGACTATGGCTTTGAGGACTTTAATTATGAGCTTTCAACAAAAACCTAGTCAATCCTTTAGTGATGCTTGGGAAGAGTATAGTGAGTTGTTGAGTCGATGCCCTAATCATGGATTGGATCAAGTTCACCAAATAAGCCTCTTTTATGATGGCCTTAAAGCTCACCACCAAGATTCACTCAATGCTTCCGCGGGAGGGAATATTCTTCTTAAGACATACCAAGAGGCTGTGGACATCATTGAGACTAAAGCAATGGTTCAAACAAACAATCAATTTGAAGAAAGGGTTCATGTTATCCAAAACACTTCTCAAACACCTTGTGATAACCAATTCCTTAAATATCACCAAGAGATCCTTCAACAAGTCAAACAAGGACAACAAGAAATGACTCAAGAGATAGTTCAAGCCCTTAAGACCGTTTCATTGAACAATTCCTCAAATAATGTGAATGCCATGACCATTTCTTGTGTTACTTGTGGAGGTCCCCATTCTTATGAACAATGTGATAAGGTGCAAGGGTATCAAGGGGAATGCTATGCTTACCAAGAGGAACACCGTGAACACTTCAAGCCTAACATCAATCCAAATAACCTTTCTTACAAATCCCAAAACTACCTTTCTCCACCCGGCTTCCCACCCCAACCACCCACCCAAATTCCACAAAATACACTTCAAATTTTACCAAGGAATCAAGGGCAAAGACCACCATACCAAGGAAATAATTACAAGGCACCCAATCAATTTCAACCTCAAGCAAATACCTTTTATCCACCAAATCAAGGATTTATTGCCCAACCTTTACCTTTCCAACCTCAAGGTTTTCAAGGTCATGTGCCACAAGAGTTTAACACAATGGATCTCTTGCACAAAATGAATCAAGAGAATGAAAGGAAGTTCCAAGCTATGGAGAAGAAAATGAATGACCAATTCAATAAGGTTTTGGTGGTATTAAATCAAAGACCACAAGGGGCTTTACCTTCCAACACACAAACAAATCCTAGGGCCAATGTCAATGCTATTACAACAAGGAGTGGTACAACAACAAAGGATCCTTCACCTCCTAAACCTACTATTGTTCAACCCACTTGTGCTCCTACTTGTGACAAGCCTTCTACCTCTACTTCACCACCTCAAAATGCTCCCATTGCTCCAATTTCAACGCCTATTCATGAAACACTCAATAAGGAAAATCCTTCATCCACACCTCAATCACCACCAAAACCAAGTCTTCCTTATCCTTCAAGATTGAGAAAAGAAAAGATTAAGAACAAGGATGATATCCAAGTTTATAACTTTTTGAGGATGTTCAAGCAACTTAACATCAATATCTCCTTTGCGGAGGCCTTAGCCAATATGCCTAAGTTTGCTAAGATGATTAAGGATTTGCTTTCTAACAAGGAAAGATTGGTGGATTTGCCTAATGCTTCTTTGAATGAAAATTGTTCCGCGGTGTTGCTTAAGAAGTTGCCTACTAAGCTTGGAGATCCGGGGCGGTTTTTGATTCCTTGCAATTTCCTGGGGGTGGAAAATTGTATGGCTTTAGCGGATTTAGGAGCAAGCATAAATCTTATGACATTATCGGTTTGGAAGAGACTTTCACTTCCCGAGCTCACTCCTACTAAGATGACTCTTGAGTTGGCCAACCGTACTATAGCTTATCCGGTGGGAATTGCGGAGGATGTTTTTGTTGGGGTTGATAGATTTACATTTCCCGCGGATTTTGTGGTGGTTGATTATGATGTGGATCCTAGAGTGCCTTTGATTGTTGGTAGGCCATTTTTGAGAACGGGTCGTACTTTAATAGATGTGGCGGAAGGAGAACTTACAATGCGGGTAGGAGATGAGAGAGTTGTGTTTAACATGGGAAAGTTGTCCAAAAAGTCTAATGAGCCCGAAGCGGTAAAACATATTGATGTTGTATATGAGGAGGAAACACAAGATGATCTTCTTGATGAAGTTTGTGATGAGTACTTTTATGAAGCTTGTTCAAGTGGAGACTATGATTACCCTCATATTGAGACTATTGCTTCCATTACTTCCTCCTTGGATTTTCATGAACCTCAAGAGCTAAACTTTAGTGAAATTCCTTATGACACCCCACTTTTCCACAATACTAATCACTTTGATGAGGACTTAAGTAATGAGGGATCTTTTCTTTGTGATTCACCAACATATGATGACTATAGTGATGATGAGCTTTCTACTTGTGACTCTCCATTTGTTGATGATCATACTTATTTTGGTTTTGAGGGATAACCCATTTTTGATAGTCCAATCTATGATGTCTATGGTGATGAGGAGGACTCTATCATTGATGAGATTGATGAGTTTTTAGTGGAGGATATATCTTTTGAGTATACTCTTGGTTACCTTGATGAGGAGGGGGACATACTCTATTTAGAATCCCTATTGGATGAAGATCCTTCACCTTTTTCCTTGCCCATCTCAACCTTTCAAAGTGATAAAGGAAAACAAGTCATGATAGTTCCTTCCAAGAACTTGTTGTTACCCATGTCTTCACAACCTTTCTCTCACAATGTGATTTACAAAGAAGAGTCTTCTAAGGCAACCATCACTTGTTGTTTTCCCATCAAGGAACGGATTTTTGATCCTGGCATAGAGCTTGCTAAATCATCTCAGTATCCATCTGATGCAACAAAAGGAAACCTTGTGAAAGATTTGAGAGCTTTACACCATCACCTTGGGAAGAACATATGGGAGACCATTTTAGAGAACTACACCTCATTCTTTTCACCATTGATTGGGAAGCTAGTTGTTGGCTTGTGTTATAAGTGGGAGGGTAATTATGTATTTGATCCTGGGGGATATTTATGGAGTTTTGATAAATGAACACTTGTTTTACCTCATCATGGAGATTTTTCTTAAAAAGGGCAAAAATTTTTCTTCTCCATGATAGGTTTTAGACACTTTTAAGTGTGGAACGAGTCGAGCTAGAGACTCATTAACTCAAGCATCGTATAACTAGGTTTAGAGTGTTGTAGGTTAGAAATAAAGGCATAGACTTGGAGATAAGTGTAGGGGAGACCTTCTTTTGTCTTCATGATTGTTTGTAGGGTTGCTCACTCATTTCATGCTTTGGAGCTTATGGAGGAGGCCCTTGTATCCGGTTCACTTCGTTACTTTAGTGAATTTTCATTGACACCTTGTGCTTAAACATGATTTCACTAATAGTTGTCCTTTCCTTAACTTGGGTTAAGCAAAGTCTATTCTTTGTCATAAGTGTAGGGGAAGTTTTTATACTTCCATGCTCTTAAACATTGAGGACAATGTTTAATTTAAGTGTAGGGGGGTCTTCTATCGAAATGACCTTACCTAGAACTTGTCATTGTCTTGCATGATAACATGGAAAAATTGAATTTTCAAACATTTTTCAAATTTTTGATCTACTTTGGCCAACAAAAATATGCATTTCATAATTTTTGCATCAATCATTTTTCATTTTGCATATTGCATTTGCATTGTATATATTCTTTTATTTTTCATCAAAATATATAAAAAGAGAAAAAAAATATAATAAAACATGGTTTTAACAAGTTTAGACTTCTTTGACATATTAGGCCCGCCATGGATATTTTGACTCAACCCGAGTTTGCTTATTTTAGCACTCTCTAGCTAGTATCCTTAACCATGTAGTCCTTCATTGGTCTATTAGGCTAAGCATCCACCAATTTCATTATTTGAAATTTTAAATTTGTGGAGAATGGGAAATGATAGAGTTGAAGCAAGTGTAAAAGGGCTAGATAGACTTCATGGCAATTACTTGTGGCTAAACCCTTCTCTTCTTTATCTCTACTTTCTTCGCATGTATATAATTGTTAATAAATAATCAAGTACGGTTTTAATTGGTTTGTAATCTCTTATGCATTTTTGGCTAATCATTTATGGTTGATATGAGTACGTCTTAAGATTCTAAGTTAGCACGTTTTATGTGTACTAGACTTATGTCCTGCTCCATACTTAGCGGGTGTTTTTCCTTTTCTTCTTTGCAAATTTCTTGGTGAGGAATAAAGAAAAATAAGAGCGGCTTATGAAAAAAATGAGTGGCTAGAAAAAAAAAAGAAAAGAAAAAAAAATAAAAAAAATAATGCAAGACTCCCAAGAGGGGCAGTGTGGTGTTAATTATAGTGACTATTGAGTTCCAATATTACCTTGACGGGTTGCGGGGATTCAATAGATTGCTCCAATCCAATATTACCTTGACGGGTTGCGGGGTTGAAGATCCAAAGTCTCAAAAAGATGGCGGATGTAAATTATTGCGTGAGTTTTATTTTTCTTTCCTTAGCGAGTGTGTAGCTACTTATGAAAGCATGACATGAGGATTTTACACATAAGGCGAATGACTTATTACTCTTAATACGGACTTGTATTAATTGTGAGCGGTTTTTCAAGTAATGGATGAGAGGATTACTTAGGATTAAAACCGTGCTTCCTTATTTTTGGATTTTACATTTCTTATACTTCACACTTTAATAAATAACAAATTTGCTCAAAAGCAATTTGCTCAAATAATAACCGGTTCCACATTTAATTGTCATGAATAAGTTGATGCACTTTTTACTTGTGAATGCAATGATCCCATTTTTAAGCTTGGTATGGGGAAAGTGAAAGTTGAGGGTGATAAATGTCCATGGTACAAAAGCCCTAATCTAAGTCATTGAATTCTTTATGAGTTATTACCATCAAAACCATTTCAAGAAAAATCAAAAAGATATAGATAGAATTGTATTTTGTTCATTGCATTATTAAAAATCAAAATCATGCATCATTTAGTTTAGAGTAGTGTAGATGCATCTCATATGGCCAAGGTGGATTAATTATGAGGAAAATGTAAATTTGAGCTTTATTATATAATATTGCATGAGGACATGACAATGTTCAAGTGTAGGGGAATTTGATATGAGCTTAAACTCATATCCTTTTATCAACAAATAACCCTAAAACATGAAGCAAAATACCAATTTATTTGGCAAAAACAGTGTTATGTGGTATGTTTGTGTTTGTGTACACTTGTGTAGGTAAAAAGATACATTTCCAAGCAAACAAGGAAAAATCAAGCTAAAATGGATGAAAAAGACAAAGAAGGATCAAAAGTGACAAGACTTTGAAGTACAAGGACCTATCTTGACAAGTTATCAAAGTTGAAGGACTAAAAGTGCAAATGTTGTAAAAAGTCAAGATTCAAGTCAAACTTGGTCAACTCTTAAGTCAACTCAGTCAAAGGACCATTTTGTTCAAGAATCAAAGTTGAAGGACCAAATATGTCAAAAGAATGAAGATTCTAGCTTAAAACAATAATCTGCCAAGTTGAAGGACCAATTCTGCCAAGAAGGGAAAGATATGCAAAGTTTAATCCATGTGACAAAAAATCAACCAATGAGAAGAAGGGAAAAGGAAGCACACGGATCAAGCAATTAATACCCACTCAGCATTTGGCATTTATTACCCAATCCCAATAGTTCAATCCGTGTGAAGATTTTTCAGCCAATTAAACACTGACACGTGGCATCTTCTTCAAAGAAAAAATTGCCAGGATCGCGTTTTAGCTACAAGCAATTTCATGGAAAGTTCTCAACATCAAACTTGATCGTTTTGAAGAGATAAACACCATGGTGCCAATCAATTAACATGAAATCAATCAATGAAGAAAACCCCAATTCCTTGTTCATACCTTCAAAATGCAAAATGCAGAATTCTACACGTGGCAAGCTGGGATTGGTTCTGACACGTCACCAACCCCAACAAACTCTTCCTTCATGTCTATAAATAGCTGGATTAGCCTTCATTTTCATTAGTAGCTTAAATTTGTAAAAACACATAGTTCTCCATTTCCTTTCCTTTTTCCCTCAATTTTACCCTAGCTACTCAAGAGTCTGACAAACTCTTGGAGTTAGTTAGTTAGTTACTAGCTTCTAACAACCTTGTAACCGTTTTTCCATTAATAAATTTTGAATTCAAGCTTTCCCGCCAAAACTGTTCTTATCATTCCAGTTCATTTCTTGCTGCATTTGGATACTGTTGTTGCTGTTAAGTGTTTGTTATGATCATTCATTGATCATAACTGACATTGAAGGAGTTTGATAGCTGTTTGATCAGAATTCAGTCATTTCCATAGTTTTTGAAGATTTTCAAGCAGATTGATGGTTTCTAGTTGATTTGTTAGCAGAATTTGTTGATTGATTGATTCCTAGTGATAAGGTGGTGGTTATCACTAGGTTAAGAGAGCTCAGCGCTCCTCTTCTTCTCAAAGGAATTCTACAATAGGTTTTAAAGTCCTTGTTTCAATTCCTCTCAATAAGTCATATGCATGCTTTCTTTCCTAGAGTAATTTTGATGGCTGAATGATAAAAGTTGTCTGAAGTTGCTATTTGATTGATCTTTGTTAGTTTGTAGCTTAATTCTGTTACTTGTTCTTTGAATTTGATTTAGTTTCTAGTTAACTGCATTAATTCAGCAAGTTTTGGCCTTGTAGTTTGGTTGTATTGCTAGTAGAGTTAAGTGCTTGTAACCTTCTTTCAAGTTTGGTTGTATTGCTAGTAGAGTTAAGTGCTTGTAACCTTCTTTCAAACCTTACATTCTGATCATTGAATCTAGCTAGCTATAGATTTTCACTCAGTTTCCTTTCAAAATCAAAAAGTCTTTACAAATTTTCATAAACATTAGTAAAGGAGTGTTTGGGAATAGCTAAAAAATAGTTTTCAAGTTTTAAGTTTTGGATTGTTAGAGTTCATTTGCAATTAATAAGTAGTATAAAAGAGTTTTCAGTCATTTACAAGTCATTAAGAAGGTCAAACAGGCAAATGGCACATAAAAAGTTTGGGTTAGCCTTGTGCATTTTAGTCATTTAGAAACTTATCATATTGATTTGATTAGAACTCATTCAAAACTTAATGAAATTTCACCAAATTTGTTCTCAGCTTTAGCTTACATCATATAGTATCAGATTCCAAAAGGATTTTATACAGTATTCTATAAGCAGTTAGAAATAAGCAATTTTCAGATAAGCAGACTTAATGCAATTTTCTGTAACTTGTGAACTGAAAATCTGTATCTCCTTTTCCTATTCATAAACTTAGCAATTTTTCTTCACAAATCCCATTAAGTAGTTGAGTTACATGATTTTTGAGATTTTTAGCTTTTTGAAAAAAAGCTGGTCAACGCTTGGTCAACGCTTGGTCAACATAAGCTCATTTTTAGCTTAATTCAGTTTTAGAGCTTATTACTTGATGAAAAATGTTCTAGTTTGATTTCCCATTCCTTAATTCAGTTGCTTAATCAGTTTTAATCAAAAAATCAAGTTGTGACTGATTAGATTTGGCTATAGCTTATTTTGTGCTTATTGATAAGCACTCATTTGCTTATTTCTCATTTTAGCAAGTTTCCTTGGACGCACATAGCTTATTTGAGATTTGAAACGCTTTGCAATTTGTCTCATCAAATTTGGTTGAGTATTAAGCTCAAACGAGCTTATTTTTTATCTTAACACGTTTTAGCTTAAAAAGTTTTGGAAATTGCCATTTGGTCCCTAGTGTTTTAAACAGTTTGTATATCTGGCTAATCTTCCATGTTTTTAGGGTTTGCACTTTGTTAGTCCCTATAGTTTGAAAAGTTGTTAAAGTCAGTTAGCATTTTGTTAGTTTGTTACACTTTTGGTTAGTTTGTTATAAAATTTGCATTTTTGATCCTTGTAGTTTACTGTTTTGCACTTTTAGTCCCTATAATTGTTAGAGTTTACATTTCAAGCATTTATTTTTCATAGAATTTACAATTTCAGTCCTTTTAGTTTCATATTTTACGTTTTGAGATTTACTTGAATAAAAACGTGGTATTTGCAATTTGTTTTACATATACGTAGGTAATATTTTTCCGTTTTGCAAGCATTTGTTGAATTAACAAATAGATTATCCAAGCAAGCTTTACAACCAAGAACAATTAAAAACCCGATATTGGTTGGACTTTCTATTAGCAAGAACTGAGAAAAAACGAACTGCATTATACTCAATATCAATGCCTCAAAACTTCATACAAGAATGTGAAATCTTTGATGTATGGGGTATCGACTATATGGGGCCATTCCCTTCATCTAAAGGAAACAAATACATCCTTGTAGCCGTTGACTATGTTTTGGGTTGAAGCCAAAGCTTTACCCACTAACGACGCAAGGGTGGTTTGTAACTTTTTGAAGTCGCTATTCGCTAGATTCGGTGTGCCTCGTGCCATTATTAGTGATCGCGGGACTTATTTTTGCAATGATCCATTCGCAAG
Organism: Glebionis coronaria; assembly: GCA_025667525.1. NCBI lineage: Eukaryota > Viridiplantae > Streptophyta > Magnoliopsida > Asterales > Asteraceae > Glebionis > Glebionis coronaria. The sequence goes on along the minus strand of CM046880.1, from coordinate 310,198,172 downwards.
AGTCATGGCTAAGTATGGTGTCAATCATCGTCTTTCCACCGCATACCACCCACAAACTAATGGCCAGGCTAAAATCTCGAACCGAGGATTAAAGCGAATTCCTGAACGAACCGTGGGAGAGCATCGTGCCTTATGGGCCGATAAACTTGATGATACTCTGTGGGCTTTTTGTACCGCATACAAGACTCCGATTGGTTGCACACCATATCGTCTCGTGTACGGGAAAGCATGCCACCTCCCCATTGAGCTGGAGCATAAGGTTTAATGGGCCTTGAAGTGGGCTAACTTCGACATCCACAAAGCCGGTGACCTACGCAAAATCCAACTCAATGAGCTTAATGAACTCCGGAATGAGGCTTATGAAAATTCTTTGATCTATAAGGAAAAGACTAAGCTCATTCATGACTCTAAGATTAAAAATCGAGAGTTCCAAGTTGGAGACAAAGTTTTACTCTTCAACTCTCGGTTGAAAATCTTTCCGGGCAAGCTGAAATCTCGTTGGTCCGGCCCATTCACCATTGACCAAATTTTTCCATATGGTACTCTCGAGCTCGCTCAACCTAATGGACCTAATTTTAAGGTGAATGGCCAACGAGTGAAGTTGTACTTTGGTGAGGACATCTCTCATGAGATGATTCCATCCCTCACCAAGTTTCCCATGAACTAGTTTTGGATCGAGTCAGGCTCGTGACTCGGTTATCAAAAACAAGCGCTCCTCGGGAGGCAACCCGAGTATCTATCCTTTTCTGTTTTACCTCCTAAGTGTAGGGGGACTTCTATAGGTTGTTTGTGTTTGTATGGTGATGTGATTACAGGGATGAATGCACTTTTGGAACCTTTGAAGAATCGTGCTCCCGTGTTATCCGAAATCTGGTTCTATCTCTCAACTATCGTGATTCAATTTTCTTCATACTCACATTTGAAATTGATCACTTTAGTCGCCTCTTCCTTAGCTTGATTTAACCAACGTGCACAATGTCATAAGTGTAGGGGAGACTTTTCCCACATGCTTAAACATTGAGGACAATGTTTATATTAAGTGTAGGGGGACTTCCATCGAAGTTTTAAGTGGACTTTTCCATTAAAATGCCTTCATTTAACCGGAAAATCATATTTTTCAGCATTTTTCAAATTTTTGATTAACTTTGGCCATATAGTCGTAATTTTTAAATTTTTATCGTTGCTTTCATATGTATATATCCCACAATAAAGTCAAAAATATTAATAAAGTGGTGTAGCAAGTTTAGAAGTCTTCGACATATTAAGCCCGTTGTGATTATTTTGACTCAACCCGAATAGACTTATCCAAGTTTATTCTAGCAAGTATCCTTAACCATGTAGACCTTAATTTGTTTATTAGGCTAAGCATCCACGAGTCTCATTACTTGAGATTTTAAATTGTGGAGAACGAGAAATGATAGAGTCAATTATAAGTCGGTATTCTTGCACAAGCACACTTGGTGTGATTATAAGCCTATTCTCCCATCGCTTGCTAATAATTTATCTGCAATAAGTAAGGTCGTACGATTTTATTGAATAACTTAGCTTCTAGCCCAAGATCGTTTAAAAGTTTCTCGGTAATGATAAGAGTTCATAGCCAAGGCTTAACTTATGAAGCGGGGCGCGAAGATTGGCGAGTCCTAAAAGGCCCTAACAAGGCATGAGGATTCCATTTTATGGCTAAAGATCCAAGGTGATGTGAAAAGCATTATTCCCAAAATCAATATGAAGGATCAAGACTCACGACGAAAAGCAATCAACTCCCATAAAGATCATGAAGAAGTCTATCCGAAAAGACCCTAACAAGGTATGAGGATAAATAGATCCAAGTCCGAAAAGGAGGCGGATCGTTGTATCTCAAAATCCCAATTAATGATTGAAGAAATAACGATGAAGTCGTGGTCAACAAAGTTGGAGTATCCCTCAAAAGTCTCCAAGTGAAGAAACTCTATTAACGAAGAGAAGACCATTATCTCAAGAACGTCTCTCAAGATATGAAGTATGAAGTACATGCCAAATATCGGCCCGAGAAAGGTCTCAAATCGTGAAGCGAGTTATGCCAAGATATGAACTTTTTGATATCCCGAGAAGCAGTTTTAAGAGATTTTGTCCTTTAGCTAACTATTAATCAAATCGTCCTACTTTGCTTTCAGCCTAAATAAACTATCGAAATAAGTCCAAAAATGCATCTTCATGATCATTCTAAGACAAAAATAAAATATAAGAGATACACCTAGGAATAAGGGAGTTTAAGCATATAATTAAGCCATGTGTGTAAGTGTTTGTTTTGCTAACTTATAATAACAATGATCTCATTTTTAAGCTTAGCTTGGGGAACGTGAAACTTGAGGGTGATAAATCTTCGCAGCAACCAAAGCCCTAATGTAAGTCTTAGATCTCTTTGCAAGTTATTTCCATGTAGCTATTTTCAAGTGAAAATGGTTTTCTATCCCTTTTGTTTTCTTTAAAGCTTTATTTCTTCATAGTAGTTTAAATTTTGTTTCATTAGTATATTAATAAGGCCAAGGTTGATTGATTATGAGAAAAGTGTAAATTTGCTTTGTCACTAAGCATTGCATGAGGTCATGGCAATGGTTAAGTGTAGGGGATTTGATAGGTGTGAAAACATCTATCCTTTTACCACTTATTTCTTGCTAAAACGAGACCAAAACGTGTATTTTATATCATTTGTTTGGAATTATGCGTGGTTTGTATGTTTGTTGTGTTTTCAGAGCCAACCAGATAAATATTGAAGAAAACATGGGATTGCACGGGTTTTATCGAAGAAAACGACGAAAAGCCGAAGTCTATTGTCCAAGAGATGCAAAAGATTTGAAGTCAATGGGCCTATTTGAAGATTTATCGAAGAAAAGGACCAAAGATGGAAGATTTACATATGTCGAAGAACTCAAGTCTATTAAATGAAGAAATTAAAAGACGAGTTGAATTTATTCGTCGACAAATCCTGAATCGAAATCAAAACGTCAACTTTTTTGAAAAGACGAGAAGACAAAAAGAAAGGGAGAAAGCCCACTCACCAACCAAAGACAAGGCCTATATAAAGAGATCCCTTCACAACTTGGAGACGAGTTTTTTTTTCCAGTTTCTTTCTTTTTCTTGTTTTCGTAGGAAACCAACACCATTAAGGTGTTGGTGAATTTTCATTCTTGTTAAATCAAAGATCTTGTAAGTTTTTAATCTTCCCTTTTGTTCACTTAACCTTAATCAATCAATATCATCTTCCATTAATCTTGTTCATCTTCTTCTTGTTGATTCAAAGCTTTAAGTTCTATTTTATTGAGTTTGGTCTTCAAAAGTAAGTGGGTTTTGTGTTTTTATTGTTTTGGTTTGATGTTATGATTAGTAAATGATTGGTGATTAGTTTGGTTTAATCTTTGGTGAAAACTTTGTTGATTTTGGTTAAAAATCGAGTTCCTATTGTTTCCCTGTTCTTCGTCTTCATAATATACCCAGATTCCGAATCAACAGCAAATGTTCCGAATGAAGAGTTTTCTTTAAATATTCCGGACCAGTTAGAGTATTCCGAACGAAGCTTTTCATCATTTTATTCTGAGTCGGCAATTTATTCCGAGTGAAGCTTTTGCTTTTGAGTATTCCGAATCAAAGTGTGCATCCGGAATAATCAATATTCCGGATGAGTATTAATATTCCGAATCAAAGTTTTTGATTAAATATTCCGAATCAGTTTTTTTTAATGTTCCGAATGAAGGATTTTTGAATATTCTGAATCAGTTTTATTTCGGGTCAGTTTTGTTCCGAATCAATTTTGTTCCGAATGAGCAGTTATTCCGCATGAACCATATTATTCCGAATGAAGGTCTAATATTCCGCATGAGCATTTTTCATTTATCATTCCGAATGAGCAGATAGTCAGCAAAATATTCCGAATCAGTTTTCTTTTCCATTATTCCGAATCAGTTGTTTTGCAAGTAAGGGTATTTTACTGTTTACTATTTAATTTTAATTCAATTTCAGTCTTATTTTATTAACTGCTTTTAATTTAATTTTATATCTTTGTGCATTTAAACCTTTTTAGTAGAATAGAAAACCAAACCCCTTTTTAGTAACCAAGAACAACTATTCCACTTTGAACCGTGATCGATTCGAGAAGATACCGAGAATAAAATTGAACCCATGCAAAATCTTTGTATCAGAATTTCCTTAGGTTCATTCTGGTTGACAAGTGTGGGAAATATACTAGGGTTTTCTCTAGTGGACACGTAAGTTGGTATATAGATAAATTCCCTTTGTATATTACAGCGAGTTCTAAAATCCGTTTTTGCATTCTCTTGACTTTGTTTATCATAATCAAACTTAGGATATTCCAAAAGCATTTTTTACCGATTCTCGTCAATTAGTGATATATACTCGGAATCATTCGAATTACCAAACGGATCTAAAACCAAACCTAATTTTGTTGCATCATAAAGTCGTGGGTTGTGGTTAAGAGCTTGCTTTGCATAACCCGAGTTAGGTGGCAGGTCTGTTAGACGCGATAGAGTAAATTCCTTATAAGATGAATGAAACAAGTGTACTAAATGTGAAGCGGAGTATTGTTTTAAAAGCAAAATTTCAGTCTTTTTAATTTTTTTAGACGCCTTAATTTCCGTTTCAACCCTTTTAGACTCGAGAAGTTCGAAATCTGTTTGCAGTTTTTGAAAATTACTACCGAGTAACTCTATTTCTTTAAGTTTTTTTGAAAGATTTGCTCTTAAATGTTCAATCTCTAGCAGGTTATCCATTTGGACTTTCCTAAACTTATCAAACTCTGGATTAGTTAAGGTATTGGTCGATGGAGTTAATTCAAAGGTTTGAACCTTTTCCTTATACAAAGCAAGCTCGGCAGATAAGGTCTGATTAGAACTTAGGCTTTCAAGGACCGCAGTATTCATTTGGCCAAGCATAGATTTTGAAACCATAACCAAATCTTGTTGAGCAAGAGAATTCGTAGTCGTAATAGCTCCCGGTTGTGTTTTACTCAAAGTCTGGGGACTTGCATTGATCTCGCTATCATTGTTTGTCTCCTCGTTCGAATTACTAACCACCGGAGGCTGTTCAAGATACTGAGACGCTTGCTCAAATTGATAAGGTACAATACTAGTATTAGTGGCAGTATTTGGTACCTCATAGATTTGGTCAGACCATAGAGGGAGAGATTTGCCATAAGAGCTGCCTTGATTGTGTTGTAGTCATCACAGTTTGAATCATATGCATAAAAATCATCGCATTGATATGATGCATTGTTAGTGAAAGCTATTGTGAGTCCTTTAGTGTCCGCAACTCCTGGATCTGATAGAAATGATAACTCCTCTTCATCTAACTCACGACCATTTGCTTGAGCTTTTACCAACATGACCTTCTCATCAAACCACGAAGCATCCCTTCTCCTTTTGGGTTGCTTACACTCCCTAGCCATGTTTCCTTCCCCTTTGCAGTTGTAGCAGATAATCATCTTCACTTTTCCAATAGTGTTTCCTCTTGGAGCAGTGTTAAATGGGCGTGCACCAGTATCGGATGAACTTGGTCTCCCCTGAAGTGGTTGCACCGTAACTCTACCGTCTTGAATTGTTGCTTGTTGACGAGAGTTAGAAAAATTTATCAACTGATTATTTGTTGGAGATGGTCCTCTGTAACCTCTTTTGTTCAACATTTGAGTTATATAGGCAGACATTTGTGCTAGTACATCAGTAGGATTATCCCTTTGTTTAAACTCAGGAATTGGACCTCATCATCATAGTAGAAAACTAGTGCTGGTGAAGCTACATACACACTTGAAGGAGTACTGACATGTTGTGAATAGTGAGGTTGAGGAACTTCTTGTTGTTGGTAGGTGATGGCATGATTTGTAGGTGGTTGATAAGGAGAGTGTTGTTGTTGAGCATATGGTGATAGATGTGAGTCATGTTGTGATGATGGTGCTGGTAGTTGATATTGTTGCTAATATGATGTAGGTGGTTGTGGTAATATCGAATATTGTGGGAAGGTTGGAGTCTGAAACATGGGCTAGTGATAAGATTGTTGTCCCATAGCATACGGAGTGTTGTTATATGACAATGTTGGATGATTTGCCATTAACGCCAATAGTTCAGAATAAGATCCTTGAGACATGCGTTTCTGGAGCACATGCTTCTCGTGTTGCTGCAAGAAATCATATAGTATATCTAAATTTGATTTGTGCAAATCCCGAATCAATTTAACGTCAGTGAATTGTTGGCTCCACTCTGGGGGTAACGTGTTCAAAAACTTGGTGTTTAGTTGAAACTGAGCAAACATTAGATTATACACATTCAAATCATTCATCAATGTAGTGAACTGCCAGTAGTATTCATGAAGAGTTTCACCTGGAATGTATGAGAACCTATCGAACAAGTCATAAAGTTTACACTCTCGTTCCTGCTTGGAAAGTGAGTCCCTTGTAACAAAACCGTTAAGCGATCCTAGAGTTCCTTTGATGCCTTGTGTTTGCTTACCATACGATAAATATCGGGTGGAAGAGCTTGAAGTATGATCTGGACGGCCTTCTCATCCGCATCGGCAATGATTTGGTTGGCAACCGTTAACTTATGAAACTGCCTTGGCCGAGTCACATTGTCTGCAGTAATTTCGCCCCAATCAAGTGCTCCTTGCTCAGTGGATTTAACCATAAGTATCCAACTGGGTCTACCAATAATATAAGACATCGTGTGACCTTGCCATGCTTCAAATAGCTCTTTGGTAAGCAACGGTGGACGGGTATCGGTACCCGAGATGATAGAAAGGTCAGTAAGCGATGTCATTGTAGGCATGAATGAATGTGAATTCATTTTTGATCACTTGAAGAAAGATTACCGAAATGATCGACCAATGAAATAAGGTTAAGTGTTTTAGTGTTGTTGAAACAATATGTTGTTATCTTTTGGTTGTGTGTTTTTGTAAAAGTTAACAAAGAAATGCAAACTCTAAAATCCTCTAATTTATGCAATAATTAGACAAGATTTCGCAATGTTCAAATCAAGCTTCGCAATGTTGGAAAATGCTAAGTCTTCGCAATGTTAGCAAATGTAACACCCCATTTTGGTAAATGGAATGTCACGCGTGATTAAGGCGTGTAATCAAAGCATACAAGGTAAATGTCTTAAAACATTAAATGACCATGAAAGGAAATACCGGAAACAAACATCGGTACCCTAAGTATAAGCTCATCACACACAAACATAAGTACTGCAAAGAAAAAGGACTAAACAATGTCCAAAGAAATAAGTAGCAAAATGTATGATGAAATGCATAAAGTAGAGAAGGCTAGATAGCTTCCAATCCATATGCATGTACGCTAAAAGTCTACGAGCGCCCTTGAGTACCTGCCGTTTGGGAACATGAAAGGAAGACGGCTGATCATAATGCTCAGTGCACGGATATACAAGTATGACATGGAATAACGTAAGCATATAAGACTAATAGCAGCGGAATATTGTAAGTTCTAAGCAATTTGGATTCATGTTCATAAAACTGGTTTTATAGTTTGAAAAGACTTATGTTTCTATGAAAATCTGTTTAAATAACCAAATAGCCTATATAGGTCATGAGGTTCCACCGTGCATGAATACTTGGAGGGGAGACCTCGTCATGCAATTAGAGGGGTTGCCTCTAATCAAATAGTCTGGATAGGAGGGATCAACTCCTAGTGAAGGATGCAAGGCACACATCGCATTCACTCTGATAATACTGATAAACATGTAACTAGGATGCACCCATACGCCCCACATGATAATATAATATAATGGACAAAACTGAAGAGGGACGCCACGAGCAATCACTTTGCCGTGGGGAAGTCATAACACTGGTGCCTCTAGTGTTATGGTTATGGTACCTCCAAAACTAGGTGACACTGGTCATGCATGTATATAGCTTAGGCTCTTATTCTAACATAAGTATCAAACATATAAAACAAATACTGGGAAAACAGTTGGTTGCTAACAGGGAATCCTAATAAGGAAAGAATGTCCATACTGGAAGGACGAGAAATCCGTACCTTATATCCAGCGAATGGAACAGATGAACGAAAGGAAGTCCTGATACGATCTCACTAATGCTACATAAAATAGTATACATGTATAAGTATTTTGTTTACTGAGTACTTAACTTATTTAATATCGTATCTTAGCTTGTTTTATATGTTCATGTCTTGTTTTACTGATTTTAAGGTTATCCTGTGTTTATCATGTATTCTACGTATTCTAATTAAGTATTACTTGTATTTCTTGTATTATTATACTTGTTGTGTAATAATAAGTAACTTTCTAAAAATAGCAGGTTTCCTAAAATAGAAAGTTTCCAAAAATAAAAATTTTCTAAAAATAGATTAACTTCTTAAAATAGATCAGTTTCTATAAATAGAAAGTTTACAAAAATAGTAAGTTTCCTGAATTAGAAAGTTTCCATATTTAGAATTAAGCTGAATTAATAACCTAAATAAATAAGCTTAAGTTTACTGATTAAATATCATAAGTCATGTGATTATAGTATAGTTTATTAATAATAACATGTTTATTAAATAAACTATAGGTTATATGATTTAATTAAATATAAGCATGATTTAATTAAATTAAGGTGAATAAAATACTTAGGTTAAAACATGTATTAATATTATATTATTTATAACCTAGGTCATGATTATTAATTAATTATATTCCATATTTTAATAATTAATTAATATTATAGTCTAAATTAAATAAATAAATACTTAGGTTAAATCATGTATTATTTTCTAAATAATAATTAACCTAAGTTCATGATTTAATTTAATTAATTTTATGCCATGTTAAATTAATTTAATTAACATGTAAAATTTTATACCTTGTAAAATAATTACTTGTACCATTTTAGTCATGAACCGGACCCATGTATTTAATTTAGACATGTCATGAACCGGACCCATGTATTTAATTTAGACAAGTCATGAACCGGACCCGGAACCCCTTGAACCGGTCAGAACCAAACACCCCTTAACAGTGGCAAACCGGCTCGGCCGGTTGCCACTGTTCTTGTTTAGGATGCCACTGGCTTAAGCCGATGGTCTTGTCTCTCGGCTAGCCGATGCCCAACAGTGGTTTCCTACCGGCTGTATGTTGGTGGTCCCCCTTCTTGCGTTGCGTTCCCCCTGCTTGACCCAACCTGCCACCGGCTGTGTGCCGGTGGTGGGGCTGTTTGTTGCCAAGACCCAATCAAACCACAAGGACACCCCGACTCGAGTCGGGGTTCCTTGTTCCTACTGTCGACCGAACCAAACACCACCGAGATCATAGATCTCGGTTGGTGGCGTGATCAAAAACACGCCGAGAGCCTTGGGCTCTCGGTTTGTGTGTCGGCCGAGCAAACAAACCCGAACAAACCCTTAATTCTTACCCCTAACCCTTGATCACGTGACATGTTTTTACTCCTTATTTTTATTTAATTCATGTTCATGTGTTAATTAATTAAATAAAAAGAATAACATAAAAGGGTTTACGGATTATCGAATGCGTGTAAAGATTGGAAAACAATAACACGAACACGATCTTGAATTCAATTAGCTAAAAATCAAACCAACACCCCTTTGGTGGTGGTTGTTGCCGCCGACCAAGAGAGAGAAAGAAAAGGAGTAAGGTTTTGATTTTCTTGAAAATTCTATTAAGTGAAAAAGTGTTTTCCCTTATTTGTTTATTACTTAAAAATCAAATGGGCTTGGCCCGTTGTCTATCCTTGGTGCCGCGGCTAGTAGGGCCCACAAGGGAAAACCCGGAGTTTTCCCGTGTTAAATTACGTGTTCGTATTCTCGTGTTATCGTGTTATAAATATATGTTCGTGTTATATTCAATACTTGTACATAATGATATTAATCGTATAATCTTAATTAAGTACGTAATTACGTGTTCGTGATTTTTACGTTCATGATTTCATGTTTGTGATTATTATTATAATTGTTAATAATTATCGTGAACTAACACGTACTTAATACTTGTCGTAATAATAATATGTACTTAACTTCCGTAATTACTAATCGTGACATGTGTTCATGCTATAAAAGGAAAGTTTTAATATGTACGTACGTTTGCTAAGTTTACTGTTCATGGTAAAAGCATGCGGGTTTTACAACTCTTCCCCCCTAAAAAGAATAATTCGTCCCCGAATTATAGATAAAATAAACTAAAAGAGGAACATACCCGAATTCAAAATATGAAATGAGGGTAAGAAGCCCGGATAGACTCCTCTGTTTCCCAAGTGGCTTCCCGCTCGGTATGGTCCCTCCAAAGGATTTTGACGAATGGAATCGTCTTCTTCCTTATGACTCGTTCTTGCCTGTTAAGAACTCGTTTAGGTTCCTCTATGAAGGTAAGATCTTCACGAATCTTTTCCAGTGGATATTGAACCATGTGAAGGGTATGATAATTGTACCATCTGAGTAAGGACACATGGAAAACGTCATGAACGTGAGAAGGCTGCGGAGGTAACGCTACGCGATAAGATACTTCACTGACTCGTTCAATGATATCAAACTGTCCGATGAATCGAGGACTGAGTTTCCCTTTGATTCTGAAGCGTCTAACACCACATGCCGGTGATACCTTAAGAAAGACGTGATCTCCTATGTTGAAATGTAAGTCCCTATGATGCTTGTCTGCATAACTCTTCTGACGTGTACGAGCTTCCTGCACTTTCTGCTTAGCTACAGCGACCTTCTCGTTGGTCAACTCTAGCATCTCCGGTCCTTCAAGTGTTCGCTCACCAACCTGATCCCAGCAGATTGAGGCATGACACTTCCTGCCATACAACATCTCGAACGGTGCACACTTAATGTTGGCATGCCAACTTTTGTTGTATGCAAACTCTACTAATCATATGTAATCATCCCAGTCTCTTGTCCACTCCAACGCACATGCTCGGAGCATGTCTTCCAATGTCTGAATCGTCCGCTCTGATTGTCCGTCAGTTTGAGGATGAAAAGTTGTGCTAAGCTTAAGTTTTGTACCCCAAGCTTTCTGCAGACTCTTCCAAAATCGCGAAGTGAACCGAGGATCTCTGTCCAAGACGATACTAGATGGAGCACCATGAAGTCTCATGATCTCCTTCTTGTAAGTACCGGCGAGTTTTCTGACCGGATCATCCTTGCAGATCGGTAAGAAATGAGCTGACTTAGTAAGTCGATCAACGATAACCCAAATCGCATCATGCCTCCTTTTGGTCTGCGGAAGACCGGTAACAAAATCCATGGTGATCTTGTCCCACTTCCACTCTGGAATGTCTAACGGTTGTAGTAGACCACTAGACCGCTGATGCTCGATCTTAACCTGCTGGCAGGTAAGACATTTGGAGACGTAAGTAGCAACATCCTATTTCATACCACTCCACCAAAAGTATTGCTTGATGTCGTGGTACATCTTGGTTGAACCAGGATGAATGGAGAATGGGGAGCTATGAGCTTCAGCTAGTAACGCTTCCCAAAGAGTAAGATCATCGGGAACACAAAGTCTAGTGCCCTGCCATAAGATACCATCGTCATCCAACCGAAACTCCGTCTGTTGTTTTAAGTTTTGAATGATCGCCCAAATTTCACCATCATCCTTTTAAGCTTCCTTGATCCTAGAGAGTAACTCAGGTTCCACTCTAAGATTAGCCCAGTAACCGTGCTATCCACGTACCATGATCTCAATGTTTAGTCGCTCCAAGTCTCTTATAATCTCTTCCTCAATTTTAATGTCGTTTATCATACCGGACCTTCTACTAAGTGCATCTGCCACTACATTCGCCTTGCCGGGATGATACTACAGATTAATATCATAATCCTTCAACGGCTTTAACCATATCCTCTGCCTCATGTTCAGCTCACGTTGAGTGAAGATGTACTTCAGCCTCTTGTGATCTGTAAAGATATCACATGATTCTCCATACAAGTAGTGCCTCCATATCTTCAATGCAAACACGACTGCTACAAGTTCCAAGTCATGTGTAGGGTAATTCTCCTCATAAGGCTTAAGCTGCTGTGAAGCGTACGCAATCACTTTCCCATGTTGCATGAGAACATAGCCAAGTCCCTTCCCTAAAGCATCACTGTAGATTTGAAATCCACCTGTACCAGATGGGAGAGTAAGAATCGGTGCAGATACTAAATTCTGCTTTAGGTCTTCAAAGCTCTTCTCTCTTTCTTTAGTCCAGACGAATTTCTCCCCTTTCTGCATCAGTTTGGTCAATGGCAGTGCTAAACGAGAAAAGTTCTCTACGAACCTACGGTAGTAACCAGCTAAGCCTAGGAAACTGTAAACTTTAGTCATTGATGTCGTTCTTGGTCACTTGGTAATGGCCTCAACCTTTGTTGGATCCATGGTGATTCCTTCTGCTGATACAATGTGGCCTAGGAACGCCACCTTGTCTAACCAGAACTCACACTTAGAGAATTTGGCATACAGCTTCTTCTGGCGAAGTATCTCTAGTACAGTACGAAGATGGTCTTCGTGTTCCTCCTTTGACTTAGAGAAAATAAGAATGCCGTCAATGAAGACAATGACGAACTTGTCTAGGAACTCATGGAAGATACGGTTCATCAGATCCATGAAGATAGCTAGAGCATTGGTAAGGCCAAAAGGCATGACTACAAATTCCTAGTGCCCACAGCGTGTACGGAAAGCAGTCTTGGCGATATCCTGTTCTTTAACCCGTAACTGATGATAGCCCGACCTCAGCTTAATCTTGGAGAAATATTTGGCCCCTTGGAGTTGGTCAAAAAAGTCATCAATGCGTGGTAGCGGATATCTATTCCTAATGGTGATCTTGTTGAGCTCGCGCTAATCTATGCACAAACGCATGTTGCCATCCTTCTTCTTTACGAACAGAACATGTGCGCCCCATGGAGAAGCACTGGGTCAAATGAAACCACAATCCAATAATTCCTGCAGTTGTTCCTTTAACTCCTTCAGCTCTATGGGAGCCATTCAATAAGGAGCCTTAGATATTGGCTCAGCTCCTAGGACGAGCTCAGTATTAAACTCCATTTCACGAGCAGGTGGTATGCCTGGAAGTTCTTCTGGAAACACGTTTGGGAATTCTGACACGATCGACTGATTCTGGATAGATGGAGATTCAGCCTCCAAATCATGAACAGTCGCAAGATATCACTCACAACCATGTGACAGTAGTGCACGTGCTTGTAAGGTTGAAATTATTTATACAGACCTTCCGGGTACGAACCCGTTGTGAATGTACTCTGGTGCATTTACATCTCCGAAGATGACCCGATATGTATGGCAGTCAATGGTGGTGTGATGTTTGGATAGCCAATCCATGCCTAATATCATGTCAAAGTCGCACATATCCAGTGGAAGTGCGTCAACAGGACGAATCTTGTCGTCAAATTCTAGGGGAAGGCTTTTGTACCCATGGGTTATGCGTACAGAGTCTCTTAAAGGCGTGGAAATGTTTAATACATTCTCTAAGGGCATAGGGTATATCCTAACATTCTTGGCATAAGCAGTAGAAATGACCGAGTGTGTAGCACCCGTGTCAAATAAAACACGTGCAACTTGACCATACATATACAAGATTCCAGTGATGGTACTTGTAGACTTGTTGGCCTGATCGCGAGAAGTCGTGTACACCCGTCCACTAGTAGGAGGTGGCTTGGAATCAGCATGTTCAGATGTGACCTCCATCTCGCCCTTGCGGCAGTCCTTCATGCGATGGACAGTAAGGGCACACTTGAAGCAAGTATCGTTGTCGCGACGACATGGCCTTGGGTGCCTACGGTTGCAGGTAGTGCAGAGAGGGTGAGTATACCCTCCAGCAGGTGCCCTTGCTGGCTGGGAGCCTGTTTGGAAAAGTACATATGAGACATGGTTTATAGGTACAAAAGGACAGTGCGGAAAATCGTAAGACGTAATACCGGTGATAGTTGTACAGTTAGGCTGTGAACCTCTTCGGTCCTGCTCCCTCCCGTTACCATGATTCCTGGTAGAAGATTGCTAATGTGTCAGAATTATAAATCATCAACATGTAACATAAGAAATGAGTAAGTGTAAGGACCTGCTGCTGTTGGAGTTTCCAGTGTTGTTACGATAATTATCATTACCGTCACGCCTATCCGTAGGCTGTTGTTGAGTAGCCGGTTGAGACCGGTCCCCAGTTTTCTGCCTGAAAGATGTAGTTTAAAGGGAAAGATAAATATTGGATAGTACTAAATGAATTTGGAATGGTCACCGTTGAATGATGAACAAATACCTATTCTCGGGTCTCTTTGCTTCCTCGAATTCCTCTCTCTCCTGCAGCATCTCCAGCTTACGTGCTGCATCGGCTACTTGTGCCACCGGGTTGAAGGTAGCACACACCAAGTTGTTGGAGACTGATGTACGAAGAGCCCACCGAAAGTGGTATGATTGCTCTTTGGCTGTACCTGCTGCTGCGCCAAGAAAACTAGCAAAACGAAGAAAGCGCTGCACGAACTCGTTGCTATTATCCCTAGCTGTCTGCCTGATCCCGTGGTACTGTCCCATCACTAACTCCCTGAACTGAGCCCAAGTCAAACCAGCTACCCAATTGTCACCTCCCTCATACTGCTTCACTGCCTTTTTACCATCCCAATACATCACCTTCGAACTTGTAATAGGCCAACCTCGACTTGAAGACGGGGTCGTAGCCCATTGTATCAAATATCTTCTCGATATGAGCTAACCAACTTTCAGCCTCATTGGGGTTGTTAGTTCTCTCGAAGGATCAAGGACGTTGCTTGTTGAATCTCTCCAGCCATGTGACCAATGTTGTTGGAGGAGGAGGAGGAGGAGGAACTGGGTGTTGTTGCTGATTGTTGGCAGCTTGTACCTCAGCCTGATTTTGTTCCTCAACTGAGGAATCAAAGCTTGCATCGCAGCTTGGACTACTGCATTGAGTTGTTCCTGCTCACGTGTGAGAACCATCTGACAGTATAAAACAAATGCGTTATTAAACTAATTAAAACATAAAATATATATACATGAAAAAAAAATTATGCCAATAAATCATGAGAAAAAATTATGCAAGAAAATAATACATGAATGCATGATGCAGTTTATGAAAACTTTTGTATGCATGAGAGTGAACGCCTTTGGTCAATTCACCCAAAACAAAAGACATGGCGAGGGGATGCCAATGGGTCGGTCCCAAAGTTAAAAAATTTCGATAAAAGCACATGCGACTAAATAGGGTCAGTCCGGTACCAACCATTACTTAGTACCTGCGACAATGACATATAACATGAATGCATGAAAACGATGAATGCATGAAAACCGATTGTCAGTTCTAGGAAGACCATAGTGACTACCCACTAATCACATGTCGTGTTTTGAGAGCCTACAGGTAGAAACCTTGGCACTAATACTATAAATGTAACACCCCATTTTGGTAAATGTAATGTCACGCGTGATTATGGCGTGTCATCAAAGCATACAAGGTAAATGTCTTAAAATATTAAATGACCATGAAAGGAAATACACCCCAAGTATAAGCTCATCACACACAAACATAAGTACTGCAAAATAAAAGGACTAAACAATGTCCAAAGAAATAAGTAGCAAAATGTATGATAAAATGCATAAAGTAGAGAAGGCTGGATAGCTTCCAATCCATATGCACGTACGCTTAAAGTCTACGAGCGCCCTTGAGTACCTGCCATTTGGGAACATGAAAGGAAAACGGTTGAGCATAACGCTCAGTGCACAAATATACAAGTATGACATGGAATAACGTAAGCATATAAGACTAATAGCAGCGGAATATTATAAGTTCTAAGCAATCTGGATTCATGTTCATAAAACAAGTTTTATAGTTGGAAAAGATTTATGTTTCTATGATAATCTGTTTAATTAGCTAAATAGCCCATATAGGTCATAAGGTTCCACCGTGTATGAATACATGGAGGGGAGACCTCGTCATGCAATTAGAGGGGTTGCCTCTAATCAAATAGTCTGGGTAGGAGGGATCAACTCCTAGTGAAGGATGCAAGGCACACATTGCATTCACTCTGATAATACTGATAAACATGTAACTAGGATGCACCCATACGCCCCACATGATAATATAATATAATGGCCAAACTAAAGAGGGACGCCACGAGCAATCACTTTGCCATGGGGAAGTCATAACACTGGTGCCTCTAGTGTTATGGTTATGGTACCTCCATAACTAGGTGACACTGGTCATGCATGTATATGGCTTAGGCTCTTATTCTAACATAAGTATCAAACATATAAAACAAATACTGGGAAAACAGTTAGCTACAAACGGAGAATCCTAATAAGGAAAGAATGTCCATACTGAAAGGACGAGAAATCCGTACCTTATGTCAAGTGAACGGAAAAGACGAACGAAAGGAAGTCATACTCCAATCTCACTAATGCTACATAAAATAGTATACATGTATAAGTATTCTGTTTACTGAGTACTTAACTGATTTAATATCGTGTCTTAGCTTGTTTTATATGTTCATGTCTTGTTTTACTGATTTTAAGGTTATTGTGTGTTTATCATGTAATCTACGTATTCTGATTAAGTATTACTTGTATTTCTTGTATTATTATACTTGTTGTATAATAATAAGTAACTTTCTAAAAATAGCAGGTTTCCTAAAATAGAAAGTTTCCAAAAAATAGAAAGTTTCCAAAAAAAGAAAGTTTTCAAAAATAGATTAACTTCTTAAAATAGATTAGTTTCTAAAAATAGAAAGTTTCCAAAAATAGTAAGTTTCCTAAATTAGAAAGTTTCCATATTTAGAATTAAGCTGAATTAATAAGCTAAATATATAAGCTTAAGTTTACTGATTAAATATCATAAGTCATGTGATTATAGTATAGTTTATTAATAATAACATGTTAATTAAATAAACTATAGGTTATACATTGTTTTGCTCTGATACCACTTGTTGATCCCAAACTTAGATCGATTAGCTTTGTGTTAACGAGATTAGATCAAGTTAAACACTTAGAGAAACTTTGTTGTATGAGCAAATCAATGGTAACTTTTTTTTATTTTTATTTTTTACCCAACAATCTTCCCCTAGTTGATGTCGGCAAAACTCTTTGTGTATCTCTTGTAAGTGGTACATCATCTTCAAATTGCTTCCCTCAAGTGTAGCATGTATGTCTTCCCCTTTTTGTCACATCAATAGGGAAGGAAACATTGTA
Source organism: Glebionis coronaria (assembly GCA_025667525.1). NCBI lineage: Eukaryota > Viridiplantae > Streptophyta > Magnoliopsida > Asterales > Asteraceae > Glebionis > Glebionis coronaria. Next base: position 310,180,995 of record CM046880.1, on the reverse strand, counting down.
TGCAATCGAAGATTCTCCAAATGTAGACTCTATGTAATGATGTTGAAGTTAAATAACTATAATAATTTTGATGTAGAAGTAGAATAACCCTAACCTATGTTCCATGTCTTGTACTATCCACATGACGTTGAACTTATATTGATAGAAAAATATAAGTAGACCTCGATCCCATTGTCAAAATCCTCATCCTTTGTGAGACACTGAGCACGATAATGTAACTCCTTTAAGTGATAGCAATCCTATTTAGCTAGATATGACAAGTCTTCGTCACCAACTATTAAAAGCACAAACAAGTTATCATCAAAGTCAGTAGCTGTTGACTTTAAAGATATGATAGAACATAAACTCGTGAAAATATTCTTCGAACATCAAACTTACCATAAGAATTCTTCCCCTTAAGCCAACACCTCTTCATAACGAGTCTTAATGAACCAATATCTTCGTATGTAAAAGTAGATATGGATAACTCTTTCACAAGGCTATCCCGATTACATAAGAAATATTACTCCAATAAATTACTTCATGAATTATTTCGAACTCACGTAAAAATCATTGATCCCTTTAAAAATATCCGAGCCATTAATATCAAAACGATATTCTGAATAAAATAGAGATTACATTTACCTCCGTGTGTAAATACTTTGTGTTGTGTGCCAAAACTTTACCAATTTTCCAAACAGTAGTAATTCCTTTGTTGTCCAATAACCTTCTTTATCCAAGATATCATCACTGTGTGTTGTCCAATATCGGACAACACTTGTCAGCGTTTGAAAAATTATATATCGGACAACTCATGTCAGTGCTTTCTATCAGCGCTTGACTTATTACTTGTCAGCGTCAAGTGTATACATGTCAGCGGCTAACAATATCTGTGGCTAAAATATGAAACAGTTACCACTTTACATCTTGTCTTCTGTTAGCATGCACATTATAAACTTTGAACAAATATCCCATGTCTTTGCCATCTTTACTATAGGATAAACACATTTACAGCCATATCAATCTACTGCTGTAGTTTTAAACAAATCTAGGGTTTGAAAAATCCCTAAAACGATAAGCACCTCCGCAACCATGAACATGGATTTCATCACACTAGGGTTCATCGTGGTTGAAAGCAACCACTCACCAATTCTAGTATGATCAAAGACAACACTTCTGGAACAGGTTTTTGCTTTAGAGTCGAGCTAGGGTTTAGATGAAACCCTAATTCGTGATTTTATGTGAAAAGCAAAAACTGTATACTTTTACTGCAACGAACTTCGACATTGTATAACTTTTTCGTGAGAGCTCATATCAAAGATCCCTTCGGTGAGATCCTATACACAAGTGCCAAGAACCTACAGTTAAATTGCATGATGATCCAACGGTTAACGAAGGAGAAATCGCGTTTTTAGTATTACTGTTCACAGAAAACTACACCCATTCTGCTGCTGACTTCGACATGCTATAACTTTTTCTTAGGGATAGATCTCGACATTCCATCTAGTGTATATCTAGATATATGTATGTAGAACACACATAAAGAATTTTGTGACGATCTAATGGTTCAATAAAAAGTTATGCCTCCCTGAATACTACTGCGCACACAAAATAGCCCAGAAAAACCCTAGACGGAATTTTCTTTCTACTCGCCATTACGAATACCTTGTTGGTCCTAGCATCACGAGCCACGAGGCTCTGATACCAACTGTGGAAACCTTGGTTTCCTCGAATCTTTTAGCTGCTGGGCATAATCATTGTTCATATGATTAACAATCAAAACGGAAAAGAACAATAACTATGAAACAAGATGTTTAGGGCACAAGACACATGAATTAATCAAAAGGGTTGCTCATTATATTAATAATAAACAACCACTAGATGTGTATACATTAATCACACGTCTAGTGCAACACAAGCTTTAGGTTTACATTATGAATGAATGATATGAAAAACCTAATAACCCTTGGTTCCTTTTATAGTGTAAGGATTAGGGTTTTACAAGAGATAAGATCAAATAAAACATGCATATCTTCTATTTAAATAAACTAATACAGAATATTAATAAATAATATTATGAATATTTATCCTAAATAGATTTTCTAACAGCGTTTGACTTCTGTTAGCGTCCCGTTTACATTCGTCAGCGCCTAGACACAATGTGTCAGCGTTGAGACAAATGCCTTCATGTTTTCTTCGTTTTGAGTTTCTGCCACATCAACTTTTTGACCCTACAGATTTAATTAAATATAAGCATGATTTAATTAAATTAAGGTGTATAAAATAATTAGGTTAAAACATGTATTAATATTATATTAATTATAACCTAAGTCATGATTATTAATTAATTATATTCTATGTTTTAATAATTAATTAATACTATAGTCTAAATTAAATAAATAAATACTTAGGTTAAATCATGTATTATTTTCTAAATAATAATTAACCTAAGTTCATGATTTAATTAAATTAATTATATGCCATGTTAAATTAATTTAATTAACTTGTAAAATTTTATACCTTGTAAAATAATTACTTGTACCATTTTAGTCATGAATCGGACCCATGTATTTAATTTAGACATGTCATGAACCGGACCCATGAATTTAATTTAGACATGTCAAGAACTAGACCAGGAACCCCTTGAACCGGTCTGAACCAAACACCTCTTAACAGTGGCAAACCGGCTCGGCCGGTTGCCACTGTTCTTGTTTAGGCTGCCACCGGCTTAAGCCGGTGGTCTTGTCTCTCGGCTAGCCGCTGCCCAGCAGTGGTTTCCCACCGGCTGTGTACTGCCCCCTGCTTGCGTTGCGTTCCCCCTGCTTGACCCAACTTGCCACTAGCTGTGTGCCGGTGGTGGGGCTGTTTGCTGCCGAGACCCAACCAAACCACAAGGACACCCCGACTCGAGTCGGGGTTCCTTGTTGATGTTGCCGACCGAACCAAACACCACCGAGATCATAGATCTCGGTTGGTGGCGTGATCAAAAACACGCCGAGAGCCTTGGGCTCTCGGTTTGTGTGTCGGCCGAGCAAACCAAACCTGGACAAACCCTTAATTCTTACCCCTTGATCACGTGACATGTTTTTACTCCTTGTTTTTATTTAATTCATGTTCATGAGTTAATAAATTAAATAAAAAGAATAACATAAAAGGGTTTACGGATTACCGAATGCGTGTAAAGATTGGAAAACAAGAACACGAACACGATCTTGAATTCAATTAACTAAAAATCAAACAAACACCCCTTTGGTGGTGGTTGTTGCCGCCGGCCAAGAGAGAAAGAAAAGGAGTAGGGTTTTGATTTTCTTGAAAATTCTGTAAAGTGAAAAAGTGTTTTCCCTTATTTGTTTATTACTTAAAAATCAAATGGGCTTGGCCCGTTGTCTCTCCTTGGTGCCGCGGCTAGTAGGGCCCACAAGGGAAAACCCGGAGTTTTCCCGTGTTTTAAATTACGTGTTCGTATTCTCGTGTTTTCGTGTTATAATTATATGTTCGTGTTATATCCAATACTTGTAAATAACGATATTAATAGTATAATATTAAATAAGTACGTAATTACGTGTTCATATTTTTATGTTCATGATTTCATGTTCGTGATTATTATGATAACTCTTAATAATTATCGTGTACTAACACGTACTTAATACTTGTCGTAATAATAATACGTACTTAACTTCTGTAATTACTAATCGTGACACGTGTTCATGCTATAAAAGGAAAGTTTTAATATGTATGTATGTTTACTAAGTGTACTGTTCATGATAAAAGCATGCGGATTTTACAGAAAACCTTCGCAATGTCTCAACTTCAAATCCTTTGCAATACCCAAAATCCTTCGCAATAATCCCAATCTTCGCAATGTTAGCAAAACTCAAATTCTTCGCAATACCAAAGAAGTATCTTGTCGCAGTGCATACAAACGATTCTATCGCTATGCACACAAGTGAGTCTGTCACAATGCACACAAGTGAGTCTGTCGCAATGTGTATCACACTCACACAAAGACTGATCTATCGCAATACCTAACTTAGATCCTATCGCAATATGTATTGTAATCCAGAAACCCTATCGCAATATGTATCGCAATAAGTGTTGCAATCTAGAAACCCTAGGATATTGTGATGGAATTTCAAGCAGATGTGTCGCAATATAGGTACTGTTCCGTATTTTGAAAGAAAAAAATGAGATTTTTGCCTAGAAATCCATGATTTTAACCAAACCAAAGCACCCAAATCTCTACCACAACTATGTAGAAGATATGTGGATCACTTGGAACAACAAAAACACGAAAAAATTTGAAACTTGGGTATAAATCAATCAAAAACATACGAACACACTAAATAAGCATGAACAACACAAAACCCACCTATATTTCATCCCATGGCTCTTGATACCAATTGTAGAACCTTGGTATCTATGATCTAACAAGGGGGTTGATGTTTCTAGTGAGAGAAAGTAGAGAGAGAAAGATGAGAGAAAATGTGTGAAATCTATTAATAAAATGAAACAACCAACACCCCTTTCCATGAAGGAAAGGGGTTTATATACCCAAGTCCATTAGTAGACTTGAGCCTCCGGCTCATGAACATGCTCATTGGTCGGGCTAATATAAAAAGTAACTAAACTATACTACGAGCCCTTAACTATATTGTTGGAGTGACCGAGACTTTCTAAATACGAAAAACGTATTTCCAACACGAGTCAAAACTGGAAATGAGGGTAAGAAGTCCGGATAGACTCCTCTGTTTCCCAAGTGGCTTCCCGCTCGGAATGATCCCTCTATAGGATTTTAACAAATGGAATCGTCTTTCTCCTCATGACTCATTCTTGGCGATCGAGAAGTTTCTCGGGTTCCTCGATATATGATAGATCCTCTCGAATCTACTCGAATGGATACAGAACTTTATGCAATGGATGGTAGATGTAACCTCTGAGTAAGGATACATGGAATGTGGAAACCTTGGTTTCCGGATCTTTTAAGCAACTAGGAATGCATCATGTTCATATGATTATACAATCAAAGCGGAATAAGAACATAACACATTAACAAGGTGTTTAGGCACAATAACATGAATTAAAACAAATGGATTGTTAACTATATTAATAATTAACAACCACTAGACGTGTATACATTGAATCCCACGTCTAGTCGACACACACTTTAGGTTTACATTGTGAATGAAATTGAATGAATAAAACCTAAGACCCTTGTTCCTTTTATAGTGGAAGGAACAGAATCTACAAGAGATAAAATCAAATAAACATCTAAATCTTCTATTTAGATAAACTATATATTGTGTATATTATAAATAATATACTCAATATATTCCCTAAATAGATTTCTCCATCAAATCTTCAACATCCATCAGCGTTTGACTTTGTTGACTGCGTTTGACTTCTGTCAACGCTTAAGTTACTCTTGTCAACGTCTGATTAACTCTTGACAACGCTTGAACAAATGTCTTCATGTTTTCTTTGATTTTGAGTTTCTGCCACATCAACTTTTTGACCCAACAATCTTCCCCTAGTTGATAGTGGCAAAACTCTATGTGTATCTCTTGTAAGTTGTACATGATCTTCAAATTGCTTCCCCTCAAGTGTAGCATGTATTTCTTCCCCTTTTTGTCACATCAACAGGAAAGTAAACAATGTTGCAATCTTTGAAGATTCTCCAAATGTAGGCTCTGTGTAATGATCTTGAAGAAAAACAAATATAATATTTTTGATGTAGAAGTAGAATAACCCAACCTTGTGTTCCATGTCTTGTATTATCCACGTGATAAAGTACTTATATCAGACCAATTATAAGTAGACCTCGATCCCTTGTCAATATTCTCATCCTATGCGAGACACTGAGCACGATAATGTAACTCCTTCAATTGTTATGACAAGTCTTCATCACCAACCATGTAAAGCACGAACAAGTTATCTTTAAACCAATGGTATCCCTCCATGATTTAAAGATATGATAAAACACAAACTCACGAAAATCTTCTTCAATCATCAAACTTACCATAAGAATTCTTCCCCTTAAGCTAACACCTCTTCATGAAGAATCTTAATCTTCATATCATATGTAAAAGCATTAAGACGGATAACTCTTTTACAAGGCTACCCCGATTACATAATCAAATCCAATAAATTACTTCACGAATTGTTGCTAACTCGCATTAAAATCATTAATCCCTTTCAAAATATCCGAGCCATAAATATCATCATGATATTCTAAATTAAAACGGAGATTCCATGTACCTTCGTGTGTATAATCCTCCTTTTTGTGTGCTCAAAACGTATCCAATTTTCCAAACAACAGTGATTCCTGTGTTGTCCAATATCCTTTTTCATCCAAGATCTAAGTCAGATGTATTGTCTGATATCGGACAATACGTGTCAGCGTTCAAAATCTCATATATCGGACAACACTGTCAACTCTATCAACGTTGACTTATTCTGTCAGCATCAAATTCCAACTCGTCAGCGTCAAACCATTCTTGTCAGCGTCTTATTTTGTCAGGGGATGGTGTATGTGCTGTCAGTGACCAATTATAGATGTGAAGCTATAATACCATGGACCATAAGTATCTTTTGGCCCACGTTACTTTTCTTGGACTTCTCTGCTTTACGTGATATATAGAAAACAAATATTCCACAAAGATAGCTACATATCCTACGCACATTATATTGACTTTTGTAATTCTGCTTAGGATCCACATCCCATAATCTGACTTCCAAAAATCTCGTATCACACATAAAAAACTTCCTAAAATCATGCGAAACACGTCCCATTGAATAAGCTATTATGGACGCATGTCTTAGAATATGAATAAGCTATTATGGGCTTTGATCGTGTGACTGCAAGTCTATAGTAACCATGTGAACGTACTTGCTCCACCAATAGAAAAGCTTTCCTCGTGTGAATGCTTCTTCCATGTCCAAATCATCACGTCATCATCTTAATAAACCATATATGAAACGTCAACATTATGTGCTAAAAAAAGTTAACATTCCTTAACATCGTACGAATACCTTTTCTATTAAAACAAGGACCACATGTCAATATCACTAAACGAACAGTAAGTATATACTTATGTCTTGACAAGCCTCTTATGTCGCAGCCTCATGTGATTACAAACAATCTGCAATCTGCTGACAAACCATACCTGGGACCAGCAGCCTCGAATCATACATAGGGTTTATAAACGAAACCCTAATAACCATCATGTGTTTTAACAGCCACATACCCCCAATCTTTTTGCTTTTTATGGTGATCTAGGGTTTGAAGAAACCCTAGTTAATGATTTCATGTGAAAAGCAAAAACATTAATACCTTTAAACAGTGAACTTCGACCTTGAATAACGTCTTCATTAGAGCTCAGATCGAAAATCCCTTCGATGAGATTCTAGACACAAGTGCCAAGAATCTACAGTTCAAAAATCACAAAGATCCAACGGTTAACGAAGGAGAGATCGTGTTTTGAACATGGCTGTCCACAGAAAACTGCATTCACTCCCTGCTGACTTTGACGCTTAATAACTTTTGCCTGGGGATAAAACTCGACAATCCATCCTTGTTTGTCAGCGCTTGCTTTGCTCTTGTCAACGCTTGAATTGTTCTTGTCAGCGCTCAAGTGATCTGGCCTTAATTTATTCCCAACAATCCTCCCCTAAACTTGATATCCACTCTTATGATCAAGTTTCTGAATAAGCATTAAGAACTAGGAGGAGTCTGACAAATCTTCTCATATTGATAATGAATAAATCTGATCAAATCCTTTGCCACGTCACTTGAATAATCTATCTCCAGCTGAGTGTCCTTCATCTTTTCCAAAATAGCCTTGGATATGAAATACTGAGCATCCACAAGTAGATACTCAGCAAACTTTGTAGAACTCAAATGGTATACACCAGCAGCTGAATATAACCTCCATTGAAGACCACTGAGGTCATCTTCAAGATCCTTCCATATTGCAGGATCCTCATCTTTTGGCCCACACATTCTTTTGAATGTGGTCCAAAGTTTTATTCCATTAGCTGAAGTTGGTGCTTCAGCCTCATACTTGGTCTCCAGCAACCTCCAAAGGTCTACCAAGTCTTCTCTATCACAACTTGCAAACAAAGATATGAGAGTGGTAAAAGTGTGTACCTCCTTGCCAAATCTGCCAATCTTCCAGAATCCACATTCATCTTCTTCATAGCTCACAATTGGATTCCTGGAATCTAATGGTAACACTTGCACCATATCTGAAGCTTCTAATGGGGAGAGCTTGAGGCTCTTTCTTATAATTGCTTCACTTGGATATAGTGGATCCATATCTTTTGGAAACTCAAATTTAAATCCCTTCTTCACTGGCCTGGGAATCATCATAGCTTTCTTGATTTCCATTTCTTCTGCAAGTTGCTCCTTTCTTTCATCTGAAAGAAGTCTGAGAGTGTTTGCTTCTTACACTCTCACCCAAATGGGATAAGCCCTGTTTTCCAACTCATCAAATGTCAAAGCCTTCAACTTCTGATATGTCCATCCAACTCCATGACATCTGAGCAACATAAAGTAGAGCTCCCTTCTATCCCTTTTCAATTTTGAGAGAATATTGCTTGCCTTGTGCTTCAAAATTACCTTACAATCTTGTTGAACTCTAAGAAGAAGCTCCAAACCCCATATTTGATCTGAAATGGTCAAGTCTGGATTATCCATGCAGCTTTCTTCCCAAGAATTGTACATTTGAACCACCTCTTGCATGTCAAAGTCAACCTGCAATTTTAATTCACTCAACTTTTCCCTAGCAAGCTCATCACCATACTCAAGCCTTTCTGGTTCTATTATCATCACACTTGAGTCTGAGCTATCACTTTCTTCTTCTAAAGTCACAACAAATGGTGACTTTTCCTTTTCATCTTGTTCCATGATTTGTGCAGCTAGTCTTCTATCAAATTCAACCTGGGCTGCATCCTTTGGAACAATTTCTTCTACCAATTTACCCTTACCCTTATCTGATGGTGCAATGGTTGGTAAGGTAGATGGTAATACTTGAGTAGAAACTTCCTTGATGATAGATGATGACTGGGATACATCACCTTCATGTGCAGGTCTGTCAACGCCCAAATTTCTTCTATCAGCGCCCAAAATACTTCTATCAGCGTCCAAATTTGCCTTGTCAACGCTCAAATATTTTCCCTCAGCGCCTTGTGTAACCTCTCTCAACATAGATGTAAATGATAAATTTAGATTGGTTGGAGAGATTAAGGACGTATCAAAACCTGTTTGTTCCTTCAAAGTTGTAAGGGCTTCAGCAACATCCATTGATTGACCATCTTGGCTGCCCTTATCACTCAGATTTCTTTGATCTTCCTCCCCTATGGAAGACTCCTCCATACCCCGTCTAACACGATCACTTTCCAAAACAACAATCCTCTCTCTCAATTGCTTGAGTTCAAGGCCTTGTGAGCTGACAATTTGTACTAAGTCTGCATTTTGCTTTTGCAAGCTAATGCAGACTGCCGTCAATTCCAAAAGAGTCATTGGTTCCAGTCTGCCATCTTCTGAAATGGGGATTTGACCTCCCAAGTCAGGTTCATTGGGCAAGGATGAGGACTTAATGATAATAGGACTGCCTTGGCCAACATCTAAGCCAGAACCAATAGTCCCAGCCTCATCCAGGTCACCAGCCACACTTGTGGTGGTGGTTCTCTCTGCTTCATGGCTAGGACCACCAGAGGAGAACACTCTAGTAGTCCTTTGGCGTTTTATCAACCTATATTCAGGTGGTGTGGAAGATGGTGTGGAAGAATGGGTAGATGTGGGTTGGTTAAGGGGTGTTTGGGATTGTGAAGGTTGTGTGTCAGCGTTGGAAATAGGCACATCAACGCCAACATTTGATGTGTCAGCGTCAAAGGGTTCTTGGTCAATTTGCATTTGTTCAGGTGAGGGTAAAGGTTCAGGAATGGGTTCAAGTTGTGGTTGAGGGTCAATTTGAGGTTGGGGGTCTGGTTGGGGTTGTGCTGCTGCAATAACAGCAAGCATGGCTGGGGTTAAAGGTAAGTCTCTATGGGGTGGTGAATCCATCTTCATAAAAATAGCTTTCTTTTGCTCAGGGATTTTATAAAAATCATTGTGATCCCTTGAGCAATATCCTTGATCATCAAAAATCATTTGCAGAAAACGGGGATAAGCTAAAGTCATTTTTGTCCCCTTGTTTTTACACATCCCTTCAAAAATCATTTTAGAATAGTTATATTTTTGCCCTGTTGCAATGCACACAATAGCACTAGCAATGGATCTATTGATCTCATTATGTGCAGTACATTTGGGACTCAAACATTGAAGGAGGATGTGGATGAGGTACTTCCAGGCTGGGGGAAATTCCTGCTTATGATACTTATTAAGAGTACCTTCATCAGGAAAAGGATATCCCAAAGCCCTAAGCCCTTGTTCTATTTCATTTATGGGAAGGATGGCTACACCATCAGCATCATCAAGATGCAAGGCTTGGCGTACCAAGACCTCAGTAACCACCCAAGACCTCCCATGAACAATAGAAGTTAATGTGGTCACTCCATTAACTGTTGAGGAACTAACAGTGTTCCAAAACTGCTTAATGTGTGTGACTGGAATGAGTGGTGCATGAGAAAGAGCATACCTTAATGGAGATGCGTTCAAATACGCCACCATTTGTGTGTATTGAGGAAACAGAGTATCATCAGCAGCAAGATAAGCAATCATGTTGTGTTGAGACTTGAACCCCAATTCCAATTCTGCTGAGTTAAACTTTGGTGCCATTTATGAAAACTGATAATTTTAAGTGTAGAAGATGAAGTTGATAAGATAAAAGTGTTAGAAAAGAATTATAGATACCCTGTTTAAAAATAGGAGCCAAATTTATAGGAGAGAAAGAATGCATGTGATTGGCCCAAAAATAGGCAAAGATTTTTCAAAAATCAATCATGAAAATATTGAAAAAGTTATAAGTTTATCTCATGCATTAAATGAAAGTAACAACTCCTAAAATTACGGCTTGAAAATATGTCAAAAAGTAACAACTGGGTAGGTCCCATTGAGTGTCAATGGTCAAAAATAACCTATCAACGCCCAACGGCTATAATCTTGTCAACGTTTGCCTAAAGCCATGTCAGCGTCCAATTTGGTCACAACAACGCTTGGAAATTTCTTGTCAGCGTCCAAAAATAAAATTATTTTAAAAAGTGAAAAATGACCTTAACAAGTAATTTATCCTAGAGAAGATAACCAAAAGCTGATAATTATTATAGGGCGGCAAGCACTGTCTAGTTATGCACACTTGCATAAGCAAGATAGACGTAACAGTCCTCTAGTGTCCCTTGCTAACCAAAACTCTTAACCACAAAGTTACCTTATAAAATCCTTGTTACTCCCAGGTAAATCCCATATCAAAATCATTCCCAAGTCTCCCAACAGACCACAACCAATTCTAGGCCAAAAATGTCTTGGCAGCATGCAAAGTTGATATACTATGCATGCTACAGTGCCTCATGATTTAGTAAAACTAACTCATACTCACCTGTGGACACAATCTAGAACTGTGATAAGAGTATCATATGGATACCCAAACATCCTAAAGGTTCCTAAAAACCTCCCCTTAAACTATGATACAAAAAGTTTGCTAAAATCATGCATGAACATAAAAAATTATGTCAAGATAGGAATGAAACATTCCAACCATCATCCATAAATAAAACTTGTCCAAATGCTTCTCCATTGATCCATAAGCAACTCTGTATCCAATGGTATACGTCTAACACCATCTGCACATTTAGATTGAAAACCACAAAACTAACATTGTTGCTGACAACGCCCCGATAACACATGACAGCGTTGAGGGAAGCTTTGTCAGCGTTAGACAATTATATTGCAGACAACGTTGCAAAAACACCTATCAGTGTTCAAGCAACCTTTGTCAGTGTTAGAAAAAGATAGTGGAAAATCTTAATAATCTAATAAGACTAATAATAATAATGCATCATCCTGTACATACTTTTACAAAAAGAATCCAAAACACATATTATGTGAGATTAACCATTCCAATACTTGTTACCAAGTATTGAAATCTCCCAGCATCAAAAGGTTTAGTTAATAAATCTGACACATTTTCCTCAGTGTCAACCCTATCTGGTTGTATTAAACCTTTCTCAAAGCAATCTCTTATAAAATGGTGTCTAATTTCTATGTGTTTAGTTTTAGAATGATGTACAGGATTCTTAATGATGCATAAAGTACTATTATTATCAACAAATATCTTAGTATGCATGAAATTATACCCATAATCCAACAGCTGGTTCTGAATCCACAACACTTGACCACAACATGCAGCTGCAGCCACATACTCTACTTCAGTTGTAGAATTAGCCACCACTGTTTGTTTCTTGCATTGCCAAGATATTAACCTGCTCCCAAGAAACTGACATCCACCAGTTGTGGATTTCCTATCAAACTTATCACCTCCATAATCACTATCTGAATATGCAATCAGCTCCAATGGTGAATCCTTTGGGTACCACAAACCAAGACTGGGATAACATCTTAAGTACCTAAAGATCCTCTTCACAGCATAAAGGTGATATTCTTTGGGAGTCACTTGATGGCGTGCACAAGCACATACAGCAAACATAATGTCAGGTCTGGAGGCAGTAAGATACATCAAGGATCCAATCATGGATCTATAGTGCCTGACATCAACATCTTTCCCATCTCCAATCTTTCCCCAAGGGTGTTCTCTATCCATAGGAGTAGTAGCCCTCTTTTCATGTGGAGAAAAGCCAAACTTCTTCAAGATCTCAGCAACATATTTGTCCTGGGAGATGAAGATACCATCTTCTTTCTGCTGAACTTGTAAACCAAGAAAGAAGTTCATCTCCCCCATAGCACTAATCTTGAATTTGTCTGTCATAAGCTTGGAGAAATCCTCACTCATCTTTGGATCAGTAGACCCAAAATGATATCATCAACATAGACCTGCACAAGCAACACATCCTTGCCTTTCTTCTTTGTAAATAGTGTCTGATCTATGGTTCCCCTCTTGAATCCATTGTCCACCAAATAGGTAGACAAAGTACCATACCATGCTCTAGGGCTTGATGAAGGCCATACATAGCCTTTTTGACTCTATACACTTTATCTGGATGCTCTGGATCCTCAAAACCAGGAGGTTGCATCACATAAACTTCCTCAACAATAGTTCCATAGAGGAAAGCACTCTTGACATCCATTTGATAGACTGTGAAGCCCATGCAGGAAGCATAGGCTAGAAAAATCCTAATAGCTTCAATCCTTGCAACTGGTGCAAAGACCTCCTCATTGTCTATCCCCTCCTCTTGTGTATAACCTTGAGCCACTAACCTTGCCTTGTTTCTGACCACAATGCCTCTTTCATCTCTTTTATTCTTGAGAACCCATCTTGTCCCTATAGGTCTGACATATCTAGGACAATCAACCAGCTCCCAAACATCTTGAATTGCAAATTGCTGAAGCTCATCCTGCATTGCTTCCACCCAACTTGGTTCTTTGAGGGCATCAAATATTTTATTGGGTTCTTCTTGTGACAGAAAACATGCAAATAAACATGCTTGCACAAGAGGGGTATCAACCTTCTTGTGTATATTGGCAATAAACCCACCAAGACCTTGATGAGATCTTCTAGTCTGAACTGGAGTCATAAAATCACCAATGATCTGAGATGTGGGGTGATTCTTCATTGTGGAAGTGAGAACCCCTCCTTCAAAAAGTCTAGTGTCCTTAACCTCATGCTCCATGTTGCCAATGTCTTCTTCATCAGACTCTCTTATGTCAACATAAGGATGACCTTCTTCATAAGAATTGGAAGGTTCACCTTGTTCAAAAGTGGAAGAGAAAAGATGTGCAAAGGTGTTGTCAACGTCTGAACCTTGTTTGTCAGCGCTTGGGCTAACAACGCTTGAACTGTTGTTGTCAACGTCTGAGCCATCAACGTCTGAATTGGTCTTGTCAGCGCTAGATTTGCCTTTGTCAGCGCCTGAAGAACCATGCATGTTTGTATCTGGTGGTACTTGAAAACCACCAATATCTTGTCCAGCAGCAGCAGTAGCAGCAAAAGCATCTGTCCAAATGGGAATTGCGACATATTCAAATGTAGGAGATGCCTTTTCTGCTTGTGATCCATCCTTTTCATGAACCTGTGTACCTGAAACATTAACAACTTGTTCCTCCACAACACTTGAAGTTACCTTCACAATGTCTGGATTAGTGACAGGTATATAATTTAAAGTTCTAGATAAGGGTTCCAAATCAAACAACCAATTAGGACCACTTTCAGGATCACTAGGTTTATTCTCTAAGAACCTAACATGTACTCTCTCAACTATACGTTTGTCCTCTTTAAGATAAACCCTATAACCCTTGCTTTGCACTGAATACCCCATGAAATAGCCCTCATCACCTTTTGCACTAAATTTCCCTAAGGTATCACTAGTATCCAACACTACTACATGACAACCAAAAGGTCTGAGAAAACCAATATTAGGTTTTCTTCCCCAAAGTAACTCATAAGGTGTTTTGTGCTGAATTTTGTTAACCAATGCTCTATTTTGCACAAAGCATGCTGTATTGACAGCCTCAGCCCAAAAGGCTATTGGAAAGTGAGCATCAGCCAACATTGTTCTGGCTGCTTCAATTAGGGTTCTATTTTTCCTCTCAGCAACCCCATTTTGTTGTGGGGTTCTAGCAATACTAAATTGCCTAGTAATTCCTTTCCTGGCACAGAAATCATCTAACTTCTTGTTCCTAAATTCTCCACCATTATCACTCCTAAGCATTTTAACCTCATTGCCAGACCTTTTCTCAATCTGAGTGATAAAATCAATAAGAACATCAGCTGTGTCACTCTTCATAGCTAGAAAGAATGTCCAAGTAAATCTAGAAAAGTCATATGTGACAACAAAACAATATGACTTACCATTCAAACTTTCTATATTTGTTGGACCAAAGAGGTCCATGTGAAGCATATGAAGAGGTCTGGAACTAGTATGCACCTGTTTGGACTTGAATGAGACCTTGTGCTGCTTGCCTTTAAGACATGCAACACAAGAGTGGTCATTGTGGAAAGCCTTCTCAGGCAAACCATCAACTAAACCAAGCCTCACAAGTCTATTTATATTTTTAAAATTTATGTGCCCTAGTATCATGTGCCACAAATTACTCTCATCTACTGAGGCCTTAGCATAAAAACAGGACATATTTGTATTCATTTTAATCCCATTTAAATTCACATTATATATGTCCTTATGTCTAGGTGTTCTATACTCAATATATTTCTCATCAGGGATCTTAAAATCCTTACTTAACACCAAACACTCAGTATCAGTAAAAAGAACCTTATTTTTGTTATCACAAACTTGTGATACACTAAACAGGTTGTAATCAAGTTCTTTTACCAGGAAGACGTTCTCAAAACGCAGATTATTGGTGAGAAGGGTTCCTTTGCCTGTGATAGTTCCATATCCCCCTCCAAAGTATACCTTATCACCATCTTTAATAGGAGTGAAGTTCGTCAGATAGTCTTCCTTCCCTGTCATGTGCCTTGAGCATCCACTATCCCAATATCCATAATCATTGATCTGTCTTTGAATGCCCTGCACATAAAGAAAACAAATTAGTTTTCTTTGGGAACCCAAGTCTCAAAAGACTTGGATTCATCTGGTTGTTCAATAAGAACAAACTTAGTTCTCACAACAACCCCATTCTCATCCTTTTTAGGATGAAAAACCCAGTTAACCCCAATAGGTTTTGTAATGACCTTTGATATATAATTAAATCTATTGCAAGTCATTGAAATCCCATTATCATTAGGGTTTTGATCTTTCTTGGGTCTCCATGTTAAGCTTGAAGAAGCTTTAGACCCCTTACCTTGTGGCTGCAAATATTTAGGTCTGGTCACGTTTCTATCAGCGTTAGAATTTGTCCTGTCAACGCTGAAATTACCCTTGTTAGCGTTGAACCTAGGGTTTGCTACAGGAACCCATTGCCTATTTGACCAGGTGTTTGTCTTTTGAAATGGTCTTTGTCCATGAGTGTTAGACCTTCTAGAAAAGAATGGGGCAGGTCTAATCACTTGTGGACTTTGCTGCACACAAGGTTTGGGTCTGACAACGTTTGACTTTCTAACAACGTTGACTTTCTTCCTGTCAGCGCTGAAATTGTTCCTGTCAGCGCTGGCTTTGGGAGCGTTGACACACTTGTATGCCAAATGTGAAAAGCTACCACAAGTGTAACAGGCTTTCTTAGACACAACCTTAGGTCTAGTAGAGAAGAAACCTGTTCCATGATTGCTAACTTGGCTCTTGGGTGACCTATTATTCCTATACATCTCTGCATATTTAATCGTAGGTCTTCTAACAGTGTTTGAGCCTAGGTCAACAGCTTTACCAGTGATTGGATGAGTAACCTTAATGGGTGGTGATTCATTGGGACTTTCACATAGCAAACCTCCCTTAACAAATAAAGTAGGGTTAGCTTTCTTCCACTCATTTAGGTCAGTCAATTTTTGTTGATACTCTTCCACTGGAGTGACAACTCTTGGTGGAGGAATGAATTCCTCTTCTTGGCATTCTGGTATACCAGTCCAAGACAAGTCCTTTCTAAGGACACCATAGAAGTCACCAGCTGGTGGTGGAACCAGAGAGTAATCATTCATCCCAATCCCAGTCATGTCCTTAGGATCCCTTTGTTTAGCTACACAGTCTCCTAGGGTTTGGGTGGCTCTATCAAATCTTTGAATTTTGAGGTCAACATTATCTTTATTCTTAATGGCCTCATCTAACTTAGCCTGTAGGTCTCTATTAACCTTTGTCATGATGTTCCTATCATCCATACTACCCTCTAGCTCATGTTTTAAGATATTGATCTTATCTTTTAAGTCAAATTCCATTTTCTTGTATTCAGAAACGGTTTTCTCAGTTTCAGTAAGAGCTAGTTGGTAATTAGACAATTTACACCTTTCAGTACTCATATCATCTTTTAGTTTTAACACCTCTTTGTTAAGTCTTTCAGTGTTTAACCTACAACCTTTGCTACAAAAAGCATCATCATATACCTCATTATCAGATGAAGAGGAGGAGTGTGCCATGAGAGCATATTCAACATGCTCTTCTTCTTCAATATCAGCAACTAAAGCTTTATCCTCTTCAGCATTCTTGGCCAGATAGCTCCAATCCCATCCTGTACCATCAATTCCTTGAACTGCAACCATGGCTTTGGAATCCTGAGCTTTAACAATCTGACTTGAGGGTTTACCAGCATCAGATCTTCTAGGAGATCTGCATTCCCTCATGAAGTGCCCCATACGATGACAGTTGTAGAATTCAACTTTGGATTTATCAAATCCAGCTGTGTCTTTAGCATTGAAGGTCATCTTCTTTTTAAACCTTCTGTTCCACCTATTTGCTCTTATACTGGCAAGAGCCATGTTCCACTTGATGTCCATCTCTTCTAAGTGCTCATCACTTATCTGCTCAAGGTCCTCATATGTAATCACTGAACCATTGGGAAAAGAAGCAATGTAGGCACAAACAGTATCCAAATCCAAACCAGCAGGTTTAACTCTTGGGGAGTCATTCTTGAATGTGTCAGCGTCTGAAAAAGAGACGTTGACAGGACTTGTTCCAGCGCTGACATATGATGATCCAGTAACTGGATGCATATAAGAGTCCTTCTGATTGAATTGACCTTCACTATGAGAGAAGAAGGCCATGTTGCTGGTGGTAGATTTGCTTCCATGCTCTGAAAGAGTTTCATCTTCCAACAATCTTAGTTTGTTGTAGATGTCATCAAACGAGGAGCTCTTGTAAGTATTGTTGGCAAGAATAGATCTTGCCTCAATCTTCCATGCCTCACCAAGACTTTTAAGAAAGGTAGCATTGGTGTCAACATCACCAACTTGTGTCCCCATGAAGGACAATTTGCTTGTGATGTCAAGCAACCTGCTTCTCACACTACTCAGTTTCTCATTGGGTTGAGCTTTGAAGACAGCATAATCATGCAGAAGTTGCTTTTTCTTTTCTTCCTTAGTATCTGCATTGCCACCATATGCAACTTCAAGTGCTTCCCAAAGATCCTTAGCAGATTCATAGCCTCTATATTTGTGCTGGTTTTCTTGTCCCAAAGAGACTTTCAGAATATTTAGGGCTTTCATGTCAACCCTTTTCTTTGCAATATCTTCAGCACCTACAGCTCTACCATCTCTAGGTTTTTCTTTCTTATCCTCTTCAGGGCATCCTTCAACAGCTGTTCTTTGACTAATAGCATCAAGAATCTTTTGAGCCTTATTGAATGAGTTTCCATATTCAATAATCTCCCAGAGTGTGTAGTCATAGATCCCCATATATTGTTCAAAGTTGAACTTCTATAAGTCAAAGTGGGTTGCATCAAGCATGGGAATCTTGATGTTAGGTAAGGCTGAGGAGGAAGAGGTTATTGCTTCAGACATGATGTTGTTAGGGTTTCTGAGAAAATTAGGGTTTTGGTGTTTTTAGGGTTCTGGTGTTCTTCAAAGATCAAAAGTTCCTCAACAAGCTCTAATACCACTTGTGGAAACCTTGGTTTCCGGATATTTTAAGCAACTAGGAATGCATCATGTTCATATGATTACACAATCAAAGCGGAATAAGAACATAACACATTAACAAGGTGTTTAGGCACAATAACATGAATTAAAACAAATGGATTGTTAACTATATTAATAATTAACAACCACTAGACGTGTATACATTGAATCTCACGTCTAGTCGACACACACTTTAGGTTTACATTTTGAATGAAATTGAATGAATAAAACCTAAGACCCTTGTTCCTTTTATAGTGGAAGGAACAGAATCTACAAGAGATAAAATCAAATAAACATCTAAATCTTCTATTTAGATAAATTATATATTGTGTATATTATAAATAATATACTCAATATATTCCCTAAATAGATTTCTCCATCAAATCTTCAACATCCATCAGCGTTTGACTTTGTTGACTGCGTTTGACTTCTGTCAACGCTTAAGTTACTCTTGTCAACGTCTGATTAACTCTTGACAACGCTTGAACAAATGTCTTCATGTTTTCTTTGATTTTGAGTATCTACCACATCAACTTTTTGACCCAACATGGAATACATCATACACATAAGATACCTGGGGAGGTAAAGCTAGACGATAAGATACTTCACCAACACGTTCAAGGATTTCCAACGATCCGATGAAACGAGGACTGAGCTTGCCCTTGAGTCCAAAACACTTGACACCACGTGCTGGTGACACTTTAAGGAAAACATGGTCGCCGGTATTAAACGCTAGATCTCTATGATGTTTATTCAGCATAGTTCTTCTGTTGAGCACGAGCTTCCTGTAGCTTCGCCTTGGCGATGGAAACCTTCTCATTAGTCACCTCTATCATTTCTGGTCCTTCAAGGATTCGTTCCCCAACTTGATCCCAACAGATTGGAGCACGACACTTTCTGCCCTAAAGCATCTCAAATGGTGCAGACTTAATACTTGCATGCCAGCTGTTGTTGTAGGCAAACTCTAACAAAGAAATGTAATAGTCCCAACTTCCTGACCAACCCAATGCACAAGCCCGCAACATGTCTTCTATGGTCTGAATCGTACGCTCCGATTTACCATCAGTCTGAGGATGAAAGGTAGTGCTAAGCTTAAGTTTAGTACGCCAAGCTTTCTACATACCTTTCCAGAATTTTGACGTGAAATGAGGATCTCGGTCTGATATGATGTCTGAAGGAGATCCATGTAGTCGTATGATATCCTTAAGGAATATATCTGCCAATTTGTTGATTGAGAAGTCCTTGCGAATTGGAAGAAAATGAGCAGACTTGGTAAATAATCAACTATGACCCATATAGCATCATGTCTTCTCTGAGTAAGCGGAATTCCAGTGATGAAATCTATGAAGATTTTGTCCCACTTCCATACGGGGATTTCTAACGGTTGTAGTAACACACTAGCCCACTGATGCTCAATCTTAACCTGCTAGCAGGTTAGACACTTGGATATGAAAGTAGCAACATCCTGCTTCATGTCACTCCACCAGAAATGTTGTTTAAAGTCATGATACATCTTGGTGGATCATGGATGAATAGAGAATGGAGAGTTGTGAGCTTCTGTCAATAGAGCTTCTCGGAGTGTCTGATCGTCCGGAACACATAGTTTAGTTCCTTGCCATACGATGCCTTCTTCGTCTACACGAAATTATGTCTGCCGATCAACATTCTGAATGATAGCCTAAATCTCACCATCGTCTTTCTGAGCTGCCTTAATCTGAGATATTCAGTCTGGCGCAATTCTCAGATTAGCCTACTACCTATGATGTCCACGTACTAAGATTTCCATGTCTAATCGCTCTAAGTCACTTATGATCTCCTCGTGTATCTTGATGCCATTAATCATACCTGACTTCCTGCTAAGAGCATTTGCCACTACATTCGCCTTGCCGGGATGATACTGAAGATTGATGTCATAATCCTTGAGTAGTTCCAACCATCTTCTCTGCCTCATGTTCCAGTTCCCTTTGAGTGAAAATATACTTGAGACTCTTGTGATCAGTGAAGATATCACATGATTCACTATAAAGGTAGTGTCTCCATATTTTAAGTGCAAAGACTATTGTTGCTAGCTCCAAGTCATGTGTATGATAATTTTCCTCATAAGGTTTTAGCTGACGTGATGCGTATGCAATCACTTTCCCATGTTGCATGAGTACACAGCCTAATCCTTTACCCGAAGCATCGTTGTAGATCTGAAATCCACCTGTACCAAATGGGAGAGTAAGAATATGTGTAGATACTAACCGCTTCTTGAGTTATTCAAAGATCTTCTCCCGCTCATCCGTCCAAATGAAATTCTCTCTTTTCTGCATAAACTTGGTCAAAGGTAAGGCTAGTCTTGAAAAGTTCTCCACGAATCTGCGATAATAACCAACTAAGCCTAGGAAACTACGAACCTTAGTTACAGACATCGGTCTTGGCCATTTAGTGATAGCTTCAACCTTCGCAGGATCCATAGTAATCCCTTCTACGGAGACAATGTGGCCTAAGAATGCCACCTTGGTTAGCCAAAATTCACACTTTGAAAATTTGGCATACAACTGTTTTTGATGAAAAATTTGTAGCACAATACGTAGATGTTCTTCATGTTCTTCCTTGGATTCAGAGAAGATGAGGATGTCATCGATGAAGACGATAAAAAATTTGTCTAAGTACTCATGGAAGACGTGGTTCACAAGGTCCATGAAAACCGATGAGCATTAGTGAGTTTGAAAGGCATGACAACGAACTCATAATGACCATATCTGGTGCGGAAAGTAGTCTTGAGAATATCCTACTCTTTAACTCGCAACTGATGATAACCAAATCTTAGATAAATCTTGGAGAAATGTTTGGCACCCTAAAGTTGGTCAAACAGATCATCGATTCGCGGTAATGGATAACGGTTCCTAATCGTGATCTTATTCAGCTCACAATAGTCAATGCATAAACGCATGCTGCCATCCTTCTTCTTGACGAAAAGTACCGGTGCACCCCATGGTGATACACTCAGATGGGTGAAACCTCGCTCTAGTAATTCCTGCAGCTGATCTTTTAATTCCTTGAGCTCTATGGGAGCCATGCGATAAGGAGCCTTAGAGATTGGTTGAGCTCATGGGATGAGCTCGATGTTAAACTCAACTTCTCGAGTAGGTGGTATACCCGGAAGTTCTTTTGGGAATTGTAAGAAATCCATGATTTTACCATGAGAAAAATGTAATAAAGTTTTACTCAATGATCCTAGAACATTCACTCATGTGTTATATTCCTATAAGAATGTGTGAACATGTCCATTGTATACTTATACTTTTGCATTTCATCTTTGTTGTAAATAACTACATAACTTAAACCATGTACTTAAAACTAGAAGAACAAGTAATAAAATGCATAACCATCATGTATTTATAAAACACTTAACAAATTTGGAAAACAATGTTGCACTACATATATGTAGTCGTGTATATGGGTACTATATGTATGCATACATTTCTCTTGGACTAGCCCAAGATCACCTTTCCTTTGTGTTATACCCAAAACAAGCCCAAGCCCAAGCCCACTCTCCTCTTGGTTAGCCTCACACGGCATACACATAAGGTGGAAGGAGAAGAGGTGTCTTGGTAGTGATAAAACCAACACTTGGCATAGAAACTCTAACCAAGGCAAATCATGCCCTTTGCCTTGTCTCTCTCTCTCTTCTTTAAGCTGAAACACACATACCAACCTTCTCATTCCCACATGGAAATCAAATATCACTTTCTCTCATCCCTTTCTCTCTCAAATCATACGGCATAGCCATAAAAACCAAGGATAACACATTAACTCTACAAGATCCTTGTCTTCATCTTTACTACTAATCATTTGGTAGTATTTCTACCATTTTGATTACCATATCAACCCACATAAGCCCTAGCCAAATCCATATAGGTCACAGCTTGGTTTATTGTTAGGGTTTCATCATCATCAAGTCTTGTTCATGAATCTCCTTTGTTCCATAGATCTTACTTGGAAACTATAGCAAGAAGGTATTACCCCTTTTATACTTTCTTCATTTTTACTTGCATGCATTAACATCCACCTAGTAAACACATATAACAAACTTGTTAAAAATCAAGATTTGATAAAACCATGACCATATAGGTCACGACATATTTTGAGAACACCATAAGTCATGTTTAAAAACTTTTGATAAGAAACCTATGATTGTTATTCTAGGTTTAAAACTTGATAATCATATAAATCATTTTATGGATTTAAATGTAGTTGTGGGTTACAAACCTTACTTTTGGGATTATGGTTAACTAATAATCACAAATCTCATAAGTAAACTTGTTGTAACTCAAAACCATGAAAAACCATGACCTTAAAGGTCACGGCCTAATTACATGTACATCTATGATTTATATAACAAATTTTAAATAATGGGATATGTGTTTATCTACATACAATGAACTACTAAAAATCACCAAAACACTATATGTGTAAAAATATAGCCGTGGGCTATGGATGTCCTTGGATGGATTTCTAATGAACATGCATGTCTATGTTAGACCTAGATCTTGTGTTGAGACCTTAACCTAACTTAATAATAATGTAACAAGCACAAAAATTGTAACACCCCCAAATTTATATAATTCAATACAGCGGAAGACTCGTTGGTGTTACGGGATAGCACATTACTCACATCATAGACAACGCATAAAAATCGCGTCGTTTAATAATAAAGCATTTCCATTCATAATTATCAATTTTACATAGGCCCCAAGTCATTATATTTCATACAGGTTTTGCAAAGCATTTGAATGGAAATTATTATTTAAGTGCGGGCCATGAATTCTTGTTGTCTTCCCGAGAATTACCTTCAAGTACCTGAGATAAAACATGTTAAAAGAAAAGGTCAGCGATAACGCCGAGTGAATTTATAGAGTTTTAGTTAAATCCATCAATATAACATCGGTATAAAATTATTACCAAAAATAATTTTTGTACAAATCTTTATAATAGGCCATAAAATAGCCAAAGTTAGTTTATACAAATCCTTATCAAAAATCATAATATAGGCTTTCGCCTTCAAAATCATTATACGAACCAAAGTCGTAAAAACATCATACAATACGTTTTATAACGTTGTATAAAGTTAAATAAAAACCGTTATATGAATATGGTTATGAAAAACCAAAACACGAACATGATATCAATAGTAAGACCCCGTATTGCTAGTCAGGCAATATATCGTAATTTAGTGCGTATAGCAGTATTTCGTTATTTGGATTATTATAAGACGCATGACATTGTTACCTTACTACAACAAACAATGGGTAGCTAGCCCGAAAATCATTTGCCCATCTAAATTAGCGTGTCGTCACAATAATCACGCGTGTGTAAATCTTCTCATACATAAATTCGCTTACCAATCAATGTGGCACGACGGGGATCAACCGTCAAGGCGCGAACTGGGGTGATCTTCCCCAAATAGTACTAGCTAAAAGAATAGAGTGACATCTTTGAATATCTAATATAAAGTATTATAGTAAGATAAACATGGATATAACAAATATCTGGCTCTCGTCGAACTAGTATTATATGCATAAGCGTCTACCAAATCCCGGTAGTTTACAATTCATGCTAATGGGACTTTAGTGACATAACCTAACTTTAATAATCCATTTCCTTTCATCTATCGGGTCATATAATCATACATCGGGTCATACCATCATTCGGGTCCAAATCAATAAACAAACAATCGGGACAAATGGTGTCCTATTCTATCAAAACTAACATGTTATCTCCCTCGTAGTTTTATAAAACATTTCATAAAACATTTAAAAGAGTGTGAGGCTATGATCTCACGTTGCAGTGGGAAAGCGGGTTATCCGCAATTCGGATGTACGGTACGTGCTTCAATCACAGAAACCTAAACAAATAATACTCGTCTTAGACTCTTGTCCAATGACTTTATAAAAATAACAATTATGTATACATATGATGATTTTATATATATGATGATCAAGTGGGTTTATATATTCTCATTTACTCATGTTAGTGTTATGTGTTGGAAATTTTCAAGACTAGTTACACTAGTTCAATTTGTTTACATTTTGAAGCCCAATGGGCCTATTACAAGCCCAATACTATTCATTAGCCCAATTATAATTTTATTATCAGTATTATACTTTACATGTTGGGCCCAAATGGGTTAAGCCCACTAAGTAATTTTTATAAGTGTTTTAACTTATTTAGTTAAATTATTAGTCCAAATATGCTAACTTAGCTCGTTAATGTCCGTATGTCCTATAGTTCGGGTTTTATTGGTTTTTACTTGTATTAAGTACTTACATATCAGTATATGACTTTTAAAAACTTTACATTAGACGGGTTTGATCGTCTAAGTTTTAATTGGCGAAAAACGTTAATTTTACGGTAATAGCCGAAAAAGTCGTAAAAATCATGTTTATAGTTTTTATAACTTATAAATCTTATTCAACTACCCTTTTTATAAAGTGTCCATTTATTTAACCATATACATATTTATATAAATGAAATTTATAAGTTAGTGGGTTTTAATTCACATTTTATACTATATTAGTTTGAGTGCTTATATAATACTATTAAACATTAATTCTTCAAAATCTGATTTTTAGTTTCACTTTCACCATTTTTACCATATCTTGAGTTCTACAAGGATATAGAAGCTTATTTTTGGACACCATAAACTAAATGATATGTGCTACAATTAAGTTAGTTATATCTACTACTCATTCCATGTCTAACTATCCATAACAGTCCCACAAAACAGACTATTCAGATTTGTACACTCATCTTGTTTTGATCATATCTCACTCATTTTGATGATTCCATTGCATGACCAACTCTCACATGTGTATAACACCTAATACTTACTGTAAATAGATTCAACTATGCCATTTTATCAGTTTATCATTTGGTTAGTTACTGTTTTTATACAGCCAACTTTATAAGCAAGAATTTAACTTTTTACATAAGCTTTTCCATCTTTTTAACCATGTTTATCAAATCTATCAACACCAAATTCCCACATAATATTTTTAATCATCATTCATAATCATATACATATACATAAATAAAGAAAATACAAGATTACATAATCAAAATAACAAGAGGATAGGAAGAACAATCTCTATACCACCAAGGTTGTGTAGTTTATGATCAAGGCTTGGATTTTGATGGAAAAACTTGTGATAGATCAACACCAACTTTGAAGACCACCAATATCTGTAAACTTCTTGTAGAAATCAGACCTTGGACATCACCAAATCACCTCCCTGGATGTTAGAATCACCTCCAATCTTCAAGGCTTCAAAGGAGCATCATCATGTGTATGATTAACACATGATTTTATGGCTAAAATAAATCAAATAAGGGTTGTTGTTGGTGATTTTAGGACGAAAATGAGAGAGGGAGGAAGGGAGGATGAGTGGTTTTGCATGTGTAAATGAAGAAATGGTTTCTAGGAAATGGTTTTGTAGTTTGGTGTAGCTTACATGTTAAGCTTAGCTAACAAGTGTAACATGTTAGTTATAACTTGACACATCATGAGATGTGGTGGCATAATTTGGCCATCCCATGTTAGTGGGGTGGGGCAAAACTTGTTTTGTCTCATCCCACTAATTTACGGGTATTCCTCGATTCTAGTATCCTCGATTTGCGTGCCCTCGGGTCGTTTTACGAAAAACGTTTTTATAAATTATGAATGAACGGCACAAAATGAATCTAATAAAAATTGTCTCATCAAAAACGGAGTTCAAAAACGTAAATACGTAATCCTAAGGTTTCCGGTTTAATCGTAAAGGACGTTAAATTATTCACGTAAGTCCTAATCTCTTCTCGTAAATTTGTAAGTTTATGAACCAACAAAATTTAAAATTCCAAAATAATATTCACGGATAAATTTTTTTCCTGAAATGTCAGACTGTCACAAAAAACGGTGTATGTAAACGTAAGCACGTAACGTAGAATCCTCTGGTTTAGACGTAGTCGATGCTACTTCAAGGCGTAAAATCCAAATTTCTTCCCAAAAATAAGTGAGTTCATATTAAAACATTAAAATAATGTTTTTAAAGGATACTTGAGAATAAAATATCAACCATAAATTGATGGATTGTCACAGCATTTACCCTTAAACAGGATCTTTGTCCTCAAAGATCATCTTATCTTTCTATTCGCTTCTTATAGAGTTAAAGCCATGTGGGTATTTCCTCCACATTCGGTATTTTCTCACAAGTGTAATCCATTACAATACGCGAGTTTCATCAAACATAACTACGGAAATAAGATCAGGCTTAATGTTGACTTACTTTCTCTATCCATGATGTTCACGGGTTTTTGATGAATGCAACTTTTCGCCGATCTAAACTTTATCAAGAAGAATTCAGATTTTCACTTGATAGATATTTATCAAGTTCGATTTACGAAACATAATTCACGTAGCTCTTGAGGTCCTAGGGTAGGTCCAGCTTATATGACTTTCAAACCATTTCTTTACATCATCTCAATGGTCCCATTCAACGGGGACTTATATCCTATGATCTTTCAGATCATCAATTCATTTTTCCATGGTTAAAATTTTTGGCATCAAGATCTACATTTCATATTCACATAACCTCCTGCCCAGTACCGGCAGTCAATAATCAAATCCTAATTTTAACAATCATTTCAGGTCTCGCGGGTCGAGTATTTTGTAAGATTAGGTTCGCCATCATAGGAAACCTTAAACCTAAAAGACATGTCCAACTCACAATGGGTGTATGTCGGGTGTCTTTCCCCCAACTCCTGCTTACAGAGGCTCTAATATTTAGATCCTTACAAGATTCGATCTCGATCCTAATACGATAATTATCAAGGATAATCTCTCCAAAGGAAAAACGATTATACGGTCTATTACCAAAGGTCAATTATTCAAGCAACAAACAATACTTCTACTGTTTTGTATCATTACTTTACCTCGTCCCTTCGATTGGGGTGGTAAACAGTACTCTCATCAAGGTTCGTTCCCAATGACTTCTGAGCAAATCTCTAGAAATTCGATGCGAAGCGAGGATCTTGATAGAGATGATCGATACACGCACACTATGTTTACACAACTCCTTTAAATACAAAGAGTCAATTTCTTCATCGAGAATTTATCATTAACTGGAATGATATTAGTAGATTTGGTCAGTCTGTCGACGATGACCCAAATCGAATCAAATTCAGATGATGACATTTGCAATAGTTAGACGTTTACTAATGTATGAGGCAATGTCTGCCTTCATAATTTGCCATCAGTACAACTTCTTCAGATAGAGATATATTTAGTCGGAAATGACATGAATGGAATACTTATACTTACGAGATTCAGTATGACTAAACCTCAAAATCCTCCATATTTAGACAACCACAAGTGGCCTTTTATACATTTAACGCCATAGGCTTCTCAAATCTATTGGTTCACATTGGCCGCGAACCCCTTTTATTATCTATATTATCTTTCTTTTTTTACAAGCATCGGCTATATTTTAAATTGCTCGGCAATTTATTTTGCACAATCATTACTAAGTAACACATCCTAATTGGTTCTTTATCCTTTTTACATAATGCGTCGGTATCTATATTCACCTTTCCTGATGACATAATTATCATGATCGTATTCATTAAAAATTTCTTGGTTCGACCAATTATATAAAAATGTTCAAAATAAATATGAATTTAATTAACAAGATTTTTGTTGATCTATCAAAAATAATTAATAAGATCCGTAAATGTTTGAAAAATCTTTGGTTATACTTTGGTCAAAGTTTTCTTAGTTGAAAAGCAAAAATTGTCGTTTCAATTTCAAGTCATGGTTTAAATGGTTTCCTCAATCCCTCTTAGGTTGTCTTGAGGTATACACAAACATTTACCCCTAAACAGGAGTTTAGTTAAATGTTCTGGGTTTAAGAGAATGATTCCTTAAAAATACTTTTGATAAACCATTTGTCAAAACATATTTGCACTTTCTTTTTAGTATAACCCAAAGTATTAAATGGCTCTAATTTTTGAAGAGTCAATATATTCTATTTTCTATTAATTACACGATCAACTAATATAAAGGATTAAGCCTTAAATTACATGTTAATTATTCAAGGTACAAATTTTTCATTGCTCGGACAACTCCGGGAAGTTTATAAATAATTATTAACTCCTTCTTAATTCTTAGAAACAAACAAATGGTCCTTAATGATCACGAGCATGAATTTATCAAATTACAGCCTACACACGTGATTCACCAAATTTATGGATGCTACATGTGCATTGGTCAATCCAAACGACACAACATGAAACTCATAATGTTCATTACAAGTTCTGGATGTAGTGATCAGAATAGATAATCTTTTTCGCGGACGCGAAGTTGATGATAACCATGTCGTGGATCAAATTCCTGAATATACACTAGAACCTCGTAAATGATCGAACAAATCTATCATCTTGGGTAGTGGATATCGATTTCGATCGTCAATTTACTTAGTTCACGGTAATTCAACAAATATAAGGAATAATAACATCATAGCTCTTCATAATGACGAGCTTGGTAGAATAAAATCTTTCTCCGACAACTCTCTCAGTTGTACGGTAACTCTTTTAATTCAAATGGTGCTGATGTACAGTGCACACGCCACAGGTGCAGCACCAGGAATCTAATCAATACCAAATTCAACCTGACTTAATGGCAAAAGTCTAGGTAATTCACCAACAAATACCTCCTAAAGTTTCAAATAACATGAACATCTTTTATACATTTACGTTAAGTTCTTTCTAGATTATAATATCTATGACTAATTCACAAACATTCATGGTAAAATTTCAAGTCTAAATGCAGGATATGGTCATCCATCAAGAATTATTTAAATAACTTTTGATAATCAACATCTTATCTTTTCGGGGAATTTTACTTGAGTTCCCATCAATTAAGACAATGTCGTCATGTCATAATCAATCAATCCATTCTAATGGCACTACCAACTTTTCAGTTTTATTGCCGTCGATAAGATGTGAACTTCTCAAAAGACTAATAATAACTCATAATCCTTCATAATTTCAAGGATATCAAGAGACATAACTAACCTTAAAAAGAGTAAGGTTAACGCATAATCTACGCGAGAGAATTTCAAATCAGATTCAGACGAAAAACATTTAATGAATATGAATATATCCTATGTTTTCATAATTTGAGTACGCATTCGAAAGCTCCTCGGATCGTTACCCAGGTCATTCAAATGAATTCTAATCAAAAGAAATGATAGGAACGTCAATACATCCAGTCGGGTATCAACACTCGGTAATCAAATACTTTTCCAAAGAATCTCACCGCGGTAGAATTGGACAAGAAGGGAATATCAATTGTCAAATAAGACAAATTCCACAGATGAGTAAATTCGACTCAGAAGAATAAATAGTTCGGGCACATATGTAGGTGTCCCTATCAATATGTCCCTATTTTTCACTTCTTGCAGATCTTATAAAATTTAATCTTTCATAATTACAAAGAAAATGTAATGTTTAGTAACAATTTCATGGTGACTACTAATCAGCCTTGCATGGTCCATTCCAAATTGTATGTAGGCGCGCAACTATATACAATTTCAAGATTAACGATGCAATACTCAGTTCGTCAAAATTTTATCATCGTGTTCATAATAAAAACATTTTCATGCTTAATTCTTAAATAAGAATCAAAAATAACTTTACAAAGATTTTCTTTGTTATGAAAACAATTAAGTTTTCCAAGGTGTTTTATAAACAACTTCATTTCGATAACAATTGCTTATAAATCTCACTTTAAATAATCCTTACGGTGATGAAAATTCAATCTTTTATCAAGGGATACTGTTTTATCTTATAAAAACAATCAGTGATCTGCATAAGAGTGATGAAGAGTTGTTCACCAAGAACTAACTATAATATGATAGGAAATAAGCTTAGCCAATTGATCATGAGGTTCATGACCTCGATGGCAATCAAAAAGAATAATCCACAATGTAACTCAAACCGAGATGAGTACTTGTTCAATGGTTGCATCACTAATGCGAGCATTAGGATGAAGCAATAAAAGATAGATAACATCGATACATGTAGGATTTAGCAATCAAAGGTAGTCTTTTCATTAATCACAAACAAGTCAAAATTATACCGTAACACATTACGTGTCACTATGTCATACAATTCCCAAGAACTCATCCTACCAACTGATGTCTCAGTTAAGTTAGGGATTTTTAAAAGATACCACAATGAATACTAATCTACAAGAGTAATTAGGTGTTCTACATGTCCCGAAAGATCCATCGGTCCCAATTCAGAAGAAGATTTCTTCAATTTATTTCTTGGACACTGGGCATCCTCGTTAGTGGACAATGGCCTAGGAACAACCCTTAACACGAACTATCAATCATTTAAAATCTTATAATTCAATCACAGAACTTAAAGACTTCCTCTTAACAATCTCATATCCCATATGTTTTAAATTTTTACTTCGTTCAAGTTTCAACCAACTTATACTCAATGCGATATCCTACCTCATTCTCCAATATTTTCAACTTTATTTTTAAATCTTAAAAGGGCAATAAAAGCTCGATATGAATCAACACTTAATTTTCAATCCTATAGCTCTTACAACAATAGTTATCAAATGAGTCACTAGTATGAAATGACTCACACATTCAATTAGACTTCTCGGAAAGGTACTAGTGGCATGAGGCTTTTGAGTAAAGGTTCCAATGACAGCCTCAAGTGCAACATTCACCCTTTCGATTTAAAATTTAAGAATTGGGTGACAATGAATCAGAGGACACCTTTCCAGGTGGTAATTTTTTTTGTCAAGCTCCACTCTATAAAGAAAGATCGTCATGACATTGATATCAGATTTAATCTTGCCAGTTCTTCTTTAATATCACAATCAACTAATGTCAACATTTCTACGAATATCAACCATTTTGTTGGGATCATAAACATCCACAACTTGGTTTAGATCTGGAATAGCTAGAATTCCTACTGGAATAGCTTCAATTGATTTTCTAGGGGAGTTAGGGTTTCTTGTGACAATCTACGTCGTATAAATACCTCGTATAAGTATTAAATAATCATCAAACAATCATGTAATCAAATTACATCATAAATATATATATATATATATATATATATATATATATATATATATATATATATATATATATATATATATATATATATATATATAATCCAGGTTATATATATATATATATATTAAAATAACACTTCTCAGTCTGGCCTTGTCGGTAACTCAGGAATTCTTCGGCACCGTTATAGTCAACAGATTTTTAGACATTTTTAGAAAAATGTTTATAGTTAAAAGATTTTGAAATGTTTTATTCAAAACCTTGGTTTTAAAAAATCTTTCGTTCTCTATAACGAGAGCTCTGGTACCAAACTGTAACACCCCCAAATTTATACAATTCAATACAGAGGAAGACTCGTTGGTGTTACGGGATAGCACATTACTCACATCATAGACAACGCATAAAAATCGCGTCGTTTAATAGTAAAGCATTTTCATTCATAAATATAAAATTTACATAGGTCCCAAGTCATTATATTTCATACAGGTTTTGCAAAGCATTTGAATGGAAATTATTATTTAAGTGCGGGCCATGAATTCTTGTTGTCTTCCCGAGAATTACCATCAAGTACATGAGATAAAACATGTTAAAAGAAAAGGTCAGCGATAACGCCGAGTGAATTCATAGAGTTTTAGTTAAATCCATCAATATAACATCGGTATAAAATTATTACCAAAAATCATTTTTGTACAAATCTTTGTAATAGGCCATAAAATAGCCAAAGTTATTTTATACAAATCCTTATCAAAAATCATAATATAGGCTTTCGCCTTCAAAATCATTATACGAACCAAAGTCGTAAAAACATCATACAATACGTTTTATAACGTTGTATAAAGTTAAATAAAAACCGTTATATGAATATGGTTATGAAAAAACAAAACACGAACATAATACCAATAGTAATACCCCATATTGCTAGTCAGGCAATATATCGTAATTTAGTGCGTATAGCAGTATTTCGTTATTTGGATTATTATAAGCCGCATGACATTGTTACCTTACTACAACAAACAACGGGTAGCTAGCCCGAAACTCATTTGCCCATCTAAATTAGCATGTCGTCACAATAATCACGCTTGTGTAAATCTTCTCATACATAAATTCGCTTACCAATCAATGTGGCACGACGGGGATCAACCGTCAAGGCGCGAACTGGGGTGATCGTCCCCAAATAGTACTATTATATGCATAAGCGTCTACAAAATCCCGGTAGTTCACAATTCATGCTAATGGGTCTTTTAGTGACATAACCTAACTTTAATAATCCATTTCATTTCATCTATCGGGTCATATAATCATACATCGGGTCATACCATCAATCGGGTCCAAATCAATAAACAAACAATCGGGACAAATGGTGTCCTATTTTATCAAAACTAACATGTTATCTCCCTCGCAGGTTTATAAAACATTTCATAAAACATTTAAAAGAGTGTGAGGCTATGAACTCACGTTGCAGTGGGAAAGCGGGTTATCGGCAATTCGGATGTACGGTACGTGCTTCAATCACGAAAACCTAGACAAATAATACTCGTCTTAGACACTTGTCCAATGACTTTATAAAAATAACAATTATGTATACATATGATGATTTTATATATATGATGATCAAGTGGGTTTATATATTCTCATTTACTCATGTTAGTGTTATGTGTTGGAAATTTTCAAGACTAGTTACACTAGTTCAATTTGTTTACATTTTGAAGCCCAATGGGCCTATTACAAGCCCAATACTATTCATTAGCCCAATTATAATTTTATTATCAGTATTATACTTTACATGTTGGGCCCAAATGGGTTAAGACCACTAAGTATTTTTATAAGTGTTTTAACTTATTTAGTTAAATTATTAGTCCAAATATGCTAACTTAGCTCGTTAATGTCCGTATGTCCGATAGTTCGGGTTTTATTGGTTTTTACTTGTATTAAATACTTATATATCAGTATACGACTTTTAAAAACTTTACATTAGACGGGTTTGATCGTCTAAGTTTTAATTGGCGAAAAACGTTAATTTTACGGTAATAGCCGAAAAAGTCGTAAAAATCATGTTTATAGTTTTTATAACTTATAAATCTTATTCAACTACCATTTTTATAAAGTGTCCATTTATTTAACCTTATACATATTTATATAAATGAAATTTATAAGTTAGTGGGTTTTAATTCACATTTTATACTATATTAGTTTGAGTGCTTATATAATACAATTAAACATTAATTCTTTAAAATCTGATTTTTAGTTTCACTTTCACCATTTATACCATATCTTGAGTTCTACATAGATAGAAGCTCATTTTTGGACACCATAAACTAAATGATGTGTGCTACAATTAGGTTAGTTATAGCTACTGCTCATTCCATGTCTAACTATCCATAACAGTCCCTACAAAACAGACTATTCAGATTGGTACACTCATCTTGTTTTGATCATATCTCACTCATTTTGATGATTCCATTGCATGGCCAACTCTCACATGTGTATGACACCTAATACTTACTGTAAATAGATTCAACTATGCCATTTTATCAGTTTATCATTTGGTTAGTTATTGTTTTTATACAGCCAACTTTATAAGCAAGAATTTAACCTTTTTACCTATGGTTTTCCATCTTTTTAACCATGTTTATCAAATCTATCAACACCAAATCCCCACATAATATTTTTAATCATCATTCATCATCATATACATATACATAAATAAAGAAAATACAAGATTACATAATCAAAATAACAAGAGGATAGGAAGAACAATCTCTATGCCACCAAGGTTGTGTAGTTTATGATCAAGGCTTGGATTTTGATGGAAAACTTGTGATAGATCAACACCAACTTTGAAGACCACCAATATTTGTAAACTTCTTGTAGAAATCAGCCCTTGGACATCACCAAATCACCTCCTTAGATGTTAGAATCACCTCCAATCTTCAAGGCTTCAAAGGAGCATCATCATGTGTAGATTAACACATGATTTTATGGCTAAAATAGATCAAATAAGGGTTGTTGTTGGTGATTTTGGGACGAAAATGAGAGAGTCGGGAAGGGAGGATGAGTGGTTTTGCATGTGTAAATGAAGAAATGGTTTCTAGGAAATGGCTTTGTGGTTTGGTGTAGCTTACATGTTAAGCTTAGCTAACAAGTGTAACTTGTTAGTTATAACTTGACACATCATGAGATGTGGTGGCATACTTTGGCCATCACATGTTAGTGGGGTGGGGCAAAACTTGTTTTGTCTCATCCCACTAATTTACGGGTATTCCTCGATTCTAGTTTCCTCGATTTGCGTGCCCTCGGGTCGTTTTACGAAAAACGTTTTTATAAATTATGAATCAACGGCACAAAACGAATCTAATAAAAATTGTCTCATCAAAAACGGAGTTCAAAAACGTAAATACGTAATCCTAAGGTTTCCGGTTTAATCGTAAAGGACGTTAAATTATTCACGTAAGTCCTAATCTCTTCTCGTATATTTGTAAGTTTATGAACCAACAAAATCTAAAATTCCAAAATAATATTCACGGATAAATTTATTTCCTGAAATGTCGGACTGTCACCAAAAACGGTGTATGTAAACGTAAGCACGTAACGTAGAATCCTCCGGTTTAGACGTAGTCGATGCTACTTCAAGACGTAAAATCCATATTTCTTCCCAAAAATAAGTGAGTTCATATTAAAACATTAAAATAATGTTTTTAAAGGATACTTGAGAATAAAATATCAACCATAAATTGACGGATTGTCACAAAAATCTTATAAGAACATATGGGAAAAAACAATATAGCCGTGGGCTATATGTTATATTTTTGGGATTTATGATAACCTTGGAAACATGTAATAAATCTGAATAATTATGTTTGGACTTTATAAATAATTATAAACACATAACTATCTAAAATCTCATCTTGGAAATACCAAGATTTAATTTATAGCCGTGGGCTATATATGTATGTATATGGACTTATGATTGACTTCTAGGTTTATACAAAGCTTAGATCTCATTTTGGGACTCTTATAATTACATGCAACCATAAAACAAGTCTTGACTTATCTTAATAAGCTATAACTTAATATAGCCGTGAGTCATAAGCTCATATTAGGGCTTATAACTTACATGCAACCTTGTAACAAATCTGGATCTCATTTGTTACATCAAATAAAACAAACCGTGGGTTTTACCCTTTTTAAATTAGGGTTCATAACTTGATTTTGATAAGCTAATGATAAGCTTATGAGAGAACCTAAATTATTACCTACATAAATAAAAAAATAAATGTTAATGGACTAATCAAGCCCATGCAACACTAGCCCAACACCTAATTGACTTAATAAGCCCAATACCTTATAGTCGTATACTTTCAATGGCCCATTGGGCCCATTTAATTAATTAGTGGACTTAAAATTATATTTAAGCCCAATCAATGTTTTAAAGGCCCATTTAACAAATTAGTGGACTTAAAAATGTGTTTAGTCCCACTAGATGGCCCATTAGTTCTTTTGGTCCATTTAATGAGCTCATTTAACATTTTAAATATTTAAATGAAGTTTTTATAACAAAATATAACTTATAAAAACTTTTGGACTAAAAATGACAATTTGTGAAACTTAGGGACTAAAACCGTGACACTTAAAACTTGTTTTGATAAACTATTAAACACAAGGACTAAAATTGTAAATAACCAAAAGTCTAGGGCTTAATAAATGTCACTCGTGACATATTAAACCCTAAGGACCACTTTTGAAAGTTTCTAGAAGTTGTTTTGTCACTTTATAAACCAAAGGACCATTTGTGTAATAATCTGATACATATAGAAGCCCTAGGGACTGTTTCTAACATTTTATGAAAGTTATAAAACCTAATTAATACTAGGGGACAAATTCTGCCATAACCCGAAAGTATAACAAGCCCTAGGTACTAAAAATGTAAAATCCGAAAGTTTTACTTTACGTAAAACATGGAGGGACAATGACGGGCTTGTTTTACGTAAAGGATTTGGTGCCTTTTTGTAAGGCCCCGGGTTCTCATCTGTTGAGGACTATGGAAATTTAAGCTTCAGTATTGAGCAATAGGGAATGTAATTACCTTTTTAGTATGGATGCTATGTGCATTACTACTATCATGATTCATTATGTCCAAACTTATTTTATTAAACCTGTAAATTCACCAACTTTATGTTGATCCTCTAACCATGTTTTTCTTAGGAAAATGAAGCTAATACGTGGTGGGTGCATGGACTCAAGCATCATAGTAGTCTGCATTGTAGGACTCATCAGGGGTTTCTACTGTGGAAAAATGAACAATTTACTTTTGTCATGTTTAAACAATTTTTATTAAATTTGTACACTGTTCATGTAATTTATATGATGGATAATCCTTTATCCTGTGCTCTATGTGCTATTTGATATCGATCCACCCCTGTGACATTCCAAACTTTATTTCCGCTGCAATTGACCCAACCCGGGGTGTCACAGAGAATGGTATCAGAGCAATAGTTATAAAGAACCAGATAAATTTTTAAATAAAATTTAAAAGATAAAATTTATATATATATTTTTTATTTTATTTAAAACTGGACTATAACTTAACAAAAATCTTTTGGGATTTTTTTTGGGACTATAATAGTTAACCATTTAGAACGTAAGGCATATATATATCCTATGTGAACTAAGTGTGCATTGATTATTAACAATTCGGTTAATTAATCTTATAAGTATTAAACGTAACCTTAAAAGCATTACGATGTTGTTTAAAAAGGATATAGACTATTAAACTTGTAGCAAAAAAATTATTATTTTTTTGTCCGTAAGCTTATACTTACTTCAAATTTAAAATATTACTATTTTCAGAGTATTATGACTCCACTAGTTGTATCACTGACTACTTTGCCCGAGGTAGCCCATGTTCCAGCTATCTCTCCGTCACCACGATCCGTACAATATGGATGGCTGTCGGCCTCGGATTCAGAGGACAGCCAGACCATTGGAGCTGCACTCCTTGCTGATTCTCCCACTGCTCCATCCTCAGCCATATTGGTCCCCACCACTGTGGAGGGAGACCAGGTGACTTTTGATCTACCGTCTCTAGCACCACAGTCATCACCACAGGGCCATTCTCCCGTGTCTCTACCGTCTCGTAAGAGAAGGTATGAGGCTGCTCCCGACTCTATTTTCGAGGTCGGTGAGGGTTCCGGGACGAGACGTACTGATACGGTTCAGGCCCAGTATCCACGTTGGCCGCACGCCAAGAGCAGGATATGATGTAGATCCGCAGCCTGTTGACAGCAGGCTAGCTGGGCTGCACTGCCGCACATGAGCGTATAGACTCTCTTTCTCAGACTATGTGGGTAGGAGCCCAGGCAGCTAAGGGAGTTCAGGCCATGACTGATGAGGCATTACAGTGGCTGCTGGAGGAGAACTACCGTCTCCATCAACGCATTCATACTTTGGAGAGTCTTCAGTACCAGACCCATGGTGCTCTCACTGCTCAGGAGCAGTCTTTGTTTGTCTTCTTCGACCTTGCAGCCATACGACATGAGGGAGTGACTACTGAGGCTGCCTATCTTCAAGGAGCTGTTGACAGACTCCGATCTCATCTACTGACTACACTCCGCCTGTTCAAGGAGACCTGTTTGACAGTTCAGGCTTTGCGGAGTACCAGGAGAGCATCTGCAGCTTCACCAGCCCCACCA
The DNA here is from genome assembly GCA_025667525.1 of Glebionis coronaria. Lineage (NCBI taxonomy): Eukaryota > Viridiplantae > Streptophyta > Magnoliopsida > Asterales > Asteraceae > Glebionis > Glebionis coronaria. The sequence goes on along the minus strand of CM046880.1, from coordinate 310,142,601 downwards.
TCACCAGCCTCATCTAGCAAACCAACTAGACAGGAGTAGAGTAGATGTATTATATTTCTTGTACATCATGATAAGCTTATGGGTTGTACCCTAGCTATCATGGTATAGGAGTTTTTGTACTTTTTGTTTTTTTCCAGCTGTTGTGAATCCATCTTTGTACTGTACTTTTCTTTTCAAACATATGTTTTTGGATATGATGTACTTAAGACAATGTGTACCACTACCCAGGACAAGGCCAGTTAAGCCTTTGTTTCGGATTTGCTATGCTCGATGAATGTTTAATTCCTTATGGAAATTTCATGTAATCATTTTCTTATGTTACATCTGTTATGCAATGTATTATATTATGAAATCTTGACAGGTTATCCAATTTGTTATGAAATCTATGCATGAAATTTCCTCGTGCAATTAATACAAAACTGTACTAACCCTTAAACTAATGATCTCATTTTATGTATGACTATAGACAAATGGCGATTACTCGATCGAATCCCAATGATGCAACCACCTCAAATGCTACCAACACCAACCATGCTGAGGCTACCCAAAATGTCACAGCTACCTAACTCAGGGAGATGATAAATGAGGGCATCACAGCCGCCATGGCAGCCAGAGAAGCCGACCTGAATATGAACGATGGTCAAAACCTCAATGCCGCAGAAACCACGCCAACAGGGGTTACTCTTACCCCGACTTCCTAAAATGCAATCCCTCATACTACCAAGGAAAGGAAGGAGTTGTGGAACTAATGCAATGGTTCGAAAGGTTGGAAAAAGTATTCCGTATCAGTGATTGTACCGATTGGAATAAGGTCAAATTCGCCACTTGCACGCTACTTGAGAGTGCTCTTACCTGGTGGAACTCTGTTGTTGCTACTTGAGAGTGCTCCTGGACATGATGTTTCTTATACTCTCACCTAGGCCAACCTTAAGGAACGGATGACTGAAAAGTACTGCCCAAGAGGAGAAATGAAGATGTTGGAGATTGAACTGTGGGATCTTAAGTGCAGGAACAACGACATCATTTGGTACAACCAAATATTTCAAGAGTTGATCCTGATGTGTGCCAGAATGTTCCCTCAAAAGGAAGAGAAGATTGAGAAGTATGTCAGTGGACTTCCTGACGCTATTCATGATAGCGTGCTTGCATCACGACCCACTACTATGGAAGGTGCTATGGAGTTTGCAACTGAACTGATCAATAAACGAGCCCGTAACCTGTCGGAAAGGCAAACGGAGAACAAGAGAAAGTAGGATGAAATCTCTCGTAGCCAGCATCAGCAGCCTCCCAAAAGATAGGACGTTGGGCAAGTTTATGGTACTACTCCCACAGCCAACACCAAGAACTACTCAAGCTCTAAGACTAAATGTCCAAAGTGAAAATATCACCATGTTGTTGGAGGCCAGTGTCATGGATGCTACAAATGTGGTCAACAAGGCTACTTTGCTTGTGATTGTCAAGCCAATGCTGTTACTCTGGTTCAACCCAACAGCAACCCTGGGAACAACAACAAGGGCGGATCCAATGCTCTTGGGAGCGAGAGTGGACAACAGGGAAACCGAAACCCAACATGTGGAAGCAACAGTGGACCAAGGAGAACCGTAGTGTGTTATGAATGTAGAGCCCCTGGACATGTGAGACCAGATTGTCCCAAGTTGGCCAACCAGAGGAAGGAAAACAAGGGAACTTCATCACTAGTGTACATGGTTGGCAACACCCAATCCAACCCGGATTCCAACATCTTCACCGGTACGTTTCTACTAAACCAAAGATATGCATCTGTCTTGTTTGATACTGGGGCAGACTGAAGCTTTATATCTACTGAATTTAGTAATGTATTGGAAGTCATCCCATCAGTTTTAGATCCCCCACTATGCTGTAGAGTTAGCTAACAAAAAAGTTGTGACAGTTGATACCATCATTCGAGGTTGTACCTTAAATCTTTCCAATCACCCGTTCAACGACCTCATCCGGTAAACCTTGGTAGCTTCGATGTCATTATTGGCATGGATTGGCTAGCAAAATATTGTGCGGTTATAGTGTGTAATGAAAAATTGGTTCGCATACCCTGGGGAAATGAAACCTTGATTATACAGAGGGGATGGTAACCCGGACATAATCAACACTAGGCTTAGTGTCATCTCTTGCACCAAAGTCCAGAAATACTTGGTAAAGGGGATGCCCCATCTTCTTACCCCACCTTTCCCAAAGTGATGAGATCGTCCAACCCACAATGGATGTATTTTGTAGAGTTATGTTTGTCATCATAGGCAAACCTGAACCTAGAAGACATGTCCAACTCACAATGGATGTATTTTGTAGGGTTATGTTTATCATCTTAGGCAAACCTAAACCTAAAAGATATGTCCAACTCGCAATGGGTGTATATTGTAGGGTTGTGTTTAACTTCCCCCAAAAAGTTATGTTGGAACACCCCTACTTTTAGACAAGCCTCCTTCTTTACGGGTCCAATTAGTTCGACGACACCATCATCCAACAAGCCTTGAAATGAATGACTTCTTCCTTTTAAAATTCAAAATTTGTGCACATTTTGAACCTCTAACAGTGGATGCACGACCCTTTTTAGCATCCCACAAGAGGTGCACTTCTTTATTCTTGGTATCTTCTTTTATTTCCATCATTTTAGGTACTTCTCTCCTGTGCCTCTTTCGCTTATCCCCGCTGCAAAAGAAGCAAATTCTTTGCAACTTCCTACCCAGCCACCATCAACAATAAACTTAACCATTCCGCTGATTGGAGTTTTAGTAGCATTAGCTAATGTTTTCATCCCAGAAGCTTGGGGCGTATCATCAAATCTTTCGCGTATAGTAGTTGACACAAGAGGGGTACTAGTTAAAATTTTTCTTCCTTTACCTTCAACCCCCCGCATACCAGAAACAAATTGCCGTGGGTTTGCCCTTCTAACCAAAGCCACAACACCATTGGTCTCCTCCTAGCTTTTGGAAGGATGTGACCATAACCCCGTTGAAAAAGCCCTCGTAAGCTCATCGGTAGTAGTAGCAGCATCCATTACTGCTCAATCAGATGTATAGAGCGACCCGGATAAAGATCTCTCTACATTACCTTTTGTCCATCCATAGTAGCAGCATCCATTACTGCTAGATCGGATGTATAGTGCAATCCGGATAAAGATCTCTTTGCATTGCTTTATGTTCATCCGTAGTAGTAGCAGCATCCATTACTTCTCAATCGGATGTATAGTGCGACCCGGATAAATATCTCTCTGCATTGCCTTCTGTCCATCCATAGTAGTAGCAGCATCCATTACTGCTCAATCGGATGTACAATACGATCCGGATAAAGATCTCTTTGCATTGCTTTCTTTTCATCCGTAGTAGTAGCAGCATCCATTACTGGTCAATCGGATGTATAGTGCGACCCGGATAAAGATCTCTCTGCATTGTCTTATGTCCATCCATAGTAGTAGCAGCATCCATTACTGCTCAATCGGATGTATAGTGCGATCCGGATAAAGATCTCTTTGCATTGCTTTCTGTTCATCCGTAGTAGTAGTAGCATCCATTACTGCTCAATCGGATGTATAGTGCGACCCGGATAAAGATCTCTCTGCATTGCTTTCTATCCATCCGTAGTAGTAGCAACATCCATTAATGCTCAATCGGATATATAGTGCGACCCGAATAAAGATCTCTCTGCATTGCCTTCTGTCCATCCATATTAGTAGCAGCATCCATTACTGCTCAATCGGATGTATAGTGTGATCCGGATAAAGATCTTTTTGCATTACTTTATGTTCATCCGTAGTAGTAGAAACATCCATTACTGCTCAATCGGATGTATAGTGCGACCCGGATAAAGATCTCTCTGCATTGCCTTATGTCCATCCGTAGTAGTAGCAGCATCTATTACTACTCAATCGGGTGTATAGTGCGATCTGGATAAAGATCTCTTTGCATTGCTTTATGTTCATCCGTAGTAGTAGCAGCATCCATTACTGCTCAATCGGATGTATAGTGCGACCCAGATAAAGATCTCTCTGCATTGCCTTCTGTCCATCCCTAGTAGTAGCAGCATCCATTATTACTCAATCGGATGTATAGTGCGATCCGGATAAATATCTCTTTGCATTGCTTTCTGTTCATCTGTAGTAGTAGCAGCATCCATTACGGCTCAATCGGATGTATAGTGCGACCCAGATAAAGATATCTCTGCATTGCCTTATGTTCATCCGTAGTAGTAGCATCATCCATTACTGCTCAACCGGATGTATAGTGCGACCCGGATAAAGATCTCTCTGCATTGCATACTGTCCATCCGTAGTAGTAGAAGCATTTAATTACTGCTCAATCGGATGCTTAATGCGATCCGGATATAGATCTCTTTGCATTGATGTCACCATCCAATTATGCGCGTTTCTAATCTAACCCGTATACCTAGGACATCTATGCACTTAAAAAGATAACAACGTTTTTAGTAGCTTTGAGGACAAAGCTAAAATAACGGGGTGGTACTATAAAATCCATGATTTTACCATGAGAAAAATGTAATAAAGTTTTACTCAGTGATCCTAGAACATTCACTCATGTGTTATATTCCTATAAGAATGTGTGAACATGTCCATTGTGTACTTATACTTTTGCATTTCATCTTTGTTGTAAATAACTACATAACTTAAACCATGTACTTAAAACTAGAAAAACAAGTAATAAATTGCATAACCATCATGTATGTATAAAACACTTAGCAAATTTGAAAAACAATGTTGCACTACATATATGTAGCCGTGTATATGGGTACTATATGTATGCATACATTTCTCTTGGACTAGACCAATATCACCTTTCCTTTGTGTTATACCCAACACAAGCCCAAGCCCAAGCCCACTCTCCTTTTGGTTAGCCTCACATGGCATACATACAAGGTGGAAGGAGAAGAGGTGTCTTGGTAGTGACAAAGCCAACACTTGGCATAGAAACTCTTACCAAGGCAAATCATGCCCTTTGCCTTGTCTCTCTCTCTTCTTTAAGCCGAAACACAAACACCAACCTTCTCATTCCCACATGCAAATCAAATCTCACTTTCTTTCATCCCTTTCTCTCTCAAATCATATGGCATAGCCATAAAAATCCAAGGATAACACATTAACTCCACAAGATCCTTGTCTTCATCTTTACTACTAATCACTTGGTAGTATCTCTACCATTTTGATTACCATATCAACCCATAAGCCCTAGCCAAATCCATATAGGTCACGGCTTGGTTTATTTTTAGGGTTTCATCATCATCAAGTCTTGTTCACGAATCTCCTTTGTTCCATAGATCTTCCTTGGTAACTATAGCAAGAAGGTATTACCCCTTTTATACTTTCTTCATTTTTACTTGCATGCATTAACATCCACCTAGTAAACACATATAACAAACTTGTTAAAAATCAATATTTGATAAAATCGTGACCATATAGGTCATGACATATTTTGGGAACACCATAAGTCATGTTTAAAAACTTTTGATAAGAAACCTATGATTATTATTCTAGGTTTAAAACTTGATAATCATATAAATCATTTTATGGATTTAAATGTAGCCGTGGGTTACAAACCTTACTTTTGGGATTATGGTTAACTAATAATCACAAATCTCATAAGTAAACTTGTTGTAACTCAAAACCATGAAAAACCATGACCTTAAAGGTCACGGCCTAATTACATGTACATCTATGATTTATATAACAAATTTTAAATAATGGGTTATGTGTTTATCTACATACAATGAACTACTAAAAATCACCAAAACACTATATGTGTAAAAATATAGCCGTGGGCTATGTATGTCCTTGGATGGATGTCTAATGAACATGCATGTCTATGTTAGACCTAGATCTTGTGTTAAGACCTTAACCTAACTTAATAATAATGTAACAAGCACAAAAATCTTATAAGAACATATGGGGAAAACCAATATAGCCGTGGGGTATATGTTATATTTTTGGGATTTATGATAACCTTGGAAACATGTAATAAATCTAAATAATTATGTTTGGACTTTATAAATAATTATAAACACATAACTATCTAAAATCTCATCTTGGAAATACCAAGATTTAATTTATAGCCGTGGGCTATATATATATATATATATATATATATATATATATATAGACTTATGATTGACTTCTAGGTTTATACAAAGCTTAGATCTCATTTTGGGACTCTTATAATTACATGCAACCATAAAACAAGTCTTGACTTATCTTAATAAGCTATAACTTAATATAGCCGTGAGTCATAATCTCATATTAGGGCTTATAACTTACATGCAACCTTGTAACAAATCTAGATCTCATTTATTACATCAAATAAAACAAACCATGGGTTTTACCCTTTTTAAATTAGGGTTCATAACTTGATTTTGATAAGCTAATGATAAGCTTATGAGAGAACCTAAATTATTACCTACATAAATAATAAAGAAATGTTAATGGACTAATCAAGCCCATGCAACACTAACCCAAGACCTAATGGACTTAATAAGCCCAATACCTTGTAGCCGTATACTTTCAATGGCCCATTAGGCCCATTTTATTAATTAGTGGACTTAAAAATGTATTTAAGCCCAATCAATGTTTTAAAACAAATTAGTGGACTTAAAAATGTGTTTAGTCCCACTAGATGGCTCATTAGTTCTTTTGGTCCATTTAATGAGCCCATTTAATATTTTAAATATTTAAATGAAGTTTTTATAATAAAATATACCTTAAAATAACTTTTGGACTAAAAATGACAATTTGTGAAACTTAGGGACTAAAACCGTGACACTCAAAACTTGTTTTGATAAACTATTAAACACAAGGACTAAAATTGTAAATAACCAAAAGTCTAAGGCTTAATAAATGTCATTTGTGACATATTAAACCCTAAGGACCACTTTTGAAAGTTTCTAGAAGTTGTTTTGTCATTGTATAAACCTAAGGACCATTTATGTAATAATCCGAAACATTTAGAAGCCCTAGGGATTGTTTCTGACATTCTATGAAAGTTATAAAACCTAATTAATACTATGGGATAAATTTTGACATAACCCGAAAGTATAACAAGCCCTAGGTACTGAAAATGTAAAATCCGAAAGTTTTACTTTACTTAAAACATGGAGGGACTAGTTTTGCAATATTCCGAAACTTAAACTAGCCCAAACCCTAATTCTATTTTAATTTAGTAAAACTTAAATAAACCCTAAACCATAAGGATTTAAATTAAAAATTCTTAAACTTGTAACTTATAAATTATTTTATAAATGTTTAGAAAATTTGTGGGAACTTTAAAGTTAAATCAAATATTTATATTTTACTTTACAAAATAAAATATTTAAATTTTACTTTATAAGATAAAATATATAAACTATATGTATATGGGTAAACTAAATACATGTACTTATATACTTTTATGGAGCGAATTTATATAAATGTTAAATAAATTAAATACAAGTACGTATACAAAAATTATAAGTAAAACATTTTATTTTACTTAAACGGGAAACTTAATTACAAGTTCAAATGAATATTATTAATACTTGTACTACAGTCATTTAAATAAATATTGTATCATTAATAAACTGATAAAAATTTGTATAAGCATACACATACATTCTTTTGTATTATTTATTAAGACTATACTATTTAATTAGGCAGTAGACCGTGACGTGAGCATTATTTGGATTTCCTTTATATTTTCAGAGCCTTTACAAAACTCCAAGGTGAGTTTACAGCCCCTTATAAATTATTGATAAACAATTTCCTCTACGGGGGAGAAAAACATGCAACTTGTTTTATTGGACATAAATTGTATTGTATAAACTTTGATTACGATTGCCTATTGTAAAAGCTGTTAAATTATTGTAATAGCCCAAATGTTATAAATAGATCTATTTGGGATTGACGATCCCCATCTGGGTGAGTAGCTCTCACTGTGCCTTGGCTGGGACAACAGATGTATACCATGTTGGAACTAGATTTGGTGCCTTTTTGTAAGGCCCCGGGTTCTCATCTGTTGAGGACTATGGAAAGTTAAGCTTCAGTATTGAGCAATAGGGAATGTAATTACCTTTTTAATATAGATGATATGTGCATTACTACTATCATGATTCATTTATGTCCAAACTTATTTTATTTAACATGTAAATTCACCAACTTTATGTTGATCCTCTAACCATGTTTTTCTTAGGAAAATGAAGCTAATACGTGGTGTGTGCATGGACTCAAGCATCATAGTAGTCTGCATTGTAGAACTCATCAGGGGTTTCTACTGGGGAAAAATGAACAATTTACTTTTGTCATGTTTAAACATTTTTTATTAAATTTGTACACTGTTCATGTAGTTTATATGATGGATAATCCTTTATCCTGTGCTCGACGTGCTATTTGCTATCGATCCACCCCTATGACATTCCAAACTTTATTTCCGCTGCAATTGACCCAACCCGGGGTGTCACAGGAATACATCAGGAAATTCTGAAACAACTGGTTGATCTTGGATCGATGGAACTTCAGCAGTAATATCCTAAATTGAAGCTAAGAAGCCCTCGCAACCATGACATAGTAATGCACGAGCTTCTAACGTAGAGATGATTTGTATAGACTTTCCTGGTATAAAAACATTGTGAATGTACTCTGGTGCTTGAACATCGCTGAAGATACCCCGATAAGTATGACAATCGATAGTAGCATGATGCTTGGATAACCAATACATGCCTAAGATGAGATCAAACTCGCACATATCCAAAGGAAGTGCGTCTACTGGGCGAATCTTATCATCGAATTCTAGTGGAAGATCTCTATACACTTGGGTAATTCGCACAGAGTCTCACATAGGCGTAGATATACATAAAATATTCTCTAATGGCATAGGGATTTTATTAATACTAGTGGCATACGTAGAGGATATAACTGAATGAGTAGCACCAGTATCAAATAAAACACATGCAGCATAACTGTTCATAAAGAGGATGCCAATGATAGTACCTGCGGATTTATTAGCTTGGTCCCTTGTGGTAGTGTAGACACGCCCCGAAGTTGATGGCTTAGGAAGAGCAGCACTAGAAGTACCAGCAATGTCTCCCTTCTTGCAGTCTATCAACATGTGTCCTGGTAGTCCAAACTTGAAACAAACACCGACTGACTTACGACATGGTCTGAGATGTCTACGACTACAAGTCGTGCAGATGAGGTTGGTGTAACCTCCTGGAGGTACCCTTGCTACCTGAGAGCCTGATAGAAATATGCGTGAGACATGATTACTTGGCATAAACATGACTGCACTGAAGTTTAATGATAGTTTACCAGATTAAGACGAGTTGTTGGACTGCTGACCCTTAGCATTTTGGTCATGTCCACTCGCAGAGTTCCTGTTTATGATGCTGACATGTTAGTATGTAAAAACATACAACAACTTAACATAGAAAAAAAATTAAGAATTTAGGGACCTGTTGTTGTTGGACTGGCTATTGTTGTTACGGTAATTGTCATTACCGTTCCTCTTGTCAGATCCATAACGGTCGTTAGATTGATTGTGTCCCTTGTTGGCATTCTGTTGAGTGGCCGGTTGGGACCTGTCTCTACCCTTCTGCCTGAAGATACAATTAGATAGGAAAAGGTATAAATGAACATAAAGATTGAAATGAAATGATAACGCTTGATGGCTGAAATTTATACCTCTTCTCAGGACGAGCTTGTTCCTCGTAGTCATCACGCTCATGTAGCATTTCCAAGCTACGTACTGTATCATTAACTTGTGCCACATTAGCATAAGTAGCACTAAGTAAACGAGCTGTTGTAGAGGCGTGCAGAGCCCAGCGAAAGTGCTTAGCTTGTTCTTCCGCAGTACCCGCAACCACACCTAGAAATCCAGCCAGCCTAAGAAACCTCTGCATGAACTAAGTGCTAGTCACTCCAGTTCTCTAACGAATGGAGTGATAGTCCCTCTTGAGTCCCTCCTGCTTAGATTTCGGAAAGAACTGCCCATAGAATAAAGTCTTGAACTGATCCCAAGTCAAAGCAGCTAGCCAAACATCACCTCCATTAGCTAACTTGTAAGCCCTCCACCAATGTAGGGCATCACCTTCAAACTTATAACAAGCTAACCTTGCCTTGTAGACACCATCGCATCCCATAGCATCAAAAAATTTCTCCATATGCGAAATCCAGTCTTCTGCATCAGATGAAGTCTCAGCTTTGTCAAAAGATCTTGGCTTCTGCTTGTTAAACATCTCAAGCCAAGTGTGTAAAGTAACCGGTGGAGGAAGAGGAGGATTGTTGTTCGGACTGGGAATGTTCTAGTATTCATTCCGAATATGGTCCCTGATTTGGGGAAGCATGGCTTGCAGAGCTACTTGGACAGCTGCTGCTAGCTCTTGTTCGCGTGTCATGACCATTTGACAGTTTAAAAAATGAAATTGAAATGATTAATCTGATTAGAACATATGATAAACATAATAAAATGATGCATGAAACGATTTATGAAGGCATAGCCAAATGCAAATGACATGTAAACAAAATTGACAAAGCGAGGATGAACGCCTATGGGTCGGTTCATCAAAACAAAATGACATGAGCTAATGTGAACGCCTATGGGTCGGTTCACCAAAAAAATGATACGAATAAAAGCATATGCGACTAAATAAGGCCAGTCCAGTACCAACCATTACTTAGTAAAATTTCCTACAACAATGATACATGCAATGAATGCATGAAAACAAACTGTCAGTTCTAGGAATACGCTGATGACTACCCACTAGTCACATGTCAATTTAAGAGACTACAGGTCGAAACCTTGGCTCTGATACCATAATTGTAACACCCTATTTTGATAAATGGAATATCACAGGATAATTATGGCGTATCATCAAAGCATACAAGGTAAATGTCTAAAACATTAAACGACCATAAAAGAATCTGGAAACAAACATCGGATCCACATAAGCTCCACACACGAAATGCATAAGTAAGAATGTAGAGGTAAGGACTAAACAATGTCCAGCAAAGCAAAAGTATGTAAATGCATTAAAGAATGAAAGAAAGCTGGCGCCTCATTCCATGCATGTACTCTTGAAATTCTTAGCTTTGACCTTTAGTATCTGCCGTATTGGGACATGGAAAGAGAAACACGGCTGAGCAATACGCTCAGTGTGCAGATATATAACATAGAATATAAAGTATAAACATAAGCAAATAATGGAATGAAATGAATAGTAGTGGAATAAATGTATGTCCTAGAAAAGTCTTATGTTTAGTTTATCTTGAAAGTCTGTATTTTAAATATACCCGGAGCCCATATAGATCATGTTATATCAACGTGCATGAATACTTAGAGGGGTGACCTCGTCATGCAATTAGAGGGGCTGCCTCTAATTAATATATAAAATGAGTGGAGGGATCATCTCCTGTAACGGCTGCAAGACACACACCGTAGTTACCATGAAATCATACTACTTGTCCGAGGATGCACCCATTATCCCCACATGATAATAATAACATAGGCCAAAATACTGTAAGGGACGCTGCGAGCAATCGCTCTCCCGCATAAGAGTCATAACACCGGTGCCTCTAGTGCTATGGTTATGGAACCCCCATAACTAGGTGAAACTGGCATGCATGTATATAGCTCAGGCAATCTAAAATAATCATACATGTACTGATGTGTTTAAGACACTTAAAATACTAGGGAAACAGATGGATGCAGACGGGGAATCCTAATCATACATGGAAAGGAACGTCCATATTGAAGGACAAAAAATTCGTACCTTATGTCCAGTAAATGAATATGAAAACGAACGTAGAAGATCACTCTGACGTCACAATAGCTACATAATGAAGGGACATGCATAAGAGTCGGTCTTACTTATACATACTTGCTATTTAGTTTACTTGACGTGTTCATACTTATTATACTTGTTCTTGTCTTGTCTTATTAATTCATGCTTTAATCATGTGTTTCTAATAGTTTCATGTGTTTTAGATTCATGTGTTCCATGTCTTAAGTGTTACAATACTTGTTATAACATAATGAGTAAGTTTCTAAAAATAGCAGGTTTCTATATATAGTAACTTTCCAAAAATAGTATGTTTCCATATATAGTAACTTTCCAAAAATAGTAAGTTTCCTTAAATAGTAAGTTTCTAAAAATAGAAAGTTTTCATAATTAGTAAGTTCCCAAAAATATAAAGTTTTCATATTTAGCATGTTTCTATAAATAGCATGTTACCATATTTAATGTATTACCATAAATATCATATTACCATATTTAGTATATTTCCGTATTTAACATGTTGCCATAAATAACGTACTTCCATAATTAACATGTTTCCATGTTTAATTATATGCTTATTTTATATCATGTATTATTATATTATAAAGTTTAATAATTAATAAATATTTAACTTAACATATTATTATTAATTAATAATGTCATGTTATTGTAAGTTTGTTATCAATTAATATTATTACATAATTCGTGTTATTAAACTTTATCATAAAAGATATTAATTAATTTAACGTAAGTTTTAATTAATTAAATCCATGTTCATGAATAATTAAATAATTAATTGTTTATTTATATAAATGTACATACATATTTTATCATGGTTTTATTTAAATAAACATAACCTAAGTTTTAATTTAATTAAACCAAAATTAACTAATAACTAAATTAATTAAATCATAACATAAACTATTTTACATGTCGGTTTAATTTACGTGTTCTTGAAAAAGTTAAGTTCCTTAACCGAAATCCCGAGACCCGACACCCGAGCACCACGTCCCGAAAGCCGTAGCCCTGACGTCGTGCCCCGTCCGAACCACAGCCCTACACCGAGAGCCGAAGCCCTCGGCTTCGTGGCTGCGTCTGAAACAACACCAACCCCAGCGTCTGTTGGGGTCCCTTGCTGCCCGAGAACCACGCCGAGCCCCAACTTAGGGTCTCGGTCACTGCTGATCCAAAGCCACAGCCCCCGTGATGGGGGTGTGGTGTCTCGGCTGAACACAACCCACCACCACTGACCATAATGGTGCGGCGGTTGGTCACCGAACGCCACCAAGACCAATCTTGGTCTCGGTTCACGTGTACCCAAACCACAAACCATATAATACCCGATCCCCTTATTTGATCTTTTTATTAAACATGTTTTTCATACTTGTTTTAAAGATCTATTAACATAGAAAATAAAATAAAAAGAGTAGAGAATTCAAGGATACCGTATGCATGAAAAGGGTTTAGACACGAACACTATACCGTATAGTTTATCAACCAAAAATCAAAACTGGATCGTCCTTGTGTTCCTTAGGGTGCCGCGGTAAGAGAGGGACTAAGAGGAAGTAGGGTTGTGATTTGATTTTCTTTAAAAAGTGTTTAATGAAAACCTTTATGGTTGATGAGACTACTTTTATACATAGTCTCATCGTCCAAAACGGGCTTAAAATAGTTAAGATATCATAAAAAGTGCCAAATATATGCTTGTGTTTGTTCAATGTGTATTTTAGGTACGGATATCTAGAAAATGACAAAAGATCACAAGAATCAATCAAAAACAAACACGGGAAACGAAGACGCACAATGAACCAGGCCCTAGAATTGATTTTCCAAGAAAAGTCCTTGAAGAATTGAAGATTGTACAAGAAGTGTCCTTCATTATTGAGGAATTGACACTTTATACCCTTGTTTATTCATAATTACAAGTTTGGTCCCTAAAGTTAGTCAAATTTACAAAATGGACACTCAACTTTGAAGAATTGGCAAGATTGGTCCCTCAAATTTGAAGACTTGTCACTTTTAGTCCTCGATGAAGACAAGAATACAAGTGAAGACCTTGAAGAATGAAGATATGTCAAAAAGAGCCCTTGAAGAATCATGAAATTACAAGAAATACCCTTTGAAATACTTTGCAAAAGTTTTTGTGGCCAAAGTATAAAAAACAAAACCTCATTATAAAGGGAATTCGGATTATGCATGTTTTAACACCAAATGACACACAAAGAAGAATTGAGGGGTTAAACATGGCAGACAAGAAAGATACCTAGACCTATCCCTGTATGCCACGTGCCGCACTAAATCCTACCCACCAATCACAACACTCCATTCAGCCACATCACCATCCACTCACCCGTTTAATATTAATTAACTTTTCAAAAAGTTAATTAAATATTAAACACGCGCTAAACACCACACTTAAACCCAAAAACAGATCAAACAAGTGTTCTTGGTGTTCTTAACCAAAATTGGGTATTTGCTAACCACTGAAAATTAAGCCCTAATATTATCCAGAGTAATGATTTAGGGTTTAGTTAACATAACCCAACTCACAAACCTGCCACCTCATCACTCATATGGTCACATGTTGTATCCTCTGCTACACTTTGGGGAAGAAGACAAAAGCTTGCAGTAAATCAACGCCCCACATCTCAGCTTACATCCTAAGCTTACATTGAACGACTAGGATCACAACACAACAAATAATTCTCACATGTATCAGCTCCAACGTCCAATTCAGTCAACCAAAATTCAAAATTCAAGGGGCATTTTTGGGACTTCAAGCAACTAGGGTTTTATGCTTTCAGCTTTGTAGGACTCATTGTACACCCTCTATATAACGGGTTTAGCACTTAGCATTCCAACTTGTTCTTGGTTTTCTTTAGGTCAAAAGTCTGTAAATCATCTTTTCAAGTGAATGAAAAATGTTTGAAATTTGTGACGAATTCAAAGCAACACTTTACTTTCTTGTTATTGTTTAATGTTTTGAGTTTGTGTTTGAAGTTTCAAAGATTGTTTTAAAGTTTATGCAAGTGTTTTCAAAAGTTTTCATAAATCTGTGATTTTTCCAAATTTATGTACAAACACTTGAAGTTTTTGGATCATAAGTTGATCATAGCACCCTGATAAGAAGATTATCAAGGTGTTGTGAAGCTTGTGGTTTGGGAAGATTCAAAGAGTGGGGTACAAGTTGGAACAAATCTTGTTCATTTTCCATTTTTTTATATAATGTGTTTGTTTCTCACTTTGTTCTTCTTAGCAGCTTATTGGAAGCTTGTGTCTTGTTTAGCTAGACACATAAGCTCTCAAATTCGTGAGTGTGGATGTACCTTCATGAGGTTTGAACTTTTTCTCCCAAAAATCTGTTAAAATCTTGGTTCTAAGTGATTTTGGGTAACTGCTATTGTTTTGTGTGTTCTTATACATGAATCTTGTTATTTATGCTTATTGATGTTGTTATGATGCTTGTTTGAGTTTGGTTAAACCTGAAAAACACATTTGCTTTGTTAAATTTGGATTTAAAAAGTTTAAATGGTGTTTGGGATTACTGCTTATTTCAAGTTTGCATAAGTTTGAGTAGTTGTTTTATAACACCCCTAATTTACCACGCAACGGAATACCACTTTGGTCGTTATTTCATAGCACATCACACACAATCATAGAAAACTACCTCAAAAGAGACGCTTAAGATAAACATAAAAGATTATTTAATGCCATTGTCTAAAACATTTCCAACCCAAAATAAAGTTTTCATCAAAGTAGCGTTACTTGTCCCCAAAGATCTCAACCAAAACATAACAACTTTTACCAAGACATGAAATTAAATAATTTGATAAAAAGGGAAGGAAATCCAAAATTTTAGACCAATAAAGCACCAACTCCCTCCATGCATGCTCCGCTGCTATAAATCTTGATTACCTGAAACACCTGCTTAAAATCGTCAACACAAAGGTTGAGCGAATCTATAGGTTTATCAAATCATAAGTCGAACATAAGTATTAAAACCAATCATGACCGTTCAATAGCATTGTCGTACTCACAATCTATTATTCAAGTATATTACCTTTAGCAATAGCTAATAATTGTGTTTAAGCTCGTGACACTAATCCGTTAAGTCAATCACCCGCGTACATTTACCGGCATGATTAAGATGAAACCAGTGCCCCTTCTAAAGGCATCAATTACAATTATATCTTATTTCTTATCACAAGTTATCCGTCCGCAGAGGGTACTCAACGTACTAGCTCTCGTCTCGGATAGGGTCGTCAACCCCATAGTACTATCAATTGTATAAGCGGATATCTCCAACCCACACACGGGCAAGACAATAGTTAATAGTTCACGAATTTAGGGACTTTTGCAACTAGGTACTCAACACAATTAAAGGCAACATTCGGGTCCAACAATCATTCATGACTTATGTTCATTTTCATTTAAATAGCATGTATCCCCCTCACGGGTAAAAAAATTTAAAATAATTAAAGAGCGAGGCTATAGATTAACCTTAAGTATTAATGATAGTAGTAGAACAAAGACGTAGACGAAGACAATCACCGACGATGAGGATGCCCCCGGGAAATCAAATACAACACCTAACGAATAAACACATAATGAATCAACACCTTTAAGTACCTTCAAGTACTGTATGTACATAATTAAGAACACTAAAAGTTCATATAAACTCACGCCAAAAATCCAAACAAGTGATATTTACTAGACACGTTCATTTTTATACTTTATTAAAACTATTGAGCATTTTACAATTTTGCCGGTGCATACCAAATGTACGGGTTGTTTTCCTATACTTAGACATCACCAAAAATTATGATTAAATTTTTAAAAATCATTTACAACCTGTATAAAGTCCATATTAAATTTCATAAAAAGTTCTCACTTCTAAGACCCACTGCTCGTCACATTACTAAACTCCAAATTTCGGACAGTTTTGTACCTTCGCATTATAAAACCATTTTGACCTTCTTAAGCATTCCCGTTTACAAATTCGACTCTTGATTATGAAACGAGACTCAAAATGATAAGTTTATACTCTGAGAACAGCCTCTAATCATTTTTTAAACTCAACTTATTGTCCTAGAGATTTGACCAAAAATCGAACATAATTTCGGATTATGTCGACTTTCATCTCCCGGTACACGAAAATTCAAACTAGCGTAACTTTTGACTCGTTTGGAGTTAAAAGCTCTATCTTATACCAAATTGAAGCTAGAAAGAAGCTCTACAACTATATCCTATAATGAAAACCTGAACTTAGACTTAAAACCACGAAAAATACCCCTAAAGTTTCTCATCTAAAATGGACTTTTCAAAACCATATCAAAACATCTTTTTGACCAATTTTATCAACTCCTATACTCCTAACATCACCTAATAAACATCCTAAACAAGTCATAACATCCTACATCACTTGTATGAACAACCTGCATCAAAACCCAAAATAATATAAGTAAAATCAAACACCCAAAATAATTAATTAAACCATAATAACATGAAACATGAACCTTACAAACAAGTAACAAGATCAAACAATCACCAAAACCAAAAACACCCCTTGGGCCGTGGGGTCTTGGGGCTGAAATCACCAAGAAAAACATTTTTCAAGCTTTAATACTTCAATAGGTTACTCCTAAACACAATCAAACACAAACCCACGAATTTAATTAGATCAAATCATAGTATTTTTCAAAATATTTAAAAAATTAAATCTTGAAAAAAAATGTTGTTGCATGTTTGATTTTATTGATGGGATTTACTTACCTTGATGTTAGAAACATGGGTCTTTGATTAGATTTTTCAAAATCAAATTTTTGTGGTGGTTTTGGGTGGTGGAGTGGTGGTGGCCGGCGGCCTAGAGAGAGAGAGGAGAGTGTGTGTGAAATTTTGAATGAGAAAATAAGGAGTGTGTGTGTGAAAAGTTCCTTTTATATGCAAGGGATGGTAGAAAGTGTAATATTAGTTTTCTTTTGGCCTCAATAATAAAACATGTTCTAAAGAGCGGGAATATGACATACTAGTCGGTTTTGAAATTTTACGAGAGTCGGGGTTCGTCCCGGCTACCTCAAAATACTTTTAAATGGTTCAAACGCACACAAAACGAAT
This sequence comes from Glebionis coronaria, assembly GCA_025667525.1. Taxonomy (NCBI): domain Eukaryota; kingdom Viridiplantae; phylum Streptophyta; class Magnoliopsida; order Asterales; family Asteraceae; genus Glebionis; species Glebionis coronaria. The sequence continues at coordinate 310,124,709 of CM046880.1, read as the reverse complement.
ATTCATATGGTTCCGACTCGACTTAAAACGTAATAAAAACAAAAACTTCAAAAAACTTAAATATCGCTCAATCGATAATAAAAGATAAATTTTGGGCATCAGTCGGTATCGTAGTCGTTATCGGTACTTCTTAAATCGTCAAACGTAAAAGTTAAGGCCTCGATCATTGGTTTCAAATTAAACCGTCAAATATATAATAAATGAAATTTCTTAAAAATGTCAGAAATATTCGGAAATTAGGGTTAAATAATAGCGTTGGGTTCGAGGTATCACATCCTCCCCTCCTTAAGGGAGCGACGTCCCGACGCTCTCCGGTTCTTATACTCGCATTTCGTACTACTAGAAAGACAATGGTACTTCTTCCTAAAGAAGTCTTCACGTTCCTATGTGAACTCCGGTTCATGTCTCGAATTCCATCACCTTTCCACGATGATACCTTTAACATTACCATGTCTCCAACTTCAATTTCTAATTTCTTCCTACGGTTATCAACACATCTCTTCTCACGGTTTCTCGCGATTAATAAGTGATTCTTAATCTACACAATCTTTTCTGTAGTCTCTCGAATCACTTCAAGTCCATTCAACTGACTTTTCCCTACTTCATTCTATCCAACTGGCGATCTACATTTTCATAAAAATAATTCTTCAAATGTTGCAGCTTCAATGCTAACATGGTAAATGTCGTTGTACAAAGATACTACCAACGGCAAGTGTCGATCTCAACAACTACCAAAATCAATCACACACGCTCGGAGCATGTCTTCCAACGTTCAAATCGTCCTTTCACTTGGTTCATCGTCTCATAAAAATAATTACTCACAAAATAAAATCGCACGGGTCGCACATAACCCCATCGAAAACGTTCAGAATATACAAGATGAAGTCATCAATACTAGTCGTACAAAATCACCTTATTGAAATATTACCTACATACAAACCTAGTTCGTCAAAAACGAATTCATGGATACAAAAATCATTCGACGTATACATAACTCTCTCGAAGACATCACAATCCAATCAAACACAAAAGCCATTATGAAGCATATACAATCACATTACGACATGTTTGTAAAATAGCCAAACCATGCCAAGTAGATAAGTTCAACCAAGTTAACTCATGCTTGCTAATCAGTCAAGCCATGGTAAAATAAGAATATTTGACATGATTCTCGGATGAGTCCGGTCAAAAGAAAATTACAAGTTAAAGAAGGTTCACGAGCTTGCTAGCTATGGATGCATATCCAAAAAGAAAGAAAATACATATGTCATCGCGGGGTGCTCACAACGGATCTATACCCAAAAGAAAAAGTAGTACAAGAACACCATCTCACTTCCGTCCCAATCGTGGGCAAAATCTTCAATAAGTATCGTCACTGAAGGTTAATAAGGTATTACATGGCACGTGTTCTCCATGATCGGACGTCATTGGACAATTTCGTCTCAAGTTCTCACAACTTACAATCACTCGACCAGATCACATACCACATAAATACATAAAAAAACAAGGGTTTACTACAAAAACATCAACTATGTCTATCGGTAGTTTAACCTTTGATGATCAAAGAAGATCGAGTCAGGCAAAGAGGATTCCTCACTTGAATAAACGAGGGCGGCAATTGTCTTCCAACTACCGATGCACAGTTAGTAAACTTCAACAGTTTATCGCGTGTCGTTGACATATCAAAAGAACGAGAAAAGAAAATAAATAAAGTACGATACATTTGATGTAGGAGAAGTCTTCTTCATTTCCCTTAGAGTTACTCGAACTCAGATTTCCTCTACTTCGGCAGTCTTCTATTTTTGTTTAAATTTCTTCTCAGTGTCGGTACCAGCCCCTTTGGTATTTCATCAACACCCTAGTGATTCCGTTGGAATTTGCACGTTAAATACAACATATGAAAACATTTTCCATAATTACTCAGTCAAGGTGACTTACTAAGTCAACGCAAAACGAAAGAAAAGATTTCAAGGAATACAAGAAAATTCAAAGATTTTCTTTAGGAATCAAAGAGAATACAATTACTTGCATAAGGATCCACCATTTTAAAAGAGTTCTCATCCAAACATTTATCAAAAACACAAACAGTTTTAAAGATGACCAATTGATTTGAAACGACGTTGCCCTTCCTAAACTATGCATAATTAGCTAGATCATGCATAATTGAAGATCAAGCAACAACAACCAACAAAACAGACTCTTCCCGAATTATGCATAGTTAGCTAAGTTGTGCATAATTGAGGATCGAGGGACGACACAACATTATTATTACATACCAAATATGACTATGAAAGTTTTCGACCTAATCTTCAAAATAATTAAATCATTTGAAATAGAAAATATTGTTACCATCGTTTCAAGGAACATAATAAGTGTGTAAACACTTATCCTTTTGCCACTAAAATCAAGGAAAAACAAGACCTAATCATGTGTTTAATGTCGTAAAAGTCAGAATTACGCGTGGTTTTGTGTTTTGTTTGTTAAATAGGTACAAATGATCAAAAGAAGAGAAAACACGGGATTTCACGGTCAAATGTGAAGAAAAGTCCAAAAAGAAACGAAGACAAAGCCAAAAGACCAAAAGTGTGCCCAAGTTCGCGAAAACTGGTTGAACCGACACGAGTTTGAAGAAATGATCAAAGAAGCCAAATTCAAGTTCGAGTTTTAACAGATTTTACTTTTTGAAGATATTCGAGCAAAGTGGGTCCCACACTTGGGTATTGGGCCTAAAAAGCCCAATAACCATTTTTGTTTAATTATCTAACGGATGGAAAATGTTTCTTGGGCCTAAACCCATTTAATTTAATGGGAGTATTCAATTTAGGACGGATTGGGAAATAGCTGGGCCAAAGCCCATTAAACTTGGTCAAGCCCACACTACCAACCGGTCAAACCCAACTCCCAAAACTCACCACACGTGTAATATCTTTACCCTACCTCACGTTTATTATTTACTTTAACCAAACCTTTTTTTTTTGTTCGATAAAAACAAGATAGCTTTCCTCTCCCCTTCTTTCTCTCCAAACCAGACGCACCATTTTTTACAGTAACCCTAATTTAACCACAACCCCAATTTTTACCCATAAAAAATGGGGTTTTTCCCTTAAATGTTTAATTCACATCAAAGGGAATTAAAACCCCAACTTTTCGGAAGAAATCACTCATTGTGGTCCTCATTCCCTCCAACGTGGCAATCCTTGTGATGAAAGAGAAATTAAGAAGATCCAACGGTTCATATTTTGGCTTTCTTTTCAAGCTAGATCAAACGGTTGAGAAAGAAGACCCCAAGCTCTTGTTCATCTATAAGAACCCCTGAAGAAATCAGAAGAGGAGAGTCCATTTTTTTTATAAAGCTTTTCTTTATTTTCAGTTTTTTTAATTAATTAGGAGTAGATTTAAATTAGATTTATTTTTCAGTAAATTACTTATAGATTTAATCTTGTATTTCCAATTTCCAGTATTTGTAATATTTTATATTAATGAAAAAGTTAATTTTATTTAATTCGTTTGATTTAAATTTCGTGCAAGTTTAATCTTTAATCTTCCTTATTTTTTTGTTACTGTTCGAGAGTATTTATTATAAAAAAAAATATATAAAATAAAATAAATAAATAAATTTGTTCGAGAAGATGGTGAATCGAAGGTCCTGGTGACGTTTTGGTTTCGGTTTCGATATCAAGGGGGCTCAGCGCTTCACCCTTCGGCTCAACGATTTCGACAAAAGGTTTGATTTCCTTTTTTATTTAGATTAATGTTAAAAACTGCTTATTTGATTTTGTTTATGTTCTTGTTTAGATCTGCTTATGTTTTTAATTAGTTTGGTAGTTTAACAAGTTTGTCTGCTTATTTAGTGTGTTTTGAAGATTTTAGGATTTGCTTATGTTTACTTATAGATTAGTTTTGTTGGATTTTTGGATTTGCTTATTTCATTTAAAGTATAGCTTAGTAGTTTACTTCTTTTGTTTAGAATATAGCTTATTTAATTGGTTGTTTAGTCTTGACCGCTTATTTGCTTTGGCTTGTAGATTCGCTTATCGGATGTTTAATTTAATTTGTTCTAGCTAATTATTAGCTTATTTGATATCTGCTTATTTAATATCTTTTTGTTTCATTTGCTTCTTATTTTAAGTTTAGTATGTTTTGCATACTAGACTTGCTTATTTTCATTTTCAGCTTATTTACTTATCTGTTATTTTAGTCTAGTTGGAGTGTGCTTATTTTATTTTTTAGAATTACTGATTAAACTGTTTGACTACAGACCCTTTTGGTCTGTTGGTCCTTGAATCCCAAAAATACAAAAAGAATATTAAGCAAAAATTTGGGTCTGTCCAGGGGTCGAACCCTGGACCTCTCACTTATCAGTCAACACCCCAACCAGTTGCTCTAAATATCTCTTTGTTTAAAACCTTGCATTGTTTAATTAAAATAGGCTTTTAAACTTGCTGCCAGTTTTAATTAAATGTTTTTAGTTTAATTAAGTTGTAATTAAAAAGTTGTATTTTAAATTTATTTTAACTCAGTTTTTACAAAATATAAAAAGACTAAAAAATATTTTATTTACTTTTATAATTTTAAATTTGTTTTCATTTTGTTTGTTTATTAAAAAAAATAGTTTTCATTTAAAGACTTTATTTTAGTTTTCAAAAATTAGATTTAAAGTTTTAGTTTTAAAATAGATTTTGTTTAATATAGATTAGTTTTGTTTTAAAAATAGATTTCATTTAAAATTAATTAGATTTAAATTTAGTTTTAAAATTTTATTTTAAAATAGTTTTCATTTAAAAGTTTTTATTTAAATTAGTTTAATTTTTAAATTAGATAAAATAGTTTTTATATTAAATAGCGATTTAGTTTAAAATACCAAAAAAAATATTATTTACCAAAAACAAAGTTTAGTCGAAACATTAATTGGCAATCAAATTCGAGTCGAATCAAGGAAAACGAACTTTAATTGCAAAACATACAAAATCTCTTTATCAAATGGCGCCGCTGCCGCTTCGCTCGTACGATTGACGATTTTTCGTGAAGATGTTTGGATTTTGGGATCCGTTCTCTTTGAACGTTAATTTTCTTGCACAAAAACATCAAAAACTTTTAAATACAAAAAAATTAAAAAATCATAAAAGCAATTTCTTTCCTAAGAATTGCGCCAAAAAAATTAAATAAAAATCAAAAGTAATACTTTTTCCTAAAAGTATTACACCAAAAAATATTACGTATTAGTGTTAATTTTTAGTTCGATTTCTTTCGATTTTTCGTGTGTATATATATTTTTCTAAAAAAATACAAAAATATTCTTCTTTATCCTCTATCGGGTTTAATTCTTTTCTCTACCCCTCTTATTTATAATTCTTCATGGATTCGTCTTGCGTTCGGTGTGGGAGACCATGGCATGGTTTTCAAACATGTCAATGGTGTATTTGTGAGCGGTGTGGTTTTGATATCGACAATACACAATTTGGATTTTGTCTATTTTGCAATTCAACGAATTCGTACTTCTCCTCTTACAATACTTTCTCCCCCCCCCCCCCCCTCCCGTCTATGACAATCCTTATCCGCAACATGAACCGGGTTTTTCCCAATACCCGTGTTGCAATCATTATGGGGGCCCTCACGATACTTCGTATTGTCAGCCAATGAATTATTATGAGCCAAATCCGTGTCCTCATTTTTCTTCACCGATGGATTATTATGAACCAAATCCGTGTTCTAATTCTTCTCAACCGATGACTTCTTATGAGCCACATTCCTGTTATAATTCTGGTTTTCATAACTGTGAGCCCCCACATCCCACCCTCAATCATCAATCCTCTCATAGAATTCAACAAATCAATGCTTTGAATGACGAAAGAAAAGCCCTTCTTTTGGAACTTCATGACGGCTTAATTCGACTGACAGAGACTTTGGAGGAGCAACAACGACAACGACAACGACAAGAGCAAGTATCTAATTGATATGAGCTTAAACTCATATCCTTTTATCAACAAATAACCCTAAAACATGAAGCAAAATACCCTTTTATATTGTAAAAGCAGTGTTATGTGGTATGTTTGTGTTTGTGTGATCATGTGTAGGTAAAAGGATACAATTTCAAGCAAACAAGGAAAAACCAAGCTCAAAAGGATGAAAAAGACAAGGAAGGATCACAAGTGACAAGTTTTCAAAGCTCAAGGACCTATCTTGACAAGTCTTGAAAGTTGAGGGACTTAAAGTGCAAATAAAGAAAAGTCAAGATTAAAGTCAAATTTGGTCAACTACAAAGTCAACTCAAGTCAAAGGGTCATTTTGTTGAAGAATCAAAGTTGAAGGGCCAAAATTGTCAAAGAAATGAAGTTTCTAGCCTTAAAGAGAAATCTGCCAAGTTAAGGGGCTTATTCTGCCAAGTTTTGAAAGTTAATAAAGATCAATCCAAGTGAAAGGGCTAAGGACCAATGAGAAGAGAGAAAGAAAGGCACACGGATCAAACAATTAAAACCCACTTGCAGCCACCACATTTATTGCCAAATCTCAACAGTGTGATCCGCAACTCACTTTTTCTACCAATCAGAAGCTGCCACGTGTTTCTCTCTTTCACCAAAATATTTTCCAGGATCGCGTTTTTGATAGAGTGCATTTCAGAAGAAGATCAAAACATCAATCTTGCTCGTTTTGAAGAGACGAATTCAATGGTGCTACTTAATTAACATATAATTCATTGGATCAAAAACCCCCAAAAGATGTTCATCACCTTCAAAGTGGGAATGCAGAATTCTTCCACGTGTCAAGCAATGATTGGCCTGAACACGTCACATCTCCAACAAACTCTCAAGTCTAGCCTATAAATACACAACTTGTTCTTCATTTTCAGGAGTAGCTTAAATTTGTAAACACATAGTTCTCTCAATTTCCCTTTTCTTCTTTTCCCTCCTTTTCACCTAACAACTCAAGAGACTGACAACCTCTTGAGTTTGTTAGTTAGTTAGAACCCTTGTAACTACATTTGTAACAGAATTCATCAATAAAATTTCAAATTCCAGTTTTCCCGCCAAAACTTGTTCTTCAATTCCTGCTACTTACTTGCTGTAATTGGATTCCATTGTTGCTGTTTGAAGTTTGTTATGATCATACATTGATCATAACTGGCTTTGTTGAAGATTTGTTGCTGTTTGATCAAAAATTCAGTTCATTCCTAGTTCTTGAAGTTTTCCATGGCAGAATGAAGTATTGTAGCTGTTTTGGTTGATTGATTTGAGTTGATAGCTAGTGATAGGTGGTGGTATCACTAGGGCAAGAGAGCTCAGCGCTCCTCTTCTACCCAAAGGATAACTACAAAAGGTTTCTGAGTTTCTGATTTAAATTCCTCTAAACAGTTCTTGCCTGCTCATTTCTTAGTGTAAACTTTGATGGCTGCTTGATTATACTTGTTTAGTTGATGTTTGATTGTCTTTGAGTGTTGTAGTTCGTAGTTTGATACTTGTGCTTGTTTTCAATCTTGTAGTTTTAAGCTGATTTTCAGTCCTTTTTAGTCCAATAGCTACTTGTAGTTCTAGTCCTGGTTATTACTTGTTCTTGGCTTGTATACATCTCATTTGGATCTCTTTAACTAGTTTGCTATAGCTTTTTGTTCAGTTCTTATCATAGCTCAAAAATCCTTTGTAAAAGTTTGATAAAAATCAGATAAGGTGTGTTTGGGAGTAGCTATTAATCAGTATTCAAGTGTTGTTAATTGGATTTTAAGTGATCATTTGCAGTTCTTAGAAGTTAACAACTAATTTTGAGCCTTTTGTAAGTCATAAAATTAGTCAAAGAGGCAATTGGTTGATAAAAAGTTTGGGTCATTCCTTTAAACAGCTTTTAGTCCAAAACTAGCCAGATTCATTTGCTTATTTCTCTTTCAAATCTTAATGAAATTTGCTCAAATTAGTTTCCAGTCATAGCTTATATCATAATCTTTTAGTATCTAGAAGGAAATTCTATAGTTTCAAGAAATAAGCAAGAAATCAGCTTATTAGTTAAGACCTGAGCAAATTGCATTCTCTGATATAAGTGGTTGACTGTTTTGCTAGATCTCACAATCCACTTCATAAAAGTCTTTATTTTCTTTCACAAATCAGTTTAGAAAGGTTTGGATATGAAGTTTTGAGATTTTTAGCTTTTTCCAAAATCTGGTCAACATTTGGTCAACATAAGCTCATTTGAGCTTATTTTCTGATATCTTGCTTATTAGTGGATGAAATTTGTTCTAGTTTGACTTCCCCTGCTTTAAATCAAGTTCTTAATCATTTTCTTTACAAAAATTAAGTTGTGGATGTCTGGATTATGCTATAGCTTATTTTGAGCTTATTGATAAGCTCTCTTTTGCTTATCTTGGACTTTTAGCTTATTTCCTTGAATGCACGTAGTTGTAATTGGATTTTAGAAGTTTTGCAAGTGATTTTAGTTTATTTGGTTGAGAAATAAGCTCAAACGAGCTTATTGTTTCATTGAGCCCGTTTTTGGTTATAATTTTAGTTTAATTGCACTTTAGTCCCTATATTTTTAATCTGTTTTTAAACCTAGCTAATCTTTCTGAATTTGTGGTAATTGCAAAACTTGGTCCCTGGATTTGTTAGGTTGTTAAATTCAGTTTAAGAGTTTGTTAGTTTGTTAGTTTTTGGTTATTTTGTTAGAGTTTTTACAAGTTTAGTCCTTGTAGTTAACTGATTTACATTTTTAGTCCTTGTAACTTTTAGAATTTACATTTCAAGCATTTATATTTCATAGAAATTACATTTTCAGTCCTTATACTTTTAAATTTTGCATTTTAATATTTTACTTGAATAAAATTTGGAATTTGCAATTTGTTTTTACGTATAAATAGGTTTATATTTTTCATTTTTACTTAGTGTTGTTTGAATTAGCAATAGATTACCAAGCAAGCTTGAACAACCAAAAACAATTAAAAATTTGATATTGATTGGACTTTCTATTAGTTAAGAACTGAGAAAACGAACTTGCATTATACGATATCAAATGGCGCCGCTGCCGACATCAATCCAAATAACCTTTCTTACAAATCCCAAAATTACCTTACTCCACCCGGCTTTCCACCCCAACCACCCACCCAAATTCCACAAAATCCTCCTCAAATTCTAGCAAGGAATCAAGGGCAAAGACAACCATACCAAGGCAATAATTACAAAGCACCCAATCAATTTCAACCTCAAGCTAATACCTTTTATCCACCACAACAAGGATTTAATCAACCACTTCCATTTATTCCCAATCAAGCATATGCTCCAATTCCAAATCAAGCTTACCCTCAAAACCAAACTCAAGGATATGGGATGCAAGAGACTCAAGAGTATGTTGACAAGAAAATGCGTGATATTGAGAAGAGAATGAATGACCAAGTGAAACGTACAATAGAGGAACAAATCAATAGGGTTTTAGTGGCGGTAACTCAAAGACCACAAGGGGCTTTACCTTCCAACACACAAACAAATCCTAGGGCTAATGTCAATGCTATTACAACAAGGAGTGGTACAACAACAAAGGATCCTTCACCTCCTAAACCTACTATTGTTCAACCCACTTGTGCTCCTACTTGTGATAAGCCTTCTACTTCTACTCCACCTCCTCAAAGTGCTCCTATTCACTCAAACACACCTTCTCAACAATCTCATACTTCTCCTTCAACTTCCACACTTCCCAATGAAGAGGCTAACAAAGACAAATCTTCCACTACAACACCTATTCCACCTACACCAAAACCTACTCTTCCATACCCTTCAAGGTTGAAAAAGGACAAGTTAAAGAACAAAGATGACATACAAGTGTCCAATTTCTTAAGGATGTTCAAGCAACTCAATATCAACATATCCTTTGCGGAAGCTCTTGCTTATATGCCAAAGTTTGCTAAGATGTTCAAGGATTTGCTCTCAAACAAAGAAAAATTGGTTGACTTGCCCAACACATCACTTAATGAAAATTGTTCCGCGGTGTTACTTAAAACCTTACCAACAAAACTTGGAGATCCGGGGCGCTTCTTGATACCTTGTAATTTTCCCGGTGTTGAAAATTGCATGGCTTTGGCGGATTTAGGGGCAAGCATAAATCTCATGCCTTTATCGGTTTGGAAACAACTCTCTCTTCCCGAGCTCACCCCCACTAGGATGACTCTTGAACTAGCCAACCGAACCATAGCTCACCCCGTAGGTATAGCGGAAGATGTGTTTGTAGGTGTGGATAAGTTTACCTTTCCGGCCGACTTTGTAGTGGTCGATTATGACATGGATCCTAGAGTGCCTTTGATTGTTGGTAGACCGTTTTTGAGAACGGGTCGTACCTTGATAGATGTGGCGGAAGGAGAATTAATTATGAGAGTAGAGGATGAGAAAGTGGTGTTTAAGTTAGGGAAAGTTTGTGATAGAAGAGAGGTTAAGGAGTCTAGACCTTGTGAGACGATTAACATTGTGGATGTGTTAGATGAAGTGTGTAATGAACACTTTCATGATGCTTGTAAGAATGCTAGTGATGAGATTCCACATGTTGAAACCGTGGCCTCAATTGCTCCCTCTTTAACACCTTTTGGAGAGAGTGATTTCCTCTTGGAGGAATTTGAGTCCAACTTTCTTGGTGATGATGATTCTCCCATTAATTGGGAAGAAGATATTCTTACAATCCAAAAGTTGCTCAATGAGGACCCTATTCCTTCCCCTATTCCACAAGAGATTACCATTGAGGAACCTTCCATAGTGAAACCTTCCATAGAGAGTCCACCTCCCATTGAACTTAAGGAACTTCCATCCCACTTAGAATATGCTTTCTTAGAAGGAAAAGACCAATTACCGGTGATTATTGCTAAGGAATTACAAGAGGATGAGAAGGAGCAACTCATTGAAGTCCTTAAGAAACATAAGAAAGCTTTAGCATGGAAAATATCCGACATAAGGGGAATTGATCCACATTTTTGTACTCACAAAATCCTTATGGAGGATGATTATAAACCCGCCATTCAAAACCAAAGGAGAGTTAACCCAAAAATTCATGAGGTTATTAAGAAAGAAGTGATTAAACTCTTAGATGCGGGTATGATTTACCCCATTTCCGACTCTCCATGGGTTAGCCCGGTTCATTGTGTTCCAAAGAAGGGTGGAATCACCGTGGTGCCTAATGAGAACAATGAGCTTATTCCCACGAGACTTGTAACCGGTTGGAGAGTTTGCATTGATTATAGAAAACTTAATGAGGCAACTAGGAAAGACCATTTCCCGCTTCCCTTTATGGATCAAATGCTTGAACGCTTAGCGGGAAATGAGTACTATTGTTTTCTTGATGGCTTTTCGGGTTATTTCCAAATCCCAATTGACCCTAAGGATCAAGAAAAGACCACATTCACTTGTCCATACGGTACATTTGCTTACAAGAGGATGCCTTTTGGCCTATGTAATGCACCGGGGACGTTTCAAAGGTGCATGATGGCAATTTTCCATGATATGATAGAGCAAACCATGGAGGTTTTTATGGATGACTTTTCCGTATTTGGGAACTCCTTTAGCTCGTGTCTCACCAATCTTGAGAGAATGCTTAAGCGTTGTGAGGAGACACGTTTGGTGCTTAATTGGGAGAAATGTCACTTTATGGTAAAAGAGGGGATTGTTTTAGGACACAAGATATCCAATAAGGGATTAGAAGTTGATCGAGCCAAAATTGATGTGATTGCTAAGCTTCCCCCACCCACCTCGGTTAAAGGTGTGAGGAGTTTCTTAGGTCATGCGGGCTTTTATAGGCGCTTTATACACGATTTCTCTAAGATAGCTAGACCGATGACTCATCTCTTGGAGAAAGAGGCTCCTTTCATTTTTGACCAAGCTTGTTTAGAATCTTTTGAGACACTTAAGGAAAAATTGACAAAGGCTCCCGTTTTGGTTTCTCCAAATTGGGAATTACCTTTTGAGCTTATGTGTGACGCTAGTGATTATGCGGTGGGGGCCGTCTTAGGACAAAGAGTTAATAAGCATTTCCAACCTATACACTATGCGAGTAAAACCATGACCGGTGCACAACTTCATTACACTACCACGGAAAAAGAGTTGCTTGCTATAGTATATGCTTTTGAGAAGTTTAGACCATACCTTGTGCTTTCCAAGACCATAGTGTATACGGATCATTCCGCTCTCAAGTATCTTATGACAAAACAAGATGCTAAGCCTAGGCTTTTGAGATGGGTTTTGTTGCTTCAAGAGTTTAAGATAGAGATTCGTGATAAAAAAGGGGCCGAGAATTTAGCGGCGGATCATTTGAGTAGACTTGAGCATCCTTTTCAAGGAGATTTCCCACATCAAGAAATCAATGAATCCTTTCCATTAGAGGAGCTCATGTCTATCTCTTCCCAAGAGGATGCCACACCTTGGTTTGCGGATATTGCAAACTATCTTGTGGGCAATGTTCTTATTGAGGGTCTTACTTACCAACAAAAGAAAAAGTTTCTTAAGGAAGTTAAGTATTACTTTTGGGATGATCCATATCTTTTTAGGCAATGTGCGGACCAAATCATTAGACGGTGTGTAGATGGGCCCGAGGCATTTAAAATCTTAGAGGCATGTCATAAAGGACCTACGGGTGGACATTTTGGGCCTAACTACACCGCCAAGAAAGTCTTTGATTCGGGTTACTATTGGCCTTCCATTTACAAGGATGCCCAAGAGATGGTGAAATTTTGTGATGTTTGTCAAAGACAAGGAAAAATTACACAACGTGATGAGATGCCACAAAATTTTATCCAAGAGTGTGAGATATTTGATGTATGGGGAATAGATTTCATGGGACCTTTTCCATCCTCTAAGGGAAACAAGTATATACTTGTGGCGGTGGATTATGTGTCCAAGTGGGTGGAGGCTAAAGCCTTACCTACTAATGATGCTAGAGTGGTTGTAAAGTTCTTGAAACAATTGTTTGCTAGATTTGGTGTACCTCGGGCCATCATAAGTGATCGTGGTACGCATTTTTGTAATGATCAATTCACAAGAGTTATGAAGAAATATGGAGTGAATCATAGACTTTCTACCGCGTATCACCCTCAAACAAATGGTCAAACCGAGGTCACAAATCGTGGTTTAAAGAGAATTTTAGAAAGAACGGTGGGAGAGCATAGAGCTTCTTGGTCGGATAAGCTTGATGATGCTTTGTGGGCGTTTAGGACGGCTTTTAAGACACCAATTGGTTGTACTCCTTATAGGCTTGTCTATGGAAAAGCGTGCCACCTCCCATTTGAGTTAGAACATAAGGCATCTTGGGCTCTCAAGTGGGCTAACTTTGATTTAAACCAAGCCGGTTCACATAGGAAAGATCAAATCAATGAGATGGATGAGTTGAGAGCCAATGCCTATGAGAATTCTTTGCTATACAAGGAAAAGACTAAGAAATTGCATGATGCCAAGATTAAGAATCGTGAGTTCAAAGTTGGAGAGCCGGTTCTCCTCTTTAACTCAAGATTAAAGCTTTTTGCGGGCAAGCTTAAGTCGAGATGGTCCGGTCCATTCACTATTGCTCAAGTGTTTCCATATGGAACTCTTGAGTTGTCCCAACCCGATGGTCCAAATTTTAAAGTGAATGGTCACCGTGTTAAGCATTACTTTGGGGAGGACATTTCCGTTGAAATGGTCCAAGAGGTCCCCATTTTCCCCATGAATTAATTCATTGAGGGACGAGTCGAGCTAGAGACTCATTAACTCAAGCATCGTATAACTAGGTTAGAGTGTTGTAGGTTAGAAATAAAGGCATAGATTTGGAAATAAGTGTAGGGGAGACCTTCTTTTGTTTTCATGCTTGTTTGTAGGGTTGCTCACTCATCTCATGCTTTGGAGCTTATGGAGGAGGCCCTTGTATCCGGTTCACTTCGTTACTTTAGTGATTTTTCATTGACACGTTGTGCTTAAACTTGATTTCACTAATAGTAGTCCTTTCCTTAACTTGGGTTAAGCAAAGTCTATTCATTGTCATAAGTGTAGGGGAGTTCACTTCCATGCTCTTAAACATTGAGGACAATGTTTAGCTTAAGTGTAGGGGGGTCTTCTATCGAAGTGACCTTACCTAGAACTTGTCATTGTCTTTCATGATAACTTGGAAAATTAATTTTTCAAACATTTTTCAAATTTTTGATCTACTTTGGCCACAAAAATATGCATTCATAATTTTTGCATCAATCATTTTTCATTTGCATATCACATTTGCATTGTATATATTTCTTCTTTTATTTTTCATCAAAAATATATGAAAAGAAAAAAAAAATATAATAAAAACATGGTTTAACAAGTTTAGACTTCTTTGACATATTAGGCCCGCCATGGATATTTTGACTCAACCCGAGTTTGCTTATCTTAGCATTCTCTAGCTAGTATCCTTAACCATGTAGTCCTTCATTGGTCTATTAGGCTAAGCTTCCACCAATCTCATTATTTGAGATTTTAAATTTGTGGAGAATGGGAAATGATAGAGTTGAAGCAAGTGTAAAAGGGCTAGATAGACTTCATGGCAATTACTTGTGGCTAAACCCTTCTCTTCTCTTCCTCTATTTTCTTCGCTTGTATATAATTGTTAATAAATAATCAAGTACGGTTTTAATTGGTTCGTAATCTCTTATGCATTTTTGGCTAATCATTTATGGTTGATATGAGTACGTCTTAAGATTCTAAGTTAGCACGTTTTATGTGTACTAGACTTGTGTCATGCTCCATATTTAGCGGGTGTTTTTCCTTTTCTTCTTTGCAAATTTCTTGGTGAGGAATAAAGAAAAATAAGAGCGGCTTATGAAAAAAAAAATGAGTGGCTAGAAAAAAAAAGAAAAAAAAAAAAAAAAAAAATAATGCAAGACTCCCAAGAGGGGCAGTGTGGTGTTAATTATAGTGACTATTGAGTTCCAATATTACCTTGACGGGTTGCGGGGATTCAATAGATTGCTCCAATCCAATATTACCTTGACGGGTTGCGGGGTTGAAGATCCAAAATCTCAAAAAGATGCGGATGTAAATTATTGCGTGAGTTTTATTTTTCTTTCCTTAGCGAGTGTGTAGTTACTTATGAAAGCATGGTATGAGGATTTTACACATAAGGCGAATGACTTATTACTCTTAATACGGACTTATATTAATTGTGAGCGGTTTTTCAAGTAATGGATGAGAAGATTACTTAGGATTAAAACCGTCCTTCCTTATTTTTGGATTTTACATTTCTTATATTTCACACTTTAATAATGACAAATTTGCTCACAAGCAATTTGCTCAAATAATAACCGGTTCCACATTTAATTGTCATGAATAAGTTGATGCACTTTTTACTTGTGAATGCAATGATCCCATTTACTAGCTTGGTATGGGGAAAGTGAAACTTGAGGGTGATAAATGTCCATGGTACCCAAGCCCTAATCCAAGTCATTGAATTCTTTATGAGTTATTTCCATCAAAACCATTTCAAGAAAAATCAAAAAGATATAGATAGAATTGTATTTTAATCCATAGCATTGTTAAAAGTCAAAATCATGCATCATCTAGTTTAGAGTAGTGTAGATGCATCTCATATGGCCAAGGTGGATTAATTATGAGGTAAATGTAAATTTCTTAAGCCTTGAAAGATAATATTGCATGAGGACATGGCAATGCTCAAGTGTAGGGGAATTTGATATGAGCTTAAACTCATATCCTTTTATCAACAAATAACCCTAAAACATGAAGCAAAATACCCTTTTATATTGTAAAAGCAGTGTTATGTGGTATGTTTGTGTTTGTGTGATCATGTGTAGGTAAAAGGATACAATTTCAAGCAAACAAGGAAAAACCAAGCTCAAAAGGATGAAAAAGACAAGGAAGGATCACAAGTGACAAGTTTTCAAAGCTCAAGGACCTATCTTGACAAGTCTTGAAAGTTGAGGGACTTAAAGTGCAAATAAAGAAAAGTCAAGATTAAAGTCAAATTTGGTCAACTACAAAGTCAACTCAAGTCAAAGGGTCATTTTGTTGAAGAATCAAAGTTGAAGGGCCAAAATTGTCAAAGAAATGAAGTTTCTAGCCTTAAAGAGAAATCTGCCAAGTTAAGGGGCTTATTCTGCCAAGTTTTGAAAGTTAATAAAGATCAATCCAAGTGAAAGGGCTAAGGACCAATGAGAAGAGAGAAAGAAAGGCACACGGATCAAACAATTAAAACCCACTTGCAGCCACCACATTTATTGCCAAATCTCAACAGTGTGATCCGCAACTCACTTTTTCTACCAATCAGAAGCTGCCACGTGTTTCTCTCTTTCACCAAAATATTTTCCAGGATCGCGTTTTTGATAGAGTGCATTTCAGAAGAAGATCAAAACATCAATCTTGCTCGTTTTGAAGAGACGAATTCAATGGTGCTACTTAATTAACATATAATTCATTGGATCAAAAACCCCCAAAAGATGTTCATCACCTTCAAAGTGGGAATGCAGAATTCTTCCACGTGTCAAGCAATGATTGGCCTGAACACGTCACATCTCCAACAAACTCTCAAGTCTAGCCTATAAATACACAACTTGTTCTTCATTTTCAGGAGTAGCTTAAATTTGTAAACACATAGTTCTCTCAATTTCCCTTTTCTTCTTTTCCCTCCTTTTCACCTAACAACTCAAGAGACTGACAACCTCTTGAGTTTGTTAGTTAGTTAGAACCCTTGTAACTACATTTGTAACAGAATTCATCAATAAAATTTCAAATTCCAGTTTTCCCGCCAAAACTTGTTCTTCAATTCCTGCTACTTACTTGCTGTAATTGGATTCCATTGTTGCTGTTTGAAGTTTGTTATGATCATACATTGATCATAACTGGCTTTGTTGAAGATTTGTTGCTGTTTGATCAAAAATTCAGTTCATTCCTAGTTCTTGAAGTTTTCCATGGCAGAATGAAGTATTGTAGCTGTTTTGGTTGATTGATTTGAGTTGATAGCTAGTGATAGGTGGTGGTATCACTAGGGCAAGAGAGCTCAGCGCTCCTCTTCTACCCAAAGGATAACTACAAAAGGTTTCTGAGTTTCTGATTTAAATTCCTCTAAACAGTTCTTGCCTGCTCATTTCTTAGTGTAAACTTTGATGGCTGCTTGATTATACTTGTTTAGTTGATGTTTGATTGTCTTTGAGTGTTGTAGTTCGTAGTTTGATACTTGTGCTTGTTTTCAATCTTGTAGTTTTAAGCTGATTTTCAGTCCTTTTTAGTCCAATAGCTACTTGTAGTTCTAGTCCTGGTTATTACTTGTTCTTGGCTTGTATACATCTCATTTGGATCTCTTTAACTAGTTTGCTATAGCTTTTTGTTCAGTTCTTATCATAGCTCAAAAATCCTTTGTAAAAGTTTGATAAAAATCAGATAAGGTGTGTTTGGGAGTAGCTATTAATCAGTATTCAAGTGTTGTTAATTGGATTTTAAGTGATCATTTGCAGTTCTTAGAAGTTAACAACTAATTTTGAGCCTTTTGTAAGTCATAAAATTAGTCAAAGAGGCAATTGGTTGATAAAAAGTTTGGGTCATTCCTTTAAACAGCTTTTAGTCCAAAACTAGCCAGATTCATTTGCTTATTTCTCTTTCAAATCTTAATGAAATTTGCTCAAATTAGTTTCCAGTCATAGCTTATATCATAATCTTTTAGTATCTAGAAGGAAATTCTATAGTTTCAAGAAATAAGCAAGAAATCAGCTTATTAGTTAAGACCTGAGCAAATTGCATTCTCTGATATAAGTGGTTGACTGTTTTGCTAGATCTCACAATCCACTTCATAAAAGTCTTTATTTTCTTTCACAAATCAGTTTAGAAAGGTTTGGATATGAAGTTTTGAGATTTTTAGCTTTTTCCAAAATCTGGTCAACATTTGGTCAACATAAGCTCATTTGAGCTTATTTTCTGATATCTTGCTTATTAGTGGATGAAATTTGTTCTAGTTTGACTTCCCCTGCTTTAAATCAAGTTCTTAATCATTTTCTTTACAAAAATTAAGTTGTGGATGTCTGGATTATGCTATAGCTTATTTTGAGCTTATTGATAAGCTCTCTTTTGCTTATCTTGGACTTTTAGCTTATTTCCTTGAATGCACGTAGTTGTAATTGGATTTTAGAAGTTTTGCAAGTGATTTTAGTTTATTTGGTTGAGAAATAAGCTCAAACGAGCTTATTGTTTCATTGAGCCCGTTTTTGGTTATAATTTTAGTTTAATTGCACTTTAGTCCCTATATTTTTAATCTGTTTTTAAACCTAGCTAATCTTTCTGAATTTGTGGTAATTGCAAAACTTGGTCCCTGGATTTGTTAGGTTGTTAAATTCAGTTTAAGAGTTTGTTAGTTTGTTAGTTTTTGGTTATTTTGTTAGAGTTTTTACAAGTTTAGTCCTTGTAGTTAACTGATTTACATTTTTAGTCCTTGTAACTTTTAGAATTTACATTTCAAGCATTTATATTTCATAGAAATTACATTTTCAGTCCTTATACTTTTAAATTTTGCATTTTAATATTTTACTTGAATAAAATTTGGAATTTGCAATTTGTTTTTACGTATAAATAGGTTTATATTTTTCATTTTTACTTAGTGTTGTTTGAATTAGCAATAGATTACCAAGCAAGCTTGAACAACCAAAAACAATTAAAAATTTGATATTGATTGGACTTTCTATTAGTTAAGAACTGAGAAAACGAACTTGCATTATACGATATCACTAATCTTAGTGATTATACTCCTCTTGTGCGTTCTTACTATTATGATGATGATGATGACGATGAGAATACTATTTCTTGGAATGATCTTTGTGCTCAATGTCCTAGTGCAATTGTAATTCCTTCTCTCGACTTGCCAGCTCTCGAGCCTAAGGATTCTACCACTCCTATTCTCGATTCTTCCACTACGGAGCCCGCTGCATCTCTCATCATGGGGGATGAGGGTCTTATCACTATTCCTTGTGATGAGACTCTTATTCCAATCCAAAGTGAGCCTACGGTTGCTTCCGATAGTGACAATGAGTGTGAATTTCTTTCTAGTGATGACTCATTACCTCCCACCGACATCTTGGGAAACGATTCTTTGGCTTTCTCTAATTCCCTTTTTGATCTCGATGATGATTTTACTTCTAGTGATGACGAGTCACTATCCGATGAAGACGTTCCGAAGGAAAATTTCAAGATTTATTCGAACCCTTTATTTGATTTTGATGACGCCTACATCTCTAGTGAGATGAATCCTCTCTTTGAAGAGGGGATTGAGGACATTGATAGCTCCGACTCTCTTGCTATTGATGAGCATTCGTTGTTAGCCATGCCACCTCCCATCGTAGAGGAGGTGGAGAGATTTGACCCTACTTTCTGTTTGATTCGGTCTGGTGAGGTGACGCGGGTGGTAGATATGTCCTCTGATATTTCTCATATTATGCTGCCACCCCGTCCTACCGCGTGCACACCCAAGCAAGTGATGTATCGCTTTTACTATCCTCATTTCATACTGGGAAATGAGGATGAGTGCTTTGACCCGGGAGGTGACATTGACCATTCTTTGATTGATACCTTTACGGCTTTGCCGAATTGTGGCCATCCTTTGTCTTTGGGGGATGACCATTTGTCTCCTTTACCCATCCCACCTCCCGTGGATCACGACCTCATATATTTCACATATGTTGAGAGGACCTTTTTACCTTTTATGACTTATCCTCCTGCCTCTCATTTATTATGTTCCTCCGGGACCGAGGATAAGATTTTTGATCTCGGTATAACATTCGAGGCTTCCCCATGGACCATTTAATTCGGGGTCGAGTCAGGCTCGTGACTCGGTTAACAAAAACAAGCGCTTCTCGAGAGGCAACCCGATTATCTATCTTTTATCTATTTTCTACAATAAGTGTAGGGGGAGCCGTGTAGGTTGTTTTTTTTGTGTGTTGTGATTGTGTAGGGACATGTGCTTAATGATCCACTTTTGGTACTTTTGACGTGACCCGTGTTCCCGTGTTTCCCGTGTACCCGGTTCCTTCGATAAGTTTTTGCTATTGTGATTCAATTTTGTATATAAATAAAACGAATAAATGTAATCACTTTAGTTGTCCCTTCCTTAGCTCGATTTTAAACAACGTACTCAATGTCCTAAGTGTAGGGGACTTTATTCGCCCACATGCTTAAACATTGAGGACAATGTTTATATTAAGTGTAGGGGGACTTCTATCGAATTTTAGTGGGCTTTTCCATGAATTTGACCCCATTTAACCGGAAAATTTAAAAAAAAATTCAACGTTTTTCAAATTTTTGATCTATTTTGGCCTAGTAGTATTTTTATTTAATTTCTTTCCTTTTATTATCGCATTGTAATAATTTCCATTTCAAGAATAAAGTCAAAAATGAAATAAATAAATAAAATGGTTTTAACAAGTTTAGATGTCTTTAATATATTAGGCCCGTCGTGAATATTTTGACTCAACCCGAGTTTACTTATCCAAGTTTACTCTAGCTAGTATCCTTAACCATATGGACCTTAATTGGTTTATTAGGCTAAGCATCCACGAGTCTCATTCCTTGAGATTTTAAATTGTGGAGAACGAGAGATGATAGAGTTAATTATAAGTTTGGTATTCTTTCATTAACTTATGTGAGTTAGTTATGAGCTTTTTCTCCCATCACTTGTTAATAAATATATTTGCAATAAATAAGGTAGTACGATTTAAAAGGTTACTTAGCTTCTAGCACAAGATCGTTTAAAAGTTGCTCGGTATTAATTAGAGTTCATAGCCAAGGCATAACTTATTGAAGCGGGACGCGAAGATTGGCTTATCCAAAAAGGCCCTAACAAGGCATGAGGATACCCGAGTCCAAAAAGGCCCTCACAAGGCATGAGGATTCACTTTTTGCTAAAGATCCTAAGATGATGTGAAGATCATTAATCCAAATCAATATGAAGGATCAAGACACACGACGAGAAGCAATTACTCCCCTAAAGATCATGGAGAAGTCTATCCAAAAAGACCCTAACAAGGTATGAGGATAAATAGATCCAAGTCCGAAAAGGAGGCGGATCGTTGTATATCAAAATCCTAAATAAAGAAGAGGATAAATGAAGAAGTCGTGGTCAACGTTTGAAGCATCTTTCACTCCTTATGAAGATGTATACCAAAATGAAGAGAAGACCATAATTTCAAGATCATCTCTCAAGATTTGAAGTTTGAAGTACAAGCCAAATATCGGTCCGAGAAAGGTCTCAAATCGTGAAACGAGTTATGCCAAGATATGAACTTTATGAGGTTTCGAGAAGCTGTTTTAAAAGATTTTGTCCTTTAGCTAACTATTGATTAAATCGTCCCACTTTATTTTCGGCCTAAATAAATTATCGAAATAAGTCAAAAATGCATCCTCGTGATCATTCAAGACAAAAATAAAATACAAGAGATACACCGTAAGGAATAAGGGGGTCTAAGTGATTAATTAAACCACATGAGTAAGTGCTAGTTGTGCTAACTTGTAGTTACAATGATCTCGTTTTTATGCTTGGTATGGGGAACGTGAAACTTGAGGGTGATTTATATTCATGACACCAAAGCCCTAATCTAAGTCTTAGATTTCTTTACAAGTTTCTTCCATCAAACAATTTTCAAGTAATAAATTATTTAACTTTTGTCTCCTTTTAAGTTCTTATCTTTTGATTAGTAGTAGTAATAATAATAAAGGCCGAGATAGATTGATTATGAGGAAAATGTAACTTTATGCTTTAAAACTATGCATTGCATGGGATCATTGCAATGGTCAAGTGTAGAGGATTTAATAAGTGTGTAAACACTTATCCTTTTGCCACTAAAATCAAGGAAAAACAAGACCTAATCATGTGTTTAATGTCGTAAAAGTCGGAATTACGCGTGGTTTTGTATTTTGTGTGTTAAATAGGTACAAATGATCAAAAGAAGAGAAAACACGGGATTTCACGGTCAAATATGAAGAAAAGTCCAAAAAGAAACGAAGACAACGCCAAAAGACCAAAAGTGTGCCCAAGTTCGCGAAAACTGGTTGAACCGACACGAGTTTGAAGAAATGATCAAAGAAGC
Source organism: Glebionis coronaria (assembly GCA_025667525.1). Taxonomy (NCBI): domain Eukaryota; kingdom Viridiplantae; phylum Streptophyta; class Magnoliopsida; order Asterales; family Asteraceae; genus Glebionis; species Glebionis coronaria. The sequence continues at coordinate 310,102,685 of CM046880.1, read as the reverse complement.
CGAATTCAAGTTCGAGTTTTAACGGATTTTACTTTTTGAAGATATTCGAGCAAAGTGGGTCCCACACTTGGGTATTGGGCCTAAAAAGCCCAATAACCATTTTTGTTTAATTATCTAACGAATGGAAAATGTTTCTTGGGCCTAAACCCATTTAATTTAATGGGAGTATTAAATTTAGGATGGATTGGGAAATAGCTGGGCCAAAGCCCATTAAACTTGGTCAAGCCCACACTACCAACCGGTCAAACCCAACTCCCAAAACTCACCACACGTGTAATATCTTTACCCTACCTCACGTTTATTATTTACTTTAACCAAACCTTTTTTTTGTTCGATAAAAACAAGATAGCTTTCCTCTCCCCTTCTTTCTCTCCAAACCAGACGCACCATTTTTTTACAGTAACCCTAATTTAACCACAACCCCAATTTTTACCCATAAAAAATGGGGTTTTTCCCTTAAACGTTTAATTCACATCAAAGGGAATTAAAACCCCAACTTTTCGGAAGAAATCACTCATTGTGGTCCTCATTCCCTCCAACGTGGCAATCCTTGTGATGAAAGAGAAATTAAGAAGATCTAACGGTTCATATTTTGGCTTTCTTCTCAAGCTAGATCAAACGGTTGAGAAAGAAGACCCCAAGCTCTTGTTCATCTATAAGTACCCCTGAAGAAATCAGAAGAGGAGAGTCCATTTTTTTTATAAAGCTTTTCTTTATTTTCAGTTTTTTTAATTAATTAAGAGTAGATTTAAATTAGATTTAATTTTCAGTAAATTAGTTATAGATTTAATCTTGTATTTCCAATTTCCAGTATTTGTAATATTTTATATTAATGAAAAAGTTAATTTTATTTAATTCGTTTGATTTAAATTTCGTGCAAGTTTAATCTTTAATCTTCCTTATTTTTTTGTTACTGTTCGAAAGTATTTATTATAAAAAAATATATAAAATATAAAATAAAATAAATAAATAAATCTGTTCGAGAAGATGGTGAATCGAAGGTCCTGGTGACGTTTTGGTTTCGGTTTCGATATCAAGGGGGCTCAGCGCTTCACCCTTCCGCTCAACGGTTTCGACAAAAGGTTTGATTTCCTGTTTTATTTAGATTAATGTTAAAAACTGCTTATTTGATTTTGTTTATGTTCTTGTTTAGATCTGCTTATGTTTTTAATTAGTTTGGTAGTTTAACAAGTTTGTCTGCTTATTTAGTGTGTTTTGAAGATTATAGGATTTGCTTATGTTTATTTATAGATTAGTTTTGTTGGATTTTTGGATTTGCTTATTTCATTTAAGGTATAGCTTAGTAGTTTACTTCTTTTGTTTAGAATATAGCTTATTTAATTGGTTGTTTCGTCTTGACTGCTTATTTGCTTTGGCTTGTAGATTCGCTTATCGGATGTTTAATTTAATTTGTTCTAGCTAATTATTAGCTTATTTGATATCTGCTTATTTAATATCTTTTTGTTTCATTTGCTTCTTATTTTAAGTTTAGTATGTTTTGCATACTAGACTTGCTTATTTTCATTTTCAGCTTATTTACTTATCTGTTATTTTAGTCTAGTTGGAGTGTGCTTATTTTGTTTTTTAGAATTACTGATTAAACTGTTTGACTACAGACCCTTTTGGTCTGTTGGTCCTTGAATCCCAAAAATACAAAAAGAATATTAAGCAAAAATTTGGGTCTGTCCAGGGGTCGAACCCTGGACCTCTCACTTATCAGTCAACACCCCAACCAGTTGCTCTAAATATCTCTTTATTTAAAACCTTGCATTGTTTAATTAAAATAGGCTTTTAAACTTGTTGGCAGTTTTAATTAAATGTTTTTAGTTTAATTAAGTTGTAATTAAAAAGTTGTATTTTAAATTTATTTTAACTCAGTTTTTACAAAATATAAAAAGACTAAAAAATATTTTATTTACTTTTATAATTTTAAATTTGTTTTCATTTTTTTTGTTTATTAAAAAAATAGTTTTCATTTAAAGACTTTATTTTAGTTTTCAAAAATTAGATTTAAAGTTTTAGTTTTAAAATAGATTTTGTTTAATATAGATTAGTTTTGTTTTAAAAATAGATTTCATTTAAAATTAATTAGATTTAAATTTAGTTTTAAAATTTTATTTTAAAATAGTTTTCATTTAAAAGTTATTATTTAAATTAGTTTAATTTTTAAATTAGATAAAATAGTTTTTATATTAAATAGCGATTTAGTTTAAAATACCAAAAAAAATATTATTTACCAAAAACAAAGTTTAGTCGAAACATTAATTGGCAATCAAATTCGAGTCGAATCGAGGAAAACGAACTTTAATTGCAAAACATATAAAATCTCTTTATCAGAACACATCAAACATTTTTCATCCACTTTGAAAACATACTTTTACTATTCCTTTTTATGAGAAGAAAAAAAATGAATAAATAAATCGACACCATTTGCATTTGGTTCAACGAAACATTTCACACACTCATACATATTTTCGAAACAGATTGTTTACAAAATAACGGTAAGGTGGTTCCAGATTAAAGATCATCGCAAGCATAACGAGTAGTAAAAATAAAAAAAAAATCAATGAGATCAATTAAGATAAACGAGCAATATAATTGCCAATGGAAATTAACTACATTAGAAATGAAAATACTTCGAATATATGACAAGAGTTTCGGGATAACAACAACGATCTATAAATACATGGAGTAAACATCGAACGTCAACACAAGCGCTAAAAATAGGACAACGGTCGTAATTCCCATCGTCTCGAGTTACACACACTTTCCACCAAATTTTAGGTTCCAATAACCAAAAAGAGAAAACTTACGGGGTCCATGAAGAGGACAAAAATACACCGGGTGACATACCCTCATTATCAAGTACTAGCGAATTAGCAATTCAAAAATTAATAATGGTCTCGTACAAAGGAAAATATTAAAACGAAAAATCATAGGACTACCTAATTTTAGATATAGGCTCGCAAAATCGAAGAAGTGATGTTGTATGATCGAACCATCGTGACTCAAAACATTACGTCTTAAGAAAATAATACAAGTATGTGTTTGTTGGGTAATCCACTTGCGTATTCTAATTAATGTTACCTTGTACATTGTAAAAGCAAACATTTGCACATTTTTAATTTTTGTTACACCATTTAAAACTTCGTATCCCTCATTTTTAACTTTACAAAGTTTTATTTCTGGAAGGTTACCATCTCAAGGAAATTACTACATTAGTGGATTCAGTGACTCGGTTATTATAATTGGAAAAATCATTAGGTTTTAAAATATCCATACTTGTGTCAAAATCTCATTAATATTCATATCTTAAGTACCAAAAACGTACATAGTAAGAATTTTCAAAGTTTTACGTTATTATTATTACGAATTGTCTTATTACGTATATACAAGTATTCAACATGACTCAAACTAGTCCAATTAACTCTTAAAAATCAATCTTTGACTTTTTATTGTACATAAGTCTTTCTTAAAAATGGTATGCTATATTTTATTCACGCGACTCGAGTCAGACGTTAAAGATGTTTCACATAGTATTATCTCGGATAAATTACTGATTTTAGTCGAGACTTGAATCTCGATAATAATAATAAAATAAATAATTAAAATGCTTATTTCAATATTCTAAAATGTAGAAAATTCTAATTTTAAGTCTTTAGCCAATTTGTTGAGTGATTTTAAAATTAACACATCTCGCAGCAGAGTAAAACGACATTCCATCAATATTTAATAATTTATTTCAAGTGTTTGAATTTCTCACTTAAATTGTATATTTTGATTTTATCCTAGTTTATTCACTACAACAAGTGACGAGTTCCAGTTTATACCACTGCATTCGTAAATATAACTTGACCTTATGTGTAAAATAAAATAAGTTTTACAAAGTCTCTAGCTCCAAAATACATGACCAATTCTTCTACTCATGTTATATATTACAAGATACGCCAAACGTTTGCTATACTGACCCAAAAATTAATTCATACTAAACCCAATGCTACATATACTCAATAGTCATTTCGTTAATCTTTATTAATAACTCCTATTTCAATTTAAATTAAACAAATTCTTGACAAATCCATCACAAGCTTCTAATATCAAATTATTAATTTAAGAAAATAAGGATTTTACGAGTAATATAAATTACTTATTATGATTTACCAACCAAGTTGAAGGAAAGAAAGAAAGAAAAAAAAAAATTTCACTTTGTCCCTTTTATTCTCTATACAAATTTTACTTGTTACAAGGCGCCTCGTACGTCATTTTTAACCAAAATTTTCATTCACCATACATTTAATATGTAAGACGTTTTATGTTTAACTCATTCAATTAACAAAATTCAATGCTTATTTAGCTGGCACAAGTGTCGGACCTCGTCATGTAAAATATAAAATTCAAAATAATGAAACAAAAAAACAAAATGAAATAAACGGAACGAGAACACGTATGTCAACGCTATAAGTGTTGATATTGGCTTAGGGTGGGTCTCAAAACCGTATACAATAAAGTTAACACAAAACAACCAAACTTCAAGCTATCACGCTTGATCACAACGCTAATCTATCCTTAAAACGCATCTTTAAATTCGAGTAGAATGGTAAACAACGATTAAATGGCAACACGCCTCAACCACGGTTTATAATATACACATATGATTCGTCGCTACGATGTATGCATCGTTGATTAAATTTCAGCTATGTTATAGTTACGCGAACTAATATATCAAACCCATAGGAATAAATGAAATAAGATAGTACGTAAGTAAATTATGTTCCAAAAAGAAGATGTCCCAAAATGACACATCACGGTGCGAGAACGACAATCGGGATCAATCTAGTCGATATATAATATGTTACGAAGAATTATTTACGTATCTAGAGTATCAAACGAGGTTCACACTCGGTTATTCGAACAATAAATTAATTATCAAGATCGATGATTGGCGGTGAGGCCAAATTATGAACAAAATCGCATTATAAAATGTACGATAATCACGCAAGGACCATTGCTTCACGTGCAATGCCTTTAAATACCATAGTATATACATACCTATACATACAATCATTCTCACATACACATAGGATCACAACGCAGTGTTGCCAGGTAATGCAATGTAGCTCGTATGCCAATTACATGCAACCTATATGATATTCACGCAACTTCTTGCAAAACTACGATGATAAGTACTAAACGTACGCAAAGATATATCTCAATATATTATCATAGTATATACTTACTAAATACTAGGGAACTCATATCAGTTTTGAGGGATACATCTAAATCATAAGTCAATGCTAAAGAAATCTTACCGGAGCCATGCGGAGAAGTTGTGTGCTTTAAAACTTTTTATGACACACCAAAAGTTATAGTTTAGGTTTTTCAACAAAATCGACCTAGTTCTCAATAACTTGTGGCTCTGATTACCAATCTATTACACCCCCAATTTACCACGCACCAGAATACCACTTTGGGCGTTATTTCATAGTACATCACACATAATCACAGAAAACGACCTCAAAAGAGACGTTTAAGATAAACATAAAAGATTTTTTAATGCCATTGTCTAAAACATTTCCAACCCAAAATAAAGTTTTCATCAGAGTAGCGTTACTTGTCCCCAAAGATCTCAATCAAAACATAACAACTTTTACCAAGACATGCAATTAAATAATTTGATAAAAAGGGAAGGAAATACAAAATTTTAGACCAATAAAGCACCAACTCCCTCCATGCATGCTACGCTGCTATAAATCTTGATTACCTAAAACACATGCTTAAAATCGTCAACACAAAGGTTGAGCGAATCTATAGGTTTATCAAATCATAAGTTGAACGTAAGTATTAAAACCAATGATGACCGTTCAATAGCATTGTCGTACTTACAATCTATTATTCAAGTATATTATCTTTAGCAATAGCTAATAATTGTGTTTAAGCTCGTGACACTAATCCGTTAACTCAATCACCCGCGTACATTTACCGGCATGATTAAGATGAAACCAGTACCCCTTCTAAAGGCACCAATTGCAATTATACCTTATTTCTTATCACAAGTTATCCGTCCGCAGAGGGTACTCAACGTACTAGCTCTCGTCTCGGATAGGGTCGTCAACCCCATAGTACTATCAAATATATAAGCGGCTATCTCCAACCCACACACGGGCAAGACAATAGTTAATAGTTCATGAATTTAGGGACTTTTGCAACTAGGTACTCAACACAATTTAAGGCAACATTCGGGTCCAACAATCATTCATGACTTATGTTCATTTTCATTTAAATAGCATGTATCCCCCTCGCGAAACATTTGAAATAAGTAAAGAGCGAGGCTATATACTAACCTTAAGTAGTAATGATACTAGTAGAACAAAGACGTAGACGAAGACAATCACCGACGATGAGGATGCCCCTGGGAAATCAAATACAACACCTAACGAATAAACACGTAATGAATCAACACCTTTAAGTACCTTCAAGTACTGTATGTACATAATTAAGAACACTCAAAGTTCACATAAACTCATGCCAAAAATCCAAACAAGTGATATTTACTGGACACGTTCATTTTTATACTTTATTAAAACTATTGCGCATTTTAAAATTCTGCAAGTACATACCAAATGTACGGGCTGTTTTACTATACTTAGAGATCACCAACAATTATAAGAAAATTTGTAAAAATCATTTACAACCTGTATAATGTCCATATTAAATTTCATAAAAATTTCTCACTTCTAAGACCCACTGCTCGTCGCATTACTAAACTCCAAATTTTGGACAGTTTTGTACTTTCGCATTGTAAAACCATTTTGATCTTCTTAAGCATTCCCGTTTAGAAATTCGACTCTTGATTATGAAAATAGACTCAATATGATAAGTTTATTCCCTGAGAACAGCCTCTAATCTAAAACTCAACTTATTGTCCCCGAGATTTGACCAAAAATCGAACATAATTTCGGATTATGTCGACTTTCATCTCCCGGTACACAAAAATTCAAACTAGCGTAACTTTTGACTCGTTTGGAGTTAAAAGCTCTATCTTATACCAAATCGAAGCTAGAATGAAGATCTACAACTATATCCTATAATGAAAACCTGGACTTAGACTTAAAACCACAAAAAATACCCCTAAAGTTTCTGATCTAAAATAGACTTTTCAAAACCATATCAAAACATCTTTTTGACCAATTTCATCAACTCCTATACTCCTAACATCACCTAATTAACATCCTAAACAAATTATAACATCCTACATCACTTGTATGAATAACCTTCATCAAAACCCAAAATAATAAAAGTAAAATCAAACACCCAAAATAATTAATTAAACCATAATAACATGAAACATGAACCTTACCAACAAGTAACAAGATCAAACAATCACCAAAACCAAAAACACCCCTTGGGCCGTGGGGTTTTGGGGCTGAAATCACCAAGAAAAACATTTTCCAAGATTTAATACTTCAATAGGTTACTCCTAAACACAATCAAACATAAACGCACGAATTTAATTAGATCAAATCATAGTATTTTTCAAAATATTTTAAAAAATAAATCTTGAAAAAAATGTTGTTGCATGTTTGATTTTATTGATGGGATTTACTTATCTTGATGTTAGAAACATGGGTCTTTGATTAGATTTTTCAAAATCAAATTTTTGTGGTGGTTTTGGGTGGTGGAGTGGTGGTGGCCGGCGGCCTAGAGAGAGAGAGGAGAGTGTGTGTGAAATTTTGAATGAGAAAATGAGGAGTGCGTGTGTGAAAATTTCCTTTTCTATGCAAGGGAGGGTAGAAAGTGTAATATTAGTTGTCTTTTGGCCTCAATAATAAGACATGTGCTAAAGAGTAGGAATATGACATACTAGTCGGTTTTGAAATTTTACGAGAGTCGGGGTTCGTCCAGCTACCTCAAAATACTTTTAAATGGTTCAAACGCACACAAAACGAATATTCATATGGTTCCGACTCGACTTAAAACGTAATAAAAATAAAAACTTCGAAAAACTCAAATATCGATCAATCGATAATAAAAGATAAATTTTGGGCATCCGTCGGTATCGTAGTCGTTATCGGTACTTCTTAAATCGTCAAACGTAAAAATTAAGGCCTCGATCATTGGTTTCAAATTAAACCATCAAATAACAAACGAAATTTCTTAGAAATTTCAAAAATATTCGTAAATTAGGGTTAAATAATGGCGTTGGGTTCTAGGTATCACATGTTTAGGGCTGCTTATTGTTTGTATCTGCTATTGAGGTGTATGTCTACGGATATTTGCTCACTTTGTGGTTTGAATCATTAAATCTGAATACTTGGTCTATCTAGCTTGTTTTAGGTCCTTTTAATCGGAAAATTTGGGAACACCTAGAGTGTATGCTAATCTAGGGTTAAAAATTGCTTAAACAAAGTTTGTGTAACCTGATTTGTGGATTTAAGGGTTTAAAGTTCAAGATTTGGTCAAGTATATCAGCAAAAAGGTCTTTGTGTTCATCTGTGTTCATCAGTAAGTCATTTAGGGTTCTAACTAGCTCAAATCTATAAGCCAGTGCATGAAACAAGTTTGTTTGTGTTCACTTATATTTATTTAAGCTGTTGTATGCCTTTGGTGAACTTTGGTTGGCTTAATCTTGATTAATCTGCTTATTTCATCAGTAACTGCTTATTTTTCATGTATGTATCATATCTGGTGACTGTTTGATTAAAACGTACAAATTGGCTGGGTGATTTTGTGTTTTCTTGTTTGATTGTGACTCCTTAAAACTCACTGGTTGTAAGGGTGCCTTGTTTGTCCATTGAATCCAACAAAAGCTCACTAAAAACAAAAAGTCAAGAAAGTCAATCAGTGTGAAATCTTTCCACTAAAAGTTCCCACTGACAGTGTAAAAAGGTCATCAGCTTATCAATAAGCTATTCTAGCTTATTTAGACGTGCAAAAACTTTGTTTTGGTAATCAATCTTCCTTATTTGACCCATTTGACTATTCTGAAGCATTTGAGACTTTGACTTTTAGGTTTCACTAGAAAACGAATTGACTTTTCTTTTTCAAAACAGCTTATTGCTTATTCCAGCTTATTCTGTGTGCTTATTTGAAATCTGTATGATTATTAAGCTTAATTAAGTGATTTAAAACCTTTTGCAAGTTGAATCAGCTCTTGAAGTGGTCTAGAACTCGAAAACGACTATTTTGTCGTTTTGTTTAGAGAGCTTTGGCTTATTTCTGGCTTATTTCTTGAGCTTATTCCACAATTCTTTTTACAAACAGCTTTATATTCTCATTAGAAGGATGTGTCTCAAATTTTAGATTATGGCATTAGCTTATGGCTTAATGGGCCAAAAAGCCCATTAAGAATAAGTTGTTTGCTTATTAAGCTGTGATAAGCACTGATTTAGCTTTTGGGCCTTTAGAGTTTTGTGTTTAAAATTTAATTTTAAGCTAGAGTGGAACTTTTCAGCTTATTTGGTTGACTTTTTGCTTATTGGGCCAAAAAGCTCATTAAGCTTGGACTGTTTTGACTTTTGGCCCATTTGGAGGCCCAATAGGGGTATTTAGGTCATTTCACTTTCATTTTCTGTTTATTTAAGTCAAAATAAATTAGTTTGCAAGTTTTTAGAATTTTTTATAAATTTTGAATTTTTAATATTATTTTAATATTTAAGTTTAATTTTTAATCATTTTAAATAGTTTTAATTAGTTTTAAATTTTTCAAAATTACTTTTTAGTTTAATTAAGTTATCTTTGAGGTTTACAAATTGAAAAATATTATTTTGGGCTTTTTATTAATTAAATTGATTTTTAGGGCTTTAATTAGCATTAAAAAAATATTATTTAATTAAATAAAAGGTTTGAGTAAGTTTTATTTTTGTAAACTCTTAGTGCATTTTTAGAAATTTAGCGATTTTCTAGGAATTTTTAGGGTAATTTTTAAATTTCGTCATGTTTTACGGTTTTACGTTTACGTCATTCATCATAGTTTAATTTTAATCGTAATCGTCATCATTTTCTTTCTCATTTTCTTTTCTTAATATTAATCACAAACATTTAATCAAGTCTTAACACACAAACCAAGCCTCCTAGAAAACGAACTCACACTTTGGGTCATTTGTGCACGGTTTTCCTAAATCGTCGTACTTACCCTATTTAGGCTCTTTTTCCTAAAAGAGTGTATTACTACTCCTATCATTTTGGCGCTGCTGCCGGGGAGGCATGTTGTGTTTTGATTTGAACACATTTTGTTTTTATATTAACCATAATAAGTATTTGTGTGATTAGCACTCTAATCATACGTATTATTGGTTTTTCGTTTTTGTGTGAATATTATTACTGTATTGTATATGTATCACAATAAATTCACAAGTACTCCAAAAGTGTTAAAACACAACCTTGATTTGGATTTCATCACTCAATCATTGTATTCGAATCTCAAACAAAGAAAAAAGGCAAAATAGATAATTACTTTCGAGAAGCTTGATTTTAATTAACACAAACTATAAGGTGGGTATAAGGTGGTTGTATTTCACGGCCTAAGGGAAAAAGGCTCTTAAGTGCTTAGCGTCGCCTCGTTTCCTCCGCTTGCTTGTGCATGTTAAGAGAAAAAGGGCTAATCGAGGGTTTGCCAACCAAAGTATTATCTACGTATCTATATATTTTCTTGGTTTCAAAGATTAAACCCTCTTGAACGTTTTGGTGTTCCACCAACGTTCTAAAGTCATCGAAGGCGTTCACTTCACGAGATCGTTTTCATTCCTTGAGGCTCCTTTAATCGAGAGATTTTATTTGAGGAGAGATTTGTAGATTTGTGTCTACGTAATACATCACAAAAATCCAAAAAAAGTAAAAAACAATCGAAAGCACACAAAAATTTTGAATAAGTAAAAACACCCAAAAGAATCTTCTTTGCTCATGCCCACGTTGTACGTGACGTTTATGCAAACTCGTAACCAAGAAAGACGTGCACGTAAACGTAGAAACCGAAAGGAAGGAACTCTTGCTAGTGAAGAATTTCCTATTGACGAACCCATCGTAGAAAAAGAAGCAACCATGGCTAATCGTACTATGATGGAGTTACGTCAAGCACCCACCGAGGGTTATGGAGAGGCTATTATGATTCCCGCTATCCTTGCGGAGAATTTTGAGGTTAAGACGGGTTTGTTGTCCATGATTCAAAACAACAAGTTTCGTGGTGACGAAAAGGACAACCCTCATAACCACATCCGTCAATTCAATCGTCTTACCGCCACATGCAAGTTTAAGGACGTCTCGAATGACTCGATTAAGATGATGCTTTTTCCGTATTCCTTAGCGGGTCCCGCTAAATTTTGGTTAGAGAAAGAGCCACCCAATTCTATATTGACGTAGAAGGATCTCGTTTCTAAGTTCGTGAACCAATTTTTCCCGCCCTCTAAGACTACGCACTTTAAAAATGAGATTTCAAAGTTTTCACAATAGTACAATGAGAGTTTTTCAACGGCTTGGAATCGGTTTAAGGAAATGTTGGATGAGTGTCCTCATCACGGTTTTTCCGACTTACATCAAATCGACACGTTTTACAATGGATTGAATGATCATGAACGAGACTATCTCAATGCCGCCGCGGGTGGAAATGTTTTGTGTAAAACGGTCGAGGAAGCATTGTTGATCATTGAGAATAGGTCCAAGGTTTATAGCCCTCGTAGCACATCGAGTGTTAGCAAGGCTTCGTCTTCGCCCTCATTGTCACATACCATCGATGCTTGCCAAATAGAGGCGAATTTGGAAAACAAGATTTTTGATAAGCTTAAGGGACTTTTGATTGAGTTTAAAGTTGGTGAACAACCCACTCCCGCTACGGCTAAAGCGGTTAAGGTTTCGTGTATTTATTGTGGTGGAGGTCATGATTTCTCCGAGTGCATTACCAACGGTGGTAACACTCCGAGTGCCTACGTGGCCACGGGAACTTATAACCAAAACGGTCAAGTTACCCGCACTAATCAATTGACTCCACCGGGTTTTTCACCAAATCAAAATGCTAACAATTATCGAAACAATCAAGTTGGTTATGAAAGGAATAACTATAAGGGTAACAACTATGGGAATCAAGGGGCTAGTAATCAAGTGCAAAATCAAAATCAAAACTGTAATTTTCAAAACCCGAGTCAAGGATTTCAAAATGCTTACACTAAAGAGCTTCCAAATAACTTTCTGAATTACGCTACGACAAATGACAAGATTTTAGAAAACATCCAAGAGCAATTGGCTAGTCAAGCTAGGGAAACGGCTAAGAACACAAAGGAGTTAGCTAATTTTGCTAAGGAAAATGCCAACATGAAAGTTGAATTGAAAAACGATTTTGCTAATCAAATTAGAGGTCAAAACAACAAAATTGAGCAAATTCAATCTAGGCTTGAACAAAGGATAGACCAAAGTGCCGCTAAGCAAGACGTTAAGCTCAATGTTATCTTAGAAGCAATCATGGGGAATAGAGCCTCTACTTCGGGTGGTCTTCCTAGCAACACTGTGTCAAACCCGAAGGGAGAGATGAAAGTGATTACCACACGTAGTGGTAAGACCTTTAAGGAACCGACTCCTCAACCAATTACTCCTATGGTGGAGGAAATTAAGGAAGAACCCGAGGTGGTGGTCGAAAAGGAGCATATCCCAATACCACTAAGTACCGCTCAAACCACACCTACGGTTGACCCTTTACCATCATTGGAACCCGAGATTCCAAAGGCTATGCCTACGCCCTAATCCACATCACCCTTACCTTACCCCTCGAGACTTCGTAAGGAGAAATTGTAAGAGCGTGACAATTACCAATTTGAGCTTTTTATTAAGATGTTTCATGATATGCATTTTAACATAAGTTTTGCCGACGCTTTAATCATGATGCCTCGATTTGCCGCCAACTTTAATAGTATGTTAAACAACAAGGAGAAATTGCAACAATTGTCTAGTTATTCATCGGTTTATCTTAACCGCATACCTCAAAAAGTCGGTGATCCCGGTAAATTTTTGATTGCATGTGTTATTCAAGATATGGAAGAATGTTATGCCTTGGTCGATCTTGGTGCTAGTATTAATTTGATGCCTCTTTCAATATTCAAGTGCTCAATCTTCCTAATCTTACTCCTTCAAGAATGTCTATCGAGATGGCCGATCATTCTATGATTCCCGCATGTGGATTGGCCGAAGGCGTTGATTGATGAGCATGCTAGAAAAATCACCTTACATTTCAACGACGAGGAACTTGTTATAAACGCAACTCAAACTCTTAACTTTCTCGTGTTTATTCCGTCGCGACTATAAACCATGATGATATGATCGATGTCGTTTGCGAAGAATTTTCACAAGAATTTTAGGTTTTGGTGATGAAGAAAATAGTGGCAATCCCACTATGCTCGATCCTATTCTTGATAACTCGACACCATCCTTCACTCCATTTGACGGAGGTGGTTTCACTTTGGAAGAATTTGACGTTCCTCGAACTTGTAACGAAGACCTCGACAACGATGAGGACTTCTCGATTATCAAGGATTTTCTTAACGATTTCCCATTTCCGCCGCCGGTGGAGGTTATGAGTATCGAACCCAAATCTTCAATCGAGGAACCACCAATCATAGAGTTGAAAGATCTTCCTCCTCATCTTGAATACGTATTCTTGGAAGGAAAAGATAAGTTGCCGGTTATTATTGCGAAGGATCTTTCGGATGATGAAAAAACTGCACTTATCGATGTCTTGAAGGACCACAAAGGGGCAATTGCGTGGAAATTATCCGACATTAAGGGAATTGATCCTAAATTTTGTACCCATAAAATCTTAATGGAGGAAGACTACAAGCCCGCAATCCAATGTCAAAGGAGGGTGAACCCTAAAATTCATGACGTCATCAAAAAGTAAGTCCTTAAACTCCTTGACGCGGGAATGATTTACCCTATTTCCGATAGCCCTTGGGTGAGTCCTATTCATTGTGTCCCTAAAAAGGGAGGAATGACCGTTGTGCCAAACGATGACAACGAGTTAATTCCAACTTGACTCGTGACCGGTTGGAGGGTGTGTATTGACTATCGTAAGTTGAATGACGCCACTCGTAAAGACCATTTTCCCTTGCCCTTCATGGACCAAATGTTGGAGTGAATTGCGAGAAACGATTTCTATTGATTTTTAGATGGTTTTTCCGGTTACTTCCAAATCCCCATCGATCCGCGTGATCAAGAAAAACTACGTTTACGTGTCCATATGGAACGTTTGCCTATCGTAGAATGCCATTTGGACTTTGCAATGCTCCGGGAACCTTTCAAAGGTGCATGATGGCTATTTTTCATGACATGATCGAGAAGACGATGGAAGTCTTTATGGATGACTTTTCCGTGTTTGGTAGTTCGTTCACTTCGTGTCTAAGAAATTTGAAACATATGTTGAAACGTTGTGAGGAAACTAACCTTGTGCTCAATTAGGAAAAATGTCATTTTATGGTTAAAGAAGGAATCGTCTTAGGGCACAAGGTCTCGAAAGCGGGGATTGAGGTAGACAAAGCTAAGATAGATGTCATCGCCAAATTACCTCATCCTAAATCCGTTAAGGGAGATAGGAGTTTCCTAGACCAGGCGGGCTTTTACGATTCATCAAGGATTTTTCAAAGATATCTCGACCCATTACACACCTCCTCGAAAAAGATGCTCCTTTTGTCTTTAACGAAGATTGTGTACGAGCCTTTGAAATACTTAAGAGGAAACTTACTGAAGCTCCCATTCTTGTTGCTCCCAATTGGAAGCTCCCCTTTGAGCTTATGTATGATGCAAGTGATTACGCTATTGGGGCCGTTTTGGGGCAACGTCATGAAAAGCACTTCTTTCCTATTCACTATGCTAGCAAAACGATGACCGAGACTCAACTTAAGTATACCACAACGGAAAAGGAATTCCTTGCCGTGGTGTATGCATTTGAGAAATTCCGACCTTACCTCGTCTTGACCAAAATCATAGTGTATACGGATCATTCGGAAATCAAGTACCTCTTGGATAAACAAGATGCAAAGCCGAGGTTGCTTCGTTGGATTCTCTCCTACAAGAATTTGATGTCACAATACTTGACAAAAAAGGAGCCGAGAATCTAGCGGTCGATCATCTCTCTAGATTGGAAGATCCTCACCAAAGTGTGAAGAGAACAAGGAAATCACTAAAACATTTCCTCTCGAGACACTTGGTGTAGTGAATTCCAATGAAGACTCGTCAACCCCATGGTTTGCGGACATCGCAAATTACCATGCGGGAAACTTCATCATTAAGGGTATGACGACTCAACAAAAACGAAAATTCTTTCGTGACGTCAAGTTCTACTTTAGGAACGACCCTTACCTATTTCGGACTTGTGCGGATCAAATTATTCGACGTTGTGTTTTTTGCACCGAAGCTTCTAATATCCTTAGAGCTTGTCATGAGGGACCAATGGATTGTCACCATGGTGCTAATCTCACGGTAAAGAAGGTCTTTGATGCCGGATTCTTTTGGCCTACTATTTACCGAGATGCACATGCACTTGTCAAGTCATGTGAATCATGCCAACGTCAAGGCAAAGCCTCACAAAACGATGAAATGCCACAAAATATCATCCAAGTGTGTTAGATGTTTGACGTTTGGAGAATTGATTTTATGGGGTCGTTCCCATCATCTCGTGGTAATAAGTACATCCTTGTCGCCGTTGACTACCTATCCAAGTGGGTGGAAGCTAAGGCTTTTCCCATGAATGATGCTCGTGTGGTAGTCAAGTTTTTGAAGCAATTGTTTTCTCGGTTTGGAACCCCTCGTGCTATCATAAGCGATCGTGGAACCCATTTTTGTAACGACCAATTCGAAAGGGTTCTAAAGAAATATGGGGTTACACATCGGCTTTCTACGGCTTATCACCCACAAACGAGTGGGCAAGTCGAGGTTTCAAACCGAGCATTGAAGAGGATCTTGGAGAGATCGATAGGAGAGAACAGACAATCATGGTCGGATAAGTTAGACGATGCTTTATGGGCCTTTCGTATTGCTCATAAGACGCCCATTGGGTGCACTCCTTACAAGCTTGTGTATGGGAAGAATTTCCACTTACCCATTGAACTCGAACACAAAGCTTATTGGGCCCTAAAGCATTGTAATAATGACATTGAGACCGCGGGAAAACACCGGAAAATGCGATTGAATGAATTGGATGAATTGAGGGACATTGCTTATGGAAATTCATTGATTTACAAAGAGAAAACTAAAAAGTTTCATGATTCTAAAATTAAAAACCGGGTTTTTAACATTGGAGATCAAGTGTTGCTTTTTAACTCAAAATTGAAAATATTTTCCGGCAAGTTGAAATCCCGTTGGTCCGGACCATTCACCATTACCCAAGTGTTTCCGTATGGGACCATCGAGCTAGCTCAAAATGATGGTCCTAACTTTAAGGTGAATGGTCATAGGTTGAAGCACTACTTTGGTGGGGAAGTTCCTTCTTTGAACTACCTCAGCCAAGTCACCTTCCCCAATGATAATTAGTATTGAGGGGATCGAGTAGAGCTCATGACTCGGTAATCAAAAACGAGGTGCCTCGTGGGGGATTCCCATGCTTATCCATGTACATATTATCGCTTTCTAATGTAGCTAACGTGAGGGGATTTTTGCCCTTCAAACTTGTTGTTTCCGTGGTTGTTTGTGCATTGTGGTTTTTAGATCATTATCTTGACGATTGGAGCCTCTCGTGTTCGTCTTACGTGAGCACTCGATCGTTTGCTTGGAATAATTTCTCGATATCCATATGATATATCCTTTGATTGTTCTAACCTTAGGTTTTTAGCACACTTCATAAACGGCTATTGATTTAATGGTTCCACCATTTCCATGCTAGTTTAGGCAATCGACTACGTCTCTAGTATGGGAATATTCTACCCTTAGACTCGAAAGATTGAGGACAATGTTTAACATTAGTATGGGGGTGAATAGATACTTGCCTTGCTAAACCTTCACGCTTTCTAAAGTTTATCTTTTCGTTGATCGTTTTGTTGCAAATAAGGCTAAAAATGGCCAAATTTTAAGAGCCTACAGGTCGAAACCTTGGCTCTTATACCATAGTTGTAACACCCCATTTTGATAAACAGAAAATCACAGGATAATTATGGCGTATCATCAAAGCATGCAAGGTAAATGTCTAAAACATTAAACGACCATAAAAGAATCCGGAAACAAACATCGGATCCACATAAGCTCCACACACAAAATGCATAAGTAAGAATGTAAAGGAAAGGACTAAACAATGTCCAGCAAAGCAAAAGTATGTAAATGCATTAAAGAATGAAAGAAAGTTGGCGCCTCATTCCATGCACGTACTATTGAAATTCTTAGCTTTGCCCTTTAGTACCTGTCGTACTGGGACATGGAAAGAGAAACACGGCTGAGCAATACGCTCAGTGTGCAAATATATAACATAGAATGTAAAGTATAAACATAAGCAAATAATGGAATGAAATGAATAGCAGTGGAATAAATGTATGTCCTGGAAAACCTGGTTTAAGTTCATAAAACTGGTTTATATTTCTGAAAAGACTTATGTTTAGTTTATCTTTAAAATATGTATTTTAAATATTCCCGGAGCCCATATAGATCATGTTATATCAACGTGTATGAATACTTAGAGGGGTGACCTCGTCATGCAATTAGAGGGGTTGTCTCCAATTAATATATAAAATGAGTGGAGGGATCAGCTCCTGTAACGGATGCAAGACACACACCGTAGTTACCATGAAATCATACTACTTGTCCTAGGATGCACCCATTCGCCCCACATGATAATAATAACATAGGCCAAAATACTGTCAGGGACGCTGCGAGCAATCACTCTCCCGCATAAGAGTCATAACATTGGTGCCTCCAGTGCTATGGTTACGGAACCCCCATAACTAGGTGAAACTGGCATGCATGTATATAGCTCAGGTAATCTAAAATAATCATACATATACTGATGTGTTTAAGACACTTAAACTACTGGGGAAACAGATGGCTGTAGACGGGGAATCCTAATCATGCATGGAAAGAAAAGTCCATACTGAAGGACGAAAAATCCGTACCTTATGTCCAGTAAATGAATATGAAAACGAACGTAGAAGATCACTCTGACTTCATAATAGCTACATAATGAAGGGACATGCATAAGAGTCGGTCTTACTTATACATACTTGCTATTTAGTTTACTTGACGTGTTCATACTTATTATACTTGTTGTTGTCTTGTCTTATTATTTCATGTTTTAATCATGTGTTTCTTATAGTTTAATGTGTTTTAGATTCATGTGTTTCATGTCTTAAGTGTTACAGTACTTGTTATAACATGATGAGTAAGTTTCTAAAAGTAGCAGGTTTCTATATATAGTAACTTTCCAAAAATAGAAGGTTTCCATATATAGTAACTTTCCAAAAATAGTAAGTTTCCTTAAATATATGTTTCTAAAAATAGAGGGTTTTCATAATTAGTAAGTTTCCAAAAATAGAAAGTTTTCATATTTAGCATGTTTCTATAAATAGCATGTTACCATATTTAATGTATTACCATAAATATCATATTACCATATTTAGTATATTTCCATATTTATCATGTTGCCATAAATAACGTACTTCCATAATTAACATGTTTGCATATTTAATTATATGCTTATTTTATATCATGTATTATTATATTACAAAGTTTAATAATTAATAAATATTTAGCTTAACATATTATTATTAATTAATAATGTCATGTTATTGTAAGTTTTTTATCAATTAATAATATTACATAATTCATGTTATTAAACTTTATCATAAAAGATATTAATTAATTTAACGTAAGTTTTAATTATTTAAATCCATGTTCATGAATAATTAAATAATTAATTATTATAACCTAAGTTTATTTAAATAAATGTACATACATATTTTATCATGGTTTTATTTAAATAAACATAACCTAAGTTTTAATTTAATTAAACCAAAATTGATTAATAACTAAATTAATTAAATCATAACATAAACTATTTTACATGTCGGTTTAATTTACGTGTTCTTGAAAAAGTTAAGTTCCTTAACCGAAATCCCGAGACCCGACACCCGAGCACCACGTCCCGAAAGCCGTGGCTCCGAGGTCGTGCCCCATCCGAACCACAGCCCTACACTGAGAGCCGAATCCCTCGGCTTCGTGGCTGTGTCCGAAACAACACCAACCCCAGCGTCTGCTGGGGTCCCTTGCTGCCCGAGAACCACGCCGAGCCCCAACTTGGGGTCTCATTCGCTGCTGATCCAAAGCCACAACCCCCGTGATAGGGGGTGTGGTGTCTCGGCTGAACACAACCCACCACCACCGACCATAATGGTGCGGTAGTTGGTCACCGAACACCACCGAGACCAATCTTGGTCTTGGTTCGCGTGTACCCAAACCACAAACCATAAATACCCGATCCCCTTATTTGATCTTTTTATTAAACATGTTTTTCATACTTATTTTTAAAGATCTATTAACATAGAAAATAAAATAAAAAGATTAGAGAATTCAAGGATACCGTATGCGTGAAAGGGTTTAGACACGAACACTATACCGTATAATTTATCAACCAAAAATCATAACTGGATCGTCCTTGTGTTCCTTAGGGTGCCGCCGTAAGAGAGGACAAAGAGGAAGTAGGGTTGTTGATTTCCTTTAAAAAGTGTTTAATGAAAACCTCTGTGGTTGATGAGACTGCTTTTATACATAGTCTCATCGTCTAAAACGGACTTAAAATGGTTAAAATATCATAAAAAGTGCCAAATATATGCTTGTGTTTGTTCAATGTGTATTTTAGGTACAGGTATCAAGAAAATGACAAAAGATCACAAGAATCAATCAAAAACAAACACGGGAAACGAAGCCGCACAATGAACCGGACCCTAGAGTTGATTTTCCAAGAAAAGTCCTTAAAGAATTGAAGATTGTACAAGAAGGGTCCTTTATTATTGATGAATTGACACTTTATACCCTTGTTGATTCATAATTACAAGTTTGGTCCCTAAACTTTGTCAAATTTACAAAATAGACCTTCAACTTTGAAGAATTTGCAAGATTGGTCCCTCAAATTTGAAGACTTGTCACTTTTAGTCCTCCATGAAGACAAGAATACAAGTGAAGACCTTGAAGAATGAAGATATGTCAAAAAGAGCCCTTGAAGAATCATGAATGTAAAACCCGCATGCTTCTACCATGAATAGTACCCTTAAGATCGTACGTACTAGATTAAAACTTTCCTATTATAGTATGATTACGTTCACGTGTTAGAATTTTACGTATTACGTACGTGTTAGAACACGATAAGTATTTATTACGTACGAACACACAATAATTATTTAACAATAATTAATCACGAGCATGCGATCATGAAATCATGAACGTAATTAAATCACGAACTAATATTAATTACGTATATATATTACGAGCACGAATAAATATATTAAGTCACGGTTAATATTTAACGAGAACACATAAAACACGAACACAAATAAACACGAATGAACACTTAAATAACGAGACACGGAAAACGGTACGGGTACCCCATGTGGGGCCCCCTACCCGCGGCTACATCAAGGAAGATGGGCCAAGCCCATCAAATTTTTAACTAACAAGGGTTAATGTGAAATCTTGTTTTCACTTTTCACTTTACAGTAAAACAAATCAAAAACCTAAAAAGTTTTCTCCTTCTCCTTCTTGCTCTCTTGTGGCCGCCGCATATAACACGCCAAAGGGGGGTGTTTATTTGATTTTGATCTTGGTTTTTGTACGTGTGTTCGTGTGTGTTCATCCTTGTTAGATCCACGCATTCGGTATACTTTTTTTTAATCGTTTTTCTTTTGTTTTGATTTAATAAATTAAATAAGAGCATGATATTTTTAAAACCTAATTAAAAACATAAATCAAACATGTAATTGGTTATGGGGTAAATCAAAATGGAGGTTTTTAGGGGTGTTTGTTTGGCCGACGCCTAAACCAAACCCCAAGGGGGTCTCGGTTTGGCTTATAGACCATCACCGAGACCATATGGTCCCGGTTTGGTGGTGTGGGTCCCACGGCAGCAGCAAAAAGGGAGGAACCCCGAAGTGGTTTGGGGTTTAGTGTTGATTTCGAGTCCGGTTCATGGTTTCTAGTCACGATCTGGTTCATGGTTTATGTTATGGTTATATTTTAATAATCATATGTTATAAATTAAATTAATAATTATATGACATGATTAATTTAATAAACATGACTTAGGTTATATTTAATTATTAGATCATGAAATTATTAACCTAAGTATTTATATTTTCTAAACATTATAATTAATTAATTATTAAAAACCATGGTTATAATTAATTAATTAACATGACTTAGGTTATATTATTAATAAATAATAATACATGTTTTAACCTAAGTATTTAACTTTATTTAATTAAAAACATGATATATTTAATTAAATACTTTTAACCTATAGTTTATTTAAATTACATGTAATAAACTATACATTATATCATTATGACTTAGAATAATAATCAGAAAACACTTAAGCTTATATACTTAGCTTATTTAACCAGCTTATATCTAATTATGAAAATTTTGTATTTTTAGAAACTTATTAATTCAAGCAGCTAATCTATTTACGGAAACTTTCTATTTTTAGAAACTTATTTAATTAAGGCAGCTAACCTATTTATGGAAACTTTCTATTTTTAGAAACTTATCTATTTTAAGCAGTAATTCTATTTTTGGAAACTTTCTATTTTTGGAAACTTTCTATTTTTGGAAACTTTCTATTTTTGGAAACTTTCTATTTTTGGAAACTTTCTATATTTGGTAACTTTCTATTTTTGGAAACTTTCTATTTTAGGAAACTTGCTATTTTTAGAAAGTTACTTATTATTACACAGTAAGTATAATAATACATGGAATACAAGAAATACTTAATCAGAATAGATAGAATATAAGATAAACACAGTTTAAGGCTTAAAACAGTAAAACAAGATATGAACATATAAAATAAGCTAAGACATGATATAAAATCAGTTACGTATTTAGTAATCAGATACTTATACACGTATGTATTTATGTAGCATTAGTGATACCGAAGTAGGACTCTCCTCAGTTCGTCTTCTTCGTTCACTGGAGATAAGGTTCGGATTCCCGTCCTTTCGGTATGGACATTCTTTCCTTATTAGGATTCCCCGTATGCAGCCAAATGCTTTCCCGTAGTATAAGTTATATGTTTGACTTGCTTATGTTTAATTTAGAATACCTATAGCCATATACATGCATGACCAGTTTCACCTAGTTATGGAGGTACCATAATCATAACATTAGAGGCACTAATGTTATGACTTCACCACGGTGGAGTGATTGCTCGTGGCGTCCCTTCATCTTTTGGCCATATTATTATATTTATCATGTGGAGCGTATGGGTGCATCCTAGTTACATGTTTTTCAGCAGATTACTCAGTGTGAATGTGGTGTGTGCCTTGCATCCTTCACAAGGAGCTGATCCCTCCTACCCAAAACCAGTATATTAAATTAGAGGTAGCCCCTCTAATTTGCATGATGAGGTCACCCCTCCAAGTATTCATGCACGGTGGATTTTCATGACCTATATTGGCTAATGGTAGAACATGCAAAACAGTTTTTATAAGATAAACATAAGGCTTTTCAAACTATAAAACCAGTTTTACCAAGACTTAACCAGGTTATACGGGACTTAGTTTCTTCCGCTGTTATATGTTATATGCTTATCCTATTCATGCTTTATTGTACATTCGTGCACTGAGCGTATTGCTCAGCCGTTTTCCCTTTTCTATGTTCCCAAAACGGCTGGTACTCAGGGACGCTCGTAGACTTTAAGCGTACGTGCATATGGACTGGAAGCTTTCTAGCCTTTCTTTACTTTATGCATTATCTTTACTTTGATACACTTGCTATGGACATTGTTTAGTCCTTTCCTTTACAGTATTTATGTTTGTGTGTGATGAGCTTTACTTTTGGGACTACCGATGTTTGATTCCGGTATTTTCCTTTTATGGTCATGTAATGTTTAGACATTTTTCCTTGTATACTTTGATGACACGCCATAATTACGCGTGACATTCCATTATCAAAATGGGGTGTTACAATTATGGTATCAGAGCCAAGGCTTCGACCTGTAGGCTCTCAAATATGACATGTGATTAGTAGGTAGTCACTACGGTCTTCCTAGAACTGACAGTCGTTTTTCATGCATTCATCATTTTTATGCATACATATATATGTCATTGTCGCAGGTTTATGACTAAGTAATGGTTGGTACAGGACTGGCCCTAATTAGTCGCATGTGTTGTTAGAAATACGTTTTAACGTATATTAGAAGTATCGGTCACTCCACAATATGATTTATGTTGTAATAGCTCGTAGTTAACAATTAGTTAAATATTACTTATTAAGTTAAGTAAGAACCGGTCCATGGGCTTGTCATGGACCGGCCCAAGCCCAATGTATGCTTGGAGTATAAATACCCCTTTCCACCATGGAAAGGGGTTGGTTGTTGTTCTCATTTCACTTTCATATTAATAAAATCATACACATTTTCTCTCACTTTCTCTCTCTAGTTTCTCTCACTAGAAAACATCAACCCACTTCATAGATTCATAGGTTATCAATATTCTACATTTGGTATCAACAGCTATGGGGTGATATAAGGTAAGGATTGTGTTGCTTTTTTTAGTTTTTGAATCAATTAATGATCTTTAGAAAAAATCAATCTTGAATCTTGTTGTTTTTGGTGTTTTTGTTATTGGGATTGATTGATAAGGATTGGGTTTAGCTTATTTTGGTAAAAATCATAAAACTTTTTGTGGTTTTGGATCAAAAACCGGATTTAAAGCTGTTTTTCTAAGTCTCGGAAACATATTACCAGAACATTCCGAATAGGTATTCCGAATAGGAGCAATATTCAGAATAGCAGAATTTTCCGCATAGACTTTCCGGATAGAAGGGTTTTTTCCGAATAGCAGCAATTTTTCCGAATAGCAATTCTTTCCGAATAGCCAATATTTTCCGAATAGCCAAAAACTTTCCGAATAGCCAATATTTTTCCGAATAGCCAGTATTTTTCCGAATAGCCAAAATTTTTCCGAATAGGAGAAATATTCCGAATAGCTTTCCGAATTTCCCATCATTCCGAATAGCAGGTTTTCCGAATAAGCCAATAGCCAGATATTCCGAATTGAAGAAATATTCCGCATAAGGGTTTTTCCGCATAAGGGTTATTCAGCATAGGGGTTATTCCGAATAGAGCATTTTCAGAATAGGGTTATTCCTCATAGGGTTATTCAGTATAAGGGTTTTTCAGCATAAGGTTATTCCGAATAGGATTGATTCCGAATAGGGTTATTCTGAGTTAGGGTTATTCCGTATAAGCAAGTTCAAGGGTATTTGAGTTTTTTCGACGATCTTTAGTGGATTTAATCTTGATTACAACCAACACAACACAAATTCTCAACCTTTCTTCACTGCTCGATCAACCGATAATCTTTGAGTCTTTTAAGTGATCACAATGAATCCAAGTTCATTAATGCCTCAGATGACATCTCTTACGGATATCTCGATCATAACGGGGACTGATAGTCGTCCACCGATGCTTATTAAAGAGGTGTTTGAGGCATGGCAGGGCCGTATGATGCAATACTTGAAGGGCAAACCAACATACGGAAGGCTTATGGTCAAATCGATTTTGAATGGTCCACTCGACTATGGTACCATTGTGGCAAATAACGTGTCTCGACCAAGAGAATATGAAGAACTCACACCGGCACAACAACTCATTGCTGATGCTGATGAAAAGGCTTTACAGACTCTTCTCCAAGCTCTTCCGCATGATATTTATCGTATGGTTAGTCAATATACGGTTGCCAAGGATTTATGGGAACGTCTTAAGGTGTTGCTACAAGGTACGTCCCTCACCAAACAGGAAAGGGAGTGTCAGCTGTATGATCTGTTTGATAGATTCACGTACAGCCCAGGGGAAACGCTACACGACTATTACTTCAGGTTCACCACTCTAATGAATGATCTGAACGTATACAATCTCGTGATTGCTCCATTCCAGGTTAACACCAAGTTCTTGAATACTTTACCTCAAGCTGAATGGGGTGAGTATATTACCGATGTGAAGTTAACCCGGGATTTGCATAAGTGCAACTTAGATCAAATCTATGCTTTTCTTCAGCAGCATGAGAAACATGTGATTATGCACCGTTCTCCTCGCGGTATGTACCCAGATTACTTAGCTTTGATGGCGAATCAACCAAGCTTGTCACACAACAACACACCTTATATCTTGGGACATCAAGCCTATCATCCATCACCTTACATGACACCGACCTTTCCCCAATACTCGATTCTACCGCAACCACCCACCTCACATCAGCAACAATATCGGTTCAATGCACCTTCACCACAGTATGCTTCACAACTTCATCAAGCAAATATTGCACCTTATGCTCAGCAGTCATATTTTTCTTATCAAGAGAATGCAGCATATCCAACAAGCTACCCTGATCAAATGAGTATTCCTTCTAGTGATTATGCAGCTCATCCAGATCAAGCAATGTATTGTGATGATGAGGAAGTCCCCGTTCCTGTATTCCAACAAGGAGCTGACCCAGTTGAAGTGCTAACCACTATGTCTGCTTATCTCACAAGGACTTTAAGCAAACGAGGATACAGAGGATCAGCTCCAACCAACAATCAGTTGAGGAATTCATCCAATTCTCGTCAACAAGCTACTATCGAGAATGGCAGGGTAATGGTTCAGCCTATTCAACCATATCAGGGGAGACCTACCACATCAACTACCAATGCTCGCACGGTCAATCAGGCACCAATGGTCAATCCTGCTCCACGGGCTAATTCCACAGGCAAGTTGCGAATGATTACATGCTACAACTGCAAGGAAGAGGGTCACATGTCCAGGGATTGTAAGAAACCCAAGAGGAGAAGGGATGGACAATGGTTTGCAGAGAAGATATATCTGGTTAATGCTCAGGCATAAGGAAGGGAACTTGATGAAGAGGAGCTTGCATTTCTTGCTGATCCAGGGATTGCTGAACAAGACGTTGTCACTACGCAGAATGCAGCTTACCAAGCCGATGATCTTGATGCGTATGACTCAGACTGTGATGACTTTCAATCTGCAAAGGCTGCTCTCATGGCAACTATCTCCAGCTTAGGGCCAGAAAAGAGATCTGAGGTACTTATTAATACCACCGATAATACCACTGATGCTAGTATTCAACCACATCAAGTTGTGCAAGAGAGTGCTGACTCGAATGAATCTTCGGTGGTGAGTCTTTCAAATGAGGAGACAAACAATGATAGCAATATCAATGTGAGTCCCCAGACTTTGAGTGAATCACAACCGGGACCCATTTCGCAAACGCCTACTCCTGCTCAACAAGATTTGGTCATGGTTCCTGCTACATTACTTAGCCAAATGAATGCTGCACTCTTAGAAACCTTAGCTAAGAATAAGAATTTGTCTGATGAGCTTACCTTAAGCAACGAGAAAGTTCAAACCTTGGAATTAGTGCCCTCGTCTAGTGTTCTAACTAATCTCGAATATGATCACTTTCGAAACAAACAAAGGGGTCACTTGCAAGAAATTGAAAACTTAAGAGCAAATTTGTCTAATGAACTTAAAAAAAAGGAGTTAGTGGTCACTAATTTTCAAAAACTTCAAACAGATTTTGAATCACTCGAGTCTAAGAAGAATGAAATGGAGATTAATGCTACTAATAAGATTAGAAGTCTAGATTATTTGCTTTTAAGACAATACGCTGCTTCTCAACTAGTTCACTTATTTGATGCTTCATTTAGAGAATTTAACTTATCACGTCAAAAAGGCCTTCCCCCTAATCCACGGTATGCAAAACAAGCTTTAAGACATAGTCCTAGACTTTATAATGCAACTCAATTAGGATTGGCCTTAGAACCGATTGTTTTTCCTGGTGATCGAACAAGTAAGGAACTAGTTGATGAGGATCGGTCATACAATTCTGCAAAATATCCCGAGTGTGATTATTTTAAATTGAATAAGGAGCTTGCAAAAACGGATTTTAGAATTCGCTTCCATATGGACAAAGATCTCATAACAGCACCAACCTACATATTAGATGTAGAAAACCCTAGTACTTTTCCTACACTTGTCAATATGGAAGGTCCTAAGGAAATTCCAAAGGATCTTCCACCTGTTAGCATTGTATGGTTAAACTTGCAAGAGATTAATCAATACTTTACTAATTTTGACAAGGTCATTTTGGAACGTACGACTTCAAATGGCCTAAACGCCGGAGAATGGGCTTTCGAACATATGAACGAGGTGTTTAGAAATGAGATCAATCCGTTTGTCGAAAGTCTAAAAGGAATTTTTGCATCTCTTAACGAAAATCTTGTGTTTGAAATTGGTGAAGTTCAAAAAGTGTTTTATGAAATGGACACCGCTTACGAACTACAACTAATTGAAAAAGAAAAGATTTTAACTGAATATGACCGATTCTTGTCTGCAGTAATCTCGTGTGATGTGCTTACTACTGTAAATGTTAATTATTCGAATGAGCTTACATCCGCTATGATTAATTGTGATGCTGTGAATATTTGTAATGATATTTGTGATGATGTTTGTGATCTCTCTGTAAATGTTGCTGATACTGTAAATGAGGTAGATAATCAGTCTTGGCACGAATCTAACGCTGAGTTTTTAAAGCTACAGGATTCTTACAATTTACTTTCAAAACGCTTTAATCAACTAGAACAACATTGTATATCTTTAGAATTAAAACAACAAACTCAAAATGAGAATCTTTTGATATCAAATGTTTGTGAAAACGGTGTTGAGACGAGTGACAAGATGATTGCAATTGTTAAGACATTAGAGGAAGAGATAATGAGATTGAAGAGAGATGTGTCATCAAATGAAACACTCAAAATGGAACTAGAGGCTGCAGAGTCTAAAAACCAGGTCTTAGAAATTAGACTTTCGTCTGTTCTAGGGGAGATGGATCAGACAACACAGGGACTATCCGCTCTTTATGGTTCACTAGAAGAACGCTTCGCTTTTAATGCGGCACAGCAACAATCTTATGTTGAACAACTAAACCAAAAGTGCGAGGAAATCTCTGATTTGAACATCCTGCTCATTGACAAAAATATGGTTTTGGCTGAGTTAAAAGAGACACTTCTTCTCACCCGACAAGAAGTTGTTGATAACTTAGCTACCGACTATGCACCATCCACTAGTGCTCCAACAACCAAGTCAGTAGTGCTTTATCAGAACCCGCTTCATAAGAGAAACCCAGTTACCTATAATGATTATATGAGGAATGCCATTAAGCATGTCGATCTTCTTAGGGACATTTTAGACGATCTTTATGCCTTAGATCCCTCAAGTAGCGACTATTATTCGGCTCATGAATATATTAAGCGAGTTCAATATTGCTTGGCATATTTGCAATATATAGGTACACCAGGTTCTGCACTACTTAATAATAGGCCCATTGCCGTAACTCCATTTAATAAGACTCCAAGAGCAAAACCGTCATTGGCACAATCAAGTAAGGCACCTTTAAAATCTGTTGCTAATATTCCCACTTTGCCTTCTACAGGATTAAAAGAGACTACTAAGGCTAAAGGATCGCCACTCAAGAAAGATAAGATCAAGCCCTCCACTAGTAGTGCCAAAAAGAAGAAAGTAGAAGTTCACAATAGGAATGCTAGTTCAGTTTTAAATAAAAAGAATCATGTTAAGACTAAAAGCTCTGCGCCTGTGCAGCAGCCTAAACCATTCGTGAATTCTGATTTGAATTGTTGGAATTGTAATGAATGTATGTTTTCCCAGCGTCATGATTTGTGTCTGATTGATCATGTAAATGAAATGAATGCTATTAAGAATGGTCTTGAATGGAAGCCAACGGGTAGAACTCGTGCCCAAGTTGGCTGGCAATGGCGTCCCACTGGTAGGACCTTTACATTAGATGGAAAAATGTGCCCTTTAACTAGGAATGCATCCATTGAGGTTAGGTCTGAGCGTCCTTTAGTTAGGAACACTCGCACTCAAGTATGGAAACAGCGCCCTTTAATTAGGTCTGCCCCCACTATAGTGCCTATCAGTGAAGAAATACCTCAGGATTTAAGCCAACTAGAATCTACACCACCAATTAGGAAGAAAAAGGCTAGGAAATCTAAGAAACCTAGAGTTAACAAATCTAAGATTATTAAATCTGTACCTGCTAATAACAAGGAACACTCAGATTCCGATACCTCTACATTGTCTCTGTGTGGTGATATTTTCAGGTGGTCCAAATCATCCTGTGGTATTTGGACTCCGGTTGTTCAAAACATATGACCGGAAATCGCTCGATGCTCCGAAATTTCGTCAGCAAGTTTCTTGGTACGGTTAAATTCGGGAATGATCATATAGCAAAGATTATGGGGTATGGTGAATATCAGATTGGAAACGTGACGATTTCTAGGGTATACTATGTAGAAGGTCTTGGTCATAACTTATTCTCAGTAGGACAGTTTTGTGATTCCAACCTAGAGGTTGCTTTTCGACAACACACTTGTTTCATCCGCAACTTGGAAGGAAAAGATTTTTTGAAGGGATCTCGTGGTGCAAATCTTTATACATTGTCTCTACAAGACATGATGGCCGCCTCTCCAGTATGTCTTCTCTCTAAAGCATCTAAGACCAAGTCATGGTTATGGCATCGCAGATTATCTCATCTTAACTTTGATGCTATTAATCATCTGGCTAAAAACGAATTAGTTCGTGGTCTTCCAAAGCTTAAATTTCACAAGGACCATTTATGTTCCGCGTGTTCAAGGGGGAAAAGCACCAAGAAATCTTACAAGCCCAAAGCTGAAGACACCAATCAAGAAAAACCTCATCTTTTGCATATGGATCTTTGTGGACCAATGAGAACTGAAAGTGTGAGCGGTAAGAAATTCATTCTCGTCATTGTGGATGATTTTTCCAGGTTTACATGGGTTAGATTTCTACGTACAAAGGATGAGGCACCGAAGGCTATCATCACTTTTCTGAAATTTATTCAGGTACGTTTGAATACTACTGTCCGCCGTATTCGTACAGACAATGGTACAGAGTTCGTCAACCAGACTCTTCGTGATTATTATGAAGGAGTTGGTATCTCACATGAAACATCCGCTGCACGCACTCCACAACAAAATGGTGTCGTTGAAAGACGGAATCGTACACTTATGGAAGCTGTTAGGACCATGCTTATTTACGCGAACGCTCCATTGTTCTTGTGGGCAGAGGCTATATCTACTGCATGTTTCACCCAAAACCGTTCTATCATTCGGAAACGCCATGGAAAAACACCTTATGAGCTTCTACATGACCGTAAACCCGATGTTTCATTTTTCCATGTGTTTGGTGCTCTTTGTTATCCAAACATCAATAGTGAGAACTTGGGTAAGCTTCAACCGAAAGCCGATATAGGTATTTTCATTGGTTACTCACCGTCCAAGAGAGCATACCGAATCTATAACCGTCGTCTTGGCAAGATTGTAGAAACTATGGACGCAGATTTCGATGAGCCGACAGCGATGGCTTCTGAGCAACACAGCTCTGCACCCGCGCTTCATGAGATGGGAACCGGTGCTATTAGTTCCGGATTAGTTCCCAACAATCCTACTTCTACATCATTTTTACCACCAACAAGGCCCGAGTGGGATAAACTGTTTCAACCGTTGTTTGATGAATTCTTCGATCCCCCGACTGATGAAGTTCCAGCACCTGTAGTAATTGCTCCAATACCTGAAGTGGTTGCTCAAGCTAATGAACCTTTATCTAATGCATCTATAATTCACATTGAACCGGATGCACCTTCACCAAGTAATTCTCAAACTACACCTGAATCGTCACCCCTACTTGTGCCTAATGATGTGGAAGAGGATTCTACTGATCACGACTTGGAATATGCTCACTTGCAAGAGCTTCCTTTCTTTGGTGTAGCGATCCCTGAAAACCCTTCAGCCGCGTCTACCTCAGAAGAAGCTCCTTCTATTGTTCACTCCAGACCACCTAGGATTGAAAACCATAGCACTAAATGGACAAAAGATCACCCAATTAGGAATGTTATTGGAGATCTAGATCGACCAGTCTCTACACGTCATCAATTACAAGAGAATGCACTCTATTGTTACTTTGATGCATTTCTCTCTGAAGTTGAACCCAAAAATTGGCAGCAGGCTATGACCCAATCATCTTGGATTGAAGCTATGCAGGAGGAACTAAATGAATTCCAACGACTTGAAGTATGGGAATTGGTTCCTCTCCCTGACAAGGTTAACATCCTTACCTTGTTATGGGTTTATAAGGTTAAACTTGATGAGATGGGTGCGGTATTGAAGAATAAGGCTAGATTGGTCGCTAGAGGATATAAACAAGCCTTGGGTATAGACTTTGAGGAATCTTTTGCTCCTGTGGCTAGATTGGAGGCGATTAGACTATTCCTTGCGTTTGCTGCTCATATGAACATGATCGTCTATCAAATGGATGTGAAGACGGCATTTTTGAACGGTGAACTAAGGGAAGAAGTTTATGTTAGTCAACCGGATGGGTTCGTCAGTACGGAGTTTCCTAATCATGTGTACAAGCTTAAGAAGGCTCTCTATGGGTTGAAACAAGCTCCACGCGCGTGGTATAATCTCCTGTCAACATATCTCATTTCGGAAGGCTTCTCCAAAGGCAAAGTGGACCCCACTCTATTCACTCTCAAAGAAGGCAACGACATGATTCTGGTACAAATTTATGTTGATGATATAATATTTGGTGCCACTAACATAGAATTGTCAAACCGATTTGAGAAGATAATGTCCACACGCTTTCAGATGTCGATGATGGGAAAATTTTCATTTTTCTTAAGATTACAGATTTCTCAAAATCCCAGAGGCATCTTTATTAATCAATCCAAATATGCTCTAGAATCTCTTAAGAAATATAACTTTGAAAATTGTGACCCCGTGGACACTCCAATGGTGGAGAAATCCAAGTTAGATGAAGATAGGAATGGGACTATTGTCGATCCAAAACTTTACCGTGGGATGATCGGCACCCTTCTATATCTGACTGCTAGCAGGCCTGATTTGCAATTTGCTGTATGCATGTGTGCCCGGTATCAGGCTCGGCCTACCGAAAAGCACCTACATGTAGTTAAAAGGATCTTTCGGTATCTAAAAGGAACACTTCATCGTGGTCTATGGTATCCGAAAGATTCCTCTATTGCTTTAATATCATACGCAGATGCCGATCATGCTGGATGTCAAGACACGAGGCGTAGCACGTCTGGATCTGTGCAACTCCTTGGGGACAGATTGATCAGTTGGTCTTCAAAAAGGCAGAAAAGCGCTGCAATATCAAGCACGGAGGCTGAATACATCGCCATGTCCGGTTGTTGTGCTCAAGTACTTTGGATGAGATCACAATTAACTGACTACGGTTTGGGATTCAACAAAATCCCGATGTATTGTGACAACAAGAGCGCCATTGCCCTTTGCTGCAACTATGTTCAACACTCCCGGGCCAAGCACATAGACATTCGCTACCATTTCATTAAGGAGCAGGTGGAGAACGGAGTGATCGAGCTGTATTTTGTCACTACTGAGTACCAGCTGGCGGATATGTTCACCAAAGCCTTAGATCGAGGACGAATCGAGTTTTTGATCGACAAGCTTGGCATGAAATCATTCACTCCAGCGACTCTCAAAGAGTTGGCAGAAGAATCAGCTGAATAGTCGTGGTAAACTATTCAGAGTATCCTTTGTTCGTGATCATGTATATTATAGTAAATATATAAACCACAAAAGAAAATACAAAAATATAAAACCAAGAAAAACCATAAAAAATATAAAACCTAGAAAAACCATAAAAAATATAAAACCTAGAAAAACCATAAAAATTATAAAATCAAGAAAAACCAAAAATATTTTTCGTTTAAGACGGGCATGTCTTTTAGTACGGTAATATTTACGGCCTTAGAAATGTCGATCAATATTGACACGGTGCCATAAATAGAGTCCGTATAAAAGTTGTACATTTTTAAAACATGCCCATTATGGCTTGTAGTTATTTCTGACTGCAACCCGGTTTTCATATTAAAGTCACGTATTTCTTTGGAAAACGTTGGCTCAGAACAGGAATTAATTTTCTCGGGCGTGATTTACAAGCCAAATCATGCAAAGGGATCAAGTTTACTTTACAACTTGGTCTAACACAAATTAGTGTACGTCTCAGTGCATTAATTTGTTAAAATAAGAGAAATCTTATTGACACCACGAATCAAACTTTTCAAGATATCAATTGGAAAATATTTTTCATCATCCTGTGCCTCGTTAAACAATGACTACAGCTCTTTAAATAGAAAACAGGTCATCGTTTAAGGGGGAGAAAATGTTACATCATCTTTCACATCAAAAAGATCTTCAAAAGTTTTCAAGGAAACTCAAAAAGCTTAATGGTTAATGGTTGGATTGCTTTGGCATTTGTCTTGTTGTTGCTTATAAGTTTGTCATGAATAGTTTTGTGCTTGTGTTAAGATAGGTTAATCACTCAGGCTAGGGTAGTTAACATAAGATAGGTCAAAATGACAAGAATTAGAACTTGGAAAAACAAAAGAATTTTGTTTGTTGAAAGTAGAAAAATTGAGGGGGTAAAGTTGACAACATGTCAAACTTCTGAAAAAATTTGACCTAGTCAAATTCAAACACCCCGTCTCCACTCTACTTTCACTGTTCTCATTTATTTCTCTTGGTCGCCATTAACACACAAGTACACAAACACTCACGAAAATCAAACAGAATATCTCACAATCATTCTTCTTGTTCAAGATCTTCAAAAGGTATTCAATCGGATTAATCTTTCATGCAAAACAAGTTAATTAACTCTTTTTTAATTGAAAACAATCAAAATCAGTTACTGTGTTAATTAGGGTTAATTAAATTGGGGGTTTTGCCTGGGTTGTATTCGGAATAGATCTAATGAACTAATTTGGCCTTTAGAACACTTGAATCAAAAGATTTCATGCCTAAATTAGAAAAATCGTCACTGATTGAACTTTTAGAATAGTATGATTTTCCGAATAAGGAATGTTTTCCGAATAAGAAAGAACTTTCCGAATAGGAGCAGTTATTCAGAATAGAAAGAGTTTTCCGAATAGGAGGATTATTCCGCATAAGCCAAATCTTTCCGAATAGAATGAATTTTCCGCTTAGAGCACTTTTTCCGAATAGACTGAATATTCCGCATAGGCCAAGTCTTTCCGAATAGGATTTATTCCGCATAAGGCCCAATGTTCCGAATAGGATTTTATTCCGCATAGGCCCAATGTTCCGAATAGGGAATTTATTCCGCATAGGCCCAATGTTCCGAATAGGGTTTTATTCCGCATAGGCCCAATGTTCCGAATAAGGTTTTATTCCGCATAGGCCCATTGTTCCGAATAGACTTTTTATTCAGAATGGGGATGTTATTCCGCATAGGCTATATGTTCCGAATAGACTTATCATTCCGCATGGGATATTATTCCGCATAGGCTATATGTTCCGAATTGAATGATTATTTCGTATAAGAAGATGTTTGAAGATGTTTGAATGGTTCAAAGCTTAAGGGATTAGGTCATATGTTCAATGCTTAGGTTTAAAGTCATATTGATATTCATGTTTGTATGTTTCAACCTTTGTGTTTTATCTTAAGCAGAGACGATGACTAACCCTACAGTACAACATATACAAGACACCAAAGCCGCCGCTATTGTTGAAGCCAAGACTCTAAAGTTTATTCCAAACAACTTCCGTTTGAAGGAGGTATCTCACTCTACCCATAATGGATTTAAGGTAGGTACAGCCATGCTTGATAAATCTCATTTCAAGCATGCGCTAAGGAGAAGTGCTTCAGTGCCCTACGAATATCTTTACGAGTTCTGGGCTACCAAAGAGAGGACGTCGAACAAAATCACTTTTTCCTTGGACAACAAGCAGCAGACGCTTACTGTGTCAGACTTCAGGAAGATCTTTGGATTTCGACCGACACTCAAAGGTCTATCATACTCAGCCAACCCGACTAAGGACCAGATCATGGAGATGTTCACCGCCATTGGATGTCTTGACATACGAACCCCGTCTGAGTTTACTACTGCCAAAGTTGGTCAACCATGGAAAGATATTTTTGGGATTCTAAGCCGATGTTTAACACCCAAAACAACTGGGTTTGATGCTGTTCGTCCACCAATCATCAAGATGTTTTATGGTATGTTTAAAGGTATGGGTATTGATTATGCATCACTGCTGTGGGAGGAGTTTACTTTTCAACTCTTCACAAACACAAAGGGTAAGGTTAAAAGTTACCAGTACCCTAGGTTTATTAAGTTGATCATACATTACTTTATGGAAAACGATGCATCCATTAACAAGCGTGCAGGTAGTCGTCACCACACGATGGATGATGATGATTTGGTAGACTTAAGGCAGGAGACTCATTCGAATACGGTTATTCCTGGTCCCATTCCTGGTCATCTTCTGACTGATGAGATTATAGCATCTGATGATTACAAGAACTTGCTAACAGAAATTGAGAATCAACGAGCAAGCATTCTAGCAGGTGAAGACTCTTCCACCACGGTTAAGAGCAAAGGTAAACGGAAGCAAGCAGATTTACCTGAACCCAAAGCCAAAAAGAAGAAGACTGCAGTTAAGAAGGGAAAGGGTACGGCTGATGAGTTAGTTCTCCACGATGAAGAAGATATTGATGATCCTGCTCTTAACAAGGCTGAGAGAAAAGCGATGAAGACAGCTATGGAAAGGAGTAGGAAAGACACTGGAGGTAGTGGTTCGGGTGCACGGGTAAATGTTGAAGAAGAGTACGTGGAACCAGATGATGTGTTTGAGTTTGGATCACCTGAAAAGTATTCTACTTCGAAGGAGACATCCACCCCCCCTGTTTCAGCTAGTATTGAAAAAGAGTCCACACAACCTTTAGCAACTCAACTTCAATCAACTCAACCCTTACCAACCAGACCGGTTTCAACACCATTTCCTCCACCACCAATAAACCCCATCCTTAGTACCGCAGTTACAACCGAGCCTATTCCATCAACCCAGAGCAGCTCTGCAACGTCTGCAATGGCTGCATTGGTGATGGCCGAAATGTTGGATAAACATGTGGATACTCACAAGAGAGAAATGGATGAACTTCGCCAAGAGCTAAATAGAAGAGTTCAAAGTGAAGAAGCATCAAGGAAAGCTCAAGAAGAGTTGATTGCCAAGTTCGCTGCAGACATGGAATTTACACGTAAAGCTCATGCAGAAGAACTTGCTCGGGTTAAAAAGGCTGAAGCTGATAGGCATCAAGCACGAATTACGAGACTTAAAGCTATTAAGGATGACCTTAAAGAGCAAAAAGAAGCTCTTGAAGCTTCTATTGAGCAGAGAGTGAAAGACTCCGTTGAATCCCTAATGCCTAAACTGCGTGATGAGTTGAAGACACTTGCTGCTGACAACTTGATGATCAAATCATCCAATCCTTCAGAAGCCGCCTACAAGATTGCTTATGACTTGACGGATTTTGAACTTAAGAAGATCCTCAAAGCTCGAATGAGGGAACTTGGATCGTTTGATAAATCAAGGATTCAACGGGCTCTCTTCAAATCCCTGAATGACGCTATCATGGAGGATGATAAGTTGTTCAAGACGTTTGGAAGTGTGGTACCCTACCACATTCTCCCTGAGGAAGAAAGGGAAGAGAGTGACGAAGAAGAGGGTACTGGTGGAGAAGAGGAAGAAGAAGAAGAAGAAGATAAGAATGATGATGATGATGAGGATGATGAGGATCAGAATGATGAGGATGATGATAATGATAAGGATGATGATAATGATGATGAGGATGATGATGACGATGATGATGAGGCGATGATGGTGGTGATGGTAATGAGGAGAGTGTTCGAGGGAGCAACGGGGATGATAATGAGGATGCTGATGGGGGTAAACAGCCTGAGAAAAGGGATAAGGGTGCCAGCTCAAAGAAACCTGTTAAATCTGGCACCAAGTCCAAGAAAGATGCAGCAACAAAGGAAAAATCTACTTCCACGGAATCCAGACGATCGAAGTGGCGCCACGATGTGAATGCCACTACCGGGTCATCTATTCCTAGTACATTTATCGCTGCATCCATACCTGTTACCACTAACCCTGTTAGTTCTATTGTTGTTGTTCCTGTGATTGCAGAATCGGTAACCGAACCTGAAGCTGCACAACACTCACCCGTTCATGACACTACCGACATGCCTGAAACAGAACAAGCAGATGTTCACGTCTCCAATCCTCTGCAACAAAACCCACAATCTACTGTTCCAAGCACAAGGGACTGGGCAGACACGTTGGAGATTGACGAGACTGCACCACCACAGGCTTGGATCACGGCAGCGGCGCAGTATGATCCGATCACCGACGCCGACAAAGATGTTGTGTATCTTTGTATCCGCAGTCCGATTGACTTATGTGCATTTCTTGCTCATGAGTATAAGACTTCGGTTACTCCATCTTTGGTAAAGAAAGCACTGAAGGATAAGAGACTACGAGCAAAAACCCGGTTGACCCAAATGGAGTTCGAGTATTATGCCGATGAGATCCTGAAGGCTCTGAATACCGTTCAACGGCCAGGACTTCATGAATCAGAAAGAGCTCCACCTCCAATGGATCCTTCTCAAGATAATCAGATTGCTCTTGACTTCTTCGTCACCAATGATCTTGTGTATCTTCTGAAGGGGTCCTCAAAGTACACAACATCCCTGACCTTGCTGAAAGCTGCCAACTGGGGGACAATACCCTTTATCGAGGAAAAGGTAAACCGACTCTGGGTCCCAAAGATAAATCGTAATTATGATATGTATGCTGTCATAGGTGCATCTCATTGGGACGAACGAGTCCGAAGGGCGTACAGGGGTTGCTGCCTAGTCAATTCTGGAAGCAACGTTAGATCCGACATCCGCATCTCCAGCATCTTAGGGATGAAAACTGAAGCCAAGAATGGCTATTATCATGTGACGGAGATTCGTTTGAAAAGGGAGGATGACAGGGAATACAAAATCCAGCAGGGAGATTTTTCCATCATTCGCCTTGAGGATATCGAAGATATGCTGCTTCTGATGACCCGAGATCAACTCACACATATTCCTCGTGAAGACCTCATTGCTTTGAATACAGCACTTCGTATGTTCACACGAAGCGTTGTCATCAAGACACGAGTTGAAGATCTTCAGTTGGGAGTCGAAAGCTATCAAAGGAAGCTTAACCTAACCCGTCCAGTGAATAAAGTGCTACCTCAACATGTAGAAAGATGTCCCTATACCGGCATTTCTGTCCCGAATTACGGCATTTTCTACTTGAACAGTCGAGGTTTAATGAAGTTTATGAGGGTGGGTGAGCTCCATAAGTACAGTGATGGGACTCTTCTACAAGTCAGAGGAAAGTTGGAGCATCTGAACTCGGGTGGGACTTTGCCAGAAATGACGGAGGATTGGCATCCGGGTTACCGGCAGATGGCGAAGTACGTGATCAAGAAGATAGATCAAAAGCTCCGTGAACGTAGATTGATGAGGAGCTTGGAAAGGTTCGTTGGTGGAAGACCATATTTAGTGCACCACAAGCTACTGCAACGATCCATCTAATGGGTCGTACATCTCAGGTCCACTTTATATTGGTTTTCAATTGTGAATATGTATATTTGTGAATATTGTGCTGTAATGGCTTGATGTAGTGTTAAGGTATGATAATTTTTCAAGAATTTCTCACGAGATTCTAAATCTTTCAAAATATATCATACTAAAGCACTACAACTATCCCTTATTAATTTAAGGGGGAGCATGAACATGTTCTATGGCCAAACATCGATTTCATTTTTACCCAAAGACCGGTTAATCCATTCAATATCCCAAATATTAATGGTTAACATTTTGGATAAGGGGAGAAAATGGGATTAAGGAGACTTAAGTAATACTTGGCTAAAAGATGAAAAAGACTTAACGATAATCCAACTTAATATGTGTTAAGCACGTGTTAAGGGGGAGCGTTTTTGATGAACAAAACACCTAAGGTACAAAACTTTTGATTTTAATATCACAAGTACCTTATGTGATTTTCAATGATCTTTCATGGTGGCAATTCCTTCCCAAAACACGCTTAATTCACGACGAATGTGGTGACAAAAGGGTGGTAGGAATAGGTTTAGTCCAATGATTCATCAGAGCCGATGGAATCTTCCTAAGGACAATTCCCTAGATAGAATTAGAAGTCCTAGGAAAGATGGAGAAAGAATGTGAACGTAGCTGAATGCCGACCAAGTACTTAAGCTAGCACTGGAACAATCACAACAAGGTGCTAGTGATGACGTATTGGTAAGCATTGAAGGGGTTGAAGAATGAAAAAGAATTGTAAAGATAAAGGGTGTAAAGAAAGAAGCCCTCCTTACAACTTTAGGCAGAAACCGGGTCAATACATATGCTATTGAGGTCATTTTTGCTAATGATTCTCGGTATTGAAGAAAGACATCATGGACCCAGTGATGCAATGCACAACCCTTCCCAGCTAACTCAAATATCTCTCAAAAGGTATTTGTTTTAATCACACGGAGATCAACACGTTATCTATTGGTTTATTCACTCCGAATAGACTGGTATTGAAAAGGTGGCACTCCTCTCCAGCCATCGCTCACTAAATCAAAACGCACAATCGAGTCTAGAGCCAAAAGATCATCAAAAGTCTCATTAGGACACTTCCATTTATTCCTTGCTTTCTCACACA
The DNA here is from genome assembly GCA_025667525.1 of Glebionis coronaria. NCBI lineage: Eukaryota > Viridiplantae > Streptophyta > Magnoliopsida > Asterales > Asteraceae > Glebionis > Glebionis coronaria. Next base: position 310,062,821 of record CM046880.1, on the reverse strand, counting down.
CTGTGAAAAGTAAGAGATTTTCATGAGTCCTACGCAGTATTCCTGTAATATTGCCAGAACATCCGAGTAATACGCAAGTATTACAATGAAGATGGAAATCCTGCTTGAGCCAACATCAAACAAGCTCATGGTAGGTTACACGTGCGGTTCTTTTAGAACCAATCTTGTGAAAAACTGGAAGGTAACAGTGGTTTAATTCTTAATTGAACTTAAACTCGTTCCAGGCCTCTTCGCATTATCATATGATCTTGCCAGAACACTCGAGTGACTCTTTATTGACCACAGTGACGAGTGGAAATCCTTCTAGTGTTAACATCAAACAGCACTTGGTAGGTGACGTGCAAGATTCTTTATGAATTGAGCTCGTGACAACTGGAAAGCAACGATGGTGAAAATCTTAATTGAAATTCACTTGTTCCAGGTTTCATGAATTGACGGCTTCAAATCACAAGGATAATTTATCCAAGTGATTCACTATTTATGTTCGCAGTCAGCTTTGGACGGTCGAATAAAGAGAACGGGTTTACCCGCGAAATCCTGTCAGGAAGTTACTTAATTGAAACTATCCGTCACGGGTACGATATCTAATATCGTCCAACGGTCTTCACCGACTGGAGGTAAAATGCTACCGAATTAGAATAAAATGTTCAAAGCCATTTTATTCGTGTCGTTGCTGTGTACCTATTAAAGACGGTGGCGTTGCTGTGTACCTGTTGAAGACGGTGGCGTTGCTGTGTACCAGTGAAGACGGTGGTGTTGCGGTGTACCTGTAAAAGTCGTTCCCACATGCTTATGTCTTTTGCAACAAAGTTCAGCAAAAATTCAAGAAAGTACAAGATGAAGTCTTCCGCTGTACCAAACTCTGAAGCTTTCGAGAATTCAACAAAAAGACGTAAGTGTGTGGAACATGAAGTCACGAGGAGGCAAAATTCACAAGAAAGGCAAAGATCGCACGTGAAAGGCCAAAGAACAATGCTCTCAAGTCAAAGCCAAAAAGATCAAACCAACATATTCACAACAAAAGAAAGAAAAGAAGAAAAGATTACGAGCTAAAGAACGAAGACTTAGTATAGTATGCTAGGTTTAGAACTTTGTAACGTGGAGTGACCTCCCTTAGGGGGAGATTGTTAGAAATACGTTTTAACGTATATTAGAAGTATCGGTCACTCCACAATATGATTTATGTTGTAATAGCTCGTAGTTAACAATTAGTTAAATATTACTTATTAAGTTAAGTAAGAACCGGTCCATGGGCTTGTCATGGACCGGCCCAAGCCCAATGTATGCTTGGAGTATAAATACCCCTTTCCACCATGGAAAGGGGTTGGTTGTTGTTCTCATTTCACTTTCATATTAATAAAATCATACACATTTTCTCTCACTTTCTCTCTCTAGTTTCTCTCACTAGAAAACATCAACCCACTTCATAGATTCATAGGTTATCAATATTCTACATGTGTTTTATCGAAACTTTTAAATTTGGGACCAACCCATAGGCGTTCCCTCGCCATGTCTTTTATTTTGGGTGAACTGACCATAGGCGTTCACTCTCGAGCATACAAAAGTTTTCATAAAACTGCATCATGCATTCATACACAAAATTTTCTTGCATACAATTTTTCTCTTGAAATTTTGGTATAAATTTTATTTTTTTTCGTATATATATATTTTATGTTTTGATCTGTTTAATCATATGTTTTATGTTATACTGTCAGATGGTTCTCACACGCGAATAGGAACAACTCAATGCTGCAATGCAAGCTTTGCTTCCTCAACTGAGGAACGACATCAGGGCTGAGGTTCAAGCTGCCACCAATCAGCAGCATAACCAGGCATCTCCTCCTCCTCCTCCAGTGTCATTAGCAGTATGGCTAGAGAGATTCAACAAGCTCCGTCCTTGAGCTTTTGAGAAAACAGATAGCCCCAGTGATGCTGAAAGCTGGTTGGCTCACATCGAGAAGATTTTCAATGCTATGGGTTGTGACCCCGCGTACAAGGCGAGGTTGGCATGCTATCGGTTCGAAGGCGATGTGCTAAATTGGTGATTAGCGTTGATGCAGTCTGAGGGAGGTGACGAGTGGGTTGCTGGTTTGACTTGGGCTCATTTCAAGGACAGGGTGATGGAGCAGTTCTTTCCCAAGGTTGAGCAAGACAAGCTCAAGAGGGGGTACCATGGGATCCGACAGAGAGCTGGGGAGAATAGCAACGAGTTTATGCAGCGCTTTCTTCGCTTAGCTGGTTTCCTTGGTGCAGCAGCAGGTACTCCTGAAGAGCAGGCACACCACTTTAGGTGGGCTCTTCGCACATCGGTCGCAAACAATCTGGTGTGTGCTACGTTCAACACTGTAGCACAAGTGGCCGATGCAGCACGTAAGCTGGAGATGCTGCAGGAGAGAGATGCGTTCGGGGAAGCTGAGAGACCCGACAAGAGATAAACATTCGTATTCAAGCGTTGATCAATCCGTATTCTTTCCATATATGTCAATTATTCATCTATTTAAAATGTATCTTCCAGGCAGAAAACTGGGGACCGGTCTCAGCCGGCTACTCAGCAGCAGCCTCATCAGCCCAAGGGAAACGGTCAGACTAACGACCGTTCTGCCACGGATAGGCGTGGCGGTAATGATAATTACCGTAACAACGCTGGACACTCCAACAGTAGCAGGTCCTAATACTTACGCATTTTTCTTATGATTTCATGTTATAACTCATATTCTGACACTTTAGCAAAACGTCTACCAGGAACCATGGAAACGGTAAGGACCAGAACCAGAGAGGTTCACAACCTAGCCGTCCAGCTATCACTGGTATTCAATCTTACGATTATCCGCATTGTCCTTGTACCCTATTAAAATGTCTTATGTAAAATGTTTTATCAGGTTCTCAGCCAGCCAGAGCACCTGCTGGAGGATATACTCATCCTCTTTGCTCTACTTGCCACCATAGGCACCCAGGGCCATGTCGTCGTAACACTGACGCATGCTTCAAGTGTCGTCTTCCTGGCCATATCATGAAGGATTGTCGTAAGGGCAAGATGGAGGGCACATCAGGACATGATGATTCCAAGCCGCCTCCTACCACCGGGCGTGTCTACACGACATCTCGAGACCAGGCCAACAAGTCTACAGGTACCATCACTAGAATCTTGTATATGTATGTTCAAGCTACGTGTGTTCTTTTCGATACGGGTGCTACTCACTCGGTCATTTCTACTGCTTATGCTAAGAACATTAGGATGCTCCCCATGCCACTAGAGAATATGCTTACTATTTCCACGCCTTTGAGGAACTCTGTATTAATCACCCATGTATACAAGAGTCTTCCCCTAGAATTTGACGATAAGGTTCGACCTGTTGACGCACTTCCGCTGGACATGAATGACTTCGACATGATTTTGGGCATGGATTGGCTATCCAAGCATCATGCTACCATAGACTGCCATTCATATCGAGTTATCTTCGGTGATGTTAATGCACCAGAGTACATTCATAACGGGTTCGTACCCGGACGGTTTGTACAAATCATATATACCCTGCAAGCGTGTGCACTACTATCACATGGATGCGAGGGTTATCTAGCTACGGTTCACGACATGGATGCTGAATCTCTATCAATTCAGGATCAATCAATAGTGTCGGAATTCCAAGATGTATTTCCAGCAGAACTTCCGGGCATACCACCTGCACGAGAAGTGGAATTCAATATCGAGCTTATTCTAGGAGCTGAACCTATCTCCAAGGCTCCTTATCGCATGGCTCCCATAGAGCTGAAGGAGCTGAAGGATCAACTGCAAGAACTTCTTGAACGAGGTTTCATTCGACCGATCGCATCTCTATGGAGCGCACCGGTCTTATTTGTTAAGAAGAAGGACGGCAGTATGCGTCTTTGCATAGACTATCGCGAGCTCAACAAGATTACTATCCGGAATAGGTATCCACTGCCTCGTATAGTCGATCTGTTTGACCAACTCCAAGGGGCCAAACACTTCTCCAAGATTGATCTTAGGTCAGGCTACCATCAGCTACGGGTTAAGGAGCAGGACATCGCCAAGACTGCTTTTCGTACCCGCTATGGCCATTACGAGTTTGTAGTTATGCCATTCGGCCTGACAAATGCTCCAGCAGTGTTCATGGACTTGATGAACAAAATCTTCCATGAATTTCTGGACAAGTTCGTCATTGTCTTCATTGATGACATCCTGATTTTCTCAAAGTCCAAGGAGGAACACGAAGACCATCTTCGTACAGTACTACAGATTCTTCGCCAAAAGCAGTTGTATGCTAAATTCTCCAAGTGTGAGTTCTGGTTAGACAAGGTGGCATTCTTAGGTCACACTGTATCAGCAGAAGGAATCACTATGGATCCAGCGAAGGTTGAGTCCATTACTAAGTGGTCGAGGCCGACATCAGCGACGGAAGTCCGCAGTTTCTTAGGCTTAGCTGGCTATTACCGTAGGTTCGTGGAGAAGTTTTCCCGCTTAGCACTACCATTGACCAAACTGATGCGGAAAGGGGAGAAATTCGTCTGGACTGAAGAACGAGAGAAGAGCTTTGAAGACCTGAAGCAGAAGCTAGTATCTGCACCTATTCTTACTCTCCCGTCTGGTACAGGTGGATTTCAAATCTACAGTGATGCATCGGGGAAGGGACTTGGCTGTGTTCTCATGCAACATGAGAAAGTGATCGCGTACGCTTCACGGCAGCTTAAGCCTTATGAAGAAAATTACCCCACGCATGACTTGGAACTTGCTGCAATCGTGTTTGCATTGAAGATATGGAGGCACTACTTATATGGAGAATCATGTGACATTTTCACGGACCACAAGAGCTTGAAGTATATCTTCACTCAACGTGAATTGAACATGAGGTAGAGGAGATGGTTAGAGCTGTTAAAGGATTATGACATTAATCTACAGTATCATCCCGGAAAGGTAAATGTAGTAGCAGATGCCCTTAGCAGGAATTCAGATCAAGGAAGCTCAGAAAGATGATGGTTACTGGGCTAATCTTAGAGTAGAACCCGAGTTACTCTCTAAGATCAAGGAAGCTCAGAAAGATGATGGGGAAATCTGGGCGATAGTACAGAATTTGAAGAAACAGACGGAATTCAGAGTAGATGCACATGGTATCGTATGGCAGGGCATAAGAATTTGTGTTCTTGATGACCAAGAACTTCGGGAAGCCTTGTTAGCTGAAGCTCACAGCTCCCCATTCTCTATACATCCTGGTTCGACTAAGATGTACCATGACATCAAGCAGTATTTTTGGTGGAGTGGTATGAAACAAGATGTGGCCACTTACGTCTCCAAATGTCTTACCTGCCAGCAGGTTAAGATCGAGCATCAGCGATCTGGCGGTCTCCTTCAACCGTTAGATATCCCAGAGTGGAAGTGGGACAAAATCACCATGGATTTTGTTACTGGTCTTCCGCCTACCAAAAGGAGGCACGATGCAATTTGGGTTATCGTAGATCGACTTACCAAATCAGCTCATTTCTTACCGATCCGCAAGGAAGATCCGGTAAGTAAACTCGCTGATACGTATAGAAGAGAGATCATGAGACTCCACGGTGCTCCATCCAGCATCGTCTCAGACAGAGATCCTCGTTTCACTTCACGATTTTGGAAGAGTTTGCATTGGGGTATACAACTTAAGCTTAGCACGGCTTTTCATCCTCAAACGGACGGACAGTCGGAGCGAACGATTCAAACATTGGAAGACATGTTGAGGTCATGTGCGTTGGAATGGACGGGTGATTGGGACGATTACATCTGTTTGGTGGAGTTTGCATACAACAACAGTTGGCACGCAAGTATCAAGTGTGCTCCTTTCGAGATGTTGTATCGCAGAAAGTGTCGCGCCCCAATCTGCTGGGATCAGGTTGGCGAGCGAACACTTGAAGGACCAGAAATAATAGAGATGACCAATGAAAAGATAGCAGTAGCTAAGCAGAAACTTCAGGAAGCACGGTCACGTCAGAAGAGTTACGCCGATAAGCATCGTAGGGACATACATGTTAACGTAGGAGATCACGTCTTCCTTAAGGTTTCGCCGGCACGTGGTGTTAGACGCTTCGGGATTAAAGGGAAGCTTAGTCCTCGTTTCATCGGACCGTTTGATATCATTGAACGAGTCGGTGAAGTATCTTACCGGTTAGCATTACCTCTGCAGCTTTCTCATATGGACAATGTGTTTCATGTGTCCTTACTCAAAGGGTACCAGTATCATCCCCTTCACATGGTTCAGTATCCACTGGAACAGATACGTGAAGATCTCACTTTCATAGAAGAACCCGAACGAGTTCTTGACAGACAAGAATGAGTCATGAGAAGGAAGACGATTCCATTTGTCAAAATCCTTTGGAGGGATCATACCGAGCAGGAAGCCACTTGGGAAACAGAGGAGTTTATCCGGGCTTCTTACCCTCATTTCATATTTTGAATCCAGGTATGTTCTTCTTTTCCAGTTTACTTTATCTATAATTCGGGGACGAATTATTCTTTTTAGGGGGGAAGAGTTGTAAAACCCGCATGCTTCTACCATGAATAGTACCCTTAAGATCGTACGTACTAGATTAAAACTTTCCTATTATAGTATGATTACGTTCACGTGTTAGGATTTTACGTATTACGTACGTGTTAGAACACGATAAGTATTTATTACGTACGAACACACAATAATTATTTAACAATAATTAATCACGAGCATGCGATCATGAAATCATGAACGTAATTAAATCATGAACGTAATTAAATCACGAACTAATATTAATTACGTATATATATTTATTACGAGCACGAATAAATATATTAAGTCACGGTTAATATTTAACGAGAACACATAAAACACGAACACAAATAAACACGAATGAACACTTAAATAACGAGACACGGAAAACGGTACGGGTACCCCATGTGGGGCCCCCTACCCGCGGCTACATCAAAGAAGATGGGCCAAGCCCATCAAATTTTTAACTAACAAGGGTTAATGTGAAATCTTGTTTTCACTTTTCACTTTACAGTAAAACAAATCAAAAACCTAAAAAGTTTTCTCCTTCTCCTTCTTGCTCTCTTGTGGCCGCCGCATATAACACACCAAAGGGGGGTGTTTATTTGATTTTGATCTTGGTTTTTGTACGTGTGTTCGTGTGTGTTCATCCTCATTAGATCCACGCATTCGGTATACTTTTTTTTAATCCTTTTTCTTTTGTTTTGATTTAATAAATTAAATAAGAGCATGATGTTTTTAAAACCTAATTATAAACATAAATCAAACATGTAATTGGTTATGGGTAAATCAAAACGAAGGTTTTTAGGGGTGTTTGTTTGGCCGACGCCTAAACCGAACCCCAAGGGGGTCTCGGTTTGGCTTATAGACCACCACCGAGACCATATGGTCCCGGTTTGGTGGTGTGGGTCCCACGGCAGCAGCAAAAAGGAAAGAACCCCGAAGTGGTTCGGGGTTTAGTGTTGATTTCGAGTCCGGTTCATGGTTTCTAGTCACGATCCGATTCATGGTTTATGTTATGGTTATATTTTAATAATCATATGTTATAAATTAAATTAATAATTATATGACATGATTAATTTAATAAACATGACTTAGGTTATATTTAATTATTAGATCATGAAATTATTAACCTAAGTATTTATATTTTCTAAACCTTATAATTAATTAATTATTAAAAACCATGGTTATAATTAATTAATTAACATGACTTAGGTTATATTATTAATAAATAATAATACATGTTTTAACCTAAGTATTTAACTTTATTTAATTAAAAACATGATATATTTAATTAAATACTTTTAAGCTATAGTTTATTTAAATTACATGTAATAAACTATACATTATATCATTATGACTTAGAATAATAATCAGAAAACACTTAAGCTTATATACTTAGCTTATTTAACCAGCTTATATCTAATTATGGAAACTTTCTATTTTTAGAAACTTATTAATTCAGGCAGCTAATCTATTTATGGAAACTTTCTTTTTTTAGAAACTTATTTAATTAAAGCAGTTAATCTATTTATGGAAACTTTCTATTTTTAGAAACTTATCTATTTTAAGCAGTAATTCTATTTTTGGAAACTTTCTATTTTTGGAAACTTTCTATTTTTGGAAACTTCCTATTTTTGGAAAAAAAAAAATTTGGAAACTTTCTATTTTTGGTAACTTTCTATTTTTTGAAACTTTCTATTTTAGGAAACCTGCTATTTTTAGAAAGTTACTTATTATTACACAATAAGTATAATAATACATGGAATACAAGAAATACTTAATCAGAATAGACAGAATATAAGATAAACACAGTTTAAGGCTTAAAACAGTAAAACATGATATGAACATATAAAATAAGCTAAGACATGATATAAAACCAGTTACGTATTTAGTAATCAGATACTTATACACGTATGTATTTATGTAGCATTAGTGATACCGAAGTAGGACTCTCCTCAGTTCGTCTTCTTCGTTCACTGGACATAAGGTACGGATTCCCGTCCTTTCAGTATAGACATTCTTTCCTTATTAGGATTCCCCGTATGCAGCCAAATGCTTTCACGTAGTATAAGTTATATGTTTGACTTGCTTATGTTTAATTTAGAATACCTATAGCCATATACATGCATGACCAGTTCACCTAGTTATGGAGGTACCATAACCATAACATTAGAGGCACTGATGTTATGACTTCACCACGGCGGAGTGATTGCTCGTGGCGTCCCTTCAGCTTTTGGCCATATTATTATATTTATCATGTGGGGCGTATGGGTGCATCCTAGTTACATGTTTTTCAACAGATTACTCAGTGTGAATGTGGTGTGTGCCTTGCATCCTTTACAAGGAGCCGATCCCTCCTACCCAAAACCAGTATATTAAATTAGAGGCAGTCCCTCTAATTTGCATGATGAGGTCACCCCTCCAAGTATTCATGCACGGTGGATTTTCATGACCTATATTGGCTAATGGTAGAACATGCAAAACAGTTTTTATAAGATAAACATAAGGCTTTTCAAACTATAAAACCAGTTTTACCAAGACTTAACCAAGTTATACGGGACTTAGTTTCTTCCGCTGTTATATGTTATATGCTTATCCTATTCATGCTTTATTGTACATCCGTGCACTGAGCGTATTGCTCAGCCGTTTTCCCTTTTCTATGTTCCCAAAACGGCAGGTACTCAGGGACGCTTGTAGACTTTAAGCGTACGTGCATATGGACTAGAAGCTTTCTAGCCTTTCTTTACTTTATGCATTATCTTTACTTTGATACACTTGCTATGGACATTGTTTAGTCCTTTCCTTTACAGTATTTATGTTTGTGTGTGATGAGCTTTACTTTTGGACTACTGATGTTTGATTCTGGTATTTTCCTTTTATGGTCATGTAATGTTTAGACATTTTTCCTTGTATGCTTTGATGACATGCCATAATTACGTGTGACATTCCATTATCAAAATGGGGTGTTACAATGAAATTACAAGAAATGCCCTTTGAAATACTTTGCAAAAGTTTTTGTGGTCAAAGTATAAAAAACAAAACTTCATTATAAAGGGAATTCAAATTATGCATGTTTTAACACCAAATGACACACAAGAAGAATTGAGGGGTTAAACATGGCAGACAAGAAAGATACCTAGACCTATCCATGTGTGTCACGTGCCCCACTAAATCCCACCCACCAATCACAACACTCCATTCAGCCACATCACCATCCACTCACCCGTTTCATATTAATTAACTTTTCAAAAGTTAATTAAATATTAAACATGCGCTAAACACCACACTTAAACCCAAAAATATATCAAACAAGTGTCCTTGGTGTTCTTAACCAAAATTGGGTATTTGTTAACCACTGAAAATTAAGCCCTAATATTATCCAGATTAATGATTTAGGGTTTAGTTAACAAAACCCAACTCACAAACCTGCCACCTCATCACTCATATGGTCACATGTTGTATCCCCTGCTAAACTTTGGGGAAGAAGACAAAAGCTTGCAGTGAATCAACGCCCCACATCTCAGCTTACATCCTAAGCTTACATTAGACGACTAGGATCACAACACAACAAAGAATTCTCACATGTATCAGCTCCAACGTCCAATTCAGTCAACCAAAATTCAAAATTCAAGGGGCATTTTTGGGACTTGAAGCAACTAGGGTTTTATGTTTTTAGCTTTATAGGACTCATTGTACACCCTCTATATAAAGGGTTTAGCACTTAGCATTCCAACTTGTTCTTGGTTTTCCTTAGGTCAAAAGTCTATAAATCATCTTTTCAAGTGAATGAAAAATGTTTGAACTTTGTGACGAATTCCAAGCACCACTTAACTTTCTTGTTATTGTTTAATGTTTTGAGTTTGTGTTTGAAGTTTCAAAGATTGTTTTAAAGTTTATGCAAGTGTTTTTAAAAGTTTTCAAAAATTTGTGATTTTTCCAAATTTGTGTACAAACACTTGAAGTTTTTGGATCATAAGTTGATCATAACACCCTGATAAGGAGATTATCAAGGTGTTGTGAAGCTTGTGATTTGGGAAGATTCAAGGAGTGGGGTACAAGTTGGAACAAATCTTGTTCATTTTCCATTTTTTATATAATCTGTTTGTTTCTCACTTTGTTCTTCTTAGCCGCTTATTGGAAGCTTGTGTCTTGTTTAGCTAGAAACATAAGCTCTCAAATTCGTGAGTGTGGATGTACATTCATGAGGTTTGAAATTTTTCTCCCAAAAATCTGTTAAAATCTAGGTTCTAAGTGATTTTGGGTAACTGCTATTATTTGGTGTGTTCTTATGCATGAATCTTGTTATTTATGCTTATTGATGTTGTTATGATGCTTGTTTGAGTTTGGTTAAACCTGAAAAACACATTTTCTTTGTTAAATTTGGATTTTAAAAGTTTAAAGGGTGTTTGGGAATACTGCTTATTTCAAGTTTGCATAAGTTTGAGTAGTTGTTTAGGGTTGCGTATTGTTTGTATCTGCTATTGAGGTGTATGTGTACTGATATTTGCTCACTTTGTGGTTTGAATCATTGAATCTGAATACTTAGTCTATCTAGCTTGTTTTAGGTCATTTTAATCTGAAAATTTGGCAACACCTAGAGTGTATGCTAATCTAGGGTTAAAAAGTGCTTAAACAAAGTTTGTGTAAACTGATTTGTGGATTTGAGGGTTTAAAATTCAAGATTTTGTCAAGTATATCAGCAAAAAGGTCTTTGTGTTCATCTGTGTTCATCAGTAAGTCACTTATGGTTCTTAATAGCTCAAATCTATAAGCCAATGCATGAAACAAGTTTGTTTGTGTTCACTTATATTTATTTAAGTTGTTGTATGCCTTTGGTGAACTTTGGTTGGCTTAATCTTGCTTAATCTGCTTATTTCATCAGTAACTGCTTATTTTTCATGTCTGTATCATATTTGGTGATTGTTTGATTAAACCGTACAAATTGGCTGGGTGATTTTGTGTTTTCTTATTTGATTGTGACTCCTTACAACCCAATGGTTGTAAGGGTGCCTTGTTTGTCCATTGAATCCAACAAAAGCTCACTAAAAACAAAAAGTCAAGAAAGTCAATCAGTGGAAAATCTTTCCACTGAAAGTTCCCACTAATAGTGTAAAAAGGTCATCAACTTATCAATAAGCTATTCTAGCTTATTTAGATGTGCAACAACTTTGTTTTGGTAATTAATCTTCCTTATTTGACCCATTTGACTATTCTGGAGCATTTGTGACTTTAACTTTTAGGTTTGACTAGAAAACGAATTGACTTATCTTTTTCAAAATAGCTTATTGCTTATTCCAGCTTATTCAGAGTGCTTATTTGAAATATTTTTTATTATTAAGCTTAATTAAGTGATTTAAAACCTTTTACAAGTTGAATTAGCTCTTGAAGTGGTCTAGAACTCGAAAACGACTATTTTGTCGTTTATGTAGAGAGCTTTTGCTTATTTCAGGCTTATTTCTTGAGCTTATTCAAAAATTCTTTTTACAAACAGCTTTATAATCTCATTAGAAGGATGTGTGTCAAATTTCAGCTTATGGCATTAGCTTATGGCTTAATGGGCCAAAAAGCCCATTAAGAATAAGATGTTAGCTTATTAAGTTGTGATAAGCACTGATTCAGCTTTTGAGCCTTTAGAGTTTTGTGTTTAAAATTGAATTTTAAGCTAGACTAGAACTTTTCAGCTTATTTGGTTGACTTTTTGCTTATTGGGCCAAAAAACCCATTAAGCTTGGACTATTTTGACTTTTGGCCCATTTGGAGGCCCAATAGGGGTATTTAGGTCATTTCACTTTCATTTTCTGTTTATTTAAGTTAAAATAAATTAGTTTGCAACTTTTTAGAATTTTTTATAAATTTTGAATTTTAATATTATTTTAATATTTAATTTTAATTTTTAATCGTTTTAAATAGTTTTAATTAGTTTTAAATTTTTCAAAAATACTTTTTAGTTTAATTAAGTTATTTTTTAGGTTTACAATTTGAAAATCTTATTTTGGGCTTTTTATTAATTAAATTGATTTTTAGGGCTTTAATTAGCATTAAAAAAATATTATTTAATTAAATAAAAGGTTTGAGTAAGTTTTGATTTTTTGTAAACTCTTAGTGCATTTTAGAAATTTATTATGATTTTCTAGGAATTTTTAGGGTAATTTTTAAATTTCGTCACGTTTTACGGTTTTACGTTTACGTCATTCGTCATAGTTTAATTTTAATCGTAATCCTCATCATTTTCTTTCTCATTTTTTTTCTTAATATTAATCACAAACATTTAATCAAGTCTTAACACACACACCAAGCCTCCTTGAGAACGAACTCACACTTTGGGTCATTTGTGCAAGGTTTTCCTAAATCGTCGTACTTACCCTATTTACTCTCTTTTTCCTAAAAGAGTGTATTACTACTCCTATCAGTGGTTTTTATTAATTAACTAGTAAAGTATCATGGGTCGGGCTTGGCCCATGTCTTCCTTTTCCTCTCTTCTAGGCGACGAACAAACACCCCCCCCCCCCTATACTTTCGGTTTTGTTTTTCTTGTTTAAATATTATCGTGTAGGTTCGCGTTTACTTATCGTGTTTTAGTTTCTTAAACGTTTTCTTAATATCATACGTACATTCTTATCACGTATTAATATACATGTTTACATACATAATACATATGATAATTAATTAATATACATAATATTCGTATTAAATATTTGTGATGCATGTCGTATAGTAATTAATTACAAAGTTTAAATTTAACGGTAACTTCGTGCATTTAATGATCTTAGGATTATTAAAGCGGGTTTTACATAAGGTGTAACTAGAAAGTTGTTTATCCTTCCATAAATTGTTCATATTTCGAAGGAATTGAAATTTCATCCACTTAATCACTCATAAATCTCTAATTCGAAAATTAGGGTTCATGAGTTGAAGTTGGATGAAACCTTGAGTTTATTGAGGGTTTATGATCATTTAAGGATGGTGAACATTGGTCGTTTTCAATTTTTCCATAACTTAACACATGTAAAAGTTTTGATGATTCTAAAATTTAAAATTTTATTATTGTTGTTGGATTGTTGTTTTTTGTGGTTGAATTTGTATTTTATGCATATATGAATGATATTCCTTGATTAGTTTTGTGCTAACACTTCTCATTGTGCTTGAATTAAAAATTAAAATAAGCAAAATTTTTGTCTATGTGTTCTTGGTAATTTGTGTGGTTAATTTCTGTTATAACTTGGTGAAATGCTTCCTATTAACATCCTAAACATGTTTGTAACCTTAGATTTTACCCGGATTCAAGTTTGAAAATTCATGATTTTGGTAAATTTGAAAATGGGGCAATTTATGTGCAATAGGAAGAATAGGAGAGTTATTTTCTAAAATAGGAGAATTATTTCACAAGTTGGAAAAACATGCAAATTATTTCCCACGATGTTTGGTGGTCGATAGGAAAATTAACTCGTTTTACAAAAAGAAAGCCTAACAAAAAATTTCAAAATAGGAGAACGATTACACAAAACCAAAAACAGGAGAATTATTTCAATATGTAAAAATAGGTGAATTATTTCAATCTAAAAACAGGTTATTCATTTCACGTTTCTGAAAACAGGAGAATTATTTCAACGTTTTAAAACATGAGAGTTTTTTATTTCAATTTAAAACAGGCAAATTATTTTCACTTTTCAAAAACAGGAGAATTATTTCACTTTTTCAAAACAGAAGAATTAATTTAATTTCAGCAAACATGAGAATTATTGCAAAAATAACGCAAGTGAGTTATTAGTAACCAAAGGTGATTTGTCAGTGAAAAACAAGAGAATTAATGCAATCTTAAAGGAGTTGGACAATTAATAGAGACGAATAGGATTCAAACATACCTTGTTGAGCGAGTAACATGGACTTAAATTAAAATGAATCGTGAATGATAATGTAATTGTAAAATTGACATAATCATTATTTAAGCCATAAAATCAATTTATCACAAAAATACATAGTATAAATCAATGGCTTTTAACAAAGTTTTGTGTGCTATATATTATGAGAATGATATATTTATGATTTCATGTATCATATGCTAGGATTGGTATGAGATAATATATATTGAACTTGTTTCTTTATCAAACTCGCATGATCTTATGTTAGTAGGAACATGGCACTCTCAACAGCTCACCAAGAAAAGCTTGACCTACAACTTGTCCCTAAAGAAAAATGTCTTCCTTTCAAGAAATGTAACTAGAGATTACAAGAAAATCTTGTTCACACCGAGGCAACCTTTCAAGTGTTCTTAGACATTATTGATGTTTCTCCAATCTACAAGGCATTCATGATCTCTAATTCAGCTCATGTGATTTATATGCAAGAATTCTGGGCATCGGCATCATACACTGACAATCTCATCTATTCACCATTGACAAGCAAGAGTTCACCATTAACATGGAAATCTTTAAGGAAATCGTTGATACCTGCCCACACAAAGAAGGCAAACCTTTTAATACTCTCACAAACACACAAGACATAAATGAATTCTTCATAATGTTGGGATATGATAAAAAGTTCAACATTATCTCACAAGTCACCATTGACTATCTGCGGCAACCATGGAGAAAGATTTTGAATCTCATCAAAAAATGTCTCACTGGGAAGTACTCTGGGGCAGACTAACTTTGTTTGTCGCAAGCTCAAATTTTGTGGGGTTCGTATCATACAGAGCATATGGATTTCCTATCATTAATTTGAGAGGACTTATGTTATAAGGTTCATTCCAAGAAAAAATCAAAACATCTACCTCATCATCGCTTCAAAAAGTTCAATATTGCTCACTTGATGGCTAAAAATCGTGCAATCTCTGTCATATGTAGGCACAACTACCGCCTTACTCAACACGATCACATCCTCAAAATTATGAGATTCATCAACAAGAACAAAGACACTCAGAAATATGGTACATGGATCCCAAACACTATGCTTACTAAGGAAACAAAGGCCAACAATTCCTTTGAAAAGTTAATAGGTTATATGTTCGGGACTCTAACACCCAAAAAAAGTGTGTTCGTTCTAAAGCAAGTTCGTCACTCAAATAAAACCAATGAAATCAAAATTTGTTAGAAGTCATAGAGAGGAGGTAACAACCAAGGTTTCTAAACTTGCAAAGAAGAAGAAACCATGTCAATGAGTTACTGAAGAAATGCAGTTTGAAGGACTAACAGATGAGAAGATTTTAAGGTTGGGTCTAGTAAGGAGTATACGACATGTGATGGAATCTTATGCAAGCGGATTGGGTTCTACTTCAAAGGTTCCTGAATCTAGTGAAGAAGAATCTCTGGGTGAGTCTATGTCTGACACAAATACTGGTAAGCATGGAAATTTCAACGTTACACCTCAGAAAGCATTTCCAACTAATATGGATTGGTTCACCAAAGACACTATGACAGAAATTCCAGATCTAGAATGGCACGAAAGAGTCAATGTGGACAAAGATGCATATAGTCAATCTTGGGTATCTACAGCTGCAATTTCTTAAGGAATTAAGGATTCATTTAATGAGCTTTATGACACACCGATTGACTTCACAACCTACATCATGTACACACTAAATGTCGATCATGTCACCCCAATAATGCTTGAAAACCCTGACAAGTTTTTCAACAATGCATCCAGGAGCAAAGTTGAACATGAATATCACTCGTAAGAATTGCTAAAAGCCACTAATGAACCTTTGCAATGTAGTGGCCCACAAGTGGAAGAGTTTCCCCATGATTCTACCAAACCATTGAAATTATATTTAAGTAATCACGGTGTTGAACATATCTCTCTAAGATATTTCATCGACAATGACTACGAATATTTGAAAAATGGTGCCAATGCAAAGAAATATACTACTTCTGTGACGAAGACAAAACCCACATTGTTGGATTCTGTTGGAAATATGTTTGTACGTACTTAGAAAGGATCGGTCACTCCAAAGAGATACATCTAGTATAGGCTCGTGATCTAGTACTGTAACAATATAACCCACAAAGCCCAAATGTAGGATGCGTTATATATACCCCATCCTAGCATGTTAGGAGGGGCTGGTTCTCATTTTCACATTCAATATTACACATATTTCTCCAATCTCTCTCTTCTTTCTCTCTCTAGTTCTTCATCTCTCTCTCTATTTCTTAATCATTCCATTGATTAGATAATCCAAAGATTATGATAAACTAACATTTGGTATCAATAGCCATGGAATGATTGCTTTGTTTTTGTGTTTGTTCATCTTTGTGTTCGTGCTATTTTTGATCATATAATCCCACATCTGAAAAAACATTTGTGATTTTATGGTCTAATCTTGTCACAAATCATCTACATAGTCGTGGTAGTGATTTGGGATTTTTTTTTTGGTTATAAACTCAAAAAAATTGGTGTTTGGCTTGATTTTGGTGAAAATATTCGAAAAACTTCGTTTTGTTGTCCAAGATCCTATTTTTTCGCCATATTCCAAACTCACGTTATAAAAATATTGCGAAGTCAAATTTCTTATTCCGAAGTTAGAAATATTCCGAAATTGGCAAATATTCCGAATTTGGTATTTTTCTTAACTCACGTTGTATTCCGAACCTATATTCCGAATTGAAGCTTATTCCAAAACTGAATTCATTCTGAATTCAAGTGTAAGTGATATTCCGAATTGAAGACCAAACATATATTCCGAGTTCAAGTGTGTCATATTCCGAATTGAAGACCAAATATATATTCCGAATTCAAGTGTTATTGGTATTTCGAATTGAAGACTAAACAAATATTCCGAATTCAAGTTTTTTGCAATATTTCAAACTGAAGAAGTAAAGTACTATTCCGAACTCAAGGGTTACTCCGAACTTAGTAATTATTCCGAATTCAAGGGATATTGCGAAGTCAGAATTGCACATTGCGAACTCAGGCTATAATATAGTGAATTCATAAATTTTCAAAAACGTGATTTAGAAAATTTTGTATAATCGTGAGTTATTTGGTCTTGGAGAATTTTTGGTTTCTCGAGAACACATAATTAGGGGATTTAATCAACTTTTCATCAACAATCAAGGAATCAAGAACGTTTACAGTTTACTCGGGGGTTTGTGAAATTCCGCGAATTTATTTTTTGGTTTCTCCACGAATTGTAAAACTACGTATTGTTCTTTCGACAACAAGAAACACAATTAATTTCTTATTGGTCGATCGATAAGTAATCCTTACCTTCATTTTTCATCGAATCAATGGAATCGTTGAATTCGACATCTCGAGAGGGAGAATTGTAGAATATGCAAGAAGAAGCAAGAAAACGATGTCAGGTCTCATTTAGAAAATTTGAATGTCATCTCCACGAGCTTACAAAGCTCGAGTACGGACCACCCTTTGTGGCAGTCTTTGGTCAAGATGCTTCTTTCTTCATCGAGGCTATGATGATAAACTTGGATGTTCTTCAGCAGAAACTTGACAAAGAAGACTTCAATCACATTGAATCCATATCTGTACTTCAAGTTCTTTTGAAACAATTATCGACTTTTCTTCAATTCGATGTCGTCAAGAAAGAAAATTCAGTGCTCTGTAAGTCATTCCTTGAGGACATGCATACCGAGATTCAAGACTTCCGTGGTACCTTGTTCAAATACGTGAACTCTCTTACGCATTTGTTTCAAGAAAGATCACGACTTCAACTTGATTATGATAATTGGAAGCAAGAAAATCAGACGCAGATGCATAAGGATAATATACGGATGACACAAAGGAGACTGCTTTGGTTAACGATGAGAGCAGCACGTCAGGGAATATTACAGACATCTCTTATGATGACACCATACCCGTATATGACGAAGAGCCTACAAATACGGTACAAATACAGCATGTTGAGCATTCCGAACTTATTTATGACAAACATGGGATGGAAAAGGGTGATAGTTATACCACTTCTAGTTTATCTGATGTGAGTCATAATGGGGGAGAGATTGTTAAGAATGTTGTAGTAAATCATGATAATGTTTTAGGACTGCTTCTTTAACCAATTCTGCTTCTAGGATTGAAGAGATTGAAACGATAATAGCTCAACAATCAAAATATCTTGAGGATGCCACACTTGAATTTTCGAAGAAAAGGGACAAATTTGAAACATATTTTGAAAAACTTGAAAAATCAAATGTTGTTCTTGAACGAATATTGGATCAAAAAATTTTAGATTCTAAAGCTAAAAATGATAATTTGTTAAAAAAAATTAATTTACTTGAATCTAAGTTGGTATCCCAAGATATCTTACAAATAGAAAACGAGACCTTAAAACAACGTTGTAATGAGTTAAATAGTTCTATCGTAGAGATGAGGTCTAAAACTCTAGAGTCAAATACCTTGTTAACTACTGAAAATGCTGATTTAAAGGCTCGGGTTCATAAAAAGGTTTTTGCTATAGCTGCTCTGAAAAACAAGCTAAGGAAAATTAAGGGAACTAGTGTGAATACTAAGCTTGAAAAACCATCAATCTTGGGGAAACCGCCTAAAAATCAATCCGTTCGACAACCGACTGCATATAGATCCGAGAGACTTAAATCCTCGAGACCGCGGTTTGCCTCTATAACACCCCCCAATTTACCACGCATCGGAATACCAAATTGGGGCGCTACTAATAGCACATCGCACACAATCATAGACAACGACCTTAAAAGAGACGCTAAAATAATATACAACATTGTCTAAAAGTTTCCCATCCTAATATATAAAATCAGAGTAGCGTTTAGTCCCAAAAACCGTTACCAACACATCACATTCATCAAAGACTAAAAGTCATTTATTCATTTCAAAGGATGGAAAATAATATAAACTTTAGACAAGTAAGCACCAACTCCCTCCTCGCATGCTCCGCTGCTATCCATCTTGATAACCTGAAATACATGCTAAAAATCATCAACACAACGGTTGAGCGCGTCTATAGGTTTTGCAAATGATCATTGAACACAAGTAGAAAAACCAATCATGATTGTCAGATCAACAATTAAGGCATCTTGTATAAATAGCAAAAGCTATGTGATTGTATTAAGCTCATGACACCGACCCCTTAACCAATTAGTCACCCACGCCAAATGCCGACATGACTTATATGAAACCATTGCCCCTACTAGAGTATCAGTTGCTAATTTTATACACATACTTCTTATTGTCGTAAATTATCCATCCCAGAGGTTACTCAACGTAAAGCCCTGGTCTCAAATAGGATTGTCAACCCAGTAGTACTACCATTTGAATTAGCGGCTATCCCCAACTCACAAACAAGAGTTAGAACATAGTTAACGGCTCATGAATTTAGGGACTTCAGCAACAAGGTACTTATACTATCACGACAATCATTCAACAACATTCGGGTCCAAACAATCATTCATGACTTGTGTTCCATTTCATTTCGAATAGCATGTATCCCCCTCGCGGGCTAAAATCATTTGCAAGATAGTATAAAAAGCGAGGCTACAGACTCACCTTAGATTATACACGAAGCTAGTAGTAGTAGTGATCGCTGAAGTGATGATGCCCAATATATACACGTCAAAAGCCGCCACCTAACAAATAAGGTGCGCACTTTGCAACATACTTAAGTATCTCAAAACATACTTAATATAATAAATCAACGACTCAAAATAGTATATACATAGACATGACCAACTAATGCAAGTGAATCCCTTCTAAACCCCACAACATATACTAGTCTTCCAAAACTAGTACCTTCAATATTGATTCATCTTAAGATGCCAAATCAACACGGTTCAAGTACCCAATACGGTTCTTCAATCTCATAATATACACTTAATCCTGAGACTTATATTTTTTTTAGAAATTTTAGAAGCTAATAGATTAGCCTCTCGCCTTAAACAATGACGCCAGGTTAGGTACCTCCCAAAAAGCACTCAGCCAGTACCTACCAAAAGTACACGCTGATTTCCCATACTTAAACAACTCCGTTTTCGACGAAACTTGGTGACAAACTCACTTATAATCTGTACAAGACTTAGTTTAAATTTCATCCAATGATTTATATTTTAGAACCACCTGCTCAACACATCTTTAGACTTTAAAAACCAGACTGTTTTGTACACTTGCCTCGTAAAATCATTTTGACTTCGTTAAACATTCTCATTTACAAAATCGACAGTTGAATTTAAAAATAGACTCAAAACCCTAAGTTTAGAACCTGAGAACAGCCCTTGAACTTTTATAAAACTTAACTTATAGTCCCCGAGATTTTACCCAATATCGACAACAATTTCGTATTGTGTCGATACGCATCTCCAGGTACACGAATATTCAAACTAGTGTAACTTCTTCATCGTTATGAGTTAGAAGCTCTATCTTATATCGAAACGACCGTCTCGATGACTACTAAAACTATATGCAATAGTACCAACACTTTCTCAAACTTATACCCACGAAAATCTGCTTCAAACTCACTAATGTAAAACACCCAGTTAAAAATCATACCAAAACCCTTTTTGACCCAATTTTAACATCATCAACACTTCATACATCCTATATCAATCATCCCTAACAAATCCTAACACCTTAGATTTACTTGCATGATCCATACTTTCAAAACCCAAATCAAAATTCACACATGCAACTATTAAAATCAAATATATAATAATAATAACACATTTATACAAAATAAAAATGGATCAAACACCCTTGTTCTTCACTAAAAATATTTAAAAAGTAAAAGTTCTTGCATGTAAATAAAAACCATACCAAAATGTTCCTCTTTGAATTTCAAACATGGGACTTCAATTTGTTTTTAATGATTCAAGCTAGAAATCTATGATCAAGGGGTGTTTTGTTGAGGGGAGGTGACGGCAAGAGAGGGTGAGGAAGAGAGATGAAAGTTTTTGGTGGATGAGTTGCATGTATGTGTAAGTTAGGTAAGGATTTTTCCTTTTATATGATGGTTGGGGGTAGAAGTTGTCATTTGTGCATTCTTGTGGACTAAAGTGTAAATATTAGTTAAAAAGCGGGAAATAACTACCAATCAATTTTAAAAATATTTACGAGAGTCGGGTTTCGTCCCGGCTTCATAAAAATATAAATCTCATTTGTTAAATCGATCGTTTTAATAATTAAACGCACACAAAATGAAATAGTAAGGTTTCGACTCGACGTAATACGTAATGAAATAAAAATTTCAAAAATCTCAAATATCGAAATAATCGATACTAAAATATAATATTTGGGCATCCATTGGCATCAAGATCACTATTAGTACTCTTCAATCATCACAACAATTATATATATAGCCACACATTACCGGTTTCAACGTAAACGGTCAAACATAACGATACTCATCATCACTTTAGAAATTAAAAATCAGTTACATAGCTAGAATAAAATAATGACGTTAAAATCGGGGTATTATATTACCACCTCCTTTAAGGAGCGATGTCCCGGCGCTCGCCTCACCTTATATTCGTATTGCGTACCACGAGAAGAACGAGGGCACTTCTTTCAAACAAAGTCCTCACGATCCCACGTGAATCTCGGTCCACGTCTCGAATTACATCGCACATTCGTAAGGGAAAACTTACTTGGTCTCAAACGCTTAACCTCCCGATCCACAATCTCCACTAGTTCTTTTTATAAAACGCAACTTGTCGTCAAGTTGTATCTCACCAAAAAGGGAGAATAAATCTTTATTCACCAAACACTTCTTCAAGCTCGATACACGAAAATTACACAAATTGCACGAAGCTCATCTGGCGATTCCAACTTATAAACAATCGGTTGCATCCGATGGATGATCTCGAACGGTCCAACGTACCTTGGACTTAACTTTTCTCCATTTCCAAAACAGATTACACCTTTCTAAGGTGATACCTTAATCATTAACATGTCTCCAACTTCAAATTTCCAACGGCTCCCTACGGTTATTGGCACAACTCTTCTGAGGGCTCCTCGCGGTTAACAAGCGATTCTCAATCCGTACGATCTTTTCGTAGCCTCCCAGATCATCTCAGTTCCAATCATTTGTCCTTCCTCTACTTCTTTCCAACAATCTGATGATCTACACCACCGTCCACGGTCCTCACAAAAATAATTACTCATAAAAGAAAGTCGCATGAGTCGCACAAAATTCCATCGAAAACGTTCCATAAAATTGAGACAAGATAATTAGTACTTGTAAAACCCGCATGCTTTTACCATGAATAGTACCCTTAATATCGTACGTACTAGATTAAAACTTTCCTAATATAGCATGATTACGATTACGTGTTAGGATTTTACGTATTACGTACGTGTCAGAACACGATAAGTATTTACTACGCACGAGCACGTAATAATTATTTGATAATAATTAATCACGAACATGCGATCATGAAATCATGAACGTAATTAAAACACGAACTATTATTAATTATGTATATATATATTTATTACGAGCGTAAATAAATATATTAGATCACGATAGTTACGTAACGAGAACACATAAAACGCGAACACAAATAATCATGAACGAATAACTAAACATCGAGACACGAAAAAAGGTACGGGTACCCCATGTGGGGCCCCCCTACCCGCGGCTACAAGGAGCAAATGGGCCAAGCCCATTTGTATTTTTACTAAAAGGAGGATTAAGAAAATAAACACTACTCAAAATTGTTTTACAGAAGATTTTACAGAAAACCTAAATCCTCCTCTCCTCCTTCTTTTCTCTTTTGGCCGCCACCTTCAAAACACCACAAGGGGGTGTTTGTTGATCTTGGATCTTGGAATTCTTGTTGGTGTTCGTGTTTGTTCTTCGTTCTTTTGATCCACGTATTCGGTAAATCCTTTTTAAACCTCTTTCTTTTGATTTGATCTTGTATTAATTAAGAACATGTTATGTTTTTCAAAAACCCTAATTAAATCATAGATCTAACATGAATTGGGTTTAAATAAAATCAAAAGTAATGTTTTAAGGGGTGTTTGTTTTGGCCGCAGCCTACACCGAACCCGAGGGGGGTTTCGGTTTGGCCATCCGAGACCATATGGTCCCGGTTGGTTGGTGTGGGTCCCACGGCAGCATCAAGACAAGGGGTACCCCGATTTGGTTCGGGGTACGATGTCGATTTCATGCCCGGTTCATGGTTTTTAGTCTAGATCCGGTTCATGGTGTATGTTTAGTTTTTATTTTTTTATGATCTTATGTTAAAAATTAAATTAATAAAATGACATGATTAATTTAATAACATGACTTTGGTTATTTTAATTATTAAATCATGAAATTAATTAACCTAAGTAGTTTTATATTTTAGACTTATAATTAATTAATTATTTAAAAACCATGATTATAATTAATTAATTAACATGACTTAAGTTATATTATTAATAAATAATAATACATGTTTTAACCTAAGTATTTAACTTTATTTAATTAAAAACATGTTATACTTTAATTAAATATTTTAACCTATAGTTTAATTTAATTACATGAAATAATTATTAAACTATACATTACATCATATGACTTAGAAAATAATCATGAAAACACTTAGGCTTATATACTTAGCTTATTTAACCAGCTTATTTCTAATTATGGAAACTTTCTATTTTTAGAAACTTAATTAAATAAGGCAGCTAATCTATTTATGGAAACCTTCTATTTTTAGAAACTTATTTATTTCAGGTAGCTAATCTATTTATGGAAACTTATTTAATTAAGGCAACTGATCTATTTATCGAAACTTTCTATTTTTAGAAACTTATCTATTTTATGCAGTAATTCTATTTTTTGGAAACTTTCTATTTTTGGAAACTTTCTATTTTTGGAAACTTTCTATTTTTGAAAACTTTCTATTTTTGGTAACTTTCTATTTTTGGAAACTTTCTATTTTCGGAAACTTTCTATTTTAGGAAACCTGCTATTTTTGGAAAGTTACTTATTATTACACAGTAAGTATAATAATACATGAAATACCAGAAATACTTAATTAGATTAAACAAGAATATAAGATAAACACAGTTTAAGGCTTTAAACAGTAAGACATAGTAAGAACATATAAAATAAGCTAAGACATGACATAAAACCAGCTACGTATTTAGTAAGCAGATACTTATTCATGTATGTGTTTATGTAGCACTAGTGATACGGAAGTAGGATTTCTCTCAGTTCATCTTCCTCGTTCACCGGACATAAGGTACGGATTCCCGTCCTTTCAGTATGGACATTATTTCCTTATTAGGATTCCCCGTATGCAGCCAAATGTTTTCCCGTAGTATAAGTTACGTGTTTGATTGCTTATGTTTAATTAAGAATACCTATAGCCATATACATGCATGACCAGTTTCACCTAGTTATGGAGGTACCATAACCATAACATTAGAGGCACTGATGTTATGACTTCACCACGGCGGAGTGATTGCTCGTGGCGTCCCTTCAGCTTTTGGCCATTTATATTATGTTTATCATATGGGGCGTATGGGTGCATCCTAGTTACATGTTTTCAGTCAGGATTTCATGGTGAATGTGGTGTGTGCCTTGCATCCTTCACAAGGAGCTGATCCCTCCTACCCAAAAACCAGTATATTAAATTAGAGGCAGCCCCTCTAATTTGCATGATGAGGTCACCCCTCCAAGTATTCATGCAAGGTGGATTTTCATGAACTATATTGGCTAATGGTAAAATATGATAAACAGTTTTTACAAGATAAACATAAGACTTTTCAAACTATAAAACCAGTTTTATCAAGACTTAACCAGGTTACTCGGGACTTAGTTTTCTTCCGTTGTTATATGTTATATGCTTATCCTATTCATGCTTTATTGTACATCCGTGCACTGAGCGTATTGCTCAGCCGTTTTTCTTTTCTATGTTCCCAAAACGGCAGGTACTTAGGGACGCTCGTAGACACTAAGAGTACGTGCATATGAACTGGAAGCTGTCTAGCCTTCTTTACTTTATGCATTTCCTTTCTTATGATACATTTGCTATGGACATTGTTTAGTCCTTTCCTTTATTATACTATGTTTGTGTGTGATGAGCTTTACATTTGGACTACCGATGTTTGATTCCGGTATTTTCCTTTTATGGTCAAGTAATGTTTAGACATTTTTCCTTGTATGCTTTGATGACACGCCATAATTGCATGTGACATTTCCATTACCAAAATGGGGTGTTACAGTACTAGTTTTACAAAATCACCTTATTGAGTAATCTCAAACATGCCAACCTACTTTGTCAAAAGCGAGTTCATCGACACAGAAATCATTCGGCGTACACATTGCTCTATCGGACACATTACAATCTACCTAAACACGAAAGCCACCACTAGGCACATAAAGTCAAGTTACGACATGTTTACCAAAAAGCCAAACCACGCCAAATCAATAAATTTAATCGGGTTACTCATGCTTGCTAAATAGCCAAGTCATGATAAATAAGAATACTTGACAAGACCTTCGAGTAAGTCCAGTCAATTGGAAGATTACAAGTTAAAGGATATCCACTGGTCGGATAGCAATGGACGCATATCAAAGGAAATAACAAGAAAGTATTTTCGTCATCAAAGGGTGCTCACACGCGGATCCATACTCCAAAGATAATACAAAGACACCATCTCACTTCTGCCCACGCGCATTCAACGTCTCAATAAGCATCGTCGTTGAAGGTCAAAAAGATATTACATGGTACACGTTCTCCGTCATTGGACGTCATTGGACAATGTTGCCTCAAGTTCGCACAACTTGCGATCACTCGACTAGATCACATACCATATAAGTATCTAAAAGCAAAGGTCGAACATAAACATCAAATACAGATCTCCACCGTTGATCATCGAGAAAACCTTGAAGGAACCCTTGATAATACCACTCGATCTCTAAAGTATTTCCACTTGCGGTGTCGGCTACAACATACTCCTAGAGGTGATAACAAATTTATTAATTCCAATCATTAAGAAATTCGATCCATTGGCGAAGATTCACAACATATCGGGCATACCATTAACTTCTGCTCTAGTGTTCAACATACAAAAGCGTCCCACTAACTTCTTCTTCAGCATTCATCATACAAAAGCGTCCCAATAATTTCTACTTCAGTGCTCAAGGTGATGCATCATTGTGCACGTGGTGTTAGACGCTTCGGGATTAAAGGGAAGCTCATTCCTCGTTTCATCGGACCGTTTGATATCATTGAACGAGTCGGTGAAGTATCTTACTGATTGGCGTTACCTCTGCAGCTTTCGCATGTGCACAATGTGTTTTATGTGTCCTTACTCAGAGGGTACCAGTATCATCCCCTTCATATGGTTCAGTATCCACTGGAGCAGATACGTGAAGATCTCACTTTTATAGAAGAACCCGAACGAGTTCTTGACAGACAAGAACGAGTCATGAGAAAGAAGACGATTCCTTTCGTCAAAATCCTATGGAAGGATCATACCGAGCGAGAAGCCACTTGGGAAATAGAGGAGTCTATCCGGGCTTCTTACCCTCATTTCATATTTTGAATTCGGGTATGTTCTTCTTTTCCAGTTTACTTTATCTATAATTCGGGGACGAATTATTCTTTTTAGGGGGGGAAGAGTTGTAAAACCTGCATGCTTTTACCATGAATAGTACCCTTAAGATCGTACGTACTAGATTAAAACTTTCCTAATATAGCATGATTACGATTACGTGTTAGGATTTTACGTATTACGTACATGTTAGAACACGATAAGTATTTACTACGCACGAGCACGTAATAATTATTTGATAATAATTAATCACGAACATGCGATCATGAAATCATGAACGTGATTAAAACACGAACTATTATTAATTATGTATATATATATTTATTACGAGCGTAAATAAATATATTAGATCACGATAATTACGTAACGAGAACACATAAAACGCGAACACAAATAATCATGAACGAATAACTAAACATCAAGACACGGAAAAAGGTACGGGTACCCCATGTGGGGCCCCCCTACCCGCGGCTACAAGGAGAAAATGGGCCAAGCCCATTTGTATTTTTACTAAAAGGAGGATTAAGAAAATAAACACTACTCAAAATTGTTTTACAGAAGATTTTACAGAAAACCTAAATCCTCCTCTCCTCCTTCTTTTCTCTTTTGGCCGCCACCTTCAAAACACCACAAGGGGGTGTTTGTTGATCTTGGATCTTGGAATTCTTGTTGGTGTTCGTGTTTGTTCTTCGTTCTTTTGATCCACGTATTCGGTAAATCCTTTTTAAACCTCTTTCTTTTGATTTGATCTTGTATTAATTAAGAACATGTTATGTTTTTCAAAAACCCTAATTAAATCATAGATCTAACATGAATTGGGTTTAAATAAAATCAAAAGTAATGTTTTAAGGGGTGTTTGTTTTGGCCGCAGCCTACACCGAACCCGAGGGGGGTTTCGGTTTGGCTATCCGAGACCATATGGTCCCGGTTGGTTGGTGTGGGTCCCACGGCAGCATCAAGACAAGGGGTACCCCGATTTGGTTCGGGGTACGGTGTCGATTTCATGTCCGGTTCATGGTTTTTAGTCTAGATCCGGTTCATGGTGTATGTTTAGTTTTTATTTTTTTTATGATCTTATGTTAAAAATTAAATTAATAAAATGACATGATTAATTTAATAACATGACTTAGGTTATTTTAATTATTAATAATCATGAAATTAGTTAACCTAAGTAGTTTTATATTTTAGACTTATAATTAATTAATTATTTAAAAACGATGATTATAATTAATTAATTAACATGACTTAGGTTATATTATTAATAAATAATAATACATGTTTTAACCTAAGTATTTAACTTTATTTAATTAAAAACATGTTATACTTTAATTAAATATTTTAACCTATAGTTTAATTTAATTACATGAAATAATTATTAAACTATACATTATATCATATGACTTAGAAAATAATCATGAAAACACTTAGGCTTATATACTTAGCTTATTTAACCAGCTTATTTCTAATTATGGAAACTTTCTATTTTTAGAAACTTAATTAAATAAGGCATCTAATCTATTTATGGAAACCTTCTATTTTTAGAAACTTATTTATTTCAGGTAGCTAATCTATTTATGAAAACTTATTTAATTAAGGCAACTGATCTATTTATCAAAACTTTCTATTTTTAGAAACTTATCTATTTTATGCAGTAATTCTATTTTTTGGAAACTTTCTATTTTTGGAAACTTTCTATTTTTGGAAACTTTCTATTTTTGGAAACTTTCTATTTTTGGAAACTTTCTATTTTTGGTAACTTTCTATTTTTGGAAACTTTCTATTTTTGGAAACTTTCTATTTTAGGAAACCTGCTATTTTTGGAAAGTTACTTATTATTACACAGTAAGTATAATAATACATGAAATACCAGAAATACTTAATTAGATTAAACAAGAATATAAGATAAACACAGTTTAAGGCTTTAAACAGTAAGACATGGTAAGAACATATAAAATAAGCTAAGACATGACATAAAACCAGCTACGTATTTAGTAAGCAGATACTTATTCATGTATGTGTTTATGTAGCACTAGTGATACGGAAGTATGATTTCTCTCAGTTCATCTTCCTCGTTCACCGGACATAAGGTACGGATTCCCGTCCTTTCAGTATGGACATTCTTTCCTTATTAGGATTCCCCGTATGCAGCCAAATGTTTTCCCGTAGTATAAGTTACGTGTTTGATTGCTAATGTTTAATTAAGAATACCTATAGCCATATACATGCATGACCAGTTTCACCTAGTTATGGAGGTACCATAACCATAACATTAGAGGCACTGATGTTATGACTTCACCACGGCGGAGTGATTGCTCGTGGCGTCCCTTCAGCTTTTGGCCATTTATATTATGTTTATCATGTGGGGCGTATGGGTGCATCCTAGTTACATGTTTTCAGTCAGGATTTCATGGTGAATGTGGTGTGTGCCTTGCATCCTTCATAAGGAGCTGATCCCTCCTACCCAAAAACCAGTATATTAAATTAGAGGCAGCCTCTCTAGTTTGCATGATGAGGTCACCCCTACAAGTATTCATGCACGGTGGATTTTCATGACCTATATTGGCTAATGGTAAAATATGAAACAGTTTTTACAAGATAAACATAAGACTTTTCAAACTATAAAACCAGTTTTATCAAGACTTAACCAGGTCGGGACTTAGTTTTCTTCCGTTGTTATATGTTATATGCTTATCCTATTCATGCTTTATTGTACATCCGTGCACTGAGCGTATTGCTCA
This sequence comes from Glebionis coronaria, assembly GCA_025667525.1. NCBI lineage: Eukaryota > Viridiplantae > Streptophyta > Magnoliopsida > Asterales > Asteraceae > Glebionis > Glebionis coronaria. Next base: position 310,033,111 of record CM046880.1, on the reverse strand, counting down.
GCCATTTTCCTTTTCTATGTTCCCAAAACGGCAGGTAATCAGGGACGCTCGTAGACACTAAGAGTACGTGCATATGGACTGGAAGCTGTCTAGCCTTCTTTACTTTATGCATTTCCTTTCTTATGATACATTTGCTATAGACATTGTTTGGCCTTTCCTTTATTATACTATGTTTGTGTGTGATGAGCTTTACATTTGGACTATCGATGTTTGATTCTGGTATTTTCCTTTTATGGTCAAGTAATGTTTAGACATTTTTCCTTGTATGCTTTGATGACACGCCATAATTGCATGTGACATTTCCATTACCAAAATGGGGTGTTACAGTACTAGTTTTACAAAATCACCTTATTGAGTAATCTCAAACATGCCAACCTACTTCGTCAAAAGCGATTTCATCGACACGGAAATCATTCGGCGTACACATTGCTCTATCGGACACATTACAATCTAAACCTAAACACGAAAGCCACCACTAGGCACATAAAGTCAAGTTACGACATGTTTACCAAAAAGCCAAACCACGCCAAATCAATAAATTCAATCGGGTTACTCATGCTTGCTAAATAGCCAAGTCATGATAAATAAGAATACTTGACAAGACCTCCGAGTAAGTCCAGTCAATTGGAAGATTACAAGTTAAAGGATATCCACTGGTCGGATAGCCATGGACGCATATCAAAGGAAATAACAAGAAAGTATTTTCATCATCAGAGGGTGCTCACACGCGGATCCATACTCCAAAGATAATACAAAGACACCATCTCACTTCTGCCCACGCGCATTCAAAGTCTCAATAAGCATCGTCGTTGAAGGTCAAAAAGATATTACATGGTACACGTTCTCCTTCATTGGACAATATTGCCTTAAGTTCGCACAACTTGCGATCACTCGACTAGATCACATACCATATAAGTATCTAAAAGCAAAGGTCGAACATAAACATCAAATACAGATCTCCACCGTTGATCATCGAGAAAACCTTGAAGGAACCCTTGATAATACCACTCGATCTCTAAAGTATTTCTACTTGCGGTGTCGGCTACAACATACTCCTAGAGGTGATAACAAATTTATTAATTCCAATCATTAAGAATTTTGATCCATTGGCGAAGATTCACAACATATCGGGCATACCATTAACTTCTGCTCCAGTGTTCAACATACAAAAGCGTCCCACTAACTTCTTCTTCAGCATTCATCATACAAAAGCGTCCTAATAATTTCTACTTCAGTGCTCAAGGTGATGCATCATATTCCTCGTTTAGTTCGTCATACCAGCCCCCAAGAGTTTCTTCATCAAGAAAAATCTTCAGTGACCCTTCGATAGTAGCAAGTAAAATTACAAGATCTTCACATCCATGATAAGTTGCCATTGATAACTCGATCCTCAGTCAATACACAAGTTCATTCATAAATCCTGGTGACGCTTAAACAAGTCGTCTATTCTCGAAACGGTTAATTGTCCTTAACAATCTGCTTATAAAGCTCGCGATCGTCGAGACACATTAGAAATGGTCCATCGAAATAAATCACAACTCGAGAGAAGTCCAACAAGTTACTCGTACATAAATGATAATCGACGATTATCATAATTCCGACGACACTAAACGATTCATACCAACGAAACACGATTCGAAGAAAGACGTACGCACACAAAACATCCACAAATCGAGCCATACATACTTGCGCACACTCATTTATAACTCCTTGTCTACATCAAAAGGCGTCCCTCTCCATTAGGGGTGGAAACGAGCCGAGCTGCTTGTGAAAAGCTCGGGATCGGATCGGTAAAAAGCTCGAACGAGCCGAGCCTAAACGAGCTCGAGCCCGAGCTCGAGCCTAAGTTGCAGCTCGTTTGTTAACGAGCTCGAGCATTACGTACAAAGCTCGTTTGGGCTCGCGAGCCTAAACGAGCCTAATGTTTTATATACGAGCTTCTTAACGAGCTTAATAACAAGCTTATTAACGTGCCTAATTTAGGTATATTACGAGCCGTGCTCGAGCCAAATTTTATGTTTACATTGCAAAATCGAATAAACGAGCCGAGCTCGAGCCGGGCCCGAGCTTGTCTACCATACCACGAGCCGAGCCCGAGCCTTTATAATAAGGATCGAAACGAGCCGAGTTCGAGCTCGAGCTTTGTAAAACTTAAACGAGCCGAGCTCGAGCCCTGACGAGCTCGAGCTCGGCTCGGCTCGTTTCCACCCCTACTCTCCATGTATACAAGACTTTACAAATTTACGGTTCGGGAACTTATAACTTTCTTGTTCAAATGAAAAGGCGTCTTAATCCATTTCAACGAGAAGATTATAAATCATCCTACTCAAGTATTACTACCTCTCAACACGATGTCATATCCAAATTACATACCATAGTAAGTACGAGGTGTTAATAAACTTACTTCATGATCTCCGTATTCAAAGGTCCCATTCCGTCTGAATAAGGAAAACACAAACAATCTAAGGTCTAGTGGTTTAAAACTTTCTTATTCAAATGTCCCGATCTATTTAAATAAGACAACCTTAAACAACTCATAGTTGGGCGAGTTAAATTCCCTATATCTAAATGTCCCATCCCATTTAGATACAAGGTATTAAGTCACTCAACCGAATGACTACTACGAGCATATCTTTGTTGTACCCAACTATATATATTTGATTAGGATATATATATCTTAAGTCCAACATTGGCATCCTCCTTTTCGCCAATAAAACGTAGTCATATAAAATCAAATCACACGTCGCATTACATAGAAGATGTCGCCTCGGATAAATGATTCTTCAAAATCATAAGAAGTACCCAGAACACGAATATCACAACAATCAAATACGTTTCGAAAGGAGATGTCCTAAAATGGCACATCACGATACGATGATAAAAATCAAACTTAAATAAGTCAATATGCGATAGCTTACAAGACCATATATAAATACTCAAATTATCAAACGAGTTCACACTCGTATTCAAATAATACATAATCATCAAGATCGCTGATTGGCATTGAGGCCAAATCCTATACAAAATAGCATTATAAAATTTACGACAATCATTCAAGGACCATTACTTCACGTGAAATGACTTTAAATATTATATTATATTCATACATATACATACTACCATTCCTACATACACATAGGATCACATAATCACAACTAGGGATGAGCACAGTACCGGTACCGTACCGAACCGGTACCGAATTGATGGTACCGAATTTTTCCCGAGCATAAATTAAGGGTACCGGTACCGTACCGAACGGGATTCGGATATCGGTACCGGTACCGGTATCGGTACCGGTACCGGGAAATCGGGGTTTTCCCGTTATTTTTCGGGAAATTCCCGATTTGGTACCGGTCCCGTACCGAATTAGTGGTACCGAATTTTTTTTCACCTTATTTCGTGGTACCGGTACCGTACCGAACGGGATTCGGGTACCGGGAATCGGTACGGTTCCGGTACGGTTCCGGTTCGGTTCCGGGATTCGGGTCCAAATGCTCATCCCTAATCACAACCAATCATAAAGTAATGCAAGAATAGCCTTACCGGAGCCATGCAGAGTTGTTGCGTGCTTAAAACTTTTTAGAACACACCAAAGTTATAGTTTAGGTTTTTCAAAATCTATCTAGTTCTCTATAACTTGTGGCTCTGATTACTATTTTGTAACACCCCCAATGTAGTATCCGCTGCGTGGTAATTTGGGGGTTTTACAATGTGTCCTCCAGTCATGCATCCCAACCAAATGCAAGGGATGTTTGGAACTAACAACTTTGGACCCATGAGATATTGGGGACCAAATTTTTGATTTTGTGTGTTGTTAACTAGATATGCTTGGGGATTGATTTGGAGCCCGACGAGTGGATTAAGGATAGTGGTTGTTCTAAACACATGACGGGTAATCGAAGTTTATTCTCTACTTACAAAGCATGCAATGGAGGCAACGTCACTTTCGCTAGTAAACTACGTGGTAACATCATTGGCAAAGGTACGGTTTCTCTTGAATCCATGACCATTGAAAATGTTGAGCATGTAGACAACTTAGGTTTTAATTTGCTAAGCATATGTAAAATTTGTGACAATAAGTGTAAGGTCATCTTTTCCAAACATGATAGTGAAATTGTAAAATATGGAAAGATCATTGGAAAGGTGTTAGAAAGTATGTGCTTTATGTCATGAAAGTTAGTAGGAAGTCTAAAGACAAAATATGTCTAGCAACTTTAGATGAAAGTTATACTCTTTGGCATAGGAGATTAGGTCACGCTAATATGCGTTTGATTCAATCTTTGGTCTCTAAGGAGTTGGTAAGACATCTCCCCAAGATCAAGTTTGATAGCCACTTTTGTGATACTTGAAAAGTTGGGAAGCAAGTTCACTCTAGTCACAAAGCCAAGAATTTGGTTTCGACCTCTAAGTGCCTAGAGCTCCTACATATGGATCTGTTTGGACCTTCCGCCATACGGAGTTATGGAGGTAACCTTTATACCCTAGTGATAGTTGATGACTGATACGCCTTGGTTTGTGATGGATATGACCCGTCATACTTATCTTTCATTTATTTAGAATATATGTTTAGGAAGTTATCTTTATGTTTTAATGTTTATCATCAACTTGTGACACAAGCTAGGGTTATTCGGTATATATACCGAATCATTGTTAGCAATGAATCAACCAATCAAGTTAAAAGTTAAATAAATTATAATCTTCTCATCTTAAGTTCTTATGGAGCAAGAACACGCTTGAAGTGGTGCTATCTATCCCGATACAATCCTAACCAGGTCGTATCAATTGGTGCTTTCATTGAGAGCCCTCAACTCGTTGGGAGGTTTTTTATTTAAGGTTCCAATAAAAAAAATATTGTTCATCGAGATCACTGTTCACAGGCGAGTTACTGTTCATTCGACGGTACTGTTCATCAGCACTATTCATAGGTATTGTTCATCAGTGATAAAAAATATTTGTTTTTTTGTTTTTTCTCGAGTTACTATGGCATCGCGCGACAACGATCAGGACGCACTATCTAAGCTTTTGCATAGGTGTACGGTGGCCGAATATGAAAGTGAGTTTGTGATAATTGCAAATCGGGTAACGGGGATTACTGAATATTTACTTACATATATTTACTTAAACCTCTACAATGTGCACTCTCAAGGTCGGCGCCTATAAATTTAGGAGAAGCGTTTTCTTTAGCCCGTATAATGGAGGCTCGTTTTGAGGCAATTGTAGGGAAAGAATTAAACATTAAAGAGAAAATAGATACCATTCTATCATGGCCACGTGAAGAAGCTTCAACGAAGATTAAAGGGTCCTTATCTTATGAAGATATTGGTGTTGATGAGGTTAGTAGCGCACTAGACGGTGTTGTCATTGTTGGTGAGAGTAATGTAGAAAGCACGGAAGTTCGTAGTGAGTTTGACGAATTTTCAGAAAATAAAGAAATAGTGGAAGAAGTTGAGTGTGGTGGTTTTGATGATCGTTTGAGTGAAATAAATTTGAATCTAAACTGGAAATTTGCGGACAATGAGGTTAGTTATGTACTCACTTCTTGGGTGGCTCATGGAAGTCCACAAGTTCGCAAATTATGGGAAAGAATTGGTATCGGTGATGATTATGAGTTCATGGATAATAGAGAACAAACTTGGATAGAGTACAAACTGGGTTAGATAACTATCTATATTGGAGTACAACCTATGTTGAAGGACTATCTTGGCTAGAGAACTATATGGGTGGAGAAATGAATGAGAGAAAAAATAGAGTGCGGTACGGTTCAAAGAATATTATGGGATCCCGGAATCACGAGCTTTTAAATACATCACCTTGAGTGCAAGGTGAATTCGAAGGAGTGAGGAATGATACGCCTCGGGTTTGTGATGGATATGACCCGTCATACTTATCTTTCATTTATTTAGAATATATGTTTAGGATATATGTTTAGGAAGTTATCTTTATGTTTTAATATTATCTTGTGATCAACTCGTGACACAAGGTAGGGTTATTCGGTATATATATCGAATCATTATTATCAATGAATCAGTCAATCAAGTTAAAACTTAAATAAATTCTAATCTTCTCATCTTAAGTTCTTATGGAGCAAGCACACGCTTGAAGTGGTGCTATCTATCCTGATACAATCCTAATCGGGTCATATCAATGACTACTCTAGATTCACTTGGACTAGAATTTTTGCTAATAAGAATGAAGCTTTTGATCACTTTTCGAAATCTTAGTCGGAAGATCCAAAATTAACTAGGATGTCTAATCGTGTCTATTAGGACAGATCATGGTAGGGAATTTGATAATGAAGTGCAATTTGATGCCTTTTGTGAAGCTCATGGTATCACCCATAACTTCTTGGCACCTCGTACTCCATAATCAAATGGGGTAGTAGAAAGGAAGAATAGGACTCTCCAAAGTATGAGTAGGATCATGTTAAACAATCAATCCTTGCCAAAAAAAATTTGGTGCAATGTCGTTGACACATAGACCTATATTCTCAACCGAATTCTTATTTGACCTTTTCTAGGAAACACACCATATGAGATTCTTAAAGGTAAGAAACCCTCACTAGAATATTTTAAAGTGTTTGGAAGCAAGTGCTTCATTCTCAACACAAAATATTATCTTACTAAGTTCGACCTAAAGTCGTACGTAGGTATCTTTTTAGGATATTCACAAACTAGTAAAGCCTACATAGTCCTTAATAGAACCTCGGGCGTAATCGAAGAATCACTCAACATGACATTTGATGAAACTCTGCCTTTATCTAAGACACCACCTTTGGTAGATGATGACTTAGATGAATTGGACATAGTTAAAGCCAAAGAGATTAGAAAACTAGGAGTTGAAGACCTTAATGTTGAAAAGGAAGTAAACATTAAGGAATCTAAGGATCATGCCCTAGATAATGTCATAGGAGACCTTAACCAAAGGACCTTTAGATATCAAGTCCAAGATCAAAGTAACTTCTTTTTTTTTGTCTCCTTGATTGAACCAAAGAATGTTAAAGAAGCTTAAATGGATGAGAGTTGGGTCATCACCATTCAAGAAGAATTAAATCAATTCATTGCTAATGACGTTTGGGAACTCGTTCCTCCACCTAGAAGTACCACCATCATAGGAACCAAATGGGTTTTTAGGAACAAACTAGATGAGAATGGTATAGTGTCTCGTAACAAGGCTATACTTGTAGCTCAAGGTTATAATCAACAAGAAGGAATTGATTATGACGAGACATGTGCACCCGTAGCAAGGTTAGAGTCTTAGGATCCTTTTAGTGTATGCTTGTGCCTTAGACTTTAAGCTTCAACAAATGGATGTAAATAGTGCATTTCTTAACAGTTTGATTAATGAGGAGGTATATGTAGCTCAACCTCCCAGCTTCCTTAAAGCGTTTCTTGTAAAACATGAGTATACCATGAGAATGGTAGACAATACGCTCTTTACAAATAAGAAAGGATCTCACCTTATCTATTGTTCAAATATATGTTGATGACATTATATTTGATTCAACTTATCACGGTATGTGTGATGACTTTGCCAAAATCATGCAGGACGAGTTCGAAATGAGCATGATGGGTGAACTTAACTTCTTTTTAGGACTCTAAATTAAACAAATGGACGATGGTATTTTCTTTAACCAATCTAAGTATGTTAAAGAAATGCTAAAGAAATTTGGATTAGAGGACTCTAAGCATATGAAGAACCCCATGGCCTCGGATACTAAACTCACCATAGATGATTATTGTGAGTCGGTAGACAATACCAAGTATAGAGGTATGATTGGTAGTTTGTTATACCTTATGGCAAGTCGACCGAATATCATGTTTAATGTTTGTCTTTGTGCCCGTTTCCAAGAGGCTCCCAAAACCTCTAACCTTGAAGCGGTTAAGCATATCTTCCGATACATTAAAGCACTATACATTTAGGATTATGGTATCCTAAATGGACCGGTGTAGAAACCATAGTATATGCCGACTCGGATCATGCGGGAGACTATGTGGACAGGAAAAGCACTAGCGGTATTTGTACTTTCATGGGTTGTTGTTTAACTTCTTGGTTCTCTAAGAAACAAACCACTCTTGCTATATTGTAAAACCTGTAAATTTCAGGTTTTGACTATGTCATCATTTTACACGTCACCTCATGATATCTGTATATATATATTACCACGTTTGCATGAAATCTTTTGATCAATCATATGCATCATACATGAGCATACATTATTTTAATCATCAGAACATGGAAACATTTAATCACATAGCATACATTATGATTTTGAGTATTTAATCATAAAGACACAGCACATTTGTATGACTATATTTTATGAGCATGCAGGACAGTAAACAATCACTTCTTTTGGGACATTCAAGTCACCTGAACTTATAATCATAAGCATTCATCATATTGATTTATAAAAATCCAAACTCATGATCACAATTAATAACATTTACCTGAGAACTACTTTTAAGCTTTAAATATATAGATAAATATATTTTCCTCTCATCATGAATGACATTACGTTATGACATCAACTACTTTTATTATTAAACATTACCTTAACCATTCTAACTTATTTAAACTAAGTTGTCATACATTTTAATAAAGTAAATTATTTTCTCATTTAAATATGACCATACTTTCATCAAGGATCCCAAACTTAACCAAAATCAACCTAGACTTAAACCTACTCACACAATACAATACCTATACTCCTAGTAACTATACTTAGACATAAGATTTAAACATAAAAATACCTTAGACTCACTATTTAGCCGAATGTATACATATACATAACATTACATACCAAAAACCTTTACCAATTACACTTTTGACTTTCTAGACTTTATACAACACATCTCAATAAACCATATACTATTGAAACACTTCATTTTCCATTGACTAAGCCAATACCGCCAGTTTATGTTCAAAACCAAGACACCATGTACAAATTTTGCATTAATAAGATGTACTAGGTATATCAAAACTTAAGATATGCTTGTAACGGAAATAAGACACCTAGCACTCCCATTCATACCCTAGACGTGTGCTAGAACACACCACACATCCATTTTGCTTGTATAAACTTCCCATTATGACTAATACTATGCTAAGTCACATTGTGTCCCCTTGGTTTGTTGAACATGCGACGGCACAAGGCCATTTGGGGTCAAGTGTACAATGTATGCAATTAAAGCTTTGTACCTCATATCCTAGGAACTAGTTATATGGAGTACTATGTTAGATTTTCATATCCTACACACACTCTCTCTTAGACGTGTATATACCCCAAACCACACCCCTCAATCTCACATTAGATATTTAACAAACGCTTGAACTTCTCATACCTCTCACACTTCCATATTCGGATACCCCCTCAACAAATCACCTAGACGAGATCAAGCATTTACTTCTACCTATTCTTGGTCTTCACCAAGCATTTAGTGCATGTTATCCAAGATCTTTAGCATTCAAGTCAAGTCCAAGATCATCCTAGGTCACTTGTAAGAAGAATCCGACGTCTAGAACTCCTAAACCATAGTCATCACCAATTTTTCTTGAAACAAGTAAGTATGAGACTTCTCTAAACTTTTTCCTTACTCATTTCACTTGTCATGCATGTATATGTTATAAAAATGGAGTTAAGAGTACATGCATACGTTTAAAACTCTTAAACAAGTCCTTAACAACATATAAGCCCACGGCTTATATGGTGTCCGTGGACAATCTTGCTTCAAAACCATAAGATTTGTAAGAATATGCATAAAGAACTTAGTATAAGCCCTAAGTAGATTACTAAGTCATAAAAGTATATAAAATGTAATATAAGCCGAAACATATAAGCATATATAAGCCCATAATACATGTAAGTCGTAGCCTATTTAAGCCCATAAGTCATATAAGCCTAGACCTATATAAGCTAGTCCTATAAGCCTATAAAACTCATATAAGCCGAGACCTAGAACCTTATATAAGCCATGACTTTAAAACCCTAAAACCTAATATAAGCCAAGACCTAAAACTTATATAAGCTAAGACATTGAAACCCTAAAAATCTATATAAGCCGAGACTTAGAAACATATAAACTAGCTCATTTAAGCCTTAAGAATAATAAATAAACCGAGTCATATAAGCTCACTTATAAGCCATAATAAGCCGAATCTAAATAAGCCCATAACTTATTTGTAAGCCTAGTAATATTTAGTTATAAGCCCAATAAGTAAATTATATTTACTAGCCCAATTGGTAAATTTATTAAGTAAATAAAACAAGCCCATTAGGCCTATTAAACCAAGCCGAGACCCTATTGGGCCAACCTAGCCCAAATCTTATTTGTGGAAACTTTTCGTGCCATTATTGCCAATTGGTGAAAGTTAGGGTCGATTTTATAATTTAATAAAACATGTGTAAATGATTTCGTGACTTTATAGAAGTTCAAGGGCCGAATGTGTCATTTCCAAAAGTATAGGGTGCGTTTGTTTTAAACCGAGAGCTAAACAAAAACCACAAGGACTAATAGTGCCATTATTGAAACTTATTATAAGCCCTAGTTTCCCTTTTAAATATTTCAAGACCTCAAGGGCCATTATTTCCACTTTTGGAAACTCATTACAAACCCTAGCCTAATATTTAAACATTTCGAGACCTTAAGGACCAAAAGTGTCACTTTAAGAAACTTATTACAAGCCCTAACTATTATTTTTGGATAATTCGAGACTTCAAGGACCATTAGTGACATTTTGAAAACTTAAAACAAACCCTAACCCTTATTTAATTATTCCCGAGACATAAGGGGGTGTTTGGTCATTTCCCCAAAGTTTTATAAGCCCTAGGGTCGTTTTTGAAAATAAATAAAACGGACAAGGACTAACGACGCAATGTACTTAACGAACGAAACCTTAAAGATTATTTTTGGTAAATTGTTATACTAACAAGGGCTCAAGTGTAAATTTAAGCTAATTAAAAATATTAATAAATTATTTTATTGATAAATTAACTTGGCCATTTGGATAATTAAATAAATTACTAAGTTTATTCACGAAACCTTATAAACTAACAAATCACGTTAACAATATTTTTGAAGCCTTAAGAAAATTAAATGGTATTTTATTTTCTTACAATAAATTAAATGATATAAAAATCTATTTATTTAATTTATTACCCCCTTGTTACTAGACAATTTATATATATTTTTAGAAACAGAAATATATATGTTCACAATTTACTATAAGTGTAAACACTTAAACGGTCGTAATAGCTTATTAATTAGTGATCATGCATTTTCATTCGTACATTCTTCATGCATTGTTATTTTGCATTTACTAAGGCACTTAAAATTACTTAGGTAATTTCTCTAGTTCGTGATCATACTGTGCCAGTTTATTCAGTGACCTCATTCTCACATCATTACCACTAAGGTGAGTTCATGGCCCCATTTTTACTATTTTATAACTGGGAGAAAAAACATACAAAAACTATATATATATATATATATATATATATATATATATATATATATATATATATATATATATATATATATATATATATATATATATATATATATATATATATATATATATATATATATATATATATATATATATATATATATATATATATATATATATATATATATATATATATATATATATATATATATGTAAATATGCAAACACGCACTGATGACAATAACAATGTATTGCCTATTGTTTGCCCCATACCCGTGGACTGTAATAGTTAATAGTGTGGCGCAAAATGTATGAATAGATCTATGCGGGTATTGACAACACCCGGCCTGCGTGACTTGCTATCACGAAACTCTTAGGCAAGCAACAGGTTTATTTCATTGTCGGACTGAGGGAACAACATCAGGATAGACCCAAATGGGCGTACTGAGCATCATCCGTCTAGCTTTTATTACAGGGCAGTAGGAACTACTATAGTATTGGGTTGTGATTGTCCTACTATGATCGTGGTGTTCGGCATATTAGTAATTTATTGATCTAACTAAACCTATGAATTCACCAACTTCGTGTTGACCCCCACATTTTACTCTATATGTTTTCTTAGGAAAATAAAGCAGGTTCATGCATTGGATTCCAGCATTTTAGGGAGCATCATGTCTACCATTAGGTTGGGATATTTATTTCAGTTTTATAATAAATGTGGTTTTACAAACAAGATACTAAGTGTGTACAATTAATTCATGTAATATGTTTCAAATGACTATTATGATCATTGCTCTATATACCGTGTGCTATCGATCCACCCAAGTAACACCCCATGTACGATTCCGCTGCATTTGACCATCAGGGGGTGTTACAGAAATGGTATTAGAGCGCATAGTTATAGAGAACCAGATCGATAATAAAAAGTTTAAATATAACAAAAAAAATTAAATTGGACTATAATTGACATTTTAAAATCAATAAAATAAAAAAAAGAAAGTTGATTTTTGGGGAACCTTTATAAGTTAGGCATATAGCATATAGAGCATGCATATTATTTGAACTAACCTCACACTGATTTATAACCTTCAAGTTAATAAATCACCTAAGTATCTACTCATACTTTTAACGAGCATAGTTAAAAGACATAAACCGCATCGCATATGCATTTTAAAACTTTTTGAATTGTGTAAGCTAAAAACTTACTCAACTTTGAAATGCTATTTTCAAATATCATGACGCCACCTACTATTGTGACTACCTTCGAGGAGCTCATGGCTCCTACCACCACACCATTATCGTCGACATCGGTATTTGCTGGACCCGCATCTGACACCGAGTCCAGAGGTGACCAGCCAGATGGAGTCATTATACTTTCAGATTCACCTACCCTATTACCACCTACTGTATCCCCTACTTCACCAATTCTAGTAGTACCTACATCTCCTCCTAGGGAGATGGATCAGGTTGTACCTTCCTTACCACCTTTGCCACCATCTTCTGCGCATCGCTCTTACCCCACCAGTGCTTTGCCACCTCGCAAGAGGAGGCGTGATTCTATTCCTGACTCGACCTTCGAGATAGGAGAGGGGATCAGGAGCTGGACAGCCCAGTCTTGGCGCCTTACAGGCACAGGTCGACGCACTTGTGGCCCGACAAGCGCAGTATACCGCACTTATTCATGCCCTACTATAGGCGGACCAGTAGGGTCGCGCCGTACTTCAAGAGAGATATAGTTCTCTTTATTGGGCCGTGGCTAGTGAGTCACACACCACTCAGAGTTCTCTGGGTATGACCCAAGGGACCATACATTGGTTGTTGGATGAGGTTGCTTACCTCCGTTACCGGCTATCTTCACTAGAGGGTCACTCGTACGAGACCCAGGCTGCCATCCTCACGCAGGAGGAGACTTTTCGGACTTTCATAGACCTAGCAGATCTTCGCCATCAGGGAATCATTGCAGAGACGGATCATCTACGGAGTGCCGATACTGCACGTCAGCACCAGTTGCTCGAGACCATGAGTCCCGAGATACCAGGAGAGCGATGATTCGCATGCAGGATGATCGTGCACCCACACCACCAGCTGGACCACCCGCACATGCAGACAGCCATACTAGTGTAGGCTAGATTCCTTTGTACATCATGACAAGCATTGAGTTGCATCTCAGCTCGCATGATTTAGGTCTTTTGTACTTGTATTTTCATTTCAGTTGTATCCGTATCGTAGCACCTAACCTTAGTAGGTAGGTTATCTTTTGTTGTACTACAAACATATGTACCACTATCTCAGACAGGATTGTTGTATCTCTGTCTTAGATTGGTTGTATTTGTATCATATTGATGTTCACCAGTATTGACATATTATCACTTACTTGTTTGTTTGAATTTTATATATTATGAAATCTTGACAGGTTATCCAATTTGTTGTGAATTCTATGCATACCCATCTTTATGCAGCTTAATATAATAATCCTACTGACCAACTAATAAATCTCATCTTTGTGTATGATAGAACAATAGCACAAAGATTCACTCGGCAGAATCCCGACGCTGCTCCCTCAGCGACTATTTCAAAAGCACAACTTAGAGTGCTTCTCGATCAAGGCATTGCTGATGCCCTGGCCGCCAGGGAAACACGCCCCAGCGGAAACCAGGGCGACAATCAAAACTCAAATGCCAGAGATCGAACTGCTAGAGGATGTACTTATCCTGACTTCCTGAAATGCAAGCCCGGTTACTTCAAGGGCAAGGAAGGGGTAGTAGGACTCATGCAATGGTTCGGAAGGACCGAGGCAGTGTTCCACATTAGTGATTGCACCAGAGAAAACAAGGTGAAATTTGCCACCTGTACCCTCTTGGAACACGCTCTCGCCTGGTGGATATCTCTAGTTGCTACCCTCGGGCATGATGAGGCCTATGGGATGACCTGGAATGCATTTAAGGAAAGACTTACCACGAAATATTGTCCTCGGGGTGAAATCAAGAAACTAGAGATTGACTTGTGAAACCTCAAATGCTCAAATCTTGGCATCACAGCTTACAATCAGAGGTTTCAAGAGCTGACTCTGATGTGTACTCGGATGTTCCCTGACGTGAAGGACAAAATAGAAAAGTACGTCAGTGGACTTCCGGATTCTGTTCATGACAGTGTACTCGCATCCCGACCCACTACGGTCGAGGGTGACATAGAATTTGCCACAGAGTTGATGAAAAAATGGGGACGTGATCATGTGCTTAGACAGTCTTAGTACAAGAGGAAAGTTGAGGAGAACTACCGCAGTCATCATCAGGCCCAGCCACCAAAGAAGCAAAACTTGAGCCAGATCTGTAGTGTTGTTTCCTCAACACCACCACCATATGTAGGCAACAAGCCAAAGTGCTCCAAGTGCAATTTCCATCATTTCTCTACTGCTGAATGTCGAAGACCCGGACAGGGCAACACCTATGTTCCAGCCATCAGGAACAACTCCAGTACCAACTACAGGCCCCACAATGGCAACAGTCAGAACTTCCGTGGAAATGGACAGCAAGGAAACCGCCAGCCCACTGGGAGCGGTAACATGGCTCGTAGGGAAGTTCGTTGCTATGGTTACGGGGAAATCGGGCACATCAAGCCTGATTGCCCAAAGCGAGCAGTTAGGAACGAGAACAGAGGAGGAGCATCGTCTAGA
Organism: Glebionis coronaria; assembly: GCA_025667525.1. Classification (NCBI taxonomy): domain Eukaryota; kingdom Viridiplantae; phylum Streptophyta; class Magnoliopsida; order Asterales; family Asteraceae; genus Glebionis; species Glebionis coronaria. The sequence goes on along the minus strand of CM046880.1, from coordinate 310,017,996 downwards.
GTCTATGTGATAGGAGACGCCAAGACCAACCCAGACTCCAATGTGGTTACCGGTACGTTCCTTCTAAACAATCGCTATGCAACTATTTTATTTGATACGGGAGCAGATATGAGTTTCATATCTACAGAATTTAGTAGCTTACTAGACATCACACCTACACCGTTAGACGACTGCTACAGAGTCGAGTTAGCAGACGGTAAAATCATTGAAACTAACACTATTTTAAGAGGTTGTACCTTAAATCTTCTAAATCATCCATTCGACATTCATTTGATACCTGTAATTTTGGGAAGTTTTGACGTCATCATTGGTATGGACTGGTTAGCAAAATATCACGCAACCATTGTGTGCGACAAACAGTTAGTCCGTATACCATGGGGAAAAGAAAATCAAATTGTTCGAGGAGAAGGAAATTCAGATAGAACCGACACCAGACTGAGTGTTATCTCATGCACTAAAGTCTAGAAGTATATACTAAAAGGATGCCCTATCTTTTTAGCACATATTTCAAAAACCGACAAAGAAGAGGAACCAGAGAAGAAACAAATCAAGGATGTACCAATTGTCTGTGATTATCCCGAGTTTTCCCAGACGACTTACATGGTTTGCCTCCGACTCGTCAAGTGGAATTTCAAATCGACTTGATACCAGGAGCTGCACCTGTAGCTAAAGCACCATACCGATTAGCACCAACCGAGATGAAAGAACTCGTTGAATAACTTCAAGAACTGTCAGACAAAGGTTTTATCAGACCCAGTTCCTCACCTTGGGGAGCTCCAGTACTTTTTGTCAAAAAGAAAGATGGATCTTTCCGAATGTGTATCGATTACAGAGAACTGAATAAGTTAATTGTGAAAAATCGTTACCCACTACCACGACTCGGCGACCTATTTGATGAGTTACAAGGATCAAGTGTATACTCCAAGATCGACCTACAATCGAGGTATCACCAGTTGAGGGTCAGAGAAGAGGACATACCGAAAACAACTTTCAGAACTCGTTACGGTCATTATGAATTTCAAGTCATGCCACTTGGACTGACCAACGCTCCAGCCATATTCATGGACCTCATGAATCGAGTGTGCAGACCATATCTGGATAAGTTCGTGATTGTGTTTATCGACGACATACTCATCTATTCCAAGAATGAGCAAGAGCAAGGAGAACATCTTGCTCAAGTGCTAAAATTACTTAAGGAAGAGAAGTTGTACGCAAAATTCTCAAAGTGTGATTTTTGGATTCCTAAAGTACATTTACTCGGTCATGTGATCGATGAAATGGGAATTCAAGTGTTGGGCATCATCTGTGAAGGATTGGGCATCATCCACTTCACCAAAGGAGATTCGCCAATTCTTAGGTCTTGCCGGTTACTACCGAAGATTTATAGAAAGATTTTCTAAGATAGCTAAATCTATGACAAAGATTACTTAGAAAGGCATAAAATTTGACTGGGGAGAAAAGGAAGAGGCTGCATTCCAAACCATTAAGCAGAAATTGTGCAGTGCACCCATTTTAGCTCTACCAGAAGGCAACGAAGACTTCGTTGTCTACTGTGACGCCTCACACAAAGGCTTAGGAGCTGTATTGATGCAGAGACAGAAAGTCATTGTCTATGCTTCAAGACAATTGAAGAAGCACGAGCAGAATTACTCTACTCATGATCTAGAGCTTGGATCTATAGTTTTTGCCTTGAAAATTTGGAGACACTACCTGTATGGAACAAAGTGCACAATGCATACAGATCACAAGAGTTTGCAACATATCCTGGACCAGAAGGAGCTAAACATGAGGCAACATCGTTGGATAGAATTGCTCAGTAACTACGACTGCGACATCAAATACCACCCAGGTAAAGCCAACGTAGTTGCAGATGCAATAAGTCGAAAAGGAACTGATCCTCCTATGAGAGTTCGATCCCTAGTTATGACCATTAGCTTGGATCTACCCAAGCAGATATTAGAGGCTCAACTTCAAGCACAGAATCCTGAAAACATCAGAAAAACGACATATGAGGAATGCTTAGGACTGACCTAAGTAAGGAGAAGTTAGAGGCTAGAGCAGACGGAACGTTATGTTTACACAGAAGAACTTGGTTACCATGTTACGGAGACTTGAGAAACGTGATCATGCACGAATCTCATAAGTCCAAGTACTCCATACATCCCGGATCTAAAAAGATGTATCAGGACGTGAAGAAATTATATTGGTGGTCGAACATGAAGGCAGGCATTACCATATACGTGAAGAAGTGTCTGACTTGTGCCAGAGTAAAGACAGAACATCAGAGGCCATCCGGTTTGTTAGTCCAACCTGAAATACCAAAATGGAAATGGGACAACATCACCATGGACTTCATTACCAAACTTCCTACTTCATCTCACGGTTACGATACAATTTGGGTAATCGTTGATCGAATCATAAAATCAGCTCATTTCCTGCCCATCAGAGAAAATGACTCTCTGAACAAGTTAGCCAAGTTATACCTGAAGGAAATAGTGACTACACATGGTATACCAGTCTCAATCATTTGTGATCGAGATGGTAGATTTACGTCAAACTTTTGGAAAGCTTTCCAACGAAGTTTAGGAACAAACTTGGACATGAGTACCACATATCATCCGCAGACTGACGGTCAAAGTGAACGAACAATCCAAACCATGGAAGACATGCTAAGAGCATGTGTGATCGACTTTGGGAAAGGATGGGTCGAACATATACCATTAGTTGAATTCTCCTACAACAACAACTACCATGCCAGTATCAAAGCATCCCCATTTGAGGCCCTCTATGGCCGCAAGTGTAGATCACCCGTATGTTGGGCAGAGGTGGGGGAATTTCAACTGACTGGACCCAAACTAATCTAAGAGACGACTGAGAAGATCACTCTCATCAAACAACGAATTCAGGCAGCCCATGATAGACAGAAGAGCTATGCAAACAAGAAACGGAAACCTATGGAGTTTGCAGTAGGTGACCATGTTATGCTAAATGTATCACCTTGGAAGGGCGTTGTACGATTTGGAAAACGTAGAAACTAAATCCATGTTATGTAGGACCTTTCAAAGTGATTGCCAGAATCGGTAAAGTCGCTTATCGTTTAGAGTTGCCCCAACAGTTGAGCCGGGTACACTCTACATTCCATGTCTCAAACCTGAAGAAATGCTACGCGGATGAGCCACTAGCCATGCCATTGGAGGGAGTCCACTTTGATGACAAACTTCAATTCATAGAAGAACCGGTGGAAGTCATGGAGAGAGTAGTCAAGAAGCTAAAGCGAAGCCAAATTCCGTTAGTTAAGATACGATGGAACTCCAGGAAAGGTCCTGAGTTCACCTGGGAACGCGAAGACTCATTTAGAGCTAAGTACCCACATCTGTTCACCTGAGCAGTAACGTCATCTTAAGCTTTGAGGACAAAGCCAAAATAACGGGTTAATGCTGTAAACCCTTTAAATTTCAGGTTTTGACTATGTCATCATTGTACACGTCACCTCATGATATCTATATATATATATATTACCACTTTTGCATGAAATCTTTTGATCAATCATATGCATCATACATGAGCATACATTATTTTAATCATCAGAACATAAAAACATTTAATCAAATAGCATACATTATGATTTTGAGTATTTAATCATAAGGACACAGCCACATTTGTATAACTACATTTTATGAGCATGCGGGACAATAAACAATCACTTCTTTTGGGACATTTAAGTCACCTGAACTTATAATCATAAGCATTCATCATATTGATTTATAAAATCCAAACTCATGATCACAATTAATAACATTTACTTGAGAACTATTTTTAAGCTTTAAAATATATAGATATATATTTTTTCCTCACATCATGAATGACATTACGTTACGACATCAACTGTTTTTATTATTAAACATTATCTTTAACCATTCTAATTTATTTAAACTAAGTTGTCACACATTTTAATAAAGTAAATTATTTTCTCATTTAAATATGACCATTAATAAGTGTGTAAACACTTATCCTTTTGCCACTAAAATCAAGTAAAAACAAGACCTAATCATGTGTTTAATGTCGTAAATGTCGGAATTACGCGTGGTTTTGTGTTTTGTGTGTTAAATAGGTACAATTGAGCAAAAGAAGAGAAAACACGGGATTTCACGGTCAAATGTCGAAGAAAAGTCAAGAAAAAGTCAAAGACAAGATCAAAAGACCTAAAGTGTGCCGAAGATCACGAAAAACTGACAAAGCCGACTTAATTTTGAAGAAATGATCAAGAAAACCGGAATCGAGCTCGACTTTAGCGGATTTCATTATTTATCAAGAAAACGGGCCAAGTGGGTCCCACATATGGATATTGGGCCTTTAAGCCCAATTATGGACTTAAGAAGTTATTTTTTTGATCAAAGCCCAATAGGCCCAAAAACATGAACAAATTGACGGATGGGAGTATTTAAAAAGGGTCCAAGCCCAATTGTTGGAAATTGTTTGGGACGGACTTGGGCTTTCAAGCCCATATCACAAATAAAACATATGAAACGAAGAGGAAAAGTTTTATTTTGGGCAGTCAAACACTCATGGTCAAACTTTTCACCCCAAATTCCCCATACCCATTAACTACTACCCCTCCCCACGTGTCAAGTTACACCCGATCCCTCCTTTTACCTTTCCCCCCCCCCCCCCCCCCCCCACTCACGTTAATAAAAACGTTTTTATTCACCCAACATTTAGAAATCGTCACCCACTTTCTCATAGTTAATAAATTTTTCGATATAACCAATGTTTCCATCTTTCCCATTCATCTTCTCACCCCAAACCAGTAAAAAATTCACTATTCATCCAAACCCTAAATGGGTAAAAAGGTTAATTGATATAGGGGTTTCGCTTCACACGTGCTTTGCACATGATTGGGAATAAAATCCCCAATTATTTCGGATTAAGAAGATGGAGAGAGCAAGTGATGTGGCAAAGATTGATTAGCCGTGACACCTCAATATTCCTCAATCCCCAATCAAAATCATCCACATCATCATAGAGAAAGCACAACTAGCACACATCTTGCCACGAGGGCAATCCGTGGCTACAAGGCACCTTTTCCACCGTTTATTCAAGAAAGAGAAGAGAGATTAAGGATTAGCGGCCAAGATAAAATTGCTTGGGCACCAAGGAGACCTAGAAGATTCGAGGGTTCCCTATAAATACCCTCCCCTTTATCATGTATTTTTTTAAGCTTTTCTTTATTTTTTTTATTTTCAGTAAAATTAGTTATAGATTTTTAATCTTGTAATTTCAATTCCAAGTATTGTAAGTTTGATTTTAATTAATGAAAGATTAAGTTTGTTCTAAGTCTCGTCTCATTTTAATTCCAGTCACTGTTCTTTTCTTTCTAATCCGTTTTTAAGAAAATATGTTTACTGTTTATATTTATTATTATTATTATTATTATTAAAAAAATAAATAAATAAATAAATAAATAAATAAAATATAGATAAAGAAAAGTGATAATATCTTCCCCTACTGGGAAGATTTCAAGGTTACTGTTACGGTTCGAGAAGTTGTTTTAGTCCGAGATAAAGGTGGTGTTTGTTTGGTGTTCGTCTCGGTATAAGCCCGCTCAGCGCGACGCTTCGTCTCAAAGGGTTCTACAATAGGTTTGAGTTTCTTTTAAATTTTATGTTTAATTATTTTTTTTTGATTAATCTGCTTAGAGGTTGGATTTGTTTTAGGACTTGATAATATTTGTTAAGTTTGGTTTATTAGATTATTTGTATTCTGCTTGTTTTATCATTAGGTTGTAGGATTAGTTTATATAACTGCTTATTTAGTTTTTCAGCTTATGATTTATAGCTTATTTGTTCAGTTTTTAAATCGTGCTTATTGGTCTTGTTTCTTAGGCTGTTGGATCTGCTTATTTAAGTTGATAGTGTCTGATTTGATGCAAGCCTTAAGGTTGTATTGATAAGCTTATTAGACTTCGGCTTATTTGTTTAGGTATTGCTTATTCAGATTTGTATTTGGCTGATTGTATTTGCTTATTTGGAATCTGCATATCTATTTTAGTTTTCAGCTTATATTGGCTTATTTTGTTCCTGCTTAGTTTGGTTCGGATTATTGTCTCTTGTTTAGCTTATTTGTTTTTCAGCTTATTCCTCTTTTGCTTATTTTTAGTTTGATTTCTTGTTACCTGCTTATTTGTGTGCCTATTAGCTGCTATAACCTCAGACCCAATTGGTCTGAGGGTTTACTCTGTCCAAGTAAAAAATTCCAAAAAAAAAATATTGTCAAATTTTGGTCTGGGTGGGAATCGAACCCATGACCTCTCGTACACTAGCCCAACGTGATAACCATCAGTCTAGCAACTCCTTTGAGTATTAGTCTGCATCATTTAATTAATAAAGGATAATCAATTAGAGGCAAGTTTATTAAATAAAGTTTAATTAAGTTTTAATTAGTTTTAATTTTATTTAAAAAGTTTTTCTTCTTTTAATTTCCTTTAATCCAGTTTTTCTTTTATAAAAATTAAAAAAAAATATAAAAAGATATAAAAAAAATATTTTTTCTTTTTACTTAAAAGTTGTTTCAAATTTATTTAAAATAGATTTACTTTTATTTTTAAATTTAAATTAGTTTAAATATTTTTATTTCACATTTATTTTCAAATTAGTTTAATTTACTTTTAGTTACAATTTTTACTTAGATATAAGTTTATTTTCAAATTAATAGTTTAAAATAGTTAGAATTAAGATAGTTTTCTTTAAATTAAATAGATTTTATAATTAAATAGTTTAGTTCAAAATATAAAAAAAAATTGACACCAAAAACAAGTTAAGTTGAAACGTCAAACCGGAAATCAAATTCGAGTCGAATCGAGGAAAACGAACTTAATTGCAAAACATATAAAAATCCGAGTTTCAACCATACTTTCATCAAGGATCCCAAACTTAACCAAAATCAACCTAGACTTAAACCTACTCACACAATACTATACCTATACTCCTAGTAACTATACTTAGACATAAGATTTAAACATAAAAATACCTTAGACTCCCTAATTTATCCGAATGTATACATATACATAACATTACATACCAAAACCTTTACCAGTTATACTTTTGTCTTTCTAGACTTTGTACAACATATCTCATTAAACCATACACTATTGAAACACTTCCTTTTCCCTTGACTAAGCCAATACTGCCGGTTTATGTTCAAAACCAAGACACCATGTACAAATTTTTCATTAATAAGATATACTAGGTATATCAAAACTTAGGATATGCTTGTAATGGAAATAAGACACCTAGCACTCCCATTCATACCCTAGACGTGTGCTAGAACACACCACACATCCATTTTGTTTGTACAAACTTTCCATTATGACTAATACTATGCTAAGTCACATTGTGTCCCCTTGGTTTGTTGAACATGCGATAGCACAAGGCCATTTGGGGTCAAGTGTACAATGTATGCAATTAAAGCTTTATACCTCATATCCTAGGAACTAGTTATATGGAATACTATGTTAGATTTTCATATCTTGCACACACTCTCTCTTAGACGTGTATATACCCCAAACCACACCCCTCAATCTCAAATTAGATATTTAGCAAACACTTGAACTTCTCATACCTCTCACACTTCCATATTCGGATACCCCCTCAACAAAACACCTAGACGAGATCAAGCATTTACTTCTACCTATTCTTGGTCTTCACCAAGCATATAGTGCACGTTATCCAAGATCTTTAGCATTCAAGTCAAGTCCAAGATCATCATAGGTCACTTATAAGAAGAACCCGACGTCTAGAACTCCTAAACCATAGTCATCACCAAGTTTTCTTGAAACAAGTAAGTATGAGACTTCTCTAAACTTTTTCCTTACTCATTTCACTTGTCATGCATGTATATGTTATAAAAATGGAGTTAGGAGTACATGCATACGTTTAAAACTCTTAAATAAGTCCTTAACAACATATAAGCCCACGACTTATATGGTGTCCATGGACAATCTTGCTTCAAAACCATAAGATTTGTAAGAATATGCATAAAGAACTTAGTAAAAGCCCTAAGTAGATTACTAAATCATAAAAGTATATAAAATGTAATATAAGCCGAAACATATAAGCGTATATAAGCCCATAAACATATAAACTAGCTCATTTAATCCCTAAGAATAATAAATAAGCCGAGTCATATAAGCTCACTTATAAGCCATAATAAGCCAAATGTAAATAAGCCCATAACTTATTTATAAGCCTAGTAATATTTAGTTATAAGCCCAATAAGTAAATTATATTTACTAGCCCAATTGGTAAATTTATTAAGTAAATAAAACAAGCCCATTAGGCCCATTAAATCAAGCTGAGACCCTATTGGGCCAACCTAGCCCAAATCTTATTTGTGGAAACTTTTCGTGCCATTATTGCCAATTGGTGAAAGTTAGGGTCGATTTTATAACTTAATAAAACATGTGTAAATGATTTCGTGACTTTATAGAAGTTCAAGGGCCTAATGTGTCATTTCCAAAAGTATAGGGTGCGTTTGTTTTAAACCGAGAGCTAAACAAAAACCACAAGGACTAATAGTGCCATTATTGAAACTTATTATAAGCCCTAGTTTCCCTTTTAAATATTCAAGACCTCAAGGGCCATTATTGCCACTTCTGGAAACTCATTACAAACCCTAGCCTAATATTTAAACATTTCGAGACCTTAAGGACCAAAAGTGTCACTTTGGGAAACTTATTACAAGCCCTAACTATTACTTTTAGATAATTCGAGACTTCAAGGACCATTAGTGACATTTTGAAAACTTAAAACAAACCCTAACCCTTATTTAATCATTCCCGAGACATAAGGGGGGGGGTGTTTGGTCATTTCCCCAAAGTTTTATAAGCCCTAAGGGCGTTTTTGAAAATAAATAAAACGAACAAGGACTAATGTAACACCCCCACAAAATGCTATGCGCAGCGGAACTACAACATTTGGGTGCTACGCAGTTATCATTACACACAAGATATATCGAACGACTCTAAAGAGACGTCAACTTAAAACTTGAATTAAAAATTGTTAAATGATACATGTCCACGGTTTTTCCAACCCCAATTGGTACAACAGAGTTTAGCGTTTTCGGTCCCCATGAATCTAAACCCAAAAATTTCAGTTTCACAACAACATGACATTAAAGTTAAAATGTTTAAGTAGAAAAGGGAGGAAAAACAAGCAGACTCCAAGCCATACACACAAGATCCATCCCATGCACGCTCCATGCTACACTTCAGCGGTTACCTGAAACACATGCCAAAATTTGGTCAACGAAAACGTTGAGTGGAATTCATAGGTTTTACAATTCATTTTGAACGTATACGAAATAAAAACCATTCACGATCATTCATAGACTTGTCGATCAAACAATCTATATTCAAGATACGGACAATTGTGTTTAAGCTCATGACACTAAACCGTTAACTCAATCACCCGCGTAATAATTACCGGCGTGATTCAGATGAAACCATGGCCCCTAATAAGGCATCAGTTGCAATTGTACCTTATCTCTTATCACAAATTATCCGTCCGCAGGGGGTATCAACGTACTAGCCCTCGTCTCGGATAGGGTAGTCAACCCCATAGTACTATCACTTTGTATAAGCGGCTATTTCTAATCCACACTAGGACTAAACAATAGTTAATAGTTCATGAAATTAGGGTCTTTTGCAACTAGGTACTCAACACAATTTCAAAGGCAACATTCGGGACCAACAATCATTCATGACATACGTTCATTTTAAAAACTAGCATGCATCTCCCTCGCGGGTAAAACAGTTTGAAATAATAATAAGCGAGGCTATAAATTCACACCTTATATATCAAGTAGTCGATAGTTCGAGAGATGATCACTGACGACGATACGGATGCCCGGGTAAACCAACACCTATCAACCAAATAACGCGTAATGAGTAATCTCATTTTAAAACCTTATGGTACTGTATAAAATACATAGATACTAGTCACTTAGGACAATTTCAACTCACGCCAACACAAAACAACAAGCGTTACTCATTTTACACCATTCGTCCTTATTATTAATGTTATCCATTTTTATTCATTTTCGCCGATACTTACCAAAAGTACGGGCTGTTTTACTATACTTAACCATTTTTATAAAATGTGACAAAATTCTCAAAAATACTATATGACCTGTAGATAACACATATTTAATCCCAATAAAAAATTTTACTTCTACGACCCGTTACTCAACGCTTTTCCAAAAACTACACTTTTCGGACTGAAATTGTACTTTGACCAAGTTGGACCCGTTTGACCCGTTTAAAATACTCCATTGACCCATTTGACACCTAAGTCCTAAAGTAGACTCAAATTTGCAGGTTTGACACCAAAATTCAGTCCTTGACCATTTACCAAACTAGACTTATAGTCCCCGGGATTTGACCTAAACCAATCACAACTTCGGATTATGACGGTTTTCATCTCCCGGTACACGAATTTCAAATCGTCGTAACTTTTGACTCGTTAGGAGTCGTAAGCTCTACTTTATACCAAATCGAAGCTAAGAAAATTATCTACAAGTCTATCCTATCCACAAGACCTGTTTTCAAAATGATTTTTACAAAAATGCCTTAAACTTTCTGCCTAAATTTAACCATACCAAAATCACACTTACGCTCGATTCCAAACCTATTTATCATTACTAGGCATCATCCTAAGCTTCCCTAATCACAACCAAACCATATTTTCAGTTCCTAACCCCTATTGATCATCAAGCTCATAAGCTAAAAACTTAAAAACAAACATGCAAACACTTGTACCCATCTAAAACACCTATGAACACAAGATTAAACACAAAACCAATGCTCAAAACATCAATCACCATGGCTCCCCAAACACCCCCTTTAGCCGTGGGGTTTGGGTGACCAAAACACCACAACCAAATCAATTTTGGTGGGTTTGTTTAGTGATTATACCCTCATTTCACACGAATTTAACATGCATTTATCCAATTAACCTCAAAAACGAGTTTGAAAAATTCCTTTGATTCTTGAAAAAAAAAAGTTTGAATGCATGTTGGATTTGAGTACATAGAAAGGTAGGGAATGATAAGATTAGAGGTGGTCTAACCTTAGTTTTGATGAAAACCAAGTAGAAAAAAAATTAATGGTGGGTTTTGGTGGTTTGGGGGTGACCGTCGGCCTAAGGAGGAAGAGAGGGAGAGAAAACAATTTTTTTCCAAGTGTTTTTGTTAAGTGTGTGTTTGTGTTCCCCTTTTTGTAAAATTGGAAGGACCCGTTGTGCAATTAAAGCTTTCTTTTGGCCTCAAGTAAAAACGTCACTAAAACTTTGCGGGATTGACTCACTAGTCATTTTAGAAAAATTTACGGGAGTCGGAAATTATCCCAAACACTCCAAAATACTTTTGGGATACTTTAAATGTACTCGGAAAGCTATAAAACTCACCCGACTCAACTTAACACGAACCGTAAGTAAAATTCTCGAAAAATTACATTATCGATAAAACGTCAATAATTATAGAAATTTGGGCATCCATCGGGATCGTATTCGTCATCGTCCTTCTTGAATCGTCAATCGTAAAAATTATAACCTCGAACATCGGCTTTAACCAAAATACTAATATATATAAAAATTAAAATTTATTAAAAATTTCAAAATTTAGCGTAATTTAGGGTAACGTTAATGACCTCGGTTCTAGGGTGTCACATCCACCCCTCCTTAAAGTGAGCGACGTCCCGGCGATCGCCTCTTCTTATACTCACATTTCGTTCCGCTGGAACAGATGAGGATACCTTTCCTTGAAAAAGTCCTCACGTTCCCAAGTGTATTCCGGTCCACGCTTAGAATTCCATCGAACCTTCACAATAGGAATTCTACTACGCTTCAGCCTCTTGACCTCTCGGTCCATAATTTCCACAGGTTCTTCCACAAAATGCATTTTGTCATCCAGCCGAATCTCGTCCAAAGGAATCACCAATTCCTTATCCGCCAAACTCTTCTTCAGGTTCGATACGTGAAACGTGTCGTGAATAGCACTAAGCTCGCTCGGCAACTCTAACTTGTACGCTACTGGTCCAATTCGTTCAACGATCTTAAATGGTCCAATATACCTCGGACTCAACTTTCCTTTCTTCCCAAAACGAATTACACCCTTCCACGGCGATACCTTAAGCATAATCATATCTCCGACTTCAAACTCCAACGGTTTCCTTATGTTATCGGCATAACTCTTTTGTCGGCTTCTCGCAGCAAGTAGTCGGTTCTTGATTTGCACAATCTTCTCTGTCGTTTCTAAAACCATTTCGGGTCCAGTCAATTGACTTTCTCCTACTTCACTCCAACACACGGGCGATCTACACTTCCTTCCATACAATGCTTCGAACGGTGCTGCCTTGATACTCGCATGGTAACTATTATTGTACGAAAACTCCACTAGAGGCAAGTGGCGTTCCCAACTTCCTCCAAAATCAATCACGCATGCTCGGAGCATGTCCTCCATCGTCTGTATAGTTCGTTCACTCTGGCCGTCAGTTTCCGGGTGATAAGCCGTACTTAAATTCAATTCAGTGCCCATCGCACGTTGAAGCGATTTCCAAAATTCCGAAGTAAATCTACTATCACGATCCGAAATGATCGATAACGGCACTCCATGTCTGCAGACGATCTCCTTCACGTACACACTGGCTAGCTTTTCCATACTGTCCGTCTTCTTCATAGGTAAGAAATGAGCAGATTTCGTTAACCTATCCACTATTACCCATATCATATCACATCCACTAGGAGTTCTAGGTAAACCCGTCACGAAATCCATAGCGATTTTCTCCCACTTCCATTCTGGGATCTCTGGTTGTACCAACAATCCAGACGGTTTCTTATGTTCTGCTTGAACCTTTGCGCAAGTCAAACACTTACCAACGTAACGAGCAATATCCGCCTTCATATTCGGCCACCAATAAACTTTCTTCAGGTCGTGATACATTTTGTCCGATCCAGGATGTATCGAATACTTCGACTTATAAGACTCGTTCATAACCAATTCTCGTACTCCAGGCTTTCCTTCCTCAGATGAACACAATGGTAACCAAATCCGATTCTCAAAATATCTCAATCCGTCTGACCTAATCACAAAAAGAGGTTTCAACATTCTTCCCAAGTTCTCAGCTTCAACATTCCCTTTCATTAATCCCCTCTCTTGAGCCTTTAGTATAGTTTCGGTTAAGTCAACGCTCTCAGTCATCACCAAAGCTCTGACTCTCAAAGGTTTCTCTCGTTCCTTCCTACTCAGTGCATCTGCTACAACATTCGCCTTGCCAGGATGGTAGCGAATTTCACAGTCATAATCACTCAGTAGTTCTACCCATCGTCTCTGTCGCATATTCAACTTGTTGGGAATAAATTTAGGCCAGAACACTTGAACGCTGACAGGAACAACTCAAGCGTTGACAAGAGCAAAGTGAGCGCTGACAGCATAAGCGTTGACAAGATAAAGTCAAGCGTTGACAGATTGAAGACAAGCACTGATGGAAGTTGTGAGCTACACGTATATTATATTCTAGATTACTTCTAGTAAGGATAGAAACGACAATGTATTTTCTATGTTTATCTTTACCTAGAATAGTTGATTCGTAGCTTATTGTACAAGACTTCTTGTTCTATAAAAGAAGATCTTTTAGGTTAATGTTTAATATTAGTTTTCATAGTATTCGCAAGTTAAACCTTTCATTGTAATCAACACGATTATTCTAATACAAGTGAAAGTTTGTTTAACATCATTGTGTTTTAGATCAAGTGTTAATTCCGCATAACACTTTGTTACTTTATTCATAAGCAAAGGTTTCTCTACGTGTAGTACTTGATCTAATCTTGTATACACAAAGCTAATCGATCTAAGTTTGGGATCAACAAGTGGTATCAGAGCTTGTTGAGAAACTTTTGATCTTTAAGTAACGCAGAACCCTAAAACACCAAACCCTAAAAACCCTAAATTCTCAAAACCCTAAAAACACCATGTCTGGCACAAATCAACCTCCTGCTTTGCTGCAAAACAACTTCTCAAACCCTAGTATCAAAATTCCCATGTTTGATGCCAGGAACTTTGAACTTTGGAAGTCCAATTTTGAGCAATACATAGCTATTCATGACTACACTCTTTGGGAAATTATCGAATATGGGAACACATTCGATAAAGCAGCAAAGATTACTGCTGCTATTGCCGCAAGGACAGCTGTTCCTAATTGTCCTGAAGCTGATAAAGTGGAAAAGCCTGATGATGGGAGAGCTGTTGCTGTTGAAGACATAGCCAAGAAGAGGGTGGACATGAAAATCCTGAACATCTTGAAACATGCCCTAGGTCATGAGAATCAGCACAAGTACAAACGTTTTGAGTCTGCAAAAGAGCTTTGGGAAGCTCTTGAAATAGCACATGGTGGCAATGCTGATACAAAAGAAGAAAAGAAGAAGCAACTATTGCATGAGTATGCTGTCTTCAAAGCTCAACCTAATGAGAATCTCAGCAGTGTGAGAAGTAGACTTCTTGATATCACAAGTCAACTTTCCTTCATGGGAAAACAGATTGATGATCCTGAATTGAATGCTACTTTTCTCAAAAGCCTTGGTGATGTATGGAAGATTGAGACAAGATCTATTCTTGTCAACAACACCCACAAGACTTCCAGGTTTGATGACATCTTCAACAAGTTAAGGCTGTTGGAGAATGAATGGCAATTGGAGAGTGATAACAAATCTTCTAGCAGCAACATGGCCTTCTTTTCACAAAGTGAAGGCCAATTTGATTCCATGAACTTCTATGGACATTCAGCAACTGGATCTCAAGGTGTCAGCGCTGGATGTCAATCTGTCAGCGCTGGATCTTATCCTGTCAACGCTTTGTACTCAAGCGCTGACACACACAATCATGGCGCTGATAGAATTAAACCTGCTGGTTTTGATCTTGATACTGTGTGTGCCTTCATTGCTTCTTTGCCTAGTGATTCAAGAATCACTTATGAAGATCTTGAGCAGATAAGTGATGAACAATTGGAAGAGATGGACATCAAGTGGACTATGGCTCTTGTAAGTTTAAGAGCAAACAGGTTCAATAAAAGGTTCAAGAAGAAGATGACCTTTAATGCTAAGGATGTTGCTGGCTTTGACAAGTCCAAGGTGGAGTGCTACAACTGTCATAGGATGGGGCACTTTATGAGGGAATGTAGATCTCCAAGGAGATCTGATGCTGGGAAGCCTTCTAGCCAAATGATTAAGAACCCAGATCCCAAGGCCATGGTTGTTGTTCAACAAATTGATGGTGTTGGAGAATGGGATTGGAGCTGGATGGCTAAGAATGAGGAAGAGGACAGAGCCTTGGTTGCTGAAGTTAAAGAAGAGCATGCTGAATATGCTCTCATGGCACACTCCTCCTCTTCATCAGACAATGAGGTATATGATGATGCTTTCTGTTCTAAGGGTTGTCGTTTAAATACTGAAAAATCAAAACAAGAGATAGTTAAATTATTAGATGAAGCAAGTACTCTAAGGTGCAAAGTATCTAACTATCAAATTGCTCTTACCCAAACAGAAAAGACAGTAACTGAGTATAAGAAAATGGAGTTTGATTTAAAGGATCAAATAAATATCTTAAAACATGAGTTACATCAGAGTAAGGATGTTCAAGATATAGTAAATAGGGTTAATCTTGATTTGATAGCTCAGTTAGAGGAGGCTAACAAAAATAAAGATAATGTGAGTCTTAAAATCCAGAGATTTGATAAGGCCACACAATCCCTAGGAGAGTGTGTTAGTAAACAAAGAGACTCTAAGGATATGAGTGGGATTGGGATGAATGACTATACTGTTGTTCCACCACCAGCTGGGGATTTCTATGGTGTCCAATCAAAGGACTTATCTTGGACTGGCTTGCCAGAATGCCAAGAGGAGGAGTTTATTCCTCCACCTAGAGTGACTTCCCCAGTTGAGGAATATCAGCAAAAGCTGACTGACCTAGAAGAGTGGAAGAAAGCAAACCACACTTTGTTTGTTAAGGGAGGGTTATTGTGTGAAAGTCCAAATGAGCCCACACCAATTAAGAGCCTTGATCCTAAACCTATTAAGATCACACACCCTACCACTGGCAAAGCTGTTGACCTTGGCCCACAACATGTTAGAAAACCTAGTGTTAAATATGCAGAGATGTATAGAAATTCTAGGTCACCAAAAAGCCAAGTTAGTAACCATGGAACAGGCTTCTTTGCCTCTAGACCTAAGACTATGTCTAGAAAAGCTTGTTACACATGTGGGAGCTTTTCACATTTGGCCTACAAATGTGTCAACGCTTCCAATGTCAACACTGACAGGAGAAATTTCAGCGCTGACAAAAGTCAACATAGGTCAAACACTGACAGACCCAATACCTTTGTGAACAAAAGTTCACAAGTTGTTAGACCAGCCCCATTCTTTTCTAGAGGGTCTAACACACAAGGCCTAAGACCTTTTCAAAAGTCAAATACTTGGTCAAATAGGCAATGGGTTCCTGTAGCAAACCCTAGGTTCAACGCTGATAAGAGCAATCGGGGCGCTGACAAGAGAAATTTCAGCGCTGATAGAAACACTGCTAAACCTAGGTATTTGCAACCACAGGGAAATAGGTCTAAAGCTTCTACTAGCTTAACATGGAGACCAAAACAGGACCAGAACCCTAATAATACTGGTATTTCTATGACATGCAACAGGTTTCATTATATTTCTAAGGCATTGTCAACACCAATTGGGGTTAACTGGGAATTTCATTCAAACAGGGATGAAAATGGGGTTGTTATGAGAACCAAGTCTGTTCTTGTTGAACAACCAAATGAATCCAAGTCTTCCAAGGCTTGGGTTCCCAAAGAAAACTAATATGTTTTCTTTATGTGCAGGGCATTCAGAAGAAGATCAATGACTATGGATACTGGGATAGTGGATGCTCAAGGCACATGACTGGAAAGGAAGACTATCTGACCAATTTCTCTCCTATTCAAGATGGTGATAAGGTATACTTTGGGGGTGGCTACGGCACAATCACAGGAAAAGGAACCCTTGTCACCAACAATCTTAGGTTTGATAATGTCTTCTTGGTGAAAGACCTGGATTATAATTTGTTTAGTGTATCACAAGTGTGTGATAACAAAAATAAGGTTCTTTTCACAGATACTGAGTGCTTGGTGTTAAGCAAAGATTATAAGCTCCCTGAGGAGAAATACATAGATTTTAGAACACCAAGGCATAAAGACATATATAATGTGAATCTTAATGGAATTAAGGTAAATAATAAAATGTCATGTCTGTATGCTAAGGCCTCAGTAGATGAAAGTAATCTTTGGCACAGGAGACTAGGGCACATAAACTTTAAGAATATTAATAGGCTTGTGAGGCTTGGTTTAGTTGATGGTTTGCCTGAAAAGGCTTTCCACAATGACCACTCTTGTGTTGCATGCCTTAAGGGCAAGCAGCATAAGGTCTCATTCAGGTCTAAACAGGTGCACTCTAGTTCTAAACCCCTTCACTTATTGCATATGGACCTCTTTGGTCCTACTAATATAGAGAGTTTGAAGGGTAAATCATATTGTTTTGTCATTACTGATGATTACTCCAGGTTCACATGGACTTTCTTTTTAGCTAAGAAAAGTGAAACTGCCCTAAGTCTGATTAATTTCATTACCCAGATTGAAAAGAAGAATGGTAATGAGGTCAAAATTATTAGAAGTGACAATGGGGGTGAGTTTAGAAATCAGTTATTAGATGATTTTTGTGCCAAGAAAGGGATTACTAGGCAGTTCAGCATAGCTAGAACTCCTCAGCAAAATGGAGTTGCTGAAAGGAAGAATAGGACCCTTATTGAAGCAGCCAGAACCATGTTGGCTGATGCCCACTTTCCTATAGCTTTTTGGGCTGAAGCTGTTAACACAGCTTGTTATGTTCAAAATAGGGCATTGGTCAACAAGATACATAATAAAACTCCTTATGAATTACTTTGGGGAAGGAAGCCCAATATTGGATTTCTTAAGCCATTTGGTTGTCATGTAGTTGTGTTAGAAACTAGTGAGGCCCTAGGTAAATTTGATTCAAAAGGTGATGAAGGCTATTTCATGGGTTATTCAGTGCAGAGTAAAGGATATAGGGTTTACATTAAAAAGGAAAAACGTATACTTGAAAAGGTACATGTTAGGTTTCTAGAGAGTAAACCTAGTGATCCTGAGAGTGGTCCAAATTGGTTGTTTGACTTAGAACCTTTGTCTAGAGCTTTAAATTATATGCCTGTTACTGATCCAGACATTGTGAAGGTAACTTCAAGTGTTCTGGAAAAGAGAATTGGTAATGTTTCAGGTATACAGGTTGCTAAGGAGGATGGACCACCAGCAGTTATATCATCTCCCACACAAGAATTTGTTACACTTCCTATATGGACAGATGAGTATTATGCTGCTGCTACTGCTGCTACTGCTGCAAGGAAAGATAATGGTGGTGTTCAAATACCACCAACTACAAACATGCATGATTCTTCAAGCGCTGACAAAGGAAAATCAAGCGCTGACACGACCAATTCAGACGCTGATGCCTCCAACGCTGACAACACCAGTTCAGGCGTTGTTAGCCCAAACGCTGACACACAAGGATCAGACTTTGGAGACACCTTTACACAGCTTTTCTCTTCTCATTTTGAACAGGGTGGACCTTCCAATATCCATGAAGAGATTCCTGTTGATGAAGAAGAAACTGAAGAAGATATTGGCAACATGGAGCGTGAAATTGAGGACACCAGACTTTTTGAAGGAGGAGTTCTCACTTCCACAGCTAAAGATCACCCCACATCTCAAATCATTGGTGATGTTATGGCTCCAGTTCAGACAAGAAGATCCCATCAAGGTCTTGGTGGATTTATTGCCAATATACACAAGAAGGTTGATACCCCTCTTGTACAAGCATGTTTGTTTGCCTGTTTTCTGTCACAGGAAGAACCCAAGAAGATTTTTGATGCTCTCAAAGAACCAAGTTGGGTGGAAGCAATGCAGGATGAGCTTCACCAATTTGCTATCCAGGATGTTTGGGAGCTGGTTGATTGTCCTAGGTATGTGAGACCAATTGGGACAAGATGGGTTCTGAGGAACAAGAAAGATGAAAGAGGCATTGTGGTCAGAAACAAGGCACGTTTGGTAGCTCAGGGTTATACACAAGAGGAAGGCATAGATTATGAAGAAGTCTTTGCTCCAGTTGCAAGAATTGAAGCTATCAGAATTTTCTTAGCTTATGCTTCTTGCATGAATTTTACTGTTTATCAAATGGATGTGAAGAGTGCTTTCCTCTATGGCACAATTGTTGAGGAGGTTTATGTAATGCAGCCTCCTGGTTTTGAAGATCCTGAGAATCCAGACAAGGTTTATAGAGTAAAGAAGGCAATGTATGGCCTTCATCAAGCCCCAAGAGCATGGTATGGTACATTGTCCACCTACTTGGTGGAAAATGGTTTCAAGAGGGGCACCATAGACCAGACACTGTTTACAAAGAAGAAAGGAAAACATGTGTTACTTGTGCAGGTCTATGTTGATGACATCATTTTTGGCTCTACTGATCCAAAAATGAGTGAGGAATTTTCCAAGCTCATGACAGATAAATTCAAGATGAGTGCAATGGGTGAGATGAACTTCTTTCTAGGTTTACAAGTTCAGCAGAAAGAAGATGGTATCTTCATCTCCCAGGACAAGTATGTAGCTGAAATCTTGAAGAAATATGGTTTTTCTCCACATGAGAAGGAGGCTTCTACTCCTATGGACAGACAACACCCCTGGGGAAAACTTGGAGCTGGAAAGGATGTGGATGTTAGGCACTATAGATCAATGATTGGTTCATTGATGTATCTCACAGCCTCAAGACCTGACATCATGTTTGCTGTGTGTGCATGTGCACGCCATCAAGTGACTCCCAAAGAATGTCACCTTTTTGCTGTGAAGAGGATTTTTAGGTACCTAAGATGCTACCCAGATCTTGGATTGTGGTACCCAAAAGATTCTCCATTGGATCTTATTGCATATTCAGACAGTGACTATGGTGGTGACAAGTTTGATAGGAAATCCACAACTGGTGGATGCCAATTTCTTGGGAGCAGATTAATATCTTGGCAATGCAAGAAACAAACAGTGGTGGCCAACTCTACAACTGAAGCAGAATATGTTGCTGCAGCTGCTTGTTGTGGACAAGTCTTATGGATTCAGAACCAGCTGTTGGATTATGGGTATAATTTTATGCATACCAAGATTTTTGTAGACAATAACAGTACTTTATGCATTATTAAAAATCCTGTACATCATTCTAAAACCAAACACATAGAAATTAGACACCATTTTATAAGAGATTGCTTTGAGAAAGGTTTAATACAACCAGATAGGGTAGATACTGAAGATAATGTAGCTGATTTATTAACTAAACCTTTTGATGCTGGAAGATTTCAATATTTGGTAACAAATATTGGAATGGTTAATCTCACTTAATATGTGTTTTGGAACATTTTTGTAAAAGTATGTACAGGATAATGCATTGTTATTGGTCTTTGTGATGATTTAGATTTTCCACATTATTTTTCTAACACTGACAAAGGTAAATGTAACGCTGTCCAGTGTTATTTTGCCGTTGTTAGAGATATTATGGTCTAACGTTGACAAGAGTTCCTTCAACGCTGATAAGTGTTATCGGGACGCTGTTAGCAACAAATGTTAGTTTTGTGGTTTTTCATCTAAATGTGCAGGTAATGGTAGCTTTATGCCATTGGATACAGAGTTGCTTATGGAACTTTGAAGAGCTATTTGGACATTTTTTGATTATGGATGATGGTTGGAATATTTATATTCCTATCTTGACATAAATTTTTAATGTTCATATATATATTTTGAGAACTCATGTATCATAGTTTGAGGGGAGGTTTAAGGAACCTTTAGGACTCTTGGGTATTCTTAGAATACTCTCATCACAATTCTAGATTGTGTCCACAGGTGAGTATGGGTTAGTTTTACTAAACCATGAGGCACTGTAGCATGCATAGTATATCAACTTTGCATGCTGCCAAGACATTCTTGACTTAGAATTGGTTATGGTCTGATGGGAGGCTTGAGAATCCTTTTGATATGGGTTTTACCTGGGAGTAACAAGGATTTTATGAGGTAACTTGGTTGTTAAGAATTTTGGTTAGCAAGGGACACTAGAGGACTGTTATGTCTATCTTGCTTATGCAAGTGTGCATAACTGGACAGTGCTTGCCGCCCTATGATAATTATCAGCTTTTGGTTATCTTCTCTAGGATAAATTACTTGTTAAGGTCATTGTTCACTTTTTAAAAAAAAAAAACAATTTTATTTTTGGACGCTGACAAGATTTTTTCCAAGCGTTGTTGTGACCAAAATGGACGCTGACATGGCTTTAGGCGAACGTTGACAGGATTATAGCCGTTGGGCGTTGATGGGTTATATTTGACCGTTGACAAACAATGGGCCCTACCCAGTTGTAAATTTTTGACATATTTTCAAGCCGTAATTTTAGGAGTTGTTACTTTCATTAAATGCATGGGATAACTTATACACTTTTTCAATATTTTCATGATTGATTTTTGAAAATCTTTGCCTATTTTTGGGCCAATCACGTGCATTCATCCACTCCTATAAATTTGGCTCCTATTTTAAACAGGGTATCTATAATTCTTGTCTAACACTTTTCTCTTATCAACCTTCATCTTTTATACATCAAATTAACAGCTTTCATCAATGGCACCAAGATTTAACTCAGCAGAATTGGATTTGGGGTTCAAGTCTCAACACAACATGATTGCTTATCTTGTTGCTGATAATACTTTGTTCCCTCAATACACTCAGATGGTGGAGTATTTGAATGCATCTCCCTTAAGGTATGCTCTTTCTCATGCACCACTTATTCCAGTCACACACATTAAACAGTTTTGGAACACTGTCAGTTCCTCAACAGTTAATGGAGTGACAACATTGAATTCTATTGTACATGGGAGACCTTGGGTGGTTACTGAGGCCTTGGTACGCCAGGCCTTGCATCTTAATGATGCTGATGGTATAACCATGCTTCCCATATCTGAAATAGAACAAGGGCTAAGGGCTTTGGGATACCCTATTCCTGATGAAGGTACTCTTAATAAGTACCATAAGCAGGAATTTCCCCCAGCCTGGAAGTACCTAATTCACATTCTCCTTCAGTGTTTGAGTCCCAAATGTACTGCACATAATGAGATCAATAGATCCATTGCATCTGCTATTGTGTGTATTGCAACAGGGCAAAATTATAATTGGTCTAAAATGATTTTTGAAGGAATGTGTAAAAACAAGGGGACAAAAATGACTTTAGCTTATCCCCGTTTTCTGCAAATGGTTTTTGATGCTCAAAGATATTGTTCAAGGGATCACAATGATTTTTATAAGATCCCTGAACAAAAGAAGGCTATTTTTACCAAGATGAATTCACCACCTCATAGAGACCTACCATTAACCCCAGCCATGCTTGCTGTTATTGCAGCAGCACAACCCCAACCAGACCCTCAACCTCATATTGACCCTCAACCACAACTTGAACCTATCCCTGAACCTTTACCCTCACCTGACCAAATGCAAATAGACCAAAATCCCTTTGACGCTGACACATCTAATGTGGGCGTTGATATGCCTGTTTCCAACGTTGACACCCAACCATCACAATCCCAAACACCCCTTAACCAACCTACATCTACACCATCTTCTACACCATCTTCCACACCACCAGAATATAGGTTGATTAAACGCCAAAGGACTGCTGGAGTGTTCTCCTCTGGTGGTCCTAGCCATGTAGCAGAGAGAACCACCACCACAAGTGTGGCTGGTGACCTGGATGAGGCTGAGACTATTGGTTCTGGCTTAGAAGCTGGCCAAGACAGTCCCACCATCATTAAGTCCTCATCCTTGCCCAATGAACCTAACTTGGGAGGTCAAATTCCCATTTTGGAAGAGGGCAGACTGGAACCAATGACGCTTTTAGAATTGACGGCTGTCTGCATTAGCTTGCAAAAGCAAAATGCAGACTTAGTACAAATTGTCAGTCACCAAGGCCTTGAACTCAAAGAATTGAGGGAGAGGATTGTTATTTTGGAGAGTGCTCATTCAAGGGGAGGTATGGAGGAGTCTTCCAAAGGGGAGGAAGCAAGAAATCTGAGTGATAAGAGCAGTCAAGATGGTCAATCATTGGATATTGCTGAAGCTCTTACTAGTTTGAAGGAACAAAAAGGTTTTGATACGTCCTTAATCTCTCCAACAAATTTAAATTTATCATTTACAGATATGCTGAGAGAGGTTACACAAGGCGCTGAGGGAAAATATTTAAGCGTTGATAAGGCAAGTTTGGACGCTGACAGAAGTATTTTGGGCGCTGATAAAGGAAATTTGGGCGTTGACAGATCTGCTGAAGGAGGTGATGTATTCCAGTCATCATCTATCATCAAAGATGTTCCTACTCAGGTATTATCATCTACCTTACCAAAAATTGAACCAACAGATAAGGGTAAGGGTAAGTTGGTAGAAGAAGTTGTTCCAAAGCATGCAGCTCAGATTGAATTTGATAGAAGATTGGCTGAGCAAATAATGGAACAAGGTGAGAAGGAAAAGTCACCATTTGTTGTGACTTCTGAGGAAGAAAGTGATGGAGGCAGCTCAGATTCAAGTGTGATGATTGTTGAACCAGAAAGACTTGAGTATGGTGATGAGCTTGCTAGGGAAAGGCTGAGAGATTTGAAGTTGCAAATTGATTTTGATATGCCAGAGGTAGTTCAAATGTACAATTCTTGGGAAGAAAGCTGCATGGATAATCCAGACTTGACCATTTCAGATCAGATATGGGGTTTGGAAATTCTTCTTAGAGTTCAGCAGGATTGTAAGGTAATGTTGAAGTACAGGGCAAGCAACATTCTCTCTAAATTGAAAAGGGATAGAAGGAAGCTCTATTTTATGTTGCTCAAATGTCATGGAGTTGGATGGACACATCAGAAGCTGAAAGCTTTGACATTTGATGAGTTGGAACATAGGGCTTATCCTATTTGGGTGAAAGTGCAGGAAGAGAACACTTTCAGACTTCTTTCAGATGAAAGAAAGGAGCAACTTGCAGAAGAGATGGCAATCAAGAAAGCTATGATAGTCCCTAGACCAGTGAAGAAGGGATTTGTTCTTGAGTTTCCAAAAGATATGTCTCAACTGTATCCAAGTGAAGCAATCATTAGAAAGAGCCTCAAGCTCTCCCCATTAGAAGCTTCAGATATGGTTCATGTGTTACCACTAGATTCCAGGAATCCAATTGTAAGTTATGAAGAAGATGAATGTGGATTCTAGAAAATTGGAAGATTTGGAAAGGAGGTACACACTTTTACCACTCTCATATCTTTATTTGCAAGTTGTGACAGAGAAGACTTGGTAGACCTTTGGAGGTTGCTAGAGACCAAGTATGAGGCTGAAGCACCAACTTCAGCCAATGGAATAAAACTTTGGACCACATTCAAAAGAATGTGTGGGACAAATGAAGAAGATCCTGAAATATGGAAGGATCTTGAAGATGACCTCAGTGGTCTTCAATGGAGGTTATATTCAGCTGCAGGTGTATACCATTTGAGTTCTACAAAGTTTGCTGAGTATTTACTTGTAGATGCTCAGTATTTCATATCCAAGGCTGTTTTGGAGAAGATGAAGGACACCCAGTTGGAGATAGACTACACAAGTGACGTGGCAAAGAATTTGATCAGATTTATTTATTACCAATATGATAAGGTTTGTCAGACTCCTCCAAGTTCTTAATGTTTATTCAGAAACTTGATCATAAGAGTGGATATCAAGTTTAGGGGAGGATTGTTGGGAATAAATTTAGGCCAGAACACTTGAACGCTGACAGGAACAACTCAAGCGTTGACAAGAGCAAAGTGAGCGCTGACAGCATAAGCGTTGACAAGATAAAGTCAAGCGTTGACAGATTGAAGACAAGCACTGATGGAAGTTGTGAGCTACACGTATATTATATTCTAGATTACTTCTAGTAAGGATAGAAACGACAATGTATTTTCTATGTTTATCTTTACCTAGAATAGTTGATTCGTAGCTTATTGTACAAGACTTCTTGTTCTATAAAAGAAGATCTTTTAGGTTAATGTTTAATATTAGTTTTCATAGTATTCGCAAGTTAAACCTTTCATTGTAATCAACACGATTATTCTAATACAAGTGAAAGTTTGTTTAACATCATTGTGTTTTAGATCAAGTGTTAATTCCGCATAACACTTTGTTACTTTATTCATAAGCAAAGGTTTCTCTACGTGTAGTACTTGATCTAATCTTGTATACACAAAGCTAATCGATCTAAGTTTGGGATCAACACAACTCCTTCTGATCTAAAATGTGTTGCAAACTCTTGTGGTCAGTGAATACAACACACTTCGTCCCATACAAATAGTGTCTCCACAACTTCAACGCAAAGACTACAGCTCCTAATTCCAAATCGTGCGTCGTGTAGTTCTCATCTTTCTTCCTCAGTTGTCTCGACGCGTAGGCTATCACCTTTTCACGTTGCATCAATACCGCTCCGTAACCCTTACGAGATGCGTCACAATATACTACGAAGTCTTCGGTTCCTTCAGGCAATGACAATATCGGTGCTGAACATAACTTGTCCTTGAGCGTTTTGAAAGCGAATTCTTCCTCATCTCCCCATTCATACACCCTATTCTTTTCGGTAAGCTTTGTCAATGGCTTTGCTATCAACGAAAATCCTTCAATGAACCTTCGATAATACCCAGCTAAACCAAGGAATTGTCGAACTTCAGTCGGCGTTGTCGGTGCCGACCATTCCCTGATCGCTTCGACCTTGGCAGGATCCACACGAACTCCCTTGCTATCAATCACGTGACCAAGGAATTGCACGGATTCTAACCAAAACTCACACTTCGAGAATTTCGCATACAGCTTCTCCTTCTTTAACAAATCCAAAATCTTTCTCAGGTGCTTCTCGTGCTCCTCCTTACTCTTAGAGTAAATAAGAATATCATCGATGAAAACAATAACAAACTTATCTAGATACGGCTTGCATACGCGATTCATAAGGTCCATGAATACAGCAGGCGCGTTCGTCAACCCAAACGGCATCACTCGAAATTCAAAGTGTCCATACCGCGTACGAAAGGTAGTTACAGGAATATCCTCCTCTCTTACACGTAGTTGATGATACCCTGATCTTAAATCGATCTTTGAGTATACACTGGAACCTTGCAATTGATCAAACAAATCGTCAATCCTCGGCAATGGGTACCGATTCTTAACCGTCAGCTTGTTGAGCTCTCTATAGTCAATACACATCCGAAATGAACCATCTTTCTTCTTCACAAACAACACTGGCGCTCCCCATGGTGATGAGCTCGGCCTAATAAATCCCTTGTCCATCAATTCCTTCAGTTGATCCGATAACTCCTTTAGCTCGGATGGTGCTAAGCGATAAGGTGCACGCGCAACCGGCGCAGCTCCTGGCACCAAATCGATTCGAAACTCGACCTCACGGGTGGGTGGTAAACCCGGCAGCTCGTCTGGAAAAACTTCCGGATATTCGCAGATAATAGGTACCTCTTCAATCCTCGCCTCTAAATCACCATCACTCGAAACTTGTGCCAAAAACACATCGCATCCGCTCTCTACATACTTCATCATTTTCAAACAGGAAATCACTTTCAAACGAGAAGTGCATTCGTCTCCCTTCACAGTCAAGACTTTATTCCTCAACGGAATCTGAACTAATCTCTCGCCACAGACGATCATAGCACTGTGCGTCATTAGCCAATCCATTCCCACAATCACGTCAAACGATCCTAGCTCTATAGGCATCAAGTCGATTTTAAAAGCGTAATTTCCTAACTTCAAGATACACCCTTTCAGTATAGAATTCGTACTAACAATTTTCCCATCGGCTAACTCAACGTTATAACTAGTCGCTAACAACACCGGTTTTCTATCGATATGACGACTAAATTTAACATCTACAAAACTCTTGTCGGAGCCAGAATCAAACAAAATACTAGCATAACAAGCGTCTAGCAAAAACGTACCGGTAACCACGTTAGGACCCTGTGGTTTATCAGCCGTCCTTACTTGATACACGGCAGCAGCATTGTTACCTCCCTGCTTGTTTCCTGCCTTCGGGCAATTCACTTGCATATGGCCTTGCTCTCCACATCCAAAACATCCCCTCATTCTGATAGCGTTCGCCCCAGTGGCTACTCCTTTCGTTCGGCAATCAGACATCCTGTGACCTGCTTTTCCACATTTGCCGCATGCAGGCGGGCAATTCCCTACATGGTACAAGTTGCACCTACCACAGTGGGGATTCACTTTTACTCCTCTGGGGTTTGTCACAGCTCTCATCCCTTCATTCCTTCGTTGGTTAAACTGCTGATTGCGGTTTTGACCATGGTTGTTTCGATTTCCACCTCGGTTTTGGCCCTGAGATTGATTGCTCTGTGCTGCTTCCTATTTCCTCTTATTTCCTTCAGCAATGAAGTTCTTCTTGTCCTGGAGCTTGACATCCATCAATGCGTGAGCCATCTGGACCGCTTCATCAAACGACCCAGGTTTAGACGAAGTCGTCTCACCCTTGATATTACTGGATAAACCTTTGATGTACTGTTTCATCTTCTTGGCATCATTGGCAAAAATGTCTGGACACAAAAGGCTTAGTTCATTAAACCTCCTGGTGTAAGCAGCGATATCATTGTTCTTCAAGGTCAGGTGCCTCAACTCATCTTCCAATTGACCCAACTCCTCTTCCGGGCAAAACTTCTTGGTCAAAAGAGCTTTTGTTGCAGTCCACGTTCTTGCATTCGCTACAGCCAATCCAACAGTGGCTACTTGGGTGTTCCACCAACTTAATGCATCATCAAGAAACGTAGCAGCCGCAAACTTGACCTTGTTCGCTTCTGAACAACCACTAATCTCGAAAGTACTTTCAACCTTTTCCAACCATCTCCTAAGTTCCAGAGCTCCACCAGTTCCACGAAATTGCGTGGGACCGCATTTCATAAAACTAGAATAAGTACACTCTCTCGGGGCTTGCTGTCTCCCCGCGTTTCTACCCTGGTCTGGATTTCTTCCTGCTCTGTCTGCTTCTAGCGCATTTGCTATAGATTCCTGAATCATCGTGTTCACACGATCGGCGGTTAGCTTTGGAGGCATGGTGTGTTATCAAATATCTCTTTCTGCAAGACAGGGAAAATAGAAAAACAATGTAAGTATACACATCAAGATTAAGATGGATTTCTCTTTCAAGACATAATATAAATACAACGACACATCACTACAGAGTTACTAATATTCATCAATTCACATCACAAAAGATCAAATTTAAGACATATCACAGATCATGAAAGGTAAACATGGATTGTATTGATAATTAACCAAAATTGTGACAAGTATTGCCACTACAATCATTCACCATAAAACTTAAGTCCTCAAGTTTTTCGTCATAATGCCATCATACAAAAGTCTAAAACAGTTCTATTACAACGATCAAAGATAAAATACAAGACAAGCAACTAGGCATGTGGTGATCCACATGGCCTCTTGGATGGCGGTTCGTCATCATCTTCCTCGGGTTCCTCTTCGCTATCATCCTTGTCCACATCATCCATTTTTCTCTTTCCTTTGTCGTCCGGCCCACATTCAGTCTCCTTTTTCGTCCCCGACGTAGACCCACACTCAATCGCTACCTGATTTCCCACAGTGATACAAGCACCTCTGGTAGGTGGCTGGATCATGAAGTCATTAGCTTCCATTTCCAAATCGTCCACAAATCTCCAATCTGGGGGCAATGATGCTCTCACTCGATGCTCCCAACTCTGCATCCTAGACAATATCACTTGATCTTCCCTAACACGGTCAAGACTAGCGCTCAAATTCGCGATCATCGATCTTAGACTGTTGATATCACTTTTGTTTACATTTCCATCATACTCAATTCTTGCAGTCCTTTCCAACAGTCTTTGGTGTGCCCTTTCATTCTCGTCGAATCTGTCGATCACCCTTGATTCCACTACGTACCGCATGAACATCGATTCATCCAAACCTCTCACAACACGCCGTACGTCATGATAAGCTCTTGGTCCGGGGCAGCAAACTCTTGAGATGCCTTGATGAAGAAAATTTGCGCTCACTGCACCTTCGGATCTTCTGGGGATACCTGGTGCACCAACCAGATGGGAAGTACGCATAGGTCTGGGGCAAGTAGTTCTCCTTTGGTCGAGGTCCTGGGCTTGCACATCGTTCGTCTCAGCTTGTCCTTCAGCAGCTGTTCCAACACTTCCCCCTTCGTGACAAACGACGTAATTGTTTCCATTACCATTAGGCGGTACCTCGGCCATTCCTGCAATAACAGCGAATTTCGGAGGGTACATAAGTAATTATACAATATTTATAAATACATGCATGCAAATGCAATGCAAAGGTGGTACATATGCTCAAAAATGTAATAATATGATGCTCATGCATGATTAATACAAAAATTACGGTGTCGGATATTCCACGTATAATTTCAACGTCTACATATAGTAATTTCCATACTTACGTAATAATTACCCACATATATACTTCAACTCAAAAGTATACGTCAAATGTCATGAATACAAAAATAAATCTTACCGGAGCCATGCAGGATAGTTGTGTGTGCTTGGACAATTTCTTACGACACCAAAAGTTATAGTTTAGGATTTTCAAAAACGACCTAGTTCTCTATAACTCATGGCTCTGATTACCAATCTGTAACACCCCCACAAAATGCTATGCGCAGCGGAACTACAACATTTGGGTGCTACGCAGTTATCATTACACACAAGATATATCGAACGACTCTAAAGAGACGTCAACTTAAAACTTGAATTAAAAATTGTTAAATGATACATGTCCACGGTTTTTCCAACCCCAATTGGTACAACAGAGTTTAGCGTTTTCGGTCCCCATGAATCTCAACCCAAAAATTTCAGTTTCACAACAACATGACATTAAAGTTAAAATGTTTAAGTAGCAAAGGGAGGAAAAACAAGCAGACTCCAAGCCATACACACAAGATCCATCCCATGCACGCTCCATGCTACACTTCAGTGGTTACCTGAAACACATGCCAAAATTTGGTCAACGAAAACGTTGAGTGGAATTCATAGGTTTTACAATTCATTTTTAATGTATACGAAATAAAAACCATTCACGATCATTCATAGACTTGTCGATCAAACAATCTATATTCAAGATACGGACAATTGTGTTTAAGCTCATGACACTAAACCGTTAACTCAATCACCCGCGTAATAATTACCGGCGTGATTCAGATGAAACCATGGCCCCTAATAAGGCATCAGTTGCAATTATACCTTATCTCTTATCACAAATTATCCGTCCGCAGGGGGTATCAACGTACTAGCCCTCGTCTCGGATAGGGTAGTCAACCCCATAGTACTATCACTTTGTATAAGCGGCTATTTCTAATCCACACTAGGACTAAACAATAGTTAATAGTTCATGAAATTAGGGTCTTTTGCAACTAGGTACTCAACACAATTTCAAAGGCAACATTCGGGACCAACAATCATTCATGACATACGTTCATTTTAAAAACTAGCATGCATCTCCCTCGCGGGTAAAACAGTTTGAAATAATAATAAGCGAGGCTATAAATTCACACCTTATATATGAAGTAGTCGATAGTTCGAGAGATGATCACTGACGACGATACGGATGCCCGGGTAAACCAACACCTATCAACCAAATAACGCGTAATGAGTAATCTTATTTTAAAACCTTATGGTACTGTATAAAATACATAGATACTAGTCACTTAGGACAATTTCAACTCACGCCAACACAAAACAACAAGCGTTACTCATTTTACACCATTCGTCCTTATTATTAATGTTATCCATTTTTATTCATTTTCGCCGATACTTACCAAAAGTACGGGCTGTTTTACTATACTTAACCATTTTTATAAAATGTGACAAAATTTTCAAAAATACTATATGACCTGTAGATAACACATATTTAATCCCAATAAAAATTTTTACTTCTACGACCCGTTACTCAACTCTTTTCCAAAAACTACACTTTTCGGACTGAAATTGTACTTTGACCAAGTTGGACCCGTTTGACCCGTTTAAAATACTCCATTGACCCATTTGACACCTAAGTCCTAAAGTAGACTCAAATGTGCAGGTTTGACACCAAAATTCAGTCCTTGACCATTTACCAAACTAGACTTATAGTCCCCGGGATTTGACCTAAACCAATCACAACTTCGGATTATGACGGTTTTCATCTCCCGGTACACGAATTTCAAATCGTCGTAACTTTTGACTCGTTAGGAGTCGTAAGCTCTACTTTATACCAAATCGAAGCTAAGAAAATTCTCTACAAGTCTATCCTATCCACAAGACCTGTTTTCAAAATGATTTTTACAAAAATGCCTTAAACTTTCTGCCTAAATTTAACCATACCAAAATCACACTTACGCTCGATTCCAAACCTATTTATCATTACTAGGCATCATCCTAAGCTTCCCTAATCACAACCAAACCATATTTTCAGTTCCTAACCCCTATTGATCATCAAGCTCATAAGCTAAAAACTTAAAAACAAACATGCAAACACTTGTACCCATCTAAAACACCTATGAACACAAGATTAAACACAAAACTAATGCTCAAAACATCAATCACCATGGCTCCCCAAACACCCCCTTTAGCCGTGGGGTTTGGGTGACCAAAACACCACAACCAAATCAATTTTGGTGGGTTTGTTTAGTGATTATACCCTCATTTCACACGAATTTAACATGCATTTATCCAATTAACCTCAAAAACGAGTTTGAAAAATTCCTTTGATTCTTGAAAAAAAAAAAGTTTGAATGCATGTTGGATTTGAGTACATAGAAAGGTAGGGAATGATAATATTAGAGTTGGTCTAACCTTAGTTTTGATGAAAACCAAGTAGAAAAAAAATTAATGGTGGGTTTTGGTGGTTTGGGGGTGACCGTCGGCCTAAGGAGGAAGAGAGGGAGAGAAAACAATTTTTTTCCAAGTGTTTTTGTTAAGTGTGTGTTTGTGTTCCCCTTTTTGGAAAATTGGAAGGACCCATTGTGCAATTAAAGCTTTCTTTTGGCCTCAAGTAAAAACGTCACTAAAACTTTGCGGGATTGACTCACTAGTCATTTTAGAAAAATTTACGGGAGTCGGAAATTATCCCAAACACTCCAAAATACTTTTGGGATACTTTAAATGTACTCGGAAAGCTATAAAACTCACCCGACTCAACTTAACACGAACCGTAAGTAAAATTCTCGAAAAATTACATTATCGATAAAACGTCAATAATTATAGAAATTTGGGCATCCATCGGGATCGTATTCGTCATCGTCCTTCTTGAATCGTCAATCGTAAAAATTATAACCTCGAACATCGGCTTTAACCAAAATACTAATATATATAGAAATTAAAATTTATTAAAAATTTCAAAATTTAGCGTAATTTAGGGTAACGTTAATGACCTCGGTTCTAGGGTGTCACAACTAACGACGCAATGTACTTAACGAACGAAACCTTAAAGGTTATGTTTGGTAAATTGTTATACTAACAAGGGCTCAAGTGTAAATTTAAGCTAATTAAAAATATTAATAAATTATTTTATTGACAAATTAACTTGGTCATTTGGATAATTAAATAAATCACTAAGTTTATTCGCGAAACCTTATAAATTAACAAATCAAGTTAACAATATTTTTGAAGCCTTAAGAAAATTAAATAGTATTTTATTTTCTCAAAATAAATTAAATGATATAAAAATCTATTTATTTAATTTATTACCCCCTTGTTACTAGACAATTTATATATATTTTTAGAAACTAAAAATATATATGTTCACAATTTACTATAAGTGTAAACACTTAAACGGTCGTAATAGCTTATTAATTAGTGATCATGCATTTTCATCCGTACATTCTTCATGCATTGTTATTTTGCATTTACTAAGACACTTAAAATTACTTAGGTAATTTCTCTAGTTCGTGATCATACTGTGCCAGTTTATTCAGTGACCTCATTCTCACATCATTACCACTAAGGTGAGTTCATGGCCCCATCTTTACTATTTTATAACTAGGGGAGAAAACATACAAAAACTATATATATTTAAATATGCAAACACGCACTGATGACAACAACAATTTATTGCCTATTGTTTGCCCCATACCCGTGGACTGTAATAGTTAATAGTGTAGCGCGAAATGTATGAATAGATCTATTCGGGTATTGACAACACCCGGCCTGCGTGACTTGCTATCACGAAACGCTTAGGCCAAGCAACAAGTTTATTTCATTGTCGGACTGAGGGAACAACATCAGGATAGACCCAAATGGGCGTACTGAGCATCATCCGTCTAGCTTCTATTACAGGGCAGTAGGAACTACTATAGTATTGGGTTGTGATTGTCCTACTATGATCGTGGTGTTTGACATATTAGTAATTTATTTATCTAACTAAACCTATGAATTCACCAACTTCGTGTTGACCCCCACATTTTACTCTATATGTTTTCTCAGGAAAATAAAGCAGGTTCATGCATTGGATTCCAGCATTTTAGGGAGCATCATGTCTACCATTGGGCTGGGATATTTATTTCAGTTTTATAATAAATGTGGTTTTACAAACAAGATACTAAGTGTGTACAATTAATTAATGTAATATGTTTCAAATGACTATTATGATCATTGCTCTATATATTGTGTGTTATCGATCCACCCAAGTAACACCCCATGTACTATTCCACTGCATTTGACCATCCGGGGGTGTTACATATATCCACCCCGAGTATGTGAGTGTCGGTAAAGCTTGTCAACAAGCTCTATGGATGAAGCAAGCGCTTGTTGATTACAGGATTACACTCAATGATGTTCCCATCATGTGTGATAATAAGGGTGCAATAGATCTTAGTAATAATCACGTACAACATTCGCAAAATAAGCACATATAGATTCACCACCATTTCCTTAGAGATAATGTTCTAAAGGGGAATATTTCAATTGAGAAGGACCCTCAGTAGAAAACTTAGCCGACATCTTCACTAAGCCACTTAAAAGGGAACTTTTTAATTACTTGCGTCTAGGTCTAGGTTTAATGGAACATGTACCTTGATTGTGCTTGCTTGATTGAGTCTTTTCCCTTTTGAGTCTTTATTTCTCTTTGAGTCTTTGATTTTTTAAAATTCTAGTGTTTTTGAAAATTTGTCTTTCTTGATTTCAAAACCTCTCAAAGTCTTTGCTTAATGGTCGAGAAATGTTTGTGCATTGTTAATTCAATCTAAAAACGTTTTTCATAAGTTCTTGCCATTGCTATCGAACATACATAACTAATATGTATGGGTCACACAATCATAGCAAGAACAACATTAAACTAT
The DNA here is from genome assembly GCA_025667525.1 of Glebionis coronaria. NCBI lineage: Eukaryota > Viridiplantae > Streptophyta > Magnoliopsida > Asterales > Asteraceae > Glebionis > Glebionis coronaria. Next base: position 309,983,467 of record CM046880.1, on the reverse strand, counting down.
GGAGGATTCATAGATTATCGAAAATATGTCATTATTACATGTCTAGATAATTGCACCTCCGACGTCGATTTTTTTAAGACAAAAGTATTTTTGTCAAAATTGTGTTTGTTGTGTTCTTGTGTGTTCCTTAGTATTTAATTGCTCTTTAGCATAACTTTATTATAAGTTAGACTAGAACATTAGGATTTGCTTAATTGTAAAATACCCTTATCCTCCAAAACACACCCTATGTAGGTGGATCATTAAATGTCCACGGTTCAATATGTTTATTGAACCATAGGCTTAATTGTTAAGCCGCGCAAAGGAGCTGTGTTTTGTGTGTTTTCTGAACCTCCTAAACTGCTCCAACACTTTTTGGAATCTAAGTTTCAAACCTTTGACCACTCCCAAAATATCTTGTGCTTTCTCTACTTAACCTTAAGCATTTTTGCATCTCTTTCTCAAAGCAAAATGTCTTACTCCCCAAATGAAAGCCTTGATTCTCCACCATTTTCCCCAATCTCTTTCAAACCTAATTCACCAAAGAACACACAAAATTAAATCTCTTCTTCTTCTAAAGAAATTGATTTTGGAATATCTCCTTTTCCACCACTTCCCTTGTGTGTTTTTCCTTCATCACATGATAATGCAATGCATCGTGGAACATATTGCCTTTGTTTTCAATATCAATATCTTGCCATGTCTCACATCTATGATGAGTTGAATTACATCAAGTGTCTTCTAGTCAAGCCTCCTCTCAACTATGACTACGACCATTGCCAAGCCTCCACCACCATATTCAGCTACCACTGTGTCTTCAAATTAAGCATGTGTGTTGCTTAGTAATAAGACATATAATTTAAGCAAATATTAGAATTCTAGTATAACTAGGATTACCATTATGCTTAAGTTATAGGCTTGTGTTTCATACTTATTTGTATGACTTATTTCCTTGTATCTTTTAATGTATTTGTTCTAACATGAATTCTTATGGATCTTGGATATCTTCCTCTTATGTTCTTTCTTTTATACTTGCGTGTGACCATTGCTATATCTTGTTGGGTGTTTCTTTCTTTCTTCTAACCCCTATGTAGCTTGTCACCATAGCTCGATCTCTTGGTGCCCCAAGCAAGAGGGAGTAAACACCAAGGGGGAGCATTAGCAAAGTCGTCTTCTTATCTTCCTCAAAGACTTTGGCTACCTTTTTGCTTCGACAAAAGGGGAGAAATAAAATAAACTCGTCTTCGAAAATCTTGTTTTTATACTTGATTGAGTTTATATGTTGTCGCAATCAAAAGATTGTTAATGCAATGATGCCAAAAAACGTTACTTGCATTTTTCGTTCTCGCTTTGTTTTGATTATGACAATATATAAAAACAAGCATTTACAAAAACAATGAAAATCGAATTCTTGAGTTCAAGTATTTTTCGTTTCATCCATTATCACTTAAGGTATGAATAAACAAGTTCTTAACCTAACTAAGTGATCAAGGATATACGTTTTTCTTAAAACTCATTTTTATTCAAAAGTGACAAATGTTTTTAAATAAACTTTATTTTTAAGAAAATGTTTTATTAAAATAGAAAATAAAAATTTGAGTTTGGCATATTTCAAATGGTATAAGAATATCCAATCTAGATAAAAACTACACCATATAGCATTTCCTCACTAAAGGACAAAAAGGAGCGGACTCTATAGCCGGCAGCCAAAAAGAGCCGTTGGGCCTTTGTCCTATAAATAGTGGATCATTTCCAGATTTCTATCTCTTTTGTACATAAATTTTCAGATTCAATACACTTTTTTAATCACACAAATCCTTGGTTATTTGGTTGATTATACTTGTTTAGAAGTGAATCTTTCTCTTCTCATCTCATCCTCTCAAGTGCAAAGAGAATAACACTTTCATATTGAAGTGTTGTGTTTAGCTCAAGATCCATTGAAGATCAAGACTCTATTTCATTCTTGTGTTATTGTGAAGATCCAAACTGTTGTGTATATTTGGAACTTGTGTATGTATTGTGGTTAATATTTAGGCCTCAAAGTATATTGGTGTAGATTAGTCCTAGCTAAGATTAGGTCTCGACTTTTAGCTTAGAGTCGGAAATGGTTAAGCGATGTGTACGGTTCCTCCACCTTAAGGAGCTTGTTGATTAATGAACTCTCAAGTAAGGATACTCGAGGAGTGGAGTAGGAACGAAGAGTGAGCTTTGTTGCCAAATCACTATAAATCATTGGTGTTCGGTTTGATCTTTCATTTTCTTTATCTCTTTCCATTCATTATTGCATATACTTGTGATTATTAGTTTAGATATACTATCACTTGTCCATATTGTGCATAAGAAGATTTCACATAAATAACTTGAACCTAGTTTTTGAAAAGGATTTTTTGAAAAACCGATCTTTGATCATTTTAACTAGAGAAACTATTCAATCCCCCTTCTAGTTTCTACATATGTGATTAAAACCAAGACTCTAAATGCGGGCTCTACTCCCACATGTACAAAATGTCTTATTAAATTATTTCGCATTAAGGGGCACATGTATAGGGGAGAAAATGGATTTTATGATCAAAACATTCATGGTACAAAACGCTTTGATTTTATAATCACAAGTGCCTTGAATGAATTTCAAAGAAGTTTTCATGGTGACAAATACTTACCCAAAACATACTTAACTCACGACGGTAGTAGTGACAAAAGGATGGTAGCATATGTATAAGTCCAATGATTCTCCCAGAAGCGGAGGAATCTTCCTAAGGACAATCCATAACTAGAAATAGTAGTCCTTAGGAAAGATGGAGAATGATTGTGAACGAAGTAAAATGGAAACCAAGTACTTAAGCTAGCACTGGAACAATCATAACAAGGTGTTAGTAATGACATATTGGTAAGCATTGAAGGGTCGAAGAATTAAAAAGAATTGTAAAGATAAAGGGTCTAAAGAAAGAAGCAATCCTCACAACTTAGGCGGAAACCGGGTCAACACATATGCTATCGAGATCATTTTTAATGATGCTCGGTATTGAAAATAGACATCATGAACTCAGTGATGCAATTCACAACCCTTCCTAGCTAACTCAAATATCTCTCAAAAGGTATTTGTTTTAATGTCGTGGAGTTCAACACGTTATCTATCGGTTTATTCATTCCAAAGAAATTGGTATTGAAAAGGTGACTGTAACACCCCATTTTGGAAATGGAATCTTACGCATAATCATGGTGTGTCATCAAAGCATACAAGGATAAATGTCTAAGCATTATTTGACCATAAAAGGGAAATACCGGAATCAAACATCGGTAACCCCAAAGTAGAGCTCATCACACACAAACATAAATACTGTAAAAGGAAAGGAGGAAACAATGTCCATAGCAACTGTATTAAAGTAAAGGAAATGCATAAAGTAAAGAAAGACAGTAAAGCTTCCAGTCCATATGCACGTACGTTTGAGATCTACGAGCGTCCCTGAGTACCTGCCGTTTTGGGAACATGAAAAGGAAAACGGCTGAGCAAGACGCTCAGTGCACGGATGTACAATATAGCATGAAATAGGATAAGCATGTAACATATAACAGCGGAAGACTAAGTTCTGAGTAAACTGGTTAAGTATTAAGAAAACTGGTTTTATAGTTTGAAAAGCCTTATGTTTATCTTATAAAAACTGTTTTAACATAAATATACCATAGCCCATATAGGTCATGAAAAGGTCACGTGCATGAATACTTGGAGGGGTGACCTCATCATGCTGATTAGAGGGGATGCCTCTAATTAATATACTGGTTTGGGTAGGAGGGATCAACTCCTTGTGAAGGATGCAAGGCACACACCACATTCACCATGATATACTGAATAAAACATGTAACTAGGATGCACCCATACGCCCCACCTGATATAATAATATGGCCAAAACTGAAAAGGGACGCCACGAGCAATCACTCCGCCGTGGGGAAGTCATAACATTGGTGCCTCCAATGTTATGGTTATGGTACCTCCATAACTAGGTGAAACTGGTCATGCTTGTATATGGCTATAGATTATGCTAATTAAACATAAGCAGTTCAAAACAATAAAACAAATACTGGGAAAACAGTTGGCTGCATACGGGGAAATCCTAATAAGGAAAGAATGTCCATACTGAAAGGACGGGAATCCGTACCTCAAGTCCAGTGAATGAACGGAAGAAAGACTCCTACTTCTGGATCACTAACGCTACATGAATACACACGTGTATAAGTATCGATTCACTGATTACGTACTGGGTTTTATGTCTCGTCTTAGCTTACTTTGTATGTTTTAGGTCATGGTTTACTGTTTAAAGCCTTAAACTGTGTTTATCTTGTATTCTGATTAATCTGATTAAGTATTACTGGTATTTCATGTATTATTATACTTACTGTGTAATAATAAGTAACTTTCCAAAAATAGCAGGTTTCCAAAAATAGAAAGTTTCCAAAAATAGAAAGTTTCCAAAAATAGAAAGTTTCCAAAAATAGAAAGTTTCCAAAAATAGAAAGTTTCCAAAAATAGAAAGTTTCCTAAAATAGAATTTACTGCTTAAAATAGATTAGTTTCTAAAAATAGAAAGTTTCCAAAAATAGATCGGCTGCCTTAATTAAATAAGTTTCCATATATAGAAGGTTTCCATGATTAGATTAGCTGCCTGAATTAGATAGATTTCCATATATAGAAGGTTTCCATTAATAGATTAGTTGCCTTATTTAATTAAGTTTCTATAAATAGAAGTTTCCATATTTAGAATTAAGCTGGTTACATAAGCTAACATATAAGTCTAAGTGTTTATAAGCTTATTTCTTAAGTCATATGATATAGTATATAGTTTAATTATTATTTCATGTATTTTAATTAAACTATAGGTTAAGCATTTTAATTAAAGTATAACATGTTTTAATTAAAATGAAATAAAATACTTAGGTTAAAATGTGTATTATTATTATTAATAATATAACCTAAGTCATGTCTAAATTAATTAATTATAGGCATGTTTTAAATAATTAATTAATTATAACTTATAACATAAAATACTTAGGTTAAATTAATATCATGCTAAATTAATAATTAAAATAACCTAAGTCATGGTTTAATTAATATTTCATGTTATTAATTAATTTATATCCTAAGTTCATAATTCATAAAAATTTACATGTAGCATAAATCATGATTTAACCAACGAACCCTGAATCGGGCATGAACTCGACACTGTACCCCGAGCCAAACTCGGGGTACGTGTGCCCCCTTGCTGCCGTGGGTCCCACAAGCACCAACCAAGACCAACAATGGTCTTGGTGGTGGCGGCAATAAGCAAACCGAACCCCCCCTCGGGTTTGTTATGCTAGGCGGCTAAAACAGACACCCTTTTTATATCATTCTTTGATTTTAATTTACCCCAAAACATGTTAGATCAATGTTTAATTATCATGTTTTAATAAGAATAATAATAACATGTTCATGAAAATAATCAAAGATTAAAAAGAATTAAAAAGAAGGGTTTCGAATGATATACCAATACGTAGCTTGAAAGGGGATGAACAAACACGGTTTCTAGCACTTGTTTTTAATGTCAAAAATCAACAACACCCTCCTATGGTGGTGTTATAGGTGGCGGCACAAGGAGGAACAAGGAGGAGGAGGAGAAAATCTTTTAGGGTTTTTATGTTTACTTTCTTGAAAAGTGAAAATGAAAAATAGTTTTTACCCTTTACCCCCCTTTCATGTAAACTTGATGGGCTTAGCCCATTTCTTGGTTGTTGTGCCGTGGGTATGGGGGCCCCACATGGGGTACCCGTACCTTTTCTCGTGTCCCGATGTTTCGTGTTCGTTCGTGGTTAAACGTGTTTGTGTTTAAAGTGTTTCTGTTTATTTTATCATGTCGTTTATAGTAATCTTAACGCTCGTAATTTTATTATATGTATTTACGTAATTATTCTAGTTTGTATTTTAAATGGTGATCATGATTTAATTATATTCACGTGACATATTTATTGACTGTTTATCATGAGTTCGTACGTAATCGATACTTATCATGTCATACACGTATGCACTTGCTTGATTATTAGCACATGAATGTGATCAATACTAAATAAGGTAAGTTTTAATCTAGGACGTACGATCTTAAGGGCACTATTCATGGTAAAAGCATGCGGGTTTTACAATTCTTCCCCCCTAAAAAGAATAATTCGTCCCCGAATTATAGATAAAGCAAACTGGAAAGAAGTAACATACCCGAACTCAAAATATGAAGTGAGGGTAAGAAGCCCGGATAGACTCCTCTGTTTCCCAAGTGGCTTCCCGCTCGGTATGGTCCCTCCAAAGAATTTTGACGAATGGAATCGTCTTCCTTCTCATGACTCGTTCTTGCCTGTCGAGCACTCGTTCGGGTTCTTCTATAAAAGTGAGATCTTCACGTATCTGCTCCAGTGGATACTGAACCATGTGAAGGGGATGATACTTGTACCCTCTGAGTAAGGACACATGGAACACGTTATGCACGTGTGAAAGCTGAGGAGGTAACGCCAATCGGTAAGATACTTCACCGATTCGTTCAATGATATCAAATGGTCCGATGAAACGAGGACTGAGTTTCCCTTTGATTCCGAAGCGTTTAACACCACGTGCCGGCGAAACCTTGAGGAAGACGTGGTCTCCCACATTAAAATGTATGTCCCTACGATGCTTATCGGTGTAACTCTTCTGACGTGACCGTGCTTCCTGCAGCTTCTGCTTAGCTACTTCGATCTTCTCATTGGTCATTTCTATAATCTCTGGTCCTTCGAGTGTTCGCTCTCCCACTTGATCCCAGCAAGTTGGAGCGCGACACTTTCTGCCATACAACATTTCGAAAGGAGCACATTTGATACTTGCGTGCCAGCTGTTGTTGTATGCAAACTCGACCAAACAGATGTAATCGTCCCAATCACCTGTCCATTCCAACGCACACGACCTTAACATATCTTCCAATGTCTGAATTGTTCGCTCCGACTGTCCGTCCGTTTGAGGATGAAAGGTCGTACTCAGCTTAAGTTGTGTACCCCAAGCTTTTTGCAGACCTTTCCAGAATCGTGACGTGAAACGAGGATCTCTGTCTGAGACGATGCTGGAGGGAGTACCGTGGAGTCTCATGATCTCCCTTCTGTAAGTATCTGCGAGTTTACTTACGGGATCTTCCTTGCGTATCGGTAAGAAATGAGCTGATTTGGTGAGTCGATCAACAATGACCCATATAGCATCGTGCTTCTTCTTGGTAGGCGGAAGACCGGTAACAAAATCCATGGTGATTTTGTCCCACTTCCACTCTGGAATATCCAACGGTTGAAGGAGACCGCCCGATCGCTGATGCTCAATCTTAACATGCTGGCAGGTAAGACATTTGGAGACATAAGTGGCTACATCCTGTTTCATACCACTCCACCAAAAGTGTTGTCTGATGTCATGGTACATTTTTGTCGACCCAGGATGTATAGAAAATGGGGAGCTGTGAGCTTCAGCTAACAATGCTTCCCGGAGTTCTTGATTGTCAGGAACACAAAGTCTGGTGCCCTGCCAAACGATACCGTCTGCGTCCATTCTGAATTCTGTCTGCTTCTCCAAATTCTGAATTATCGCCCAAATCTCTCCATCATCCTTCTGCTCTTCCTTGATCCTAGACAGTAACTCAGGTTCTACTCTAAGATTCGCCCAGTATCCGTGCTGCCCACGTACCATGATTTCGATGTCTAGCCGTTCCAAGTCTCTTATGTTTTGCTCCTTGATTTCAATGCCGTTGATCATTCCGGATTTTCTGCTGAGTGCATCTGCTACTACATTAGCCTTCCCGGGATGATACTGTAGGTTAATATCATAATCCTTCAACAGTTCTAACCATCTCCTTTGTCTCATGTTCAATTCTCGCTGTGTGAAGATATACTTCAAGCTCTTGTGATCCGTGAAAATGTCGCATGATTCTCCGTATAAGTAATGCCTCCATATTTTCAATGCGAACACCACTGCAGCAAGTTCTAGGTCATGCGTAGGATAGTTTTCTTCATAGGGCTTAAGCTGCCGTGAAGCATACGCGATCACTTTCCCATGTTGCATGAGAACACAGCCCAGTCCCTTCCCCGATGCATCGCTATAGATCTGAAATCCACCTGTACCAGATGGGAGAGTAAGAATGGGTGCAGATACTAATTTCTGCTTTAGGTCTTCGAAGCTCTTCTCTCGTTCTTCCGTCCAGACGAATTTCTCTCCTTTTCGCATCAGTTTGGTGAGAGGTAGTGCCAAACGGGAAAAGTTTTCCACGAATCTGCGATAATATCCAGCTAAGCCCAAGAAACTGCGGACCTCAGTCGCTGACGTTGGTCTTGGCCATTTAGTGATAGCCTCAACCTTCGCTGGGTCCATAGTGATCCCTTCAGCTGATACGATGTGACCTAAGAATGCCACCTTGTTTAACCAGAACTCACACTTGGAGAATTTCGCATACAGCTGCTTCTGACGAAGAATCTGTAGTACCGTACGGAGATGGTCTTCGTGTTCCTCCGTGGACTTTGAGAAAATCAGGATGTCATCGATGAATACAATGACAAACTTATCAAGAAATTCATGGAAGATTCTGTTCATCAGATCCATGAATACTGCTGGAGCATTGGTCAGGCCGAATGGCATGACCACAAACTCATAATGGCCATAGCGGGTACGAAAAGCAGTCTTGGCAATATCCTGCTCTTTAACCCTTAGCTGATGGTAGCCTGACCTTCGATCGATCTTCGAGAAGTGTTTGGCTCCTTGAAGTTGGTCAAACAGATCATCTATACGTGGCAGTGGATATCTATTGCGGATGGTAATCTCATTAAGTTCACGGTAGTCAATGCAAAGTCGCATGCTGCCGTCCTTCTTCTTAACGAACAAGACCGGTGCGCCCCATGGAGATGCGCTTGGTCTAATGAACCCTCGTTCAAGAAGTTCCTGCAGTTGGTCCTTCAGTTCTTTTAGCTCTATGGGAGCCATACGATACGGAGCCTTAGAGATTGGCTCAGCTCCTGGAACAAGGTCGATGTTGAACTCCACTTCTCGTGCAGGTGGTATGCCTGGAAGTTCAGCTGGGAAGACGTCTTGAAATTCCGAAACTACTGGTTGATCCTGAATCGATGGGGATTCAGCATCCATGTCATGAACCGTAGCTAGATAACCTTCGCAGCCATGTGATAGTAATGCACGTGCTTGCAAGGTAGATATGACTTGTACAGACCGTCCGGGTATGAACCCGTTATGAATGTACTCTGGTGCATTAATGTCGCCGAAGATCACCCGATATGAGTGGCAGTCTATGGTAGCATGGTGCTTGGATAGCCAGTCCATGCCGAGAATCATATCGAACTCAATCATGTCTAGGGGAAGTGCATCTACTGCACGAACTTTATCGTCAAACTCTAGAGGAAGACTCTTGTATACATGAGTTATTAATACAGAGTCCCTCAAAGGCGTGGAAATGGTAAGCCTATTTTCTAATGGCAAGGGAAGTGTCCTGATGTTCTTGGCATAAGTAGTGGAAATAACTGAGTGAGTGGCACCCGTGTCGAAAAGAACACATGCAGCTTGGCCGTACATATACAAAATTCCAGTAATGGTACCTGTAGATTTGTTTGCCTGATCGCGCGATGTCGTGTAGACACGCCCAGTGGTAGGAGGCGGTTTAGTATCAGCATGACCCGAAGTACCCTCCATTTCACCCTTACGGCAATCTCTCATACGATGGCCAGGGAGGCCGCACTTGTAGCACGCGTCGGAATCACGACGACATGGGCCAGGGTGTCTGCGATGGCAAGTACTGCAAAGAGGATGAGTGAATCCTCCAGCAGGAGTCCTTGCTTGCTGAGGGCCTGCTGATGACAAAATGTGTTAAAAATAAAGTATATGCACGAGTATAAGACATATGCGTCATAAGATGTTCACCAGTGTTAGCTGAACGGTTAGGCTGCGAACCCCTGTGGTTCTGGTCCTTCCCGTTACCGTGGTTCCTGGTAGAGATTAATATAGTGTCAGCTTGAGAGATAAATCATGAAATCATGAGAAGATGCATAAATAGTAGGACCTGCTGTTGTTGGAGTGTCCCGCATTGTTACGGTAATTATCATTACCGTTGCGCCTTTCCACAACAGAACGGTCGTTAGTGTGACCGTTTCCTTTGGGCTGATGAGGCTGCTGCTGAGTAGCCGGCTGAGACCGGTCCCCAGTTTTCTGCCTGGAAGATACAGTTTAAGAGATGATTATATAACATATAATGATAGGATGGGGTCTGGTTATCGATAGAACACGAAATGTTTACCTCTTGTCGGGTCTTCCAGCTTCCCCGAACTCATCTCGTTCCTGCAACATCTCAAGCTTCCTTGCTGCGTCGGCCACTTGTGCTACTGTATTGAACGTAGCACATACCAGATTGTTCGCGACCGAGGTGCGAAGTGCCCACCTAAAGTGGTGTGCCTGCTCCTCAGGAGTACCAGTTGCTGCTCCCAGAAAACCAGCTAAGCGAAGAAAGCGCTGCATGAATTCGTTGCTATTCTCGCTCGCTCTCTGACGTATCCCATGGTACTCTCGCTTGAGTTTGTCCTGCTCTGCCTTGGGAAAGAACTGCTCCATCACTCTCTCCTTGAATTGGGCCCATGTCAACCCAGCGACCCAATCATCACCTCCTTCTGACTGCGTCAAGGCTAGCCACCAGTTGAGTACATCGCCTTCAAACCGGTAGCATGCCAATCTCGCCTTGAATGCGGGGTCACATCCCATAGCATTGAAAATCTTCTCAATGTGAGTCAACCAGCTTTCAGCATCGCTGTGGCTATCAGTCTTTTCAAAAGCTCTAGGACGGAGCTTGTTGAATCTTTCCAACCACACTGCTAGTGTCACTGGGGGAGGAGGAGGAGGTGGCTGATTGTGCTGCTGATTGTTGGCAGCTTGGACTTCAGCACGGATGTCATTCCTCAGTTGAGGAAGCAAGGCTTGCATGGCAGACTGAATTGCAGCATTGAGCTGCTCTTGCTCGCGTGTGAGAACCATCTGACAGTATAACATAAAACATATGATTAACAGTTCAAACATAAAATATAACTTATATATATACATGAAAAAAAAAATTATACCAAAATTTCACGAGAAAAATTTTATGCAAGAAAATCTTTGTATGAACGCATGATGCAGTTTTATGAAAACTTTTGATGCTCGAGAGTGAACGCCTCTGGTCAGTTCACTCAACACAAAAGACATATTGAGGGGACGCCTATGGGTCGGTCCCAAATCTAAAAGTTTCGATAAAACACATGCGACTAAATAGGGTCAGTCCTGTACCAACCATTACTTAGTCAAAAACCCTGTAACAATGACATGTATATGTATGCTTAAAAATGATGAATGCATGAAAACAACTGTCAGTTCTAGGAAGACCGTAGTGACTACCCACTAATCACAGGTCATATTTGAGAGCCTACAGGTCGAAACCTTGGCTCTGATACCATAATTGTAACACCCCATTTTGGAAATGGAATCTTACGCATAATCATGGCGTGTCATCAAAGCATACAAGGATAAATGTCTAAGCATTATTTGACCATCAAAGGGAAATACCGGAATCAAACATCGGTAACCCCAAAGTAGAGCTCATCACACACAAACATAAATACTGTAAAAGGAAAGGACGAAACAATGTCCATAGCAACTGTATTAAAGTAAAGGAAATGCATAAAGTAAAGAAAGACAGTAAAGCTTCCAGTCCATATGCACGTACGTTTGAGATCTACGAGCGTCCCTGAGTACCTGCCGTTTTGGGAACATGAAAAGGAAAACGGCTGAGCAAGACGCTCAGTGCACGGATGTACAATATAGCATGAAATAGGATAAGCATGTAACATATAACAGCGGAAGACTAAGTTCTGAGTAAACTGGTTAAGTATTAAGAAAACTGGTTTTATAGTTTGAAAAGCCTTATGTTTATCTTATGAAAACTGTTTTAACATAAATATACCATAGCCCATATAGGTCATGAAAAGGTCACGTGCATGAATACTTGGAGGGGTGACCTCATCATGCTGATTAGAGGGGATGCCTCTAATTAATATACTGGTTTGGGTAGAAGGGATCAACTCCTTGTGAAGGATGCAAGGCACACACCACATTCACCATGATATACTGAATAAAACATGTAACTAGGATGCACCCATACGCCCCACCTGATATAATAATATGGCCAAAACTGAAAAGGGACGCCACGAGCAATCACTCCGCCGTGGGGAAGTCATAACATTGGTGCCTCCAATGTTATGGTTATGGTACCTCCATAACTAGGTGAAACTGGTCATGCTTGTATATGGCTATAGATTATGCTAATTAAACATAAGCAGTTCAAAACAATAAAACAAATACTGGGAAAACAGTTGGCTGCATACGGGGAAATCCTAATAAGGAAAGAATGTCCATACTGAAAGGACGGGAATCCGTACCTCAAGTCCAGTGAATGAACGGAAGAAAGACTCCTACTTCTGGATCACTAACGCTACATGAATACACACGTGTATAAGTATCGATTCACTGATTACGTACTGGGTTTTATGTCTCGTCTTAGCTTACTTTGTATGTTTTAGGTCATGGTTTACTGTTTAAAGCCTTAAACTGTGTTTATCTTGTATTCTGATTAATCTGATTAAGTATTACTGGTATTTCATGTATTATTATACTTACTGTGTAATAATAAGTAACTTTCCAAAAATAGCAGGTTTTCAAAAATAGAAAGTTTCCAAAAATAGAAAGTTTCCAAAAATAGAAAGTTTCCAAAAATAGAAAGTTTCCAAAAATAGAAAGTTTCCAAAAATAGAAAGTTTCCAAAAATAGAAAGTTTCCAAAAATAGAAAGTTTCCTAAAATAGAATTTACTGCTTAAAATAGATTAGTTTCTAAAAATAGAAAGTTTCCAAAAATAGATCGGCTGCCTTAATTAAATAAGTTTCCATATATAGAAGGTTTCCATGATTAGATTAGCTGCCTGAATTAGATAGATTTCCATATATAGAAGGTTTCCATTAATAGATTAGTTGCCTTATTTAATTAAGTTTCTATAAATAGAAGTTTCCATATTTAGAATTAAGCTGGTTACATAAGCTAACATATAAGTCTAAGTGTTTATAAGCTTATTTCTTAAGTCATATGATATAGTATATAGTTTAATTATTATTTCATGTATTTTAATTAAACTATAGGTTAAGCATTTTAATTAAAGTATAACATGTTTTAATTAAAATGAAATAAAATACTTAGGTTAAAATGTGTATTATTATTATTAATAATATAACCTAAGTCATGTCTAAATTAATTAATTATAGGCATGTTTTAAATAATTAATTAATTATAACTTATAACATAAAATACTTAGGTTAAATTAATATCATGCTAAATTAATAATTAAAATAACCTAAGTCATGGTTTAATTAATATTTCATGTTATTAATTAATTTATATCCTAAGTTCATAATTCATAAAAATTTACATGTAACATAAATCATGATTTAACCAACGAACCCTGAATCGGGCATGAACTCGACACCCTCGGGGTACGTGTGCCCCCTTGCTGCCGTGGGTCCCACAAGCACCAACCAAGACCAACAATGGTCTTGGTGGTGGCGGCAATAAGCAAACCGAACCCCCCCTCGGGTTTGTTATGCTAGGCGGCTAAAACAAACACCCTTTTTATATCATTCTTTGATTTTAATTTACCCCAAAACATGTTAGATCAATGTTTAATTATCATGTTTTAATAAGAATAATAATAACATGTTCATGAAAATAATCAAAGATTAAAAAGAATTAAAAAGAAGGGTTTAGAATGATATACCAATACGTAGCTTGAAAGGGGATGAACAAACACGGTTTCTAGCACTTGTTTTTAATGTCAAAAATCAACAACACCCTCCTATGGTGGTGTTATAGGTGGCGGCACAAGGAGGAACAAGGAGGAGGAGGAGAAAATCTTTTAGGGTTTTTATGTTTACTTTCTTGAAAAGTGAAAATGAAAAATAGTTTTTACCCTTTACCCCCCTTTCATGTAAACTTGATGGGCTTAGCCCATTTCTTGGTTGTTGTGCCATGGGTATGGGGGCCCCACATGGGGTACCCGTACCTTTTCTCGTGTCCCGATGTTTCGTGTTCGTTCGTGGTTAAACGTGTTCGTGTTTAAAGTGTTTCTGTTTATTTTATCATGTCGTTTATCGTAATCTTAACGCTCGTAATTTTATTACATGTATTTACGTAATTATTCTAGTTTGTATTTTAAATGGTGATCATGATTTAATTATATTCACGTGACATATTTATTGACTGTTTATCATGAGTTCGTATGTAATCGATACTTATCATGTCATACACGTATGCACTTGCTTGATTATTAGCACATGAATGTGATCAATACTAAATAAGGTAAGTTTTAATTTAGGACGTACGATCTTAAGGGCACTATTCATGGTAAAAGCATGCGGGTTTTACAGTGACAATCCTCTCTAGCCTCTGATCACTAACAAAACGCACTATCGTGTCTAGAGCCAAGAGATCATCAAATATCTCATTAGGATACTTTCCAATTATTTCTTGCCTCTTCACACACTATGAAAAGTAAGAAAGATACTGAGAGTCCTATGCAATATTCTTGTAATATTGCTAGAACATCTGAGTGATACGTAAGTATTACAATAAAGATGGAAATGCTTCTTGAGCCAGCATCAAACAAACTCATGGTAGGTGACATGTGCGGTTCCTATGAACTAATCTTGTGATAACTGGAAAGAAGCGATGGTTTGACTCTTAATTAAACTCAAACTTGTTCCAGGCCTCTATGCAATATCTAAGTGATCGTGCCAGAACACTCAGAGTGACACTCTTTAATGTTCATAATGATGAGTGGAAATCCTTCCGGTGTTAACATCAAACAGCACTGCGGTAGGTGACAATCAAGATTCTATGTAAATCAAGCTCGTGACAACTAGAAAGCAACAATGGTGTGGTTCTTAATTGAATTTCACTTGTTTCAGGAATATGAATTGAAGGCTTTAATCATAAGGATAATATTATCTAAATTGATTCACTCTTTATGTTCGCGGTCTGATTTGAGACGGTCGAGTAAAGAGAACGAGTTCACACGTGAAATCATGTAAAGGAGGTTCTTAACTGAAACTACGTATCACGGGTACAATATTTAATACATCGTCCAACGGTCTTCACCGACCGGAGGTAAAATGCTACCGAATTAGAATGAATAGTTCAAGGCCATTTCGTTCGTATCTACTTATGTTGCTGCATTTGAAGACAGTAGCGTTGCAGTGTACCATAAGAAGTCATCCCCACATGCTTATACTTTCTACACCAAAGACTTCAACAAAATTTAAGAAAGCTCAATATTAAGTCTTCGCTGTATTAAACTCTGAAGCTTTCAAGAATTCAACAAGGTATAAGTATGTGGGACAAGAAGTCACGAGGAGGAAATTATCACAATGAGGCAAAGGTTACACGTGAAGATGCTCTTATTAATCACATACAAGTCAATGTCAAAAGAATATGCTTCAAGCCTAAAGCCTAAAGACTTTCTCAACATATTCACAGCGAAAAGAAAAAGAAAAGAGAAAAAGAAGAGACTACGAGCACAAAAACGAAGATCTAGTATAGTATGCTAGGTTTACGACTTTGTAATTTGGAGTGACCTCCCTTAGGGGGAGATTGTTGGAAATACGGTTTTTGGTTATAAGACTCGGTCACTCCAACAATATAGTTACGGGCTCTTAGTAAGTAAAAGTGTAAACAAATAAGCAAGCCTAGCCCATTTGTGGAGCTAGATCAGCGGCCCAAGCTCATCTAAGGGTTTAGTATATAAACCTCTCCATTTGATGAAGAGGTAAGTTTTGGTCTCATTTCACACTTTCAATAAAACACACACTTTCTCTCCATTCTCTCTAAAAATAACCATTACTTCCTATTTCTCTCTCTAAGCTCTTGGATAGATTTTTACATACTATATTACGAGAATGTCATTAGATAGTTTGACTATGACTTTTATGACTTTTAGAACATTACGTGATTGAGTAGTCAAACTCGACAGGCAAACCATACGTCTAATTATTATGTAAATGGGTTCAGAAAGATTAATGTGACATAATTAAAAAGAGAATAGAATTAAGAGGATTAAGGGTGTCATATGACTAAACTTGTACCACCAAGTTGTCTATATTTATCCTAGACATTTTCCACACACTAATAAATTAAGAATAATTTTGATGAAGAAGGTTAGGAAGGAAAGCCATATAGTTGATGATATTTGATGAAGAAGGTTAGGGTTTCAACTCAAGGGTTAAGCCTAGTGATGATCATATGCAATTAAGTAACCTCTATCTTGAATTTAATTAGTGAATTTTGAAGTTAGGGTTCTTGAGTAAATTAGGGGTGTTGGGTAATTGTGGTTATAAACCAAGATTTAAAGTGTCACTGATATGGAATTATGATTAACTAATAAATTAATAATTATTTGGTGATTTTAGGATGATCATGATCATAAGATTAAAAGGTTTTGGATTATGATAAAGATGGTTAAAAGGATTAGAAATTATATACTTTTATTGGGTTTCATCATGTGATCAAGGTATGATATTATGATGATGCAGGGTATGATGGGTATGATTATAAGGTTGTGTAAATACTTGATAATTGTATTGTAATTATGTGAAAATATGTATTTGTAATGATTATTGAATAAGAAACAATGTTTGAGGATGATGATGGTGATGATGCTTATTCTTGTTAGCTACGGAGCCAATGTAAGTAAACTAGTTATAATGTGCTATTATATGAATTACCACTTTATGCATTATGTGGCTTAATATTTATGGTTATGAATGATTGACTCATATGTGTTTAGTAGAATGTGTGTAAAGTTAGTTGCCATAACTAACTATGAAGGTGATGAATAAGATAAACATGTAAGTAATGATATGAATGTTCTTATGATGTATGTTATTTGTTAATGTTGCATATGGTGTGAATGAAGTATGGTAACATGTTATTACCTTTTACTTACTAAGCGTAATGCTCACGGTGTAGATTTCTACTATTTTGTAGGTTCAAGGGAAGAAGTTAAAGTAATTGCTAATGTTTAAGATGTGGAAGCAAATGATAGAAATGTGTAGCTTGTGCATTAGGATCTTAGTAGTTACATACCGATCTCAAATCAAGGTTGAACCCCCAAGTGTCTTAAAACCTTTATAAATATCTTGTCTCAAATCAAGGTTGAACCCCCAAGTATCTTAAAACCTTTGTAAATATCTTGTCTCTTCTTGCCGTCTACTTCCACACTCAAACCATAGGGATTTTTATCTCTTGGTGTATTAATTATTTCAGTATCAAGATCTAGCAATCGAAGGTGGTTGATTGAAGTGTCGTGTGGATTATCTTAGAGAAGATCTAGATGTTGATCTTTGGGTTTATAAGGTGAATCAGTTTGGTTTATAAGAGGGGTTATCTTGGTTGGTGATTTAGGGTTCTTAATCATCGTTATTGCAAGAAAAGGTATGCGATTCTTTATCTTTATGTTAATTACTTATGTGCATATGTGATCTATTCTATCCACCGTGTTTTACTCTTGATGCATGTATAATTGATACATTAGGTTGCTAAATTCCAATAGGAATGATGGTTTCGTAGTTTTCGGTTATGAAGTCTTGAAGATTTACTTCGATGGCGGGTGGATTCACTTTGTCCTCTCGTCGCACCTCCTGTTGCGGCTGTGCCTCTTGTTGTGGCGAGCAGTTTATGGTGATGGTTCCGTTTGCTGTGGCGGTGGCCCTGATTGAGGTACCACCACTGATTTTGGGGTTGTCACCAGTAGTGGTTGTTTCCTTCTAGTGTTCCAGACGCTTGAATCCACAAGAACACTTTATTGTTGAAATTTTTGCCTTCCACCCACGATCGAGGTAGACGAGATCGGGGGCGTATCATTTTGATGGTCATTCTTTCCCAACATGTTACGATGGCGAGAAGACCTGGTGTCGCCTTAGTCGTTGTAGAGTTTTATTGTAAGGTGCCACAGAAGGCGACAACTTGTTAATACAAAAGTTGGATTGGACCTGTTTAGCCTGAATTAGGAGTAATTCAGGCATTCGGGGCTCTGCTCCTGCACCAAGTGAATTTAATGAGGACCCTGCATAATGGAAAAACACTTTTAAGCTTACCATGGGATTTTTTCCCACGATTAACCTCCAGAGAGTAAGTAATCGGTTTAGGGTTTATAATCGAATGATGATTATTATTGAGGATATCGTACCTTGAATGGAACCACGAGGGTTCCTTTATAGCCAGTGAAACCCAATTACGGTTTTAGAAACTTGAGGCCCATGATTAGGAGATATACTCGGGGATCCTTATCCATAAATAAAAAATGCATATTATTTCCTAACTTGGGCAAATCACAGTCCTTATTAGGCAATGATTCTATCTAATGACAACCGTGTGCGGTTTCATAGCGGCCTGCTTGAAACCGTGTGAGGCTCACCTTAAACAAGAGCCATTGGGTTAGCCACGAT
Source organism: Glebionis coronaria (assembly GCA_025667525.1). Classification (NCBI taxonomy): domain Eukaryota; kingdom Viridiplantae; phylum Streptophyta; class Magnoliopsida; order Asterales; family Asteraceae; genus Glebionis; species Glebionis coronaria. Next base: position 309,964,898 of record CM046880.1, on the reverse strand, counting down.
GCTCCAATCCATTTGTAAAGGGTTGAATATGAATAATATACATGGGCCTGAGTCGAATAATCCGACTAACCACTATACGTTATTAGTAACACAATCACACCTCGTCGTTTTAATTTGACGAGGTTTGATTGCGTCTTGCGTCTTCTAAAAGTACTGTAATAACTATCTACATCCCACGTTCTCCATTCTTATTTTTCGCGTTTTAGAAAACAATAAACATTGTTTTATAGTTGTTCTAAAAGTAAGAGGGTATCTCCAAGACTTGTATATAAACAAAGGGATCTACATGTAACTAATTCATCGTCTAATCCCAAACCTTAAATCGTTTCGTATCAAAATCTGCAATAATAAACCAATCCGGAAAAACATTAAAAAAAAAAAAAAACATGACAGAAGATTCAATGCCTCAATCAACCAATTCATCGTCTAATCCCAAACCAAGGTACATTTTCTTTAACTTATATTTTTATTTTTTATAAAGCTGTTTGGCGAACTAGTTTGAGCTCAAGCTTATTAACATAAAGTCGCATAAAAGTACATCAAATTAACTTCAGATATATTTCCAGTTTTTGCGTGATAATCGGTAATTAAGTAGTTTGGCTTTTAAAAGCTTCCATACGCATGTGAAAAACAAAGCTTTTTATAAGCTAGCTTATTTTAGAGGTTCAAGCCACAGTAAGTCCCGATAAGCTCAGTGCCAAACATAGCCTTAAGTCTAGTTTGTTCAAATAATTTAAGCCTTTTTATTTTATTAAGTTATACATATATGAGTATTATGTCTGTTTAGGTTCATGAGCTTTTGGTACCAACTCTCAGGCTCGAGTTCATTTATTAGATAAGAACCAAACGAGCTCATTTTAAGCTTGGTTTGTTTTGAGCTTTTACTGAGTCGATCTTGAGCAACTTGACTCGTTCACAGCCTAATTTAACAGTAGCTATGCACTATCAATATCTGCAACTTGGTACAGTTTGTTGTTGCAAATAAGGTACTTATTTTAGGAGTGTTATTTGTTGCAGGAAAAAGAGTAAATGGGACCAGCCAGCCGAGTCGTTTGTGTCGGCTGGAATAGTAGTTCCGGGAGTTCTTCCATTGGGTAATATGGGAGCGTTTATTGGTACCGGACATCCTGGCGTTGCTGCTCCGATGAATAATGTTGCCGCTAGTTATGGACATTTGCCGTTATTGCAGCAGCACGTTACCGCACTGGCTCAAAAGATTCAAGTAAGATACCGTGGTCTTTAGTTTTCTATATGGTCACCTGTGCTATTAGACACGACGAATATGAGTTGAACAAAAGATCATTTGTATTATGAATAATGTTACTTATCGACTTATCGTAGCCGAAGATTCAAGAGGAGTTAATAGCAAGAGAAATTGTCATAAACGATGCAGAGTCCTCTGTTCGCTACAGGCTTACTAAGCGCCAAACACAAGATGAGGTAAATGCACGTTCTATTGTAAGTTTTCAATAATTAATGAGCAATAAAATAGCTAAGATGTACGAAAGACATCTTATTCCTGCTAGAACTGGACTTGCAAGTTTATTACTGCTCACTGATTGGGTGTTCTAACTTTTGCAGATTCAGAAGTCCACTGGTGCTATTGTGATAACCAGGTAAGTATCTCACTAGAATGCGTGGCCTTTTGCTGGTCGATAATATATATGATGATATTGAATGACTCTTGCAGGGGTAAATATCGGCCGCCAAATGCACCATCTAATGGCGAAAAACCATTATATCTTCATGTTTCAGCTGGCACCCATGTAAGTTTGCCTTCTGTTGCTTTATCCAGCCTATTGGTTTTGAACTTTTGTTTGGTAGGATAGTTTTGGTGAAAACACATAATTTTATGGCTAAGATATCCAATTAAAAGTTCTGATATGCTTTTAATTTCCATATCTGTGATCACTCTCACTCGTTTTATACTTGATGCTTTTGCTAGAATCCTCGACCCGTCTTTTGTTAAACATTAATGATTGATATTTACAGACCATATTAAACACCCATCTGTAGGCATGAAACCAAAATTTTTCTTAACGCAGTTGTATGTATCCATCAACATGTCACGAAGGTACAAAGTTTTTCATCAACATGTCACGAAGAGTCAACTATTTTAGATGTTTTACTTGTTACCGATGATAATGTGGAGAAATTCTTTTTGGACAATGTCATATAAAGTCGAGAAGTTTGAGGAAGAAGCTTCTTACTTGATAGTTGCATGTCTGAAATAGTTGACTCTATATTTGCTTAACTCGGTGGAATTCGGCATACTTGATGTTGAATATTGTTTATACGTTTTAAGCAATGAGGGCCTTAATATTGAAGTTTAGTGATAGAGAGACTAAGAGTTAGCTTTTATTATTTGTGATTATCTTATAAGGTGACTTTGTTGTTGTCTAGTTCTAATAATCCTATGGTGAATATCTATTTCCCATTCATATCTAAGATAAGATATTTTTGAGCAAGTAGTATGAATACCAGGATGGAGTAATGACTGATTGATAAACATTGTATGTGGATTTTGTCTAGGATGTATGCAGATCTTTTAACCGAGGTGATATTTTGATGTAAAATGTTATGCACAAGTTACTGGTCTTTGATCATGTGTTCAATGTATAGTAAAATTAGGGCTGGGTTGAAATAGTTGTGTATTAGGGCCGGAATTCTATTTAACTCCTCAAAATTGCATAATGCTTTGTCCTGAACAAGAGCCAAAATTTACCCTTATTTTTCTGTACCTAAATGTAAGTACTGCGGTTGCATTGTTTTAATTTCACATAATACGAGTAGCATTTTTTTAATGCTATTAGAAACAAACGTACATCTAGTTAAATTACTTATGACTTGAGTTGGTTTAAAAAGTGCGCCTTTTTGCGCCTGAGGCGTGAGGCGAGGCGAGGCAATAGGTTCATCGCATCGGGACCCTTGATGCGCAGCCGTTACATAAAGCGATTGGAGGCGGTCTTTTTTGACGCCTTAAAGGAACGCTTTTTACCGCCTCAAGTGTTTTTTGTTCTAAAAATGACATTTAAACTCAAAATGGTTTTTTTATTAGTCTTTTCCAGTTGGCATTTGTACTTTTATTAGCCTAAAAAGACATTTAAACTCAAAGAGTTTGAATTATAGTTTTTAACAAAGTTACAATCGTTGTGTACAAAGCATGTGCCTCGCCTACGAGAGGCGTGCGCTTTTGCCTCGTCTCCCAGCGCTTCTCGCTTTGGACCCTTAGTGCAACGGAGCGCGTCTCACTTTTTAAAACCAACTTGACTATCAAGAGTAGGTTGCATTTTCCTCAAATTTATGGAGAAGGTTTAAAGTGCATTAAGTAAAATATGTTTATTCTGTTGGCTAAATGAGTTTATTGTGATAATGTATATTGCAATGCACCATTCAAACCATAAGCTTTCATGTTTGTGGACGACAATGGCCGATAGCAAGACTATATTGAGGTTTATAATAAAATAAAACTAAGAATGGAATATAGGATCCTGAATGATGCATTTAGAGAATTTCTCACGATTTCACAAATTTAGAATTGCAGTTCTTAATTTGGTCATCAATGATGGTTAATTAAAATCTGGTCATTAGAACTATTCTTTCTACTGTGATGATACTTTTTCTATATTGTCTTGATGGTTATATTTATGTAAGTATGTAGTAGCAAATTCATAGTTTGTTTTGCTACTGTAGTTGGAAACAACGGCGGACAGGATAAAAGCAGTTGATCAGGCAGCTGCCATGGTAGAGGACATCCTAAAGCAAGGTCCTGTCTCCAATGGATTAAAGGTAAAATGGTAATTGAAAATTTTATTAAAACGTCCATGCCCAAATCATTGACATGGTACGCATTTTTTGCCTCATCTTCTAGGTAGTTCAACCATTTAGCACATGCGTGTTCTTGGGCTTTGAACCTAATCCCGCCTTAAACATTACTGCCCGCATTCGTGGACCAAATGTGAGCTTCTCTGCTCTTCTTCTCTCCATATGTATCTATGTATTTATCTTAATCGTAACTAAATATAAACAGAAAATGTTTTCTTAAAACTTGAAAAATCTTAAAAGTGAGTAATGTATTTATGCCCTACATACACTTTTAATCTTAAGGGTTTATTTAATTTCAAAGTTTTGTTTAATATCCTACCAAAAATTTATAGTTAACGTATGTTTAAAAAAAGGTTGTCATCTTTTCCCTCAACTTATGCTAATTAAACCATACACGATTAAAAATATTGCTCTCATTTTCAGTTTCACTTGATGTTGTTTTACCTTTTTAGATACATTTCAAAAATTGTTTATATAGTTGAATAATCGTATATTACAACAAATTTCAATTAAGTTTTGATTATTTTAAGTTTGAATAAACGTTACACGAAACACCGAACCAAATATCACACCTATTACTATACGCTGCTATAAAATTCCGGCCCTATTCATGGATAATCACCTAAGTATATACATGTAGAGGCAGATTTGTCTTTGCCATGTGAGCTTAATAAAAAAATTCTTGGTTCATTTCTCCTTGGTAACTTTTATGATGTTTACTTTACTCTAGACTCTAATTTTGAAGCTTTCCCTGACATCTCCATACGATTGGGGGAGTTCCTTTTTGTGCTTCTGGTTGGGTTTTGTAAATGCAGGATCAGTATGTAAATCACATTGTGAATGAAACAGGATCAACAGTCTTACTAAGGGGACGTGCGTCAGGAAATTCAGCAAGTATAATAGCTGAAGGTATCATTTATCATTACTAATGTCTTAAGTCTTAACATTTCTACTATTTAATTATAAGCTTCGTATACCTATTTTCTTTATTTGCAGAACAGCAGCCTCTACATCTCTTTTTGTCAAGTAGTAATCCTAAAAGCCTCGAACATGCAAAACTTCTCGCTGAAAACCTTCTGGATACAATATGTGCAGAGTGTGGTGCCTCTAGGTAGGATAAACATGAATAATTTCATTTTTTTTATAAATGAATTCAGTTGTTTAATGGACTATTCAGTGTTTTATCATCCATGTTTATATTTAAGTAAAGTATAAAACAAGTTGACGTGGATTAGGCTTGACTTCATGTCTTGAGGCCCCTTTAAAATCATGCCATGAGGTCCAATTTAATATGTGGAGAATTTCTGATACCATTTCATTGTTTCAGGGTATCGTCAGTCAAGGTTTATGGTGCTGTTGCACCACCGCATCAGTTGCTGGCTGGAGTCCAAAGTACTGCAGTGGTGTCGGAAAACACCACCAATGTAATTGCTACCTCAGCATCATTGACTGCGGACTACATTCAATCCCCAGTAACTTCTTTGGTTACATCCCCTGGTACCACCACTTTTGTAAATGGACGGTCTCCACCAGATGTGCCTTTTCATCTTCAGTCTTCATCGAGCCATGGTACAAGCTACAACGGGTATGGTGGAATATATCTACAAGCCACTCCGTTGCAACAAGTTGCCTTGGCCCTAAGGCAATCGACTTCTCCCATCACATCTACAATTTCGGCTACCCAAAAAGCTGGAAACACAGTTGCAAGCACTATCTCTGAGAAGGAAAAGCGACCACTTCACAAAAGGAAGTTTCAAGAACTGCCTGCTAGTGCCGAAGGACATTTAATAGCAAATCAGGTATCTGTGTTCGGACCCTGTAAGTGTATATATGGATTTGGCTTTTTCCTTTGTATTTAAGGAGCCCCACAAAGATTGCGTGGTGGCTGTTTTACTCATGAAGAATAGATGGACCTTAAAAATTGAATCTTTGAGATTCTCATTTTCTTTCACATACACACGTCTTTACTAATTCATCTTTATATTATTTTGGTACTGATTTATACGTTAATATTACAGGTATTTTCTCTGACATTGTATCAAGTTTACAGCTGATAGTGGAACGTCTTTTGGACATTTGTATTTTCACAGAATTTTCAAATGCATAGGCGGCCTGAGACTGGCGCTACTTTTGGTGCTTTTAACTGGCACTTACTTTGCAACCCACTCCATGCATGATTAGTTTTTTATTTGAAATTGCATGATCTATAGGCATGAAAGCACAAATTGCCTTCCATTTTCAAATTGGATTTTCTTCTTTGTTGATCGAGTAAAATGAACTTGCACAAGGAAGCATCCACATGCATATTAGATGACTTTTGTGCAAGTAAGCATGATGATGTGTAGCATTATAGTGAATTTCTGGGTTACATTTATCATTAAAACTTTTGCGGAAAAATTATTTAAAGAATACTGTTAAAAGCAGAGGCGGAGGCAAGGGGGGGTCAAGAGGGTCATGTGACCCCCTAGCGAAAATATCGTAGTGTAAATTTTCGAAATTTTTCAGGTTTTTTAAAATTTGACCCCCTTAATAACCATTTTATAGTGTAGTTTATAAAAAATATCAAATTTTCCCCCAAGCCGAACTTTCTGGCTCCGCCACTGGTTAAAAGTAATGACAAACTTACTTTTTACGTTACCATAAGCAGGCTTTCTAGTTGCAAGGTAGAGGGATTGTTTATGCGATTTTAACTTGCATTTATCACATGCATATGCCACATACAACTATACAACTGCACTGTAGTTTAATAATAGGTACCCAAGATTATTCTGCTGTTTACATTTTCATGTAGTTTGCTCTGTTTTTGTTTATGTGTCGTGCCTGTGTATTTATTGAATATGCAAAAGTTCATCCTTGTATATTTTTTTATTTATGTTCGCGTCTTGATCATGGAGAATCCCACTGGATTGTGTGCTTATGACTTGCCACAGGAATCGGTTATCTTAAAGCAAAGTGAAGTAAAGTCATCCATGCCAGCTCTGGTGAAACTGGTCCAGCCATCACCAAATGGAATGATGCCACCTCCTCCAAGGAAAATGCCTCCACCACCTCCAAGGAGAACGGATCCACCATCTCCAAAATTTGATTCATCCACTCCTGTCACAAAGGCGCTTGAGGTGAATAGCGCTTCCAAATCAGTACCCGGTAAGATTACAAACTTTAACTACCTGCAATTTTTCTAAATGATATATAATCGACAGTTTGTAACTCATGTTCCGAAACCATTTCAGATACTTTTATTAGTCTTATGGAGTATGGAGACGACGATGATGATGACGACATAGAAGAGACCACTGAAGAGCCTATAACGAAAAGTACAAATTCATTGCCAGCCTCTAAACCCTTCTGGGCCGTGTGACTATAGCTGACTGCCTGTTGGGTAATTGGTCATTTCTAAATGGATTATTTTGGGCATATACATTATTATTAATGCCGGAGCATGTGGAAATCGGCCAAATGGCAAAAGAACTAAACTTGCTTGGAGTGAAACGTCAGTTTGTGCAACCTTTTATGGCCTCCAGCTGATTATAGCTTCACAATCAATAGCTCACAGTATTCAGTAGTTTTGTTTGTATATTAGTTACATATTCTCTGTACAACAAATTAGAATTGGCTCCAGATGTACTCTTTATCGTTGTATCTGGAGGTTAATTTTTCTTGTGGGACAAAATAGAGGAATTAGTGAGCTTTAAAATTACAAATAAATCGGTAAATTTCACAATCAGTTGCAATTTGCAAATCTGTCAAAAGTTTACATCGTAATAATCAGATTTCATGTTTTGATGCAATCATGATTGTTGCACGTCAACCAGTGCCAACCACAGTAGTGAAAGGTTGACGAGATATTCAAACTTCAGTAAAAAAAAAAGTTCTAAACTGTATTTTTATCAGGTAGAAACTAGATATCGCCATAGGCTATGATGCCAGCAAATAAACTCAAGTATAAAAATTTCAAATATGCAATCAACAAACATGTTAATGATGCAAATGTTGATTTTCTTGTTACTTTGCTTGTACTTAACAATCGACGAATCTCGTAGCAGAATTCTTGTAACTGCTCAGTGATAGACAATGCAAGAAGAGAGCGCTACTATTGAACCAAAAACAGAACACTTAAGTTTTTCAATGTAAAACACAACAATAAAACAGAATCTGTGGCAAATAGACACTTCTCATCAGAAAGGAGTCCAACTTCACTTGATATGTTGTACTACTTCACCAAACCGAAAACCACACATATCGACAAAGCTAGTTTATTCATCACGGGGTTGCCAAAACAATGGCTACTCACTTGCACGCTCACTTGTTGGAGGTGTTGGCATAATCGTCGACTTCAAAATCATCTCCACCTTCTTTTGCTGTTAGATTGTGGTCTACATTGCTATCATTGTCTCCATTTCCTCCAGTAGGTGACCCTCCACCGAAACCGCCGTTGAAGATATCGCCAGCAACACTTTGATTACCATCACCATATCCACCAACATTGTTGTTGCCACCATAACCACCACCACCACCACCACCATAACCACCTCCTCCATAGCCGCCGCCAGGACCTCCGTATCCACCACCACCTCCGTATGCACCACCACCAAAAGATGGACGAGGTCTCTCTTGTGCAAAGTTGACTCTAATCCTTCGTCCATGGAGTTCCTGAAACTCGTTATCAACATGAAAATCATTGTCTGGAAAGGCAATCATGTGATCACTCCATGATGAAGTCTACATGCTTTCAAATTTAAGATATATATCGAAACCCAGCGCAAAACAGAAAAAAACTAAACTTAGGATTTCAAGTAGGCAGTTTTCTTAAAAACATGAGGATGCATCATACCTTTCCGTCCATGTCTTGCAGAGCGGTGTTTGCTGCATCAGCTGATGTATAACTAATGAAGCCAAAACCTCGAGACCTACCAGTATCACGGTCAACAATAACTTTGGCTGCAAAAATTAGAGCAGTTTTAGTGAGTCTACATTAGATAAAATCAGTAAATAAAATCAAGTTATCAAAATTCCAACTGTTCAACACGGTTTCAACATTTGACATTATGTGTTGATTAAGTCGTAGAAATATACATTCTATCACTTCGCCATATTGTCCGAAAGCTTCTTTCAATCCGACTTCATCAGTAGCATATGCAAGTCCTGCATAATATATACAAATTTGATATTCTCAACATAACTTTGTAAACATGCATACCTCAATATACAGCATGAAAACGACAAAATAATGTACCTCCTACAAAGAGCTTAGCAGATGACATGCTTCTGAGGGTTTGGAAAAGTGGTGAACTTGAAGACGACAATCCAATGCTAACATTCTTGCTTCCTGATTGTTTAATGAGACTACCAATTCTACTAATAAAAGCCATTTTCAAAGGTACCTAAATTGAGAAGTAAATATCAGAATCCGTATTCTAAACAAAAATATTCATAAATCATGCATTTCTCACTTAAGTATATAATCAAAATTTTAAAGTTCTAAAAACACGTAGAGCACATAATTTCTTATGACTATATCAATTCAAAGCAAAATCCATGTTTTTCTTATCTTACTCTTTGTCTCTTTGCACATAGTTACGGTTACAAATCATCAGTAAATTCTGCTAATTCAGTCTCCATAAGATCCAATATTTTATCTACCCAGTGAAACGCTGGCATTCTTTCTGATATGAACGATTAGACAGTTGTTAACCCTACGTATTATTTATGGTCTTATGGACAACAAGGCTCCCTTACATTGTTATAGTTGAATGGCATTTCATTTCACGAATCACATCCTAAACTACTAAGTGCAGATGCCAGCAAAACTATAACATCCAATGGTCGAACAACCCTAGTAAAATGAAAAAACCATAAACAAAATATCCACAAAAAAGTGTGAATGGGGTGGGCACCAAGGGGAGACAAACATATCGAGTTTCGACAAGTTTAAGACTAATTAATGTTGTCATACAAAAACCAAGATCAGCATACATAATCATAGCAAACACAAAAATGATTGTTAAAATTAAAAGAAACATAGGCAATCATAGCAAGCAAACTAGTTTAATTAAGTACATAAAGACTAAATTAATAGGTGGGTTATTCTAAATAATTAATTTTTATAAACCCACCTTTGATTAAAAAAGAAAAATGATGTCTAGGGTTTATGGTTGACAAACGAACCTTGTAAGCGAGTGGTGGCGCTGCTACCGAGTCTTTCAACCAAAACTATGTATGTACGAGGAGGGATGGGCACTAGTATCTCGTAAGGGTAAATTTGTAAATTTTATAACTTGAAGTGTTTTGCCTTTTGCGTTTGGGCTTTGGCGTGAGTTTTTTGGGCTTTGGAGTGAGCTTTTAAAAGTAAATAATTTTGTCTTTGAACAAAAAAAAGACGTATTTTACTTTAAAAAAAAATATTTTAACAAAACTATATTTATTGAAACATTTTTTTCTTACTTTTTAATAAAAAGACCGTTTTACTCTTAGATAATTTAAATTTTATTTAAATTTTATAATTATAAATTCAAGCAAAAATTATATAATAAATTTGATCAATGTTTCATTTTCATTATTAGTATTTTACAATTAAATTGGAATATCCCATAAAAAATGTGGACAGTAATATTGAGACGGAAAGAGCATATAAAATACGTTTTTTGTCGCACATTCTTAGAGCATTAGGAGTGATGTAGTGTTGTGAGAAAAAGTTGTGTCACGTAAGCTATGTCATCAGAATTATTATGGCATCATATTTTGTGTGAAGTGTTAAGCTTTGAAAAAAGTGATGTTATGTGTTTTTCTTTTTCATTTACATTTTATAAAAAATACTTGATATAAGAAAACAAATTACATCAAATCAACCAAATAAAATACAATACTATATTAAAAAAATTACTACGAGGGACTAATAATGTCAACTTGTATAATACTAAGATTTGTAAAAAAACTATTAAAACATAAACCCATCTTCTTCTTAAACCCATCCACACAAAACACAAACACTCCAAGCACAAACACAAAAGCATAATAACGAAAATACACTTATACACATACAATCACTTAATATTTTTATAAGAATAGAAAATATCACAACGCCACTTTTCTTGGCCGGCAACCACGGCGCGAGAACCGATGGCGCCAAAGACCAGAGCAATGCGCAGTAGCAAAAGTGGCACCGTAGAACACCAGTCAACCTACCACGCAACCGTTCCCTTGGCTATCATGAAAAGCATTATATTAAGGCTCTATAAGCCCAAGAGGGTTTAAGCCTACTTACTATGCCCTCGTTCAGGCACCTTAGTCAACCTTGATCGATGGCGATCGAGCCATATTAACGATCACAAAAGTCGGTCATGAAATGAAGCAACCGATCGACTTAAAGACCATGACACAAAAAAAAATTTATTTAACCATTTTTTCATTTAAAAGAATAAAAATTAAACTTTTAAAATGATCATTTATCTTTATAAATATCCAATTCATTTTATCATTTTATATACAATTGAAACACTTGACCATTAACCTTTAAAATAGCGTATTATTATGTATTATTTTATTATTTATAAAAAATGTAATATTTGAAATGATGTCTGGTTGTGATAAAAAGTTGTTTGATGATCATCAGAAAGAGAAAATTGTATGATGGTCATCAGAGGGACGCAACAGAAAAAATGAGGTCGCTCATGGTTACCATAGTGGCAAGCCTAATAGGGCTTATAACTATTTAAATTACTTAAATATCATTCATAATATAATGAATTATCACGTGATAGATATAAATATATTTGAATTCAATTCGATGTAATTTTTATGTGATTTTAAATTAATAAGCTTTAGATCAAACTAATTCGCCAAACATTTCTATAAACTTATAAGTTTTTGCTCTTGACGCCTCAACCCCATCTGTAACTGTAACTCATTGCGCTACACATACGTTTTATGAGATAGGATGGTAGTGAAGCTAATTGCAGGTCAAAGTTTATGTTCATGTATATATTCGAATAGATCAAATTCGAAAAGCCCATAACAAATTCAGAAATAGCGGGCCATATACATTTATCCGAACGGGTATTGCACATTTTAAAAAGTCGTCTGATAATCGTTATAGAGAGAAAATCGACCTGACAGAAAATTGGGGGTCGGCCATGGTCACCACAATGAGAAGCCTAACGGAGCTTATAACTAGTTAAATTATTTAAATATTTTTCAAAATAAAATGAATTATCACGTAATAGCTATAAGTATATGTGAATTCAATTAGATGTAATTCTTAAGTGATTTACATTAATAATTTTCAGATCCAGTTAATTCGTCAAACATTTTTATAAAATTCTAAGTTTTGCTTTCGACGCCCGAGCCCCAGTTGTGACTCATTGCGCCAAATATACTTTTTATGTTATTTTTCATGACTAAGGATCAAAATGAGCGAAATTTTAAGGTTAAAATGATAAAGATGAGAAATAACTATAATCTAAATTAAATACAACATGATATATTCTCTAGTAAAAAATTAGATGCATGCACATATATTAAATGTATTGTTATAAATATAATTCAATTGTGGGTCAGTTCATACCAGATAATAGGTCAGGAGGTACGGAGTGTACACCCATACGCCCTTGACCATCATGACTCTGATAGTGGTTAATGAAAGTTTATGAACTTATATTCAATAGTCGTGTGATAGGATCGAACTTGAGATTACGGGATTACACACAATACGTAAAGAGTTAATTCAATTAATGAATATATTTATTGTATTTATTAATTTATTTAATAAATATATATATATATATATATATATATATATATATATATATATATATATATATATATATATATATATATATATATAAATATATATATATATATAAATATATATATATATATATATATATATATATATATATATATATATATATATATATATATATATATATATATATATATATATATATATATATATATATATATATATATATATATATATATATATATATATATATATAATAATATATATATATATATAAATATATATATATATATATATATATATATATATATATATATATATATATATATATATATATATATATATATATATATATATATATATATATATATATATATATATATATATATATATATATATATATATATATATATATATATATATATATATATATATATATATATATATATATATATATATATATATATATATATATATTATTTAATTAAATCGAGCTATTTAACTATATAATTTTAATGATTGTTAATTAATTAAGAGTTAAGTATTAACGAGTATTAAAAGAGGATTAAAAAGGAAGAAGTACGGAAGGTTCCGGAACACCCCATATGGGGGTGTTCGAGAGTCGGTTAGGGCACAACAGGGGAAGGCAAAACTTGCCTTTTATTTGTTTGGGCTACATGTATTTTAGGCCTATAAATACATCCCCTTACCCCTCATAATCAACATAACTTGAATCTCTTCCCTCTACTCTCCTTTTGGCCGATCGCAACCCCAACCCACGAAGGGTTTCGGTGTGGTTTTTCTTGGTGCTCGGTTTTAGTTTAAATCTAGTCCTAGCCCCTCTCTAGGGTTGTTGGGTAGATTTTATACTATCGATATAGCTTGGTTTACACGTGCTAGAATCACGATTAGCTCGTTTTATTACGTGTGTATAAGATCGTAATATAGTCTTACTTTAGACTATATCTTGATGATATACGGTATAAACCCGAATTGGTGATTCGTTCTTTGTCTTGTGGATTTGCTTTAGCGTAAAGGTATGTAACCGTAATTGATTAATTATAATTGTGTTATTATTATGATCTTGTTAAGTCGCTTCCGCTATGTGTGCGTTGATCTTGTTTAGGGTTTTATATAATTGTTATGATACTAATAAACCTTTAGTGGCATAGAGAGCCGTTTTAACATGTTATAATTATCGAAAATCTAAATCTTTTTAACTAATAATTGTTTTGAGTTAAAACTACATGTTTTTAAGTTTTCTTAAAATTAAGGTTTTGTATTTTAAAAATTAGGGTTTTGGTCGAATTTTTAATAAACAAAGAGTTGTTTTGAAACCCTAAATTACATGTGGGATAATTTTGGATTAAATTGCATGATTAATTGTTATGTCATGTATGGTTACGATCCAAAGAGATTTAATTGTTAAGATTTGTGGAGAATCCATGATAACGTGAATGTTTTCATGGATCGTAAAGTTATATGTTTATATAACTTTATGTGCTACGTGATTATTTGATTCAATAAATCTAGAATTAGGGAAGACTTTTATATAAATACAAAGACCTAGATTTGATGATTATTGAATAAATCGTATGCATGTGGCTATTTGATTCATTTATTGCACATATAAATTGTTATTATGTGTTTATGATTTAGTTTTTTTACTTGTTTATATTAAAAATTGTTGAATTGTTGTAAACAAGGGTTTTTTATGAAAAGAAATAATATGGACTAAATCATATTAAAAATAATGATTTGTTAGAGATTTAAATTACATAAGATTACGTTGATTGGTGAATTGCAATAATAATATAACGGCCTACTCCTTTTTACAAACTATAAAGTGAGTTTAACGCACTGCTGGTCATGTACCCGGTTAAGGAATGAGGTGTTAAGCGATTAGTCGCTGACTAAATTCCCAGCTCGCCTGTGCGTCAAATTAAAATTACCTACGATGATTATTTGAATTATACCTTAAGGGAGATTTACCACAAATTCACATCCGAAACACAATGAATAAGGGTATTGCTTTGTGAGTAGCCGAGTTCTAGAAAAAGTACATTGTAAATAGTTGTGGGTAAATTATTTAATTGGTTTAACCAATACCTCAACATAATTTATGTAGAAATTTAGTCTCGTAAAAAAGTTTACTAAATGTTTTATTAAACTTATGCTATGGAGTTGTATGCATGCTTCTCCATACATTGATTTTGACATCAAATTTATACCCTTATAATTTAAGTCGAATGCTCCTAATTGACGAACACTTGAAATTACTTCGTCATCAAATGAGATTTTTGGTTGATGTTGTGATTAGGGGTGTCGAAAAAGTTGACCCGACCCGAACCCGACCCGAACCCGAACCCGAATAATCACATTCGGGTCGGGTCACTCGGGTCCAAAAGCGTATTCGGGTCAATTCGGGTTGACCCGAATTGACCCGAGTTCTAATTAGGCTCGGGTTCGGGTTATATATTTTTTACCCTTAACCCGACTTGACCCGACCCGACTTGACCCGAACCCAACTAACCCGACTTGACCCGACTAAAATTACACTTTTTACATTATATTAGTACTTAATTAAGCCACTAATTACACTTTTTCCTTAAACTCGGGTTGACCCGAACCCGAGTTGACCCGACCCGACTTGACTTGACCCGAACCCGAGTGACCCGAGTTCTAATTAGGCTCGGGTTCGGGTTATATATTTTTTACCCTTGACCCGACTTGACCCGACCCGAGTTGACCCGAACCCGACCGGGTCAACCCGAATGACACCCCTAGTTGTGATGGAGAGAAAACCTTTCGTAAAATGAGAATTCGTATGATGGTTTTACGTTACTTAGATTAGACGACTTAATTAAGTTATTCAGTGAGATCTGGAAACTTAATGCATTCAGAAGGGATGAAACATGTTTACAATGCAAAATATTTTTTTGACAATGTAAATCCCTTAAAAATCTAGAAATTGAAAATTGTTTGTCAGTTGAATTGTTCGACAAGTCGCTACATTGAGTACATTCATTACTAGCAGATCAACTGATGTAATGGATCTATGTCAATATAGTTCTAGAATTCAAGGAAAATAATATGGTTTTTATACCAGGGTAATTTTATTTTCTTGAAAGTAATTTGTTATTTAAAATACTAATATTTGAACTTATTTATGTAGAAATAGATCAACCCACCAATAACACTATAAGTTCTGCGTTCAAGGCATTCTTTGGACGTCCTGAACTTACTGGCCCAAACTCCAATGATTGGTACCGCTCACTAAGAATTGTCTTGAGAGCAGCGGTTACTATTGATATCTTGACTACTCCCTATCCGGAGGATCTTGTTGAAGGAGCATCTGATGCGCAAAGGCTTGAACACGCTACTAATGTTAAGAAGCACTCTGAGGTGGCTTGCTTAATGCTAGGTAAAATGGCTCCTCCACTTCAACATAAGTATGAACTATTTTCACCTAAGCGAATGCTTGATGTGCTCAAGGCTATGTTCGAGAAGCCGCAAGTTATGGAGATCTACGACATAGTAGATGCTTTGCATAGCTGCAAGCAAGCTCCATGAAAGTCTGTAAGTGCCCATTACTTGGAGATGAGGGGTTATATGGAACAGCTCATTGCACTATGACAACCTTATGATCATAATATGGCTATCAACTTGATCAATAGGTCCCTTAACAAGGACTTCAATGATTTTGTTAGAAACTATAATATGCATTGCATGGGGAAGACAGTTAATGATTTGCATGCAATGCTCATTGACTATGAAAAGGGGTTAAAAGACAAGGCATCTACCGCTACACCTTCTATACTAACCATATAAAAGGGTAGAGTGAGTAAGCCAAAACCGCAAGCGAACAAAAAGGGCAAAGGCAAGGGTGATAAGGGCAAACAAGTTGCTACTTATTCAAAACCTAAGCAGAACTTTGTCAAGAAGAATAGATCTTAGAAGGATGAGACTTTTCACCATTGCAAGGCAAGTGGTCACTAGAAGGGGAATTACCCTCTTTACCTCGAAGAGTTGCGAGAAATAAAGAAGAAGTCTGAGCAGAGCGCTGCAGCTTCAGGTACTTTATTTATGATTGAATTGTTCAATTTAACATACAAATTAAATTCCTGGGTATATGATACGAGATGCGGTATTAACATTTGTAATACGCTGTAGGGATTTAATTTGGAAAGGAAGCTTTCCTATGGGGAACAATTTCTGCAAGTGGGCAATGGCGCACAAGCAACGATTGAAGCTATAGGAACATTTAATTTAGTTTTACCTTCGGGTTTAGTACTGATTTTAAATGATTGTCATTATGCACCTACAATTGTTAGGGGTGTTATTTCCTTTTCTTGTTTGTTAAATAATGGATTCGTTCACACGATTGATAATAATGGAATTTATGTTTGGAAAAATGGTATTTTCTATTTTAATGCAATTTCTGTGAATGGTGTGTTCGAAATAGACATGCGTGATGATGAATCCAAGAATAATAAATCTGTCTTTAGCATGAATAAGAAGAAAAAGTTTGACAAGAACTCTTCTTATCTTTGGCATTACAGACTTGCCCATATTAGGAAGACTCGTATATAAAAGCTTCAACGTGAAGGTCTTTTGGAAAATATCAATGAGGAATCATTCGATAAATGTGAGTCTTGTATCTCTAGGAAGATGACCACGAAACCTTTTAATAGCAATATTGAAAGAGCTACTGATCTACTTGGTTTAATACATACTGATGTGTGCGGGCCACTTAGACATTTGTCAAGGAAAGGTGCTAGCTACTTCTTAACATTCACGGATGATTATAGCCGTTATGGTTATGTTTATTTACTTAAGCATAAACATGAGGTATTTGAAACATTCAAAGTGTTTAAAGTAGAAGTAGAACTGCAACTAGGAAAGAAGATTAAAGCTCTTCGTTCTGATAGAGGTGGTGAATATTTAAGTCAAGAGTTTATAGATTATCTAAGTGAGAATGGAATTGTTCAGCATCTTACTTCTCCCTATACTCCACAACAAAATGGTGTATCCGAAAGGAGAAATCGTACATTATTTGATATGGTGCGATCTATGTTTAATCATACAACTTTACCTTTATCCTTTTGGGATTATGCTTTAGAGTCTGTTGTTCGCATTTTAAATATGGTTCCCACAAAGAAGGTTGATAAGACACCATATGAACCATGGCATGGCAAGAAGCCATATTTGTCTTATTTAAAAGTCTGGGGTCGCGAGGCGTATGTGAAACGTGACTCATGTGACAAACTTCAACAACGATCTATGAAATGTATCTTTGTAGGATACCCTAAGGAAACTATGGGTTACTACTTTTATTATCCATCTGAGAACAAAGTGATTGTTTCTAGGTATGGATACTTCCTTGAATCTGATTTTGTAAATCAAGAATTCAGTGGGAGAAATTATGATCTTGAAGAGAGTCATATAGATACATTACCTTTTGAAAACACTAGCGATGTAATTCTTTTAGAACTAGAAAGTCTGGCGGTTCCACCGGAATTAGTTCCTCTCCGTAGCTCCGCAAGGATTAAAAACTCAAATAACAATATATGTCTTAACATAGAGGATGATGATGAAGTAGGGAATCTTGGTGAACCCGCTAATTATAAACCCGCCATACTTGATCTTGAGAAGGATAAGTGGATGGTTGCTATGGATGAGGAAATGAAATCCATGAAAGTAAATGATGTATGGATTCTTGTAGAACCACCACCGAATGCTAAAGTAGTGAGACATAAGTGGATATACAAGAAGAAAACCGACATGGACGGAAAAGTACAATCCTATAAAGCTCGTTGAGTAGCTAAAGGTTTTACTCAAACTTTTGGCATAGACTACGAGGATACATTTTCTCTTGTAGCAGACTTAAGAGATATTAGGATTCTCATAGCTATAGCAGCATACTATGACTATGAGATATGGCAAATGGATGTTAAAACTGCCTTCTTGAATGGTCGCTTAGATGAAGACATCTATATGCAGCAACCAGAAGGGTATGTTGATCCTAAGAAACCAGGACACGTGTGCAAACTTCAAAGATCCATTTATGGTTTGAAGCAAGCATCACGTCAATGGAATAAAAGATTTGATGAAGAAATCAAAAAGTTTGGATTTATTCAAAATCGTGATGAGCCATGTGTATATCGCAAAGCTAGTGGGAGTGATGTAGTATTCCTAGTCCTATATGTTGATGACATATTAATCATGGGAAGTAACATTCCAAGACTTAAAGATGTTAAGGATTATCTTGGTAAATGTTTTCTATGATTTAGGAGAAGATGCATACATTCTGGGAATTAAGATCTATCAGGATAGGATAAGACGGTTAATTGGTCTAAGTCAATATGCTTATATAGATCAGATATTGAAGAAGTATAACATGCATAATTCCAAGAAAGGTTTTAAACCTATGGAAATTAAGCATAATCTGAGTCATGAGATGGATGCATCAACTCCTGAAGAGGAGGCATACATGCAGAAGGTGCCTTACGCTTCGGTTATAGGATCTATAATGTATGTGGTTAGATGCACAAGGCTTGATGTGGCGTTTGCTCAAAACTTGGTCAGTAGATACTAACAGAATCTAGGGAAGCTCCACTAGACTGTTGTTAAACATATCCTAAAGTATTTAAGGAGTACGAAAGATATGTTCTTGGTATTTGGAGGGAAACCAGACACATAATTGAATGTGACAGGTTTCTGTGATGCGTCCTGGCAATGTGATAAAGACGATACGAAGTCTCAGACGGGTTACGTTTTTGTTATCAATGGAGGAGCAGTTGACTGGAAGAGAAAGAAACAGACAACGATTGCAATGCATGCTACTCAATCTGAGTACATGGCTGCTTCAGAAGCTGCAATGTAAGCTGTATGGATTAGGAAGTTTATTGGAGATCTTGGAGTGATGCCTTCAATTAAAGAACCTATATATATGTATTGTGACAATTCTGTCGCAATAATATTCGTCAATGATTCTGGAGTTATAAAAGGCGCCAAACACTTTAAACGTAGACATCACTACGTCTGAGAACAAGTTGAAGCTCGTGAAATCAAATTATTAAAAGTTCACACAGATGATAACGTAGCTGATCCTTTAACTAAGGCTTTGCCTAGACCAAATGTAGTTAAGCATGCCAAGGCGATTGGGCTGTAACTAGCTAGCGAACTCATGCAATAAATCTGTAATTAGTATGTGGATAAAAGATGTTAAGACATTATTGTTTAATAAAATAAAGATTAGGTTTCGTTTATTCTTATTATTTAATATTGTATCCTATTTTACATGTTTTAATCCATGAATAAATGTTATGCTAAATATCCGTTGTCGATTAATAATATGGGAATATTATTAAACTAAGACAAATTAAAATAGTGAAAGTATACTTGAAAGTATATTGATCGATTTTGGATGATATTCGATGAATTGAATATTGGACTTATCCCAACTATATGATTTTACTTTATGGATCCTTTTCATTAAGTAAATCATAAATAGTTATCCTTAGACTTGAGATACCAAGAAACTTTTATGAATCTAGTGCATCTCTGTGGAATAATCTAACGCTAAACGTAACTGGTAGCTATAAGGATTATTTTCGGAAGTGTTTCAAAATTCATAAGTTTTGCTTGTAGTCAATATAGAATTTATTTCCTCCAATTTCGTTTTGGAGTTTAATACAGTTGGGGCCCTCGTGGGATTAGTAAGATGTTTGTGTGGCCACACCCAAATTTGTTTTGGTAATCTTGTTGAATCTGTGAACGAGAAACATAATGGTTAATGAAAGGAATGACTGAGATTCATATCATTATTAACGTTGTATTAGAAATAAAAGGATAATAATGATTATGAATCATTATAATATTTTATGCAGGAGACCTTACTCGAGTTGTACTAGAGACATTGTTAAGTGTAACTAGACGCTAGTCAATGTAATTACGATATTCGAAATATGTCCAAGTAGGAGTTGAAAGTTTATGGACTTATATTTCATAGTCATGTGATAGGACCGAACTCGAGATTACGGGATTGCACACAATACGTAAAGAGTTAATTTAACTAATGAATACATTTATTGTATTTATTAATTTATTTAATAAATATATATATTATATTTATTTAATTAAATCGAGCTATTTAACTATATAACTTTAACGATCGTTAATTAACTAAGAGTTAAGTATTAACGAGTGTTAAAAAATGATTAAAAAGGAAGAAGGACGGAAGGTTCCGGAACACCCCATATGGGGGTGTTCGAGAGTCGGTTAGGGCACAACAAGGGGAAGGCAAAACTTGCCTTTTATTTGTTTGGGCTACATGTATTCTAGGCCTATAAATACATCCCCTTACCCCTCATAATAAACATAACTTGAATCTCTTCCCTCTCCTCTCCTTTTGGTCGATCGCAACCCCAACCCACGAAGGGTTTCGGTGTAGATTTTCTTAGTGCTCGGTTTTAGTTTAAATCTAGTCCTAGCCCCTCTCTAGGGTTGGTGGGTAGATTTTATACTATCGACATAGCTCGGTTTACAAGTGCTAGAATCACGATTAGCTCGTTGTATTACGTGTGTACAAGATCGCAATATAGTCTTACTTTAGACTATATCTTGGTGATATACGATATAAACCCGAATTGGTGATTCGTTCTTTGTCTTGTGGATTTGCTTTAGCGTAATGGTATGTGACCCTAATTCGATTAATTATAATTGTGTTATTATTATGATCTTTTTAAATCGCTTCTGCTATGTGTGATTTGATCTCGTTTAGGGTTTTATATAATTGTTATGATACTAATAAACCTTCAGTTAAGTGTTGTTTAACATCGCTAATGATCATCAGGAAGTTGACACTTCATCGAGTGTAAATATTCACTGAATGTATTCATCAAGGAATAACACCACTAAAGTGTTAGCCTCAAAATATTGAGTCAAACAAGAATGCTCGGTCATAGTTTATTATTGTAATATTTATTAAAACGTTGTAATAGTTAGTTAAATAGTCGTGGTTCACGGGCTTAGATTTAAGCTACTTAAAGCCCAAAAGACAAGCCCAATCCAAACAATATAGCCCATTATGGTTACATTTAAGCCCGGCTATATAAGGCCCTTCCTAGCATGTTAGGAAGGGTGGATGATTCATTTTGTAACTCTCATTATTCTAATCTAATCTCACCAAGTTAATCACCTCTCTTTCTCTCTACTTTCTCTCACTACTTTCTCTCTCTAAAATTCATATCTTTTTTATCTCATTTCTTTAATCTATAATCATATTATTAGGGACAACAATTGGTATCAATCGTCATGGGGTAGATTCGTGTTTATTTTGTGGTTATCATTTTTTGATTCGTGTGATTTTCTTCTACAAATCACCTCGTCTCAAAAATTTTTATGTTTTTGAGCTCAAAATCTATATACAAATTGCCTACAAAGTTGTGGTAGGAACTTGTCTTAAATGGTTTACTCTAGAGGCTTAAGCATGAATACCCTTCAGGGGTTACCTGATGTTTTAGTGGGACTGAAGGATACACAAAGCTGGAGCTGAATGTATCAACTTGTAATGACTTTGACCTATTCAAGTGGAAGTTATAACTACATTAAACGACCGCATTTAATGGGTTGAGTAACCACTAATCCCTGATAATATGGAGGATAATTATGTGGTGATTAATGGGCCGTTAGTCACATATAATTTTCATTGACTAGGGTTTGAGTATTATCTATTATAAATAGAGGTCATAACTTGCATGGAACATACACAGAAACAAAAACACTTATATGCGAAAGGGTTATTGATTTGTGCCTAAATCATTAATAAACATTTGTTCTTATTCCAAGTAGATATTCGTGATACCCGTGCAGTATAGTCGAATAATTTACTTTGGAAAGCGATAACACAATTCTAAATGATATCCGATAACCATTCATCGGTACGGATCAGGATTGATTATCTTAACCCTATAACTAGATATCCACCAACAATCAAAGTAAACTATTTTTTGATAATAAATGGTGGCTGCAATGAAGCATATGGTGGATAACTTCTTCAAAGTAGACAAGTTTGAAGGGGTTGATTTCAGAAGATGGAAAAAGAAGATGCACTTTTTTATTTCTACCATGAATGTGCCGATTACTCCCATTTCAAATGGTGTTGTGATGATACCTTAGAGGACACGGGGAGAAGGAACAAATGGGAGAATGATGACTATGTGTTTCGTGGCATCATTCTAAATGGTATGTCTGATTCTTTTTTTGATATTTATCAAAATATTGAATTTGAAAAAGAACTATGAGATTCTTTGGAATCTGAATATATGCCTGAGGATGCATCAAGTAAGAAGTGCATGTGAGTGATTCACAAGTTAAAAATGACTTATTCAAGAGCAGTCGTGGATCAATACAATGAACTTCTGGCTATACTTAGTAGATTTTCACAACACAACATGAGCATGGATGAGACCATTTAGGTCTCTTATTTCATTGATAAACTCCATCCTTCTTGGAAAGATTTTAAGCATATCTTGAAACATAAAAAGAAGGATTTAACTCTTGTTGAGTTAGGAAGTCATATGCACATTGAGGAACCCTTAAGGGTGTAGGATAATGACAAGCCAAAGAGAAACAATGTTGCTAGTTCGTTTTTTGTCAATATGATGGAGCATAAAAACTCCTCAAGGTACAATGACAACAGGGGAAAACGTAAGAATCATGTTAAAACCAATATTGATCCCAACAAGAATTCTAAATTGAATTTTTGGAGGTGTGGGAAACCTGGACACTTGAAAAAGGACCGCAAAGATGTTTGTATAGGAAACAAAGCAATGGACCAAGCACAAATGTATCATCGATTGGTTCAAACAACACACATATGTTTAATAAATATCTTCAGGTGACGCTTATTTTGTGCAGGATGATGATGTTGCGTGGTGGGTTGACTCATCATCATGCGATGATACTTCTTCATCACCCTAATCAAATGTTTCATCCACCCGACCTTTAACTTTAGTATAAGAAGGGTTTGGAGCCTGAGTATTTAGAGTCCAACCTCAAGCAATGAAAGCTTGTCCTTGACATTCTTATACTTAGATTTATAAACCTTTTTAATTTTCTTATCAATTTAAAAGCTTTAATTACTTTAAGAATACTTTAATAATTGTCTTTTCAAGTTCGTATTTCCCAACTCACAACAAATTGAATGTCCAATCAATATCAAGTTTTTAATTGTTTTTGGTTTTAATATAGGTTTTGGTATCTATGTCTAATTCAACAAATCACGTAAAAAGGGTAAAAATATTATAACTACGTAACCGTACTACACTAAAAACAAATTACAATTACCACACTTAAAGCAAGAAGTACAAATTTTGAATGCACAAATAGTAAAAATGCTCAAAATGTAAAGTAAGTAAAAGTGCAAGGACCAAAAGTGTAAATTCTGAAAGTAAAGGGACTAGAAGTGAAAAATATAACAAACTATAACTACTAAGTAATAACTTTGCAAAACTGCCAAACTAAATTGTAACAAACCCAAAATTCAGGGACTTAACTTAGCAAACCCTAAAAAGTTCAAGTTTCAAAAGCTGTTTAACAAAATCCCAAAGTCTAGGGACTATTTTGCAAATAAAACCAAGTTTATAACAAAAACGGGTAACACAACTTCAATAAGCTCGTTTGAGCTTATTACTCAACCAATTCAGCTCTAGTTTTTTTGCAAACTACTTAAAATCAAGATTTAGCTAGGTGTTTTAAAGGAAACAGGCTGAAAATGTCTAGAACTCAAGTTAGCTTATCAATAAGCCCAAAATAAGCTATAAGCTGAAAGAGACATCCACACTTGGATTTTTTGACTGAAAATGACTAAACTACTTATTACAAGACTGGAATGTCATAAATTATGGAAAATGGTTAAGCCAATAAGCTGGAATCTCAAAATAAGCACAAAGAGCTTATAGTTGACTTTCATTGACCAAAAATTTCCAAAAAGCTGAATTTCTCAAAAATGCCTTAAAACTTGTTTGTACACAGGAATGTGAAAAAAAAATTCCAAATTTATGAAGTAGATTTGTGGGAAATGGTTCAACATATTGAACTTATCATAGGGAAATGCATTTGCTCATCAGCTTATTTATAAGCCAATTCCTAGCTCAATTCTTGATACTATATGGTCTCACTTAGTAAAACTGAAAGCTTATATGTTGAGATATACCTAGAACAAAAAATCAGATTCTAATATTCACTAACAAAGATTTGAGAATACATTGAAATCTGCTTGTTTAACCGATGAATACTTGACCCAATATTTTTCTATGCAGTTTGCCTGTTTGACTTAAACTTTGACTACAAAAACTTGGGAATTGACTACAAGCAAACCAATGAACAGGTTTAGACTAGAAAAACTCAAAAGCTCTTGATCAATTTCACAAACACTCTAATTCCAAACACTGGTTTAAGTCTGATATGAAAATTTTGCAAAGACTTATTGATCAAAAGTTTATGAAATCCTGAAAGACTTATTTGAACTTGTAAAGCAACTAAAATGAACCACTAACAAGGCAAAAACCAGCAAGATAACTCTACGGAACTCAAAATGGCCTACTGATGAAATTTAAGCAATGAAAAGCCAATTAAGCTATCTAGAACTGATATAGGAGCTAAGTAATCAACTAACAACTATCAGATCATAACAGATACACCAAATGAACACGAAATCATTCACAATTCAGCATTTAAGCTATGATTCTAAGAATTGAGCATGGAAAAGCAATTGAGTGGAACAAAAACAGGATTTTAATGCCTTTTAGCTATGAAGCCTCCTTTGGTGGAGTAGTTAGGCGCTGAGCCAACTAAGATCAACAAAAACACCAACTATCAACTACCAGTACCCATCAAATCTACATCCTCATCAAGAACTAATCACCCTTGCATCATTCTGATCTCTTGGTAAGGAATTGAACTAGAACTGTCTGAAATCAACTAACAAGCTTCCAAAACACTCCAACAAGCTCTATTGATCTAATATGATAAATAGAACTAAGCAGCAACAGTGTAGATAGGATAATGAAGTTATGAAAAGAGATTTGTAGTGAAAAGTGAAAGTTGGAATTTTATTAATGGTAGAATGTTTGTTACAAAGTTGTTACGAGCCTAACTAACTAACTCAAGTGTTTGTCAGACACTTGAGATTAGTTTCTAACTAAATCTCTAACTGAAATGAGAGGAAAATTATAAGTGTGTTTTTTCACACACTTGCTACAATACATAAATGAAGTACATCTGGGGCTATTTATAAAAGACGACTGAAGTCAGTTGCGGATGAGTGACGTGTGGGAACCAATCCTCATATTCCACATGTCATAAATCTGCCAATTGGATTTTGCTATTGAAGAACACATTTGGGCTTTTTCTCTTAAGTGGTTTTCAGTCTAATTGGATGATTGGAATGAATTTGTCATCTGATTTTAAGCAAGTTTGATGTTGAAACCTTCTTCTGAAACTCACTCCTTCATGATATTTATTCTAGGAACGTTTGAGTTTGAATGTTCCACGTGTTATGTTTGTATTGGGTAAAAATCATTCACTTGGATCATTATCCGAATACCAATTTATGATTGGTAGAAAGTATAAGTAGTGGGGTTTACTGTTAGGATTTGGTTATTAAATGTTGACGGCTATTAGTGGCCAGCTGGCGCTGATGTGGTGATCCAGACAAAGGAAATAGGTGCCTCTCATTGGTCCATTTCAATAACACATGGATCAAACATAAACTTCTCTTTGTTTTGGCAAATTCAGTCCTTGTGATTAGCAGAATTGTCATTTGAGATAGAATCTTCATAAAGTTGTCAATTCTGGTCCTTCTAGCTCCAAACTTGCACACAATGAACCTCTTGACTTGATAGTTGACCATGTTTGACTTTGTTCTTGACTTTTCATATTTGCACTTTTAGTCTTTCAACTTTAAAAGTTGTCAAGAAAGGTCCTTTGACTTTGATTAGCTTGTCACTTTTCATCCTCCTTTTTTCTTTCCTTCATCAATAAAGGCTTGATTCCTTTGTTTGCTTAAAAATTGTATCTTTTCACCTACTCAAGCAAAAACAACAAAACATACCCATAATAATGCTTTTATGAATCAAAATAAGGTATTTTGCTTTGTGTTTTAGGGTGATTTGTGATATAATTGATATGAGATTTCACTCATATCAAATCCCCTACACGTGATCATTGCCATGACCTCATGCAATGCCACATTTT
This sequence comes from Glebionis coronaria, assembly GCA_025667525.1. NCBI lineage: Eukaryota > Viridiplantae > Streptophyta > Magnoliopsida > Asterales > Asteraceae > Glebionis > Glebionis coronaria. Next base: position 309,938,074 of record CM046880.1, on the reverse strand, counting down.
AAAGCACCAATTTACAATTTTCTCATAATTAATCCACCTTGGCCAATATGGAATGCATTTACACTACACTACACTATATGATGCATGATTTTGATTTATACAATGCAATGCAAAAGAAAACAATTCTATTTATATATTTTTGAATTTTTCTTTAATTTTTTTGATGGAAATAACTCATAAAGAAATCAAAGACTTTGATTAGGGCTTTGGTACCATGAACACTTATCATCCTCAAGTTTCACTTTCCCCATACCAAGCTTAAAAACAAGATCATTGTTATCCATAAGTGAAAGTGCATCAACTCATTCATATAGATTAATTGTGTTACCATTATACCCCCACTTATTATGCCTCTAAGACCGGTTATTATTTGAGCAAATTGCTTGAAGGCAAATTTGTCATTATTTAAAGCGTAAAATATAAGAAATGTAAAATCTTAAAATAAGGAAGCACGGTTTTAATCCTAAGTAACCATCTTATCCATTACTTGAAAAAACGCCCACAATTAATATAAGTACGACTCAAAATAATAAGTCATTCGCCTTATGTGTAAGATCCTTATGTCATTCATTAATAAGTAGCTACACACTCGCTAAGGAAAGAAAAATAAAACTCACGCAATAATTTATATCCGCCGCCTTTTTGAGACCTTGGATCTTCAATCCCCCAACCTGTCAAGGTAATATTGGATTAGAGCAACTATCAAATCCCCGCAACCCTTGTGAGAGTAATATTGGAATTCAATAGCTACTATAATTAACACTTCACTGCCCCTCTTGGGAGTCTTGTATAATTATTTTTTTCTTTTTTTTTTCTAGCCACTCATTTTTTTCATAAGCCGCTCTTATTTTTCTTTATTCCTCACAAAGAAAGTTGAAAAGAATAAAAGGAAAAACACCCGCTAAGTATTAAGCATGACATAAGTCTAGTACACATAAAATGTTCTAACTTAGAATCTTAAGACATACTTATACCAACCACGAATGATTAGTCAAAAATGCATAAGAGACTAAAAACCGATTAAAACCTTCCTTGATTATTTATTAACAATATATAAATGCGTTGACAAGAAAGTAAAGGTTACGAAAGGGGATATAAAAGCCACAATTGATTAATATGAGGTTTATCTAGCCCTTAACACTTACTTCAAACTCTATCATCTCTTGTACTCTACAGTTTAAAATCTCAAATAATGAGACTAGTGGATGCTTAGCCTAATAAACCAATAAAGGTCTACATGGTTAAGGCTACTAGCTAGAGAATGCTTAGATAAGCAAACTCGAGTTGAGTCAAAGTATCCATGGCGGGCCTAGTATGTCAAAGATATCTAAACTTGTTAAACCATATCCTTTATTATATTTTTTCTCTTTTTATATATTTTGATGAAAAATAAAAGAAGAAATATATACAATGCAAATGTGTTACGCAAATGAAAAATGATCAATGCAAAAATTATGAATGCATATTTTTGGTGGCCAAAGTAGATCAAAAATTTGAAAAATGTTGAAAAATTAATTTCCAAGTTATCATGAAGTCAATAGCAAAGTTCTAGGTAAGGTTACTTCGATAGAAGACCACCTACACTTAAGATAAACATTGTCCTTAATGTTTAAGAGTATTGGAGTAAACTCCCCTACACTTATGACATTGATAACTTTGCTTAACCCAAGCTAAGGAAAGGTCTACTATAGTGAATTCATTTTAAGCACAAGTGTTTTGAAAATCACAATAGTAACAAAGTGAACCCGATACAATGGCCTCCTCTATAAGTTCCAATGCATGCAATGAGAGGGAAACCCTACAAACTTCAAGAAGACAAAAGAGAGGCATCCCCCTACACTTCTTCTCAACTATATACCCTTTATTCCTATCCTACCACACTCTAGTCTAAAAGATCTAAGCCTAGTTATTCAAGCTTGATTTATGGAGTCTCTAGCTCGACTCTTCCCACAATGAATTAATTTATGGGGAAAATGGGGATCTCTTGGACCATTTCCACGGAAACCTCCCCAAAGTAATGCTTAACACGGTGACCATTTACTTTGAAATTTGGGCCATTTGGTTGTGACAAATCAATAGTCCTATATGGAAATACTTGAGCAATAGTGAATGGACCAGACCATCTTGACTTAAGCTTGCCCGCAAAGAGTTTCAACCTTGAGTTAAAAAGGAGAACCGGCTCTCCAACTTTGAACTCACGGTTCTTAATCTTAGCATCATGCAATTGCTTAGTTTTTCCTTCTAAAGCAACGAGTTTTCATAGGCATTGTCTCTTAATTCATCCATCTCATTAAGTTGGTCTTTCATATGTGAACCGACTTGGTTTAAATCAAAGTTAGCCCATTTAAGAGCCCATGAAGCCTTATGCTCTAACTCGAATGGGAGGTGACATGATTTTCCATGACAAGCCTATAGGGAGTACAACCAATTGGTGTCTTAAAAGCCGTCCTAAAAGCCCATAAAGCATCATCAAGCTTATCCGACCAAGAAGCTCGATGCTCTCCCACCGTTCTTTCTAAAATTCTCTTTAAACCACGATTTGTGACCTCGGTTTACCCATTGGTTTGAGGGTGATACGCGGTAGAAAGTCTATTGTCATCACCATACTTCTTCATGACTCTTGTAAATTGATCATTACAAAAATGAGTCCCACGATCACTTATGATAGCCCGAGGTACACCAAATCTAGCAAATAATTGCTTTAAGAATTTGACTACAACTCTAGCATCATTAGTAGGCAAGGCTTTAGCCTCAAACCACTTAGAAACATAGGCTACGAGTATGTACTTATTGCCCTTTGATGATGGAAAAGGTCCCATGAAGTCTATACCACATACATCAAAAATCACACATTTTTAGATAAAATTTTGTGGCATCTCATCTCTTTGATTAATTTTTCCTTGTCTTTGACAAACATCACAAAATTTCACCATCTCTTGGGCATCTTTGTAAATTGAAGGCCAATAGTAACCCGAATCAAAGACTTTCTTGGTTGTGTAGTTGGGCCCAAAATGGCCCCCGTGGGTCCTTTATGACAAGCTTCTAAGATCTTAAAGGCTTAGGTCCCATCTACACAACGTCTTATGATTTGGTCCGCACATTGCCTAAAGAGGTAAGGGTCATCCAAAAATTAGTATTTTGCTTCCTTAAGAAACTTTTTCTTTTGTTGGGAAGTTAGACCCTCTATAAGCACATCCCCCACAAGATAGTTTGCAATATCCACAAACCAAGGGGTGGCATCCTCTTGTGAAGAGATATACATGAGTTCCTCAAGTGGAAAGGATTCATTGATTTCCTTATGAGGTAATTCTCCTTGAAAAGGATGCTCAAGTCTACTCAAGTGATCCGCCGCTAAATTCTCGGCTCCTTTCTTATCACGGATTTCTATAGAAAACTCTTGTATCAAGAAAACCCATCTCAAAATCCTAGGATTAGCATCTTGATTTGTCATGAGGTACTTGAGAGCGGAATGATCCATATACACTATGGTCTTCGAAAGCACAAGATAGGGTCTAAATTTCTCAAAGGCATAAACGATAGCAAGCAACTCTTTTTCCGTAGTGGTATAATGAAGTTGAGCACCCGTCATTGTCTTACTCGCATAGTGTATATGTTGGAAATGCTTATTAACTCTTTGTCCCAAAACGGCCCCCACGGCATAATCACTAGCATCACACATGATTTCAAAAGGTAAATCCCAATTTGGTGATACCAAAACGGGAGCCTTAGTCAACTTTTCCTTAAGAATCTCAAAAGACTCTAAACACTCTTGTGTGAATAAAGGAGCCTCTTTTTCTAAAAGATGGGTCATGGGTCTTGCTATCTTAAAAAAATCTTGTATAAAACGCCTATAGAAACCCGCATGACCCAAAAAGCTCCTAACTCCTTTCACCGTGGTAGGTGGGGGAAGTTTGGCAATAACATCTTTTTTAGCTTGATCCACTTCTAAACCTTTGTTGGATATCTTATGGCGCAAAACTATCCCTTCTTTGACCATGAAATGACACTTCTCCCAATTTAGAACAAGACGTGTTTCTTCACACCTCATTAGCATACGTTCTAAATGGGAGAGACAAGAAGTGAATGAATCTCCAAAGACCGAGAAATCATCCATGAAAACTTCTATAGTGTGCTCAATCATGTCATGAACGATTGCCATCATACACCTTTGGAATGTCCCCGGGACATTTCACAAGCCAAAAGGCATTCTCTTATAAGCAAATGTGCCATAGGGACAAGTGAATGTGGTCTTTTCTTGATCCTTTGGATCAATGGGTATTTGGACTTAACCCGAGAATCCATCTAGAAAACAATAGTACTCATTTCCCGCCAAGTGTTCAAGCATTTGGTCCGGAAAGGTAATGGGAAATGATCTTTCCTAATGGCATCATTAAGCTTCCAATAGTACATACAAACTCTCCAACCCGTGACAAGTCTAGTGGGGATTAACTCATTGTTCTTATTAGGCACAACGGTGATACCACCCTTCTTAGGAACACAATGTACCGGGCTAACCCATGGAGAGTCGGAAATTGGGTAAATCATACCCGCATCAAGGAGTTTGATAACTTCCTTTTTGATGACTTCATGTATTTTTGGGTTAACCCTTCTTTGGTTTTGAATGTCGGGTTTGTAATCATCCTCCATAAGGATTTTTTATGTAAAAAAATTTGGATCAATTCCCCTTATGTCAGATATTTTCCAAGCTATATCTTTCTTATGCTTCTTAAGAACCTCTATAAGTTTTTCCTTCTCATCATCTTTCAAGTCTTTGGCTATGATAACGGGTAATTGGTCCTTTCCCTCTAAGAATGCATATTCAAGGTGTGATGGAAGATCCTTAAGCTCTAGGGAAGGTGGACTCTCAATGGAAGGTTTCACTAAGGATGGATCATCATTGGTAACTTCTTGTGGAGTAGGTGAAGGAATGGGATCCTCATTGAGTAACTTTTGGATAGTGAGAATGTCTTCTTCCCAATTAATAGAATATCATCATTGCCAAGAAAGTTAGACTCAAATTCCTCTAAGAGGAAATCACTCTCTCCAAATGGTGTTAAGGAGGGAGCAATTGAGGCAACGGTCTCCACATGTGGCATGTTCTCACTATCATTCTTGCAAGCTTCATGAAAATGTTCATCACACACCTCATCAAGAACATCCACTATGTTAATTGTTTCATAACTTTGAGATTTCTTAGTGACTTTCCCCAACTTAAACACTACTTTCTCATCCTCAACTCTCATAATTAGTTCTCCTTCCGCCACATCAATAAGAGTACGACCCGTCCTCAAGAAAGGTCTACCAACAATAAGAGGAACTCTCGGGTCCATATCACAGTCAACAACTACAAAATCTGCGGGGAATGTGATTTTATCAACCCCTACAAACACATCCTCCGCAATGCCTACCAGATAAGCTATTGAACGGTTTGCTAACTCAAGGGTCATCCTAGTAGGAGTGAGCTCGGGAAGAGGGAGTTTTTGCCAAACCGATAAAGGCATGAGATTGATGCTTGCCCCAAGATCCGCTAGTGCCATGCAATTTTCCACCCTGGGAAAATTACAAGGGATAAAAAATCGTCTTGGATCTCCAAGTTTTGTGGGTAAAGTTTTTAGCAACACGACGGAGCAATTCTCATTTAATGATGTGTTAGGCATATCCACCAACTTTTATTTATTGGAGAGGAGGTCTTTGAACATTTTAGCAAACTTTGGCATATAAGCTAGAGCTTCCGCAAAGGATATGTTGATATTCAATTGCTTTTACATTCTCAAAAAGTTTGACACTTGAATATCATCCTTGTTTTTAAGCTTCTCCTTTCTCAATCTTAATGGTATAGAAGACTTGGTTTTGGTGTAGGTTGAGTAGTTGTTGTGGAATGACTTTCTTTGTTGGTTGCTTCATTGATAGGTGTTGAAGGTGAAGGAGTAGTAGGTGTAGGATTAGAAGGTGTAGGTGTTGAAGTTGTAGAGCTTGAAGGTGTTGGTTTTGGAGGTGTAAGATTATCACAAGGAGGAGCCATAGTAGGAGTAACCAAAGGAGGCGTAGGAGGCATTGAAGGATCAATATTTGTTTTTCCACTCCTTGTTGTGATTGAATTTACATTAGCCCTTGGATTGGTTTGTGTGTTTGAAGGTAGAGCACCTTGTGGTCTTTGATTGACAAGCATCATAAACCTCTTGTTTGTTTCTTCATGCATAGCTTTCAATTGATCTTGTGTTCTCTTTTCACTTTCACGAATCCTTCTCTCGGTTTCTTGGTTCATCTTTTGAAGTAACTCAAAGTTGTCATTTTGCCCATATCATTGGTTGTGTCCTTAATGGTGGAAAGGTGGAGGTGGTGGGTGAAATGCTTGGTTATTTGCATGAAAGTTGTTTCCTTGATGTTGAAAGTTATTGGGTGCTCTAAATTTATTGTGTCCTTGGTAATTTGGCCTTGGCCCTTTATTTCTTTGAAGCAATTAAGGAGGGTTTGTTTGGTTTTGGGTGGGTGGGTGGATGGGGTGGATGGAAAGCTAGGTGGATCAAGGTAATTGTTTTACTTGTAAGAGAGATGGTTAGGGTTGATATTCGGTTTAAAGTGCTCTCTTTGTTCATCTTGATAAGCATAACATTCACCTTGAAAATTTTGAACCTTGTCACATTGTATGTAAGAATGAGGTCCTCCACATATCTCACAACTTATGGAAATAGCATTCACATCATTGGTAGAAGAGTTGTTCAAGGAAACTTTCATAAGGGCTTGGATCATTTCTTGGTTCATCTTTTGAGTCTTGTCAATTGCTTGAAGTATTTCATTGTGACTCTTGAGGAGTTGACTATCAATGGATGGATGAGCACTCTCTTGCACAACATGGACCCTCTCATCTCTTTGGTTATTTGTTTGCACCATGGATTTAGTCTCAATGATATCCCATGCTTCTTGTATGGATTTTGAAAGAATGTTCCCACCCGCGGATGAGTTAAGGGAATCTTTATGGTGAGGTATCAATCCCTTGTAGAAAGTATTGATTTGGTGAACTTGGTTAAAACTATGGCTGGGTCATTTTCTCAATAACTCTTTAAACTCTTCCCAAGCCTCACTAAAGTTTTGATCATTCCTTTGTTGAAAACCAATGATTTGGTTTCTCAAGGCGGTGGTTCTTGAAGGAGGAAAGAACTTATTCACAAATTTCTTCCTTAAGTCCTCCCAAGTCTCAATACTCCTAGATGGTTGTCTATCTATCCAATACCTAGCATTACCCTCTAAGGAGAATGGGAATAGGATCAACTTAATGGCATCATGAGGGACCCTATTATACTTAAGTGTATTACAAATGGACAAAAACTTCTTGATGTGAATCATGGGGGTCATCCATGGGTCTCCCTAAGAAGGGTGTAGAAGAAACCATAGTGATCAAATTCGTCTTAAGCTCAAAAGTGTTTGCGGGTATCTCGGGTATAACAATAGTATCGGCATTTCCCTCCACATTTGATTGGAGGATCTCCATCAATGGTCTATTATCAACGGCAGCATGGCTTCTTGTGAGTGGTTCAAAGCACGATGCTTGGGAGCGGCTTGATGGACGGCGTTTTTCTTGTTCTTTTTCTTTCTTTTGGGAGGAAGGGGTTGTACACCAAAAGGTATATGTGCACGCACTCGAGTGCGCATGCGACTCAACTCGAGGAGTAAGAGAGGAGCTCTCGATCGACTTTGGAAAAGAAGGGATTATCCTTTCCGAGGTTCAATAAGTAATATCCACAAGAAAATATAATATATATAAGTAATTCTTTGGGTGGCAAAACCCCCCACAATCTTTCCTTCTTAGAATACTTACTAGTGAACATGGAGAATGAGGTGGCGCGTAGCTCTTAAGTACCTTTTTCCCTTAGGCTTGCATTTTATAGCAAAGCCGCCTTTCTATTTACTTTAATAGTTCGTATTCTTCGAATTCTTGCCTATTGGAAGTATTTATCTATTTTTTCCTTTAATTTACTTTGATCGATACAGGAACTTAGAACCCGAACGCCCCCAAGCACGGTGTATTGCCTCGGCAATACTTATGGAAGTATATGTATTGGTTGTTCATAGTACGTATATGTATTTACATATAATAATATAGAGAAAATATTTTTGTATTTGTTGAGTTTTTAAGAAAATATAGTATGTACGTAAAAACGAGTGAATCCAATATATACAATATATTTTTGTTGTAATCTTTTAGGAAAAAGATTACTTTTTGAATTTTTTATTTTTTTGGTTCAATTCTTAGGAAAGAATTGATTTTGTGGTTTTATATTTTTTATATTTTTATATTTTTGATTTTTTTATCTTTTTTATTTATGATATGTAAAAGGAACGCTCACAAGGTGAACGATCCCAAAATCCAATCGAAACCGTCAATCAATCGTCAATCGTAATGTCATGTACTGGCAGCGGCGCCATTTAATAATTGTCTTTTCAATTTCGTATTTCCCAACTCACAACAATTTGAATGTCCAATCAATATCAAGTTTTAAATTGTTTTTGGTTTTAATATAGGTTTTGGTATCTATGTCTATTTCAACAAATCACGTCAAAAGGGTAAAAATAGTATAACTACGTAACCGTACTACACTAAAAACAAATTACAATTACACACTTAAAGCAAGAAGTACAAATTTTGAATGCACAAATAGTAAAAATGCTCAAAATGTAAAGTAAGTAAAAGTGAAAGGACCAAAAGTGTAAATTCTGAAAGTAAAGGGACTAGAAGTGAAAAATATAACAAACTATAACTACCAAGTAACAACTTTGCAAAAATGCCTAACGAAATTGTAACAAACCCAAAATTCAGGGACTTAACTTTACAAACCCTAAAAAGTTCAAGTTTCAAAAGCTGTTTAACAAAATCCAAAGTCTAGGGACTATTTTGCAAATAAAACCAAGTTTATAACAAAAACGGGTAACACAACTTCAATAAGCTCGTTTGATCTTATTACTCGACCAATTCAGCTCTAGTTTTTTGCAAACTACTTAAAATCAAGATTTAGCTAGGTGTTTTAAAGGAAACAGGCTGAAAATGTCTAGAACTCAAGTTAGCTTATCTCAGTAAGCCCAAAATACGCTATAAGCTGAAAGAGACATCCACACTTGGATTTTTTGACTGGAAATGATTAAACTACTCATTACAAGACTGGAATGTCAAAAATTATGGAAAATGGTTAAGCCAATAAGCTGGAATCTCAAAATAAGCACAAAGAGCTTATAGTTGACTTTCATTGACCAAAAATTTCCAAAAAGCTGAATTTCTCAAAAATGCCTTAAAACTTGTTTGTACACAGGAATGTGAAAGAAAATTTCCAAATTTGTGAAGTAGATTTGTGGGAAATGGTTCAATATATTGGACTTATCACAGGGAAATGCATTTGCTCAACAGCTTATTTATAAGCCAATTCTTAGCTCAAATCTTGATACTGTATGGTCTCACTTAGTAAAACGGAAAGCTTATATGTTGAGCTATACCTAGAACAAAAAATCAGATTCTAACATTCACAAACAAAGATTTGAGAAGAGATTGAAATCTGCTTGTTTAATTGATGAATACTTGACCCAATCTTTTTCTATGCAGTTTGCCTGTTTGACTTAAACTTTGACTACAAAAACTTGGAAATTGATTACAAGCAAACCAATGAACATGTTTAGACTAGAAAAACTCAAAAGCTCTTGATCAATTTCACAAACACTCTATATCCAAACACTGGTTTAAGTTGATATGAAAATTTTGCAAAGACTTATTGATCAAAAGTTTATGAAATCATGAAAGACTTATTTGAGCTTGTAAAGCAACTAAAATGAACCACTAACAAGGCAAAAACCAGCAAGATAACTCTATGGAACTCAGAATATCCTACTGATGAAATTTAAGCAATGAAAAGCCAATTAAGCTAGCTAGAACTGATATAGGAGCTAAGTAATCAACTAACAACTATCATATCATAACAGATACATCAAATGAACACCAAATCATTCACAATTCAGTAGTTAAGCTATGATTCTAAGAATTGAGCTTGGCAAAGCAATTGAGTGAAACAAAAACATGATTTTATTGCGTTTTAGCTATGAAGCCTCCTTTGGTGGAGTAGTTAGGCGCTAAGCCAACTAAAATCAACAAAAACACCAACTATCAACTACTAGTAGCCATCAAATCTGCATCATCATCAAGAACTAATCACCTCTGCATCATTCTGATCTACTGGTAAGCAATTGAACTAGAATTGTCTGAAATCAACTAACAAGCTTCCAAAACACTCCTACAAGCTCTATTGATCTAATATGATCAATAGAACTAAGCAGCAACAGTGTAGATAGGATAATGAAGTTACGAGAAGAGATTTGTAGTGAAAAGTGAACGTTGGAATTTCATTAATGGCAGAATGTTTGTTACAAAGTTGTTGCAAGCCTAACTAACTAACTCAAGTGTTTTTCAGACACTTGAGATTAGTTACTAACTAAATCTCTAACTGAAATGAGAGGAAAATTATAAGTGTGTGTTTTTTCACACACTTGCTACAATACACAAATGAAGTACATCTAGGGCTATTTATAGAAGACGACTAAAGTCAGTTGGGGATGAGTGACGTGTAGGAACCAATCCCCATCTTCCACGTGTCATAAATCTGCCAATTAGATTTTTCTATTGAAGAACACATTTGGGCTTTTTCTCTTGAGTGGTTTTTAGTGTAATTGGATGATTGGAATGAATTTGTCATCTGATTTTAAGCAAGTTTGATGTTGAAACCTTCTTCTGAAACTCACTCCTTCATGATCTTGATTCTGGGCATGTTTGAGTTTGAATGTTCCACGTGTTCTGTTTGTATTGGGTAAAAATCATTCACTTGGATCATTATCCGAATACCAATTTATGATTGGTGGAAAGTATAAGTAGTAGGGTTTACTGTTAGGATTTGGTTATTAAATGTTGACGGCTATTTGTGGCCAGCTGGCGCTGATGTGGTGATCCAGACAAAGGAAATGGGTGCCTCTCATTGGTCCATTTCAATAGCACATGGATCAAACATAATCTTCTCCTTGTTTTGGTAAATTCAGTCCTTGTGATTAGCAGAATTGTCATTTGAGATAGAATCTTCATAAAGTTGTCAATTCTAGTCCTTCTAGCTCTAAACTTGCACACAATGAACCCCTTGACTTGTTGACTTGATAGTTGACCATGTTTGACTTTTTTCTTGAATTTTTCATATTTGCACTTTTAGTCCTTCAACTTTGAAAGTTGTCAAGAAAGGTCCTTTGACTTTGATTGGCTTGTCACTTTTCATCCTCCTTTTGTCTTTTCTTCATCAATAAAGGCTTCATTCCTTTGTTTGCTTAAAAATTGTATCTTTTTACCTACACAAGCACAAACAACAAAACATACCCATAATACTGCTTTTATGAATCAAAATAAGGTATTTTGCTTTGTGTTTTAGGGTGATTTGTGATATAACTGATATGAGATTTCACTCATATCATAAACTTAAGTTGAAAATTGTCATTCCCTAAGGATGAGTTCTTTTGATAAATCATTTAGAACTAGCCAGAAGTGCTATTTCATTGATTTTTTGATGTAATTTTTCAGATATTATGGACTAGTTCTTTCATCAACTTCATCATCTGATGCCTCTTGAAAGTCCTAAACAATTCCATTGCAAAAAAAAAGCAATTGATATGAGATCATTAATTGGACTTGGGGTGGAAATTATCAAGGCTTTCTTAGAATCAGGGAATCTCCTAGAGATTAGGTTATCTTCATATATGAACCTTCCATAAATATTAGGTAGATCTTGAGTCTGGGTATGGTTTGTCTTTCTTAAGGCCCTGAGAAGATATGCCATTTTTCAGGAAGACCGTTCACAAAACCAACATTGATTTCATGTCTAGACAGTTCTACCCCGTCATTTGATAGCTCATTGAGCAATGTCTTATATCGGGTGTAAGTCTGAGGAAGTGTTCCAGAAGGTTTGGATCTAAAAGTATTGTATTCAAGTTTCAGATCCATTATATGATTTTCTTTAGTGTTAGAAGGGACCTCAAAACTATAGACTAGGTATGTCATCCTATGACATCCTCCATAATATCGTTAGGAAGACATGATATTATGATAATTTTGAGGCGTTGGTCTTGATTGACCACCCTTCTTTAATCACTGATCTATTAGGACTCAAGTATATCATCACCTTATGTTGTTTTGGGTTAAATGGACCATCCTTAATGCATGTAATGTAATAGGGTTCTATTCCCATCAAATAGCAAAGCATTTGCTTTTTCCATTTTTAAATTTCTCAACTTCGAGTCTATGAGCACTAATAGAGTAGCCAGCTCCCTTTTAATCGACAAGTTGGGAAACATTACATTAGCCATAGTGGATCAATGTTTTAAAAACTTTTAAGGGGTATTAAAAATATTGTTTAATAAACCTACTGCTCTGATACCACTTGTTAGTCCCTTGTAATAAGACTTATACTTATTAGTAATGAAGTATAAGTTTAACCCATGATAAAGTCATGATATTATAAAAGTAGTTAAAAGTAATGAATAAGAGACACAATTATTTTTCAAACTTGAATTCTTATTAAGTGAACAATTATACCTTATTGTATGCGGAACTACAATAGGGATTGCATAGACAATGTGTTTATGTGTAATCTCCTCACTAACTAGTAACACTAATCCTAACGATTAATATACTTGACGATTAAGTCATTAGTGAGTTTAGAACTCAAGTGATTTTATCGATTTTGGAGGAGAGAAACTGTTTGTGATGATGGTTTATATACTTCATAACAAGTATTAAAACCTAAACAAAGATGAAAGCACGTAATAGCGGAAGCGATTTAAAAAGATCATAATAGCACATTCGTAATTAATCAAATTAGGGTTACATACATTTTGCAATGAAATTCCCACAACCAAGAACAAGTCGTCAATTCAGGTTTATAACGAATCCAAGATATAATCTAAATTAAGATTATATTATGCTTTTGTACACACGTATAATAATTAGTTAAGCGAAATACTAGTACGTTAAAACCAAGCTTAAACGTATAGTGGAAAATCAACCCAACAACCCTAGAGAGGGGCTAGGACTTAATTCAAGAAATCAACCAAAGAATAAAAGAGAGGGAGATATTTGGTGCAAGAATTATGAAGGCCTCTATGTGTTTATATAGTGTGCCTAAACTTTTGTAGCCCAAGTCAAAAACAAATAAGGCAATAATTTTTTCCCGCTTTGTTTCCCAACCGACGGTCGAACACCCCTTTGGGGTGTTCCGGAACCTTCTTTTCCTCTTGTTATTTATTTCACGTTTAACCGTTAGTTCTTAACTCTTAAACTTAACGACAGTTAAACATTCAAGCTCGATTTAATAAATAAACATATAAGTATATTTATTAATAAAATTAACTCTTTACGTATTGTGTGCAATCCCCTAATCTCGAGTTCAATCCTAACACACGACTATTAAATTTACGTCCATAAACTTACAACTCCTACTTGGACATATTTAAAATAGTGTGATCACATCGGTTAGCATTTAATTACACATTGGTGCCTCTAGCACGACTCGAGTAAGGTCTCCTAGATAACACCTTTTAATGATTCATCATTATTACCATCCTTTCGTTTCTAATACATCGTTAATAAGGATATGGATCTTAGTCATTCCTTTCATTAACCATTTTGTTTCTCGTTCATAGATCCAGGAATATTACCAAAACTTCCAAACATAGTTTAGACTGACTTTGGGTGCGGCCACACAAACATCTTACTAAACCCACGAGGGGCCCAGCTGTATTAAACTCCAAAATAAATTTGAAGGAAACAAATTACATATTGACTACAAGCAAAACTTATGAATTTTGCAACACTTCTGAAAATAACCCTTATGGCCACCAGTTACGTATAATGTTCGATTACTTCACAGAAATGCACTAGATCCACGACAGTTTCCTGGTATCTCAGATCCGAGGATAACTATTTATGATTTAATTGATGACAAAGATCCACAAAGTTTAATCATATTGTTGGGATAAGTCCTATATTCAATTCATCGAACATCATCTAAATTTGATATGTAAACACAACAATATACTTTCAAATATATCCTATCATAATTTAGATTTGTCTTAATTTAATAATATTCTCATATTATTAATCAACAACGGACATTTAGAATATAATAATATTCACATATTAAAACATGTAAAATAGGACACAAAAATTAAATAACAAAAATAAACGTAACCCAAAGTTTATTTCATTAAATAATAATGTCTTAACATCCTTTATCCAAATATTAATAACAAATTTGCATGAATTCACTAGCTAATTGAATCCCAATGCTTTTGGCATGTTCAATAACCTTTACTCTAGGCAAAGCCTTAGTAAAAGGATCAACTACGTTATCATCTATGTAAACTTTTATTAATTTGATTTCACGAGCTTCGAATTGTTCTTGAACGTAGTGATATCTACACTTAATGTGTCTGGTGGCTTTCATGACTCCAGAATCATTGGCGAATATGATTGCACCAGAATTGTCACAATACATATCAGTAGGTTCTTTGATTGAAGGCATCACTCCAAGATCTTCAATAAACTTCCTATTCTAAACAGCTTCCATTGCAGCTTCTGAAGTAGCCATGTACTCAGATTGAGTTGCAGGCATTACAATCGTTGGCTGCTTTTTGCTTTTCCAGTCAACTGCTCCTCCATTAATAACAAACGCGTAACTTGTCTGAGGCTTCATATCGTCTTTATCACATTGCCAAGACGCATCACAAATACCTGTAACATTCAGTTTTGTGTCTGGTTTCCCTCTAAACACCAAAAACATTTCTTTCATACCCCTCAAATACTTCAGAATATGTTTAACAGCAACCCATTGGACCTTCCCTGGATTCCGTTGGTAACGACAGACCAAGTTCTGAGCAAACACATCATGCCGTGTGCATCTTACAACATACATAATAGATCCTACAACCGAAGCATAAGGCACCTTCTTCATGTAAACCACCTCTTCAGGTGTCGATGCATCCATCTCATGGCTTAACTCATTCTTAACTTCCATAGGTTGAAAACTTTTCTTTGAATTATGCGTATTATACTTCTTCAATATCTTGTCAATATAAGCATCTTGACTAAGACCAATTAACCATCTACTCCTATCTTGATAGATTTTAATTCCCAGAATGTATGCAGCTTCTCCTAAATCCTTTATAGAAAGACATTTACCAAGATAATCCTTAACTACTTTAAGTCTTGGAATGTTACTTCCCATGATTAATATGTCATCAACATATAAGATTAGGAACACTACATCACTCCCACTAGCTTTGCGATACACACATGGCTCATCACGATTTTGAATAAATCCAAACTTCTTGATTTCTTCATCAAATCGCTTATTCTATTGAAGTGATGCTTGCTTCAAACCATTAATAGACCTTTGAAGTTTACACACACGTTTTGGATTCTTAGGATCAACATACCCTTCAGGTTGCTGCATATATATATCTTCATCTAAGTGACCATTCAAGAATGCAGTTTTAACATCCATTTGCCATATCTCATAGTCATAGTATGCTGTTATAGCTATGAGAATCCTAATAGCTCTCAAGTCTATTACAGGAGAAAGCATCTCCTCGTAGTCTACTCCAAAATTTTGAGTAAAACCTTTAGCTACTAAACGAGCTTTATAGGATTGTATTTTTCTATCCATGTCGGTTTTCTTCTTGTATATCCATCTATTTTTCACTACTTTAGCATTTTGTGGTGCAAAAAATCCAAACATAATTTATTTTCATGGATTTTATTTCCTCATTCATTGCACTAATCCACTTAACTTTTTCAGGATCAAGCATGGCGGATTTATAATTAGCAGGTTCTCCAAGATCCCCTACTTCATCACCATTATCCTCTATGTTAAGACATAGCTTGCTTGGTGCACATATATGTTGGGTCAAGATTTGACCCAATTGTTTCTCACAAGTATTTGAATATAATATAGCAGCTGAAGACTTGAAGAATTGCTGAAGACAACTTTAGAATTTGTTGAAGACACTTCAGCACCAGGTCCATCACCAGTCCAACTGAAGACAGTTCAACACCAGCACTTCCAGAGTACTTTGAAGACAAAGTCTTCACTTCAGTAGTTGATGCAGATCAGC
This sequence comes from Glebionis coronaria, assembly GCA_025667525.1. Classification (NCBI taxonomy): domain Eukaryota; kingdom Viridiplantae; phylum Streptophyta; class Magnoliopsida; order Asterales; family Asteraceae; genus Glebionis; species Glebionis coronaria. Next base: position 309,921,892 of record CM046880.1, on the reverse strand, counting down.
ACCTGAAGGATAAGGCCTGAATGTAGTTGCCTTCATTCAGCTTGGAGTGACAAACCAAGCTGAATGATGTTCATCTAACTCTCGAATTACAACCTGAAGATATTGACGTGAACTTACTAAAAGCAAGGGAAGACAAGAGTACATGAGTTGGTAATTTTACAACCAATAAGAAAGTCAAAAGTATTATTTACTTTTGTACTTTAATAGGAAAGAACACATGGGAGTACATGGGCTTCACTTTATTGAAAGCTTCATTTGGAAGCTTTAGTTTTCTTTTCCTATTAATAGATCGGTTGTAGGTAGAGTTAGATAAGATTTCCATTTCACAAATACACACAAGATGTATAGATAGAGATTCTTCCTCTCTTGTTCATCAAGAGAGAAAACTTGTCATTCAATCCCGGTTGTTATTCCGCAAACAACCAGGTATAATTATTTGGTATAGCTATACTAATAATGAATTAGACGTTGAAAATTAGAAGTTGTATTATTAGTAGTTAATCGGTCTAATCGTGTTAAGATTATTAGATTACGAGGACCCAACAAGTGGTATCAGAGCGGGTGGATCATTCTTCATTCAGATCCGTTCATTACTTGCTGCTAATAACTTTGAGCATTGTTAATATTTATCGATGTTCTTAAAAAAACTGTTACTGAAGCAATTGTTTTAGGGAGAGAGACCGAATAAAAACCCAGAAACATTACCCACCCGTAACCACCGTCACAAACAACAATAACCAAATCACACACCCACAAAAAAATCTTATCCTGAAACAAAAAAGAAACCACCAAACCTACAAATTAAACCTATCAACTATAACAAAATCCTTTATCAAAAATCAGATCTATCATCACCGACCTATATACCAGATCCAAAATCACATCAACCCTTTAGCGAAAAAACTCATACCCTCATGTCCATTAACAAACCCAGATAAAAATCGATCTAAACAAAAAAACAATCTGAGACAAAAAAAGATTGAATCGTTTCTTGAGGACACGGGAAGGGATTCGAGTTTAATTAACTTGACCGTTTGGTGTTGACTGTTGAAGGTCAAAGTGGGTTGTTGCTATTATAAAGATGGGTTGACTACAAGGTGTGTCTCGGGAGATGGAGGGCAGCGACGACAGTCATAACTCAAAACGAATGAGTTTGTTCCGGGATGTAAAATGGATGTTAATGATTTTGGAGATAAATGGTTGTGGTGACCACGGTTGAACAATGAGAGAGTGGAGAACGACTAGGTGTTTGACATAAAGAGTAAGGCGGTGGGTTGATGTTAAAGTGGGTAACGAAAAGATGTAGTTGTTAATAAATCGAATGAAGATGAGTTTTTCCAGCTACACTTCACGAAAATATAGGGTGTGTTAGAACTGATAAAAAAATCAGTCATTGTGATTGAGTTGATGAAAATAATCAACCAATGATATGGGTTCGTCAGTTCTAAAGAAACTGATGGAAATAACCAGCTTCAATGAAAAGCTGACGAAGGAAATATGGGTCAGTGTATGGAGTTGATCAGTATTAAACATGCTGAAGAAAAGAGCTTCCGTGAGATATATGGTGTAAAACTGATAAAAATCAGTGGACAAACCAGATCGTTTAGTATTTCATTTCTAAAACAAAAACAGAATGGGCGTTGAAGTGGTGTTTGTATGAGTTGAAGATAAGAAGCTTATGGTTTTATGTTCAGTATTTAAATACTGTGCTAAAGGCCCAATGCTGAAGCCCGCTGCAGAAGGCAATCCGCTGAAGCCCAAATACTAAAAGTTACATACTGGAGCACATAGCTGAACCTGACCCCTTCAGGTGGTCCTTTAACAATCAGATTCCGGACCCTCCAACAAATTTTGAACCCTATCCAGTAAGACTGGACTGAACCCCTCAGTTGATGAACCCTCCATCAGTATTGAACCACCAGCTGAACTTAGACCCTCCAGCAAAGACTAGACCCCCTCCAGTATGACTGGATGAACCCTTCAGCAGAAATGAGGACCCCCTTCAGCACTAAACCTGAACCACCAACAGTGACTGGACCTTCATCACTGAACCTGAACCACCAGCAGTGACTGAACCTTCAGCAAATCTGAGGCCCAAACCCGAAGTTTGAACCTGAAGGTGAACCTCCTGCAATAGTTTCTTGACGAACCTTCAACATGTCCTATGTCCTGACTGAAACCCCAGCAGGTAAAAACTTTATTCACATCATGATGTTGCATTTTATTGATGTAAAAGTTCAAAAATTGCTAAAGGTTGCAATTTTTTAGGGAGATAAATAGACTAATATTAACAGGAAGCATATAAAATGCTTATCACGCATCAGGATGTAAGAACCATGTTTTCATTCAAACAAATACTACAAAAACAAATCATTATCTAAAACCAATCTCACAACAAAATACCTTCCAAACCTTAAAAAAACAACCTGAAGATGGAGCGGGTGTGTTTGTAAAACACGAATGGTATTGGGTGTGTCGAGGAAGTGAAGTACTGGGTGCGGCGTATGATGTTGTTTTTGTCAAAAGAATGAAGATGGTTGATAAAAGTTTAGTGTTTGACCAGCCTTAATGAAAAGAGCTGACTGGGTTTGAAAAAGGGTTATGTTTGATAAGGGTGGGGAGTTGCTTAAAGTTGGTTGTTTAGTGTATATAGTGATTGATCACCACTGCTATCCACTTGAAGAACATACGTTTAAACCTCCAGGTACCCGAATGTTAAACCACTGAACCCGTTAAACCCTTCACTAAACTAGGTTGCTGCACTTATGAAAACTCTAAACCTCACATCAGAATGTGACTTCAAAATAGTCACTGATCTTATTATTTCAGGTTTACGAGTTTATTTTTAGGCAACTACAACAAAGAGTATGTATTAATTTGTTTATCATTTTACTCTTTGTAACATCAGTATGTGAGAAGAAGTTATATTTGCTCACTCACATCTGATGATTTCACTTAGGCTATTCTTATGTCCATATAGGGGAGATTGTTAGACTAGGATTTGAAGAACAAATAAACTAAGTGTATGTATTGAGTGAAAAATACCCAGTTTGTCATTTTCAAGATTTCAAGCTTCAATGACTAAAGATGGTCAGCGGACAAAGAAGACTTGAACAAAGAAGACGACAACTTGAGCTATTTTTATATCCAAATAGGAAGAGATTGTTGGTTCAAGATTTGACCCAATTGTTCCTCACAAGTATGTTAATATAAAATAGCAGCTGAAGACTTGAAAAATTGCTGAAGACAACTTCAGAATTTACTGAAGACACTTCAGCACCAGGTCCAACACCAGTTGATATGAGATTTCAATCATATCAAATCCCATACACTTGACCATTGCCATGGCCTCATGTAATACAATATTTTAAGGCAATAGATTACACTTTTCTCATAACGAACCTACCTTGGCCAATATGAGATGCATTTATTCTATGCTAAGCAATATGATGCATGATTTTTGATTTTTATAATGCAATGCAAAGAAAAAGTTCTATTTATATATTTTTGGCTTTTCATGAAATGGTTAGATGTAAATAACTCATTAAGAAATCAATGACTTTAATCAGAGCTTTTGTACCATGAATACTTATCATCCTTAAGTTTCACTTTTCCCATACCAAGCTTAAAAACGAGATCATTGTTATTCATAAATGAAAGTGCATCGACTTATTCATATAAATTAATTGTGTTACCATTATACCCCCACTTATTTTGCTTCTATCTAATTTTAATTGATCAAATTGCTTTTGAGCGGATTTGTCTTTATTGGCGTGAAATATAAGAAATGTAAAATCTGAAAATAAGGAAACACAATTTTAATCCTAAGTAACCATCTGATCCATTACTTGAAAAACCACACACAATTAATATAAGTCCGACCTAAAATAATAAGTCATTCGCCTTATGTGTAAGAAACTTATGCCATGCATTAATAAGTAGCTACTCACTCGCTAAGAAAAGAAAAATAAAACTCACGCAATAATTTATATCCGCCGCCTTTTTGAGACCTTTGATCTTCAATCCCGCAAACCTTATGAGAGTAATATTGGATTGGAGCAACTATTAAATCCCCGTAACCCTTGTGAGAGTAATATTGGAATTTAATAGCTACTATAATTAACACCACACCGCCCCTCTTAGGAGTCTTGTATAATTTTTTTTTAATTTTTTTTTAATTTTTTTTCCTAGCCACTCATTTTTTATAAGCCGCTCTTATTTTTTTGATTCCTCACAAAGAATAGAAAAATAAATAAAAGAAAAACACCCGCTAAGTATTAAACATGACATAAGTCTAGTACACATAAACATTCTAACTTAGAATCTTAAGACGTACTTATACCAACCAAGAATGATTAGTAAAAAATGAATAAGAGACTACAAACCGATTAAACCCGTTCTTGATTATTTATTAACAATATATACATGCGTTGACAAGAAAGTAAAGGTTACGAAAGGGGATATAATAGCCACAAGTAATTAATATGAGGTTTATCTAGCCCTTTACACTTACTTCAAACTCTATCATCTCTCGTTCTCCACAATTTAAAATCTCAAGTAATGAAACTCGTGGATGCTTAGCCTAATAAACCAATAAAGGTCTACATGGTTAAGGATACTAGCTAGAGTAAGCTTGAATAAGCAAACTCGGGTTAAGTCAAAATATTCATGATGGGCCTAATATGTCAAAGAAGTCTAAATTTGTTAAACCATATTCTTTATTATATTTTTTTTCCCTTTTGCATTTATTTTTTAAGAACAAAAGAAATAAACGACAATGATATGCAAAAATGATGAATACAATATTTTTGTGGCCAAAGTAGATCAAAAATTTGAAAAAATGTTGAAAATTTAATTTCCCGATTATCATGAAGGCAAAGGCAATGGTCTAGGCAAGGTCACTTCGATAGAGGACCCCCCTACACTTAAGATAAATATTGTCCTTAATGTTTAAGATGTATTGGAGTAAACTCCCATACACTTAGGACATTGCGTACTTTGTTTAACTCGAGCGAAGGAAAGATATACTAAAGTGAATTCATTCTAGACATTATTAATAGCCAAGTTTGAATCACAAAAGTATCAAAGTAAACCAGATACGAGGGCCTTCTCCATAAGCTCCATGCATGAAATGAGAGAGAGCAACCCTACACAAACACCAAAAAGACAAAAGAGAGGCACCCCTACACTTATTCTCAACTATATCACCCTCTTATTATTCCTAACCTACCAAAGTCTACTCTAGATGATCTTACCTAGTTATTCAAGCTTGATTTAAGGAGGCTCTAGCTCAACTCATCCCAAAATGAATTAATTCATAGGGAAAATGGGGGTCTCTTGGACCATTTCAACAAAAATGTCTTCCCCAAATTAATGCTTCACACGATGGCCATTCACTTTAAAATTTGGGCAATTTGGTTGAGACAACTCAATAGTCCCATATGGAAACACATAAGCTATAATGAATGGACCGGTCCATCGTGACTTAAGCTTGCCCGCAAAAAGTTTCAATCATGACTTATAGAGTAAAACCGAATCTCTTACTTTGAACTCACGGTTCTTAATCTTGGCATGATGAAGTTGCTTAGTTTTTTCCTTGTAAAGCAATGAATTCTCATAAGCATTGGTTCTAATCTCATTCATCTCATTGAGTTGGTTCTTCCTATGTGAACCGGCTTGATTAAGGTCAAAGTTAGCCCATTTTAAATCCCATGAAGCCTTGTATCCAACTCAAAAGGGAGGTGGCATGATTTTTCATATACAAGACGATAAGGTGTGAAACCTATAGGTGTCTTAAATACGGTTCGAAAAGCCCACAATGCATCATCAAGTTTATCCGCCCAAGAAGCGCGATGCTCTCCCACCGTACGTTCCAAAATTCTTTTCAAACTACGATTAGTAACCTCAGTTTGGCCATTGGTTTGTGGGTGATACACGGTAGAAAGTCTATGGTTAACACCATATTTCTTCATGACTCGAGTAAATTTATCATTACAAAATAAGTCCCGCGATCACTAATAATGGCACGAGGTACACCAAATCTAGCAAAAAACTGCTTCAATAATTTCACTACTACTCGAGCATCATTAGTAGAAAAGGCCTTGGCCTCTACCCACTTTGAAACATAATCCACAGCTACGAGTATGTACTTATTTCCCTTAGAAGATGGAAAAAGTCCCATAAAGTCTATTCCCCACACATCAAATATCTCACAATCTTGTATGAAATTTTGTGGCATCTCATCACATTGATTAATTTTTCCTTGTCTTTGGCATACATCACAATATTTCACCATCTCTTTGGCATCCTTGTAGATTGAAGGCCAATAATAACCCGAATCAAAGACTTTATTAACCGTGTAGTGGGCCTAAAATGACCCCCCGTGGGTCCTTTATGGCAAGCTTCTAAGATCTTAAAAGCTTCGGGCGCATCTACACATCGTCTTATGATTTGATCCGCACATTGCCTAAAGAGGTAAGGGTCGTCCGAAAAGTAGTATTTAGCTTCTTATAGATACTTCTTCTTTTGTTGGGAAGTAAGACCCTCAATTAGCACATTCCCCACAATATAGTTTGCAATATCTGCAAACCAAGGGGCGACATCCTCTTGTGAAGAGATAGACATGAGTTCCTCAAGTGAAAAGGATTCATTTATTTCCTTATGAGGTAAGTCTTCTTGAAAAGGATACTCAAGTCTACTCAAATGATCCGCGGCTAAATTCTCGGCTCCCCTTTTATCATGAATCTCTATAGAAAACTATTGGAGCAACAAAACCCATCTTGTTAGAAATACGTTTTTATAGTTAGAAAGTCTCGGTCCTCCAACAATATAGTTAAGGGCTCGTAGTATAGTTTAGTTACATTTTATGTAAGCCCGACCCATGAGCATGTTCATTGTCCGGAGGCCCAAGTCTATTTATGGACTTGGGTATATAAACCCTTTCCTTCACGGAAAGGGGTGTTGGTTGTTTTCATATTTTAATATATTTCGCACATTTTCTCTCATCTTTCTCTCTCTACTTTCTCTCACTAGAAACATGAACCCACTTGTTAGTTCATAGATTACCAAGATTCTACAATTGGTATCAAGAGCCATGGGATGAAATAGAGGTGTGCTGTGTGTTGTTCATGGTTGTTTTATTGTTTTCATGAGGTTTGATAGATTTGTACCCAAGTTTCAAATTTTTTTCGTGTTTTTGGTGTTCCAAGTGATCTACATATCTTCTACATAGTTGTGGTAGGGATTTGGGTGTTTTGGATTGGTTAAAATCACGAATTTCTAAGCAAAAATCTCATCTTCAAATATTACGAAACATATTGTTTATTGCGAAGTTGGCTTTTTCGCAATATTTAAGGGTTTTTTATATTGCGAAGTTTGTATTTTCGCAACAATAAGGGTTTTTGTTTTTGCGGAGTGTGCTTAAATTGCTGTTATTGCGAAGATTGACCATTTCAGTTATTGCGAAGATAGACCATTTCATTTATTGCGAAGATTGAAATTGTTGTTATTGCGAAGATTGTAATTTTGAATTATTGCAAAGTTTGATTATTTTCGTTATTACGAAGATTGGGATTTTTGAGTTATTGCGAAGTTACAAGTTCAATATTGCGAAGTTTCAGAGTTTGAGTTATTGCGAAGATTGCTCATTCCATTATTGCAAAGACCTGTACTTCTTCGTATTGCGAAATCTAGTCTTTGAGATCATTGTGAAATCTGTAACTTTGAGGGTATTGCGAAATCTGTCATAAGTCAAATATTGCGAAATCTTTTCCAATTTTTGCACAACTTCGAGGATTTTCGACTTTGCATTTGTTTGAAGACTTTCACAACAACACACAACCAAAGGATAACATCATATTGTTTCAACAACCACAACACAATTTACCTTTATTTCATTGCTCTATCATTTGGTAATCTTTCTTCAAGTGATCAAAATGAATCCTCATTCATTCATGCCTACAATGACATCGCTTACTGACCTTTCTATCATCTCGGGTACCGATACCCGTCCACCGTTGCTTATCAAAGATCTATTTGAAGCATGGCAGGGTCGCATGAAATCATACATTATTGGTCGACCTAGTGGAAGGCTTATGATCAAATCCATTGAACAAGGTCCACTTGTTTGGGGCGAAATTACTGCAAATAATGTGACTCGGCCAAGGGAATTTCATGAGTTATCGCCTGCCAACCAACAAATTGCCGATGCGGATGAAAAGGCTGTTCAGACTATTCTTCAAGCTATTCCACCGAATATTTATTGTATGGTAAGTCGACACAAGATAGCAAAGGAACTTTGGGATCGTTTGATGGTTTTGCTACAAGGGACTTCATTACCTAAGCAGGAAAGAGAGTGACAACTTTATGATTTGTTTGATAGGTTCATATACACTCCAGGGGAAACTCTTCATGACTACTATTGGAGATTCACTACATTGATGAATGATTTGAACACTTACAATCTTACGATTGCTCAATTTCAGATCAACACCAAGTTCCTGAATACGTTGCCTGCAGAGTGGAGCCACTATGTCACTGATGTTAAACTGGTAAGGGATTTGCACAAGTCAAATATAGATCAACTTTATGTTTTCTTGCAACAACACGAGAAGCATGTGCTCAAGACATGTATGTCTCAAGGATCTTACCATGAACCATTAGCATTAATGGCAAATCAACCAATTTTGTCATATCATAATATCTCTCATGCTATGGGACAACAATCTTCTTATCAGCCCTTGTATCAAACCCCAAGTTATCCACAGTACTCGATGTTACCACAACCACCTACATCACATCAATAATATCAGCTACCAGCATCATCATCACAAAGAGACTCACGTCTATCACCATATGCTCATCAACTATACTCTTCTTATCAACCACCTACAAATCCAGCTATCACATACCAACAACCGGAAGTTCTTCAACCCAACTATTCACAACATGTCAGTACTCCCTCAAGTGTTTATGTAGCTCCACCAGCACCAGTTCTGTACTGTGATGATGAGGTCCCAATTCTCGAGTTCAAAGAAGGGGATAATCCTACTGATGTGGCTAGCACAAATGTCAGCCTACATCACTCAAACATTGAACAAACGAGGTTACAAATCTAACATACCAAATTACATGCGCAACGAAAATACATAATTTGGGTGCTAGGCAGTTATCATCACACACTAGTCATACAGAACGACTCAAAAGAGACGTTTAAAAGTTTACATTTATAAAAATTTACAACAACAAAGTCTAATTAGTTTTTCCAATCCTAAAAGTACAACAGAGAGGGTTTAGGTCCCCACCGAATCTCAACCAAATATCCAAATTCTTACATTTAAAAAAAATAAAAATTTAAGATGTTTAAACAACAGGGAGGAAAACATAATAGACCACAAAAGCCACACCAACTCTCCATAGCATGCTCCGCCACATCCTAGCCCTGATTACCTGCAACACATGTGATACTGATGATTTTGCTATGGTTCGGATTTAGTTTCTCGGTATCTCCTCGAATTGATCTCGGCTCTAGGTGGAATGATTTTTTCTTGGTTAATAAAAGGGTGTTGGTTTGTTTATCTATTTTAAACTAATGACAAATAAGTAAGTGTCGAAGAGTAAAATTAAAACTTTTAAAAGATTACACTAAAAAGACGGGTTTAAAAATAAATGCTTGAAAACTTAAAGAAAAATAAATGAACACTCAATAAAAACTAACACTTGGAAAACTTTGTAAAAACATGAACTTAGTCGGAAAATACTAAAAGAAAGTAAGATCGGAATATATTCCGATCTACTGATTGGAATATGGGAAAGGGGTGCAATCGGAATAATACAAATAGTTCTAATCGGAATGTTCAAACAGATGAGCAAATCGGAATATTAAATAAAAGATCCTGATCGGAATATGGGAAATGATGGTGATCAGAATAATGGACATCAGCTAAATCGGAATACTCCAAAGATACCCCAATCGGAATAAGTCAAAACTAAACAATCGGAATATGTTAAAACAGCTCACCGTCGGAATACTCAAAACCCTTTTCCGATCATACGATCGGAATGAAGGGGGGAAGTCTGCTCGGAATGCACAAATCGAAAAGGGGTTTATAACCCTTTCCGATATCCCTTTGATCCGAATATTAAGCAAGATGAATAAGCTATGGAATTAAGCTTATTACCTAAGCTAGCTCGAATCAAACAATAAGCTGATCAAATAAGCACGAATTCAACTATCTAAAATTCAAATAATCAATCTTATAAATCAAGTAAACAATTAAAAGATGAACTTTTTAAGAAAACTTTAGAAATTAAATAAGCTAAACCAACAAATAAGCTAATAAGCACAAAGATCTTAAAGCTTATTCGTGTAGAAACTTAAGGAAACATGAAAAGATTAACTTTTTAAGCACAAAATCATTGATGAATGATAGGTGTGAAAACACCCATCTTTTTACCACTCAATTACAATAATAACCGAGCCAAAACGTGTATTTTATGTCATTTATGTCAGAATTATGCGTGGTTTGTGTTTTTGTTGTGATTTAGGACGAAAAGGTGAAAAGTGGAGAAAACACGGGATTTCACGGGCTTTTATCGAAGAAAAAGACAAAAGACGAAGTCAAGAAATCAAGAGTGGAAAAAGAACGGAAGTCCAAGACCAATTCTGAAGATTTATCGAAGAACAAGTCTAAAGACGGAAGTTTAATAAAGCCGAAGAAATCGAGTCTAATAAATAAATAAATTATAAGACGAGTTTAATTAATCCCGAGACAAAGTCGATAAAGTCGAAGAACTTAAAAGACGAGAAGACGTGAAGAAAGAAAGAAAGAGGAGGCAACACATGCACCTCCCCATTTCCTATAAATACCCTCCTAAACTCATTTAGGAGGGTTGGCTAGTTTTTAGTTTAGTTTAGTTTTCCTTTCATCCTTGTAGGTGATTCTAGAGAGAGAAAGTGACAGTTTCTCTCACTAGAATCCCAATCTTTTATCTTCCTTTCATGTCTTTAATCAAACTTTTACCTTTGATAGTTTAATTCTTGTTTTAAGCTTAATCTTATTCTACCTTTCTTAGTTTTTCTATTTGATCTTTAATCCGACTTCTTTTATGTACACGTCTTGTTAATTTTTATGTTTGATTCCTTAAAAAGTTTATCTTTTTATTAATCTTTAAGTTTTCATACGGAATGAGCTATAAGTTTAACATGCTTATTGGCTTATTTTGTGTCTAACTTATTGTTTTAAGTTCTCTTAAAAAGTTTTAGTCTTTTTAGAGTTTGCTTGATTTGGTTGCTTATCTTGTGTTTTTATAAAGTTTATGAATTTCGCCTTTTGAAAGCTTTCAAATTTATGCTTATTAAGTTGTCTAAGTTTCGGTTTGATAAGTGCTTATTGGGTTCTGCTTATTCGTTTGAGCTTGTTACTCTTTTGGACGCCTTTGCCATCTTAGTAGGGTTTGCTTGTTACGATCTGGAACCACGATCACTAGCTGCGATCGTGGTTGCGATCTGTTAGTAAGATCCTCCCCATCATACTGGAGAGTATGATCCATCGCCTTGGTATCATCGCATTGAGTGCGATCCATTTGTTTTTCCCTAGTACGATCCCCAAGTACGATCCTAAACTACATGCAAAGTTGGCTACGATGGAAGTACGATGGAATTGCCCTGCATGTTACGATGGAAATGTAATATATAGTAGTACGATGTAATTGATTATCATGCATGCATTTTAGTTTTACAAGTACGATGGAAAGTTACAGGTACGATGGGAACATGCAATTGGCGCCAAAATGAGCAGCCTAGCTGGCTGCTGGGTACGATGGGAACATGCAATTGGCGCCAAAATGAGCAGCCTAGCTGGCTGCTTCCAGCAGCTAGCCTGCCTGCTTGTTTATTTAATAGTATTGTTCCGTAATTGTTTAGTTTTATCTGAAAGTTGTTCCGATTTTATTTTTGAAAGTTACGTATTTTTAGTTGAATTTTTCTTCCAATTTTAAAAATAATATTTTTACGTAAAGTTCAAGTTTTATCTTTTATTTAGTACTCGCTTTAGGTTTTGCCTCGTTTAGCTTTAAAGTACCATTTTAGTTTTATTCTCTCCTTTTTCATTTAGTAAACTTATTTTTGAGTCGATAGTTAATTTCGTCTTTTAGTTTTATTTTTATTAATTGTTTCGCTTTAAATTACGTTTTATTATTTGTTTTACTATTAGTTTTAATATCGTTTTAACTTTTAGTTTTTAATATTCACCTTGTTTTACTTTTATTATTTGTACTTGTCTTTAGTTTGTTTTTAAATACTTTTCGCATTTACTTTTTAATTAGTTATAGATAATCAACTTCCCTTTTTCTTAACCAAAAACAATTGAGTCGCACTTTGAACCGGAAATCAATTCGTTAAGACACCGAGAAAACGAACTTTTTCAACTAGTAAAATCTCTTTATTAAAATGGCGCCGCTGCCGGCTCTTTTCGTGAAGATTAACGGTTTTTTGTGAGAGACGCGTTGGCTTTTGGGATCCGTTCACTTGTGAACGTTATTTTTCGTGTTAAATATTTTCAAAAATCCAAAAACATTTGAAAAATCTTAAAAAGCATTTCTTTTTCAAAGTTTTGCACCAAAAATATTCTTCTTGCTTATCTATCTTTCTTTATGGATTTTTATGTCCATTGCGTCCGGTGTGGGAAACAATTATCTGGGAACAACTCATGTCAATGGTGTACATGTGAGCGGTGCGGAAACGATATCGACAATACACAATTCCAATTCGGATTTTGTCTTTTGTGCAACTCGATTAATTCATCCTTTTTAAACCCACCCCCCGTTCCCCCGTGCATCTATTGTGGAAGCGATTCTCATTGGCATGTTTCGTGCCCGGTTCGATACCCGTATGATCACGGGCAAGAACCGGGGTACAATTATGACAATGAAAATAGTTATTCACAAGACGCACCCTATTTTTATCCTCACCCGTTTTGCAACAACTGTGGGGGTCCTCACGAAAGTTTTCGCTGTCCTACGGGGGATCAAAATTACTATAATTATACCCCTTCCAGTTTTGACCAACCCCTGCAATACCCAATTGATCATCAGCCTCGTCACGGGATGAGTTACCAAGAACCAATTGACGAACTTGCTACAGCTTTTCAAGAGCAAACGAAAGAGCTTTCACACACGCTGCAAACTTGTATGGAGTCATTTTTACAGCAGCGAGATCAGACGAGTACTCATATCCCTGAGCATATTATTAGCCCTATAGATAAAGAGGAGAGCGATGACGATATTGAGGTTATTTTCGACGAGGAGGAATTTCTAAAGAAAAGTAAGACTCCTTCACCTACCCCTCCAAATTATACTACTCCTCATAGTAGTTATCTGGATATGGATGTGTTATCTTATGATTCCGACTATACTTTTAATTCTTTATCGGGATCGGATGAGGATTACTCTCCTATTTTACAAAAACCGACTTTTGAAAAACATACTAATGATTCTTCGGATACTTCACTCCTTAGTGATGATGGTTTTCACATTCCTGAGATCGATGAGTTTCTTGATATTGATACACCCGTGGAATACATATCCGGGTATTCTGATGTGGAGGGAGATATACTTTTTCTAGAGGATTTATTATACGATGACACTATACCTTCTATCCCTCCCGCCCCACCCATTCCTAATGAGACCAAAGATGTTGACACAAAATTGTCTTGCTATTTTCCCATAGAGGGAACGGTATTTGATCCGGGTATACACATTTTTGAGCAATCTCAGTATCTTAATGATGAAATTAAAAGGAAAATTTTTGAAAATTTGGGATCATTACCTTCTTACTATACCCTTAATTGTAAGAAACTTTTGCTTAAAGGAAATCCATCTTTCTTATACTTATTTGCTATTGCCACCTTGGGACCTATTTCTTTTAGAGATGGAAACCATGTATTTGACCCAGGTGGAATTTTATGGGGTTTTCCTTATTTGGGAGGTTATTTCCCTTTATCATGGAGAGTTTTTCTTTTACGGGTAAATCTTTTTCTCTCCATGATCGCTCCCCTATGGACCATTTAATTCGGGGACGAGTCAGGCTCGTGACTCGGTTAACAAAAACAAGCGCTTTTTGGGAGGCAACCCAATTATCTATCTATTTTCACCATAAGTGTAGGGGGGAGCCCCGTGGTGTTTCTTGCTTTCTTTCTTATCATGTGCAGGGATTAGAGCTTCAAAGACACACTCTTGATGACTTTTGACGACCCGTGATACCGTGTTCTCATCCTCCCGGTTCTATCCAAAACTCTTTTTGATTCACTATTTTATATTTCTCAATATTAAAATAAGAATCTCTTTAGTTGTATCTTTCTTAGCGAGATTTAAACAAAGTGCACAATGTCCTAAGTGTAGGGGAGTTTACTCCCACATGCTTAAACATTGAGGACAATGTTTATATTAAGTGTAGGGGGGACTTCTATCGAAGTTAAGTGGCCTTTCCCTTGTATTTGTCCTCATTTTAACCGGAAAATCAATTTTTCGACATTTTTCAAAATTTTTAATCTATTTTGGCCTAGTTGTAGTCTCCTTTATTTTTGTTATTTTCTAGCATTTTAATAAAATGGTTTTAGCAAGTTTAGATATCTTAGATATATTAGGCCCGTTGTGAATATTTTGACTCAACCCGAGTTTACTTATCCAAGTTCACTCTAGCTAGTATCCTTAACCGTGTAGACCTTAGTTGGTTTATTAGGCTAAGCATCCACGAGTCTCATTCCTTGAGATTTTAAATTGTGGAGAACGAGAAATGATAGAGTTGGTTACAAGTTTGGTATTCTCTCATTAACTTATGTGAGTTAATTATGATCTTTTTATCCCATCACTTGCTAATAATTATCTGCAATAAGTAAGGTCGTATGATTTTATTGAATAACTTAGCTTCTAGCCCAAGATCGCTTAAAAGTTGCTCGGTAATGATAAGAGTTCATAGCCAAAGCATAACTAATGAAGCGGGGTGCGAAGATTGGCAAGTCCGAAAAGGCCCTAACAAGGCATGAGGATTCCATTTTATTGCTGAAGATCCAAAGTGATGTGAAAAGCATTATTCCCAAAATCAATATGAAGGATCAAGACTCACGACGAAAAGCAATCAACTCCCATAAAGATCATGGAGAAGTCTATCCGAAAAGACCCTAACAAGGTATGAGGATAAATAGATCCAAGTCCGAAAACGAGGCGGATCGTTGTATCTCAAAATCCCAATTAGAGATTGAAGAAATAATCATGAAGTCGTGGTCAACAAAGTTGGAGTACCCCTCAAAAGTCTCCAAGTGAAGAAACTCTATTAACGAAGAGAAGACCATTATTTCAAGAACGTCTCTCAAAGATATGAAGTATGAAGTACATGCCAAATATCGGCCCGAGAAAGGTCTCAAATCGTGAAGCGAGTTATGTCAAGATATGAACTTTTTGATATCCCGAGAAGCAGTTTTAAGAGATTTTGTCCTTTAGCTAACTATTAATCAAATCGTCCTACTTTGCTTTCAGCCCTAATAAACTATCGCAATAAGTCAACAATGCATCCTCGTGATCATTCAAGACATCAATAAAATATAAGAGATACCCGTAGGAATAAGGGAGTTTTAAGTGATTAATTGAACCACATGAGTAAATGTTTGTTATGCTAACTTGTACTAACAATGATCTTGTTTTTAAGCTTGGCATGGGGAACGTGAAACTTGAGGGTGATAAACATTCATGACACACAAGCCCTAATGTAAGTCTTAGATTTCTTTACAAGTTTCTTCCTTGTTGCATCTTGTTATTTTCTATCTTTTTTATTTTCCTTAGTTGTTTAATAAAGGCCAAGGTAGGTTGATTATGATGGAAAGTGTAAACCTTGCTTTATTGCTAAGCATTGCATGAGGGCATTGCAATGGTCAAGTGTAGGGGATTTGATACGTGTGAAAACACCCATCTTTTTACCACTCAATTACAATAATAACCGAGCCAAAACGTGTATTTTATGTCATTTATGTCGGAATTATGCGTGGTTTGTGTTTTTGTTGTGATTTAGGACGAAAAGGTGAAAAGTGGAGAAAACACGGGATTTCACGGGCTTTTATCGAAGAAAAAGACAAAAGACGAAGTCAAGAAATCAAGAGTGGAAAAAGAACGGAAGTCCAAGACCAATTCTGAAGATTTATCGAAGAACAAGTCTAAAGACGGAAGTTTAATAAAGCCGAAGAACTCGAGTCTAATAAATAAATAAATTATAAGACGAGTTTAATTAATCCCGAGACAAAGTCGATAAAGTCGAAGAACTTAAAAGACGAGAAGACGTGAAGAAAGAAAGAAAGAGGAGGCAACACATGCACCTCCCCATTTCCTATAAATACCTTCCTAAACTCATTTAGGAGGGTTGGCTAGTTTTTAGTTTAGTTTAGTTTTCCTTTCATCCTTGTAGGTGATTCTAGAGAGAGAAAGTGACAGTTTCTCTCACTAGAATCCCAATCTTTTATCTTCCTTTCATGTCTTTAATCAAACTTTTACCTTTGATAGTTTAATTCTTGTTTTAAGCTTAATCTTATTCTACCTTTCTTAGTTTTTCTATTTGATCTTTAATCCGACTTCTTTTATGTACACGTCTTGTTAATTTTTATGTTTGATTCCTTAAAAAGTTTATCTTTTTATTAATCTCTAAGTTTTCATACGGAATGAGCTATAAGTTTAACATGCTTATTGGCTTATTTTGTGTCTAACTTATTGTTTTAAGTTCTCTTAAAAAGTTTTAGTCGTTTTAGAGTTTGCTTGATTTGGTTGCTTATCTTGTGTTTTTATGAAGTTTATGAATTTCGCCTTTTGAAAGCTTTCAAATTTATGCTTATTAAGTTGTCTAAGTTTCGGTTTGATAAGTGCTTATTGGGTTCTGCTTATTCGTTTGAGCTTGTTACTCTTTTGGACGCCTTTGCCATCTTAGTAGGGTTTGCTTGTTACGATCTGGAACCACGATCAAGACCACGATCACTAGCTGCGATCGTGGTTGCGATCTGTTAGTAAGATCCTCCCCATCGTACTGGAGAGTACGATCCATCGCCTTGGTATCATCGCATTGAGTGCGATCCATTTGTTTTTCCCTAGTACGATCCCCAAGTACGATCCTAAACTACATGCAAAGTTGGCTACGATGGAAGTACGATGGAATTGCCCTGCATGTTACGATGGAAATGTAATATATAGTAGTACGATGTAATTGATTATCATGCATGCATTTTAGTTTTACAAGTACGATGGAAAATTACAGGTACGATGGGAACATGCAATTGGCGCCAAAATGAGCAGCCTAGCTGGCTGCTTCCAGCAGCTAGCCTGCATGCTTGTTTATTTAATAATATTGTTCCGTAATTGTCTAGTTTTATCTGAAAGTTGTTCCGATTTTATTTTGAAAGTTACGTATTTTTAGTTGAATTTTTTTTCCAATTTTAAAAATAATATTTTTACGTAAAGTTCAAGTTTTATCTTTTATTTAGTACTCACTTTAGGTTTTGCCTCGTTTAGCTTTAAAGTACCATTTTAGTTTTATTATCTCCTTTTTCATTTAGTAAACTTATTTTTGAGTCGATAGTTAATTTCGTCTTTTAGTTTTATTTTTATTAATTGTTTCGCTTTAAATTACGTTTTATTATTTGTTTTACTATTAGTTTTAATATCGTTTTAACTTTTAGTTTTTAATATTCACCTTGTTTTACTTTTATTATTTGTACTTGTCTTTAGTTTATTTTTAAATACTTTTCGCATTTACTTTTTAATTAGTTATAGATAATCAACTTCCCTTTTTCTTAACAAAAAACAATTGAGTCGCACTTTGAACCGGAAATCAATTCGTTAAGACACCGAGAAAACGAACTTTTTCAACTAGTAAAATCTCTTTATTAATGAAAAACACGGATCATACGGGATTTGTACCAAAATCAATCAAAATCAAAGAAAGAAGAATGAGATTAAAGATTAAAAGCTTGAAACTAAACTTGATTAATGAAAAACAATACAAAGATTTGATCTTGAAAGAGAAAAAGATGAAAACTAGTGAGAGAAAGTTTTGAACTTTCTCTCTCTAAAACTAGAGAGAAATAAAAAACTAAAAACTACCTAAAAGACTAACTAATAAAATGTCTCATTTTTGTGAAGTAAGGTCCTATTTATAGGCATGTCTTGTGGGCTTTGTGAATGGGCTTGGTTTTGGGCTTCTTTTCTTCTTTCTTCTTTAGTCTTTATTTCCGACCCGGATTTGAGAAGTGTCGGTGAATAATTCCAACTCGTCTTATAATCTTTTGTTTAATAGACTCGAGTTCTTCGACATATATGAATCTTCCATCTTTGGCTCTATTCTTCGATAAATCTTCAAATAGGCACAATGACTTAAAATCTTTTGCATCTCTTGGACAATAGACTTCATCTTGAGTCTTTTTCTTCGATAAAGCCCGTGCAATCCCATGTTTTCTTCAATATTCATCCGGTTGACTCTGAAAACACAATAACACAAAAACCACGCAGAATTCCAAACAAATGATATAAATACGTGTTTTGGTCTTGTTTTAGCAAGAAATAAGTGGTAAAAGGATGAGTGTTTTCACACCTATCAAATCCCCTACACTTAACCATTGCCATGCCCTCATGCAATGCTTAGTGATAAAGCAAATTTACACTTTTCTCATTATCAATCAACCTTGGCCTTATTAAAATACTTTTAAACAAAAATTAAAGTACTAAGAGAAATTTAAAACTTTAAAGTAAACAAAAGAATAGAAAATAGCTACGTGGAAATAACTTGCAAAGAGATCTAAGACTTACATTAGGGCTTCGGTGCTGCGACGATTCATCACCCTCAAGTTTCACGTTCCCCAAACTAAGCTTAAAAACGAGATCATTGTTATTATAAGTTAGCAATTCAAACACTTACACACATGGCTTAATTATATGCTTAAACTCCCTTATTCCTAGGTGTATCTCTTATATTTTATTTTTGTCTTAGAATGATCATGAAGATGCATTTTTGGACTTATTTCGATAGTTTATTTAGGCCGAAAGCAAAGTAGGACGATTTGATCAATAGTTAGCTAAAGGACAAAATCTCTTAAAACTGCTTCTCGGGATATCAAAAAGTTCATATCTTGGCATAACTTGGTTCACGATTTGAGACCTTTCTCGGGCCGATATTTGGCATGTACTTCATACTTCATATCTTGAGAGACGTTCTTGAGATAATGGTCTTCTCTTCGTTATAGAGTTTCTTCACTTGGAGACTTTTGAGGGGTACTCCAACTTTGTTGACCACGACTTCATGATTATTTCTTCAATCTCTAATTGGGATTTTGAGATACAACGATCCGCCTCCTTTTCGGACTTGGATCTATTTATCCTCATACCTTGTTAGGGTCTTTTCGGATAGACTTCCCCATGATCTTTATGGGAGTTGATTGCTTTTCGTCGTGAGTCTTGATCCTTCATATTGATTTGGGAATAATGCTTTTCACATCACTTTGGATCTTCAGCAATAAAATGGAATCCTCATGCCTTGTTAGGGCCTTTTCGGACTCGCCAATCTTCGCGCCCCGCTTCATAAGTTATGCCTTGGCTATGAACTCTTATCATTACCGAGCAACTTTTAAACGATCTTGGGCTAGAAGCGAAGTAACTTTTCAAATCGTACGACCTTACTTATTGCAGATAAATTATTAGCAAGTGATGGGAGAATAGGCAAATAATTACACTAAGTGAGCTTGCGCAAGAATACCGACTTATATATGACTCTATCATTTCTCGTTCTCCACAATTCAAAATCTCAAGTAATGATACTCGTGGATACTTAGCCTAATAAACCCATTAAGGTCTACATGGTTAAGGATACTAGCTAGAATAAACTTGGATAAGTCTATTCGGGTTGAGTCAAAATAATCGCAACGGGCCTAATATGTCAAAGACTTCTAAACTAGCTACACCACTTCATTAAAAAATTTTAACTTTATTGCGGGATATATACATATGAAAGCAACGATAAAAATTTAAGAATTACGACTAAATGGCCAAAGTTAATTAAAAATTTGAAAAATATTGAAAAAGATGATTTTCTGGTTAAATGAAGGCATTTTCATGGAAAATTCCACTTAAAACTTCGATAGAAGTCCCCCCTACACTTAAGATAAACATTGTCCTCAATGTTTAAGCATGTTGGAAAAGTCTCCCCTACACTTATGACATTGTGCACGTTGGTTAAATCAAGTTAAGGAAGGGACGACTAAAGTGATCATTTTCAAATGTGAGTATGAAGAAAATTGAATCACGAAATTTTGAGCGATAGAACCGGATTTCGGATAACACGGGAGCACGGTTCTTCAAAGGTTCCAAGAGTGCATTCATCCCTGTAATCACATCACCACACAAAAACAAACACCTATACAGGTCCCCCTACACTTAGGAGGTAAAAACATAAAAGGATAGATACTCGGGCTGCCTCCCGAGGAGCGCTTGTTTTTGATAACCGAGTCACGAGCCTGACTCGACCCAATATTAATTCATGGGGAACGTGGTGAGGGATGGAATCATCTCATGAGAGATGTCCTCACCAAAGTACAGCTTCAGACGCTGGCCATTCACCTTGAAATTGGGCCCATTTGGCTGAGAAAGCTCAATGGTCCCATATGGAAAGACTTTGGCGACGGTGAATGGACCAGACCAGCGGCTCTTCAACTTGCTAGAGAAGATCTTCAACCGAGAGTTAAAAAGTAAGACTTGATCACCAACGTGGAACTCTCGGTTCTTGATTTTTGCGTCATGAATGATCTTCGTCTTCTCCTTGTAGATCAGCGAGTTCTCATAAGCTTCATTCCTCAGTTCGTTGAGCTCGTTGAGTTGAATCTTGCGATGATCACTGGCTTTATTGATGTCGAGGTTAGCCCACTTCAAGGCCCAGTGCGCCTTATGTTCCAGCTCGATGGGAAGGTGGCATGCTTTCCCGTACACAAGACGATAAGGTGTACAACCGATCGGGGTCTTATAAGCAGTACGGAAAGCCCACAGAGCATCATCTAACTTATCAGCCCACGCGACACGATGCTCTCCCACAGTACGTTCCAAAATTCGCTTCAATCCACGGTTGGATATCTCGGCTTGCCCATTGGTTTGGGGATGATAGGCGGTGGAAAGACGGTGATTGACACCATACTTAGCCATGACTCTTGCAAATTGAGCGTTGCAAAAATGAGTCCCGCGGTCACTGATAATAGTACGAGGAACGCCGAATCTAGCGAACAACGATTTCAAAAAGTTACAAACCACCCTTGCATCATTAGTAGGTAAAGCTTTGGCTTCAACCCACTTTGAAACGTAGTCAACGGCTACAAGGATGTATTTGTTTCCTTTAGATGAAGGTAATGGCCCCATAAAGTCGATACCCCAAACATCAAAGATTTCACATTCTTGTATGAAATTCTGAGGTATCTCATCTTTATGTGTGATATTGCCTTGTTTTTGGCAAGCATCACATCGTTTAACCATCTCGTGAGCATCACGGTAAATGGTGGGCCAATAAAATCCCGAGTCAAACACTTTTTTGGCGGTGTAGTTTGGACCAAAGTGACCACCGGTGGGTCCTTTGTGGCAAGCGTCAAGGATTTCTAAAGCTGCCGGTCCATCAACACATCGACGAATAATCAAGTCAGCACATTGTTTGAATAGATACGGGTCATCCCAAAAGTAAGTCTTAATGTCGTTAAAGAACTTCTTCTTTTTCTGGGATGTTAACCCGTCAACGAGAATTCCACCCGCCAAGTAGTTTGCAATGTCCGCAAACCACGGGGTTTCATCAATAGTCGAGTTGATAGACATTAAGGTCTCCAGGGGAAAAGAATCATTGATTTCTTTGTTCGGATGATCCCCCTGGTAAGGATTCTCAAGTCTACTGAGATGATCCGCGGCTAGGTTTTCAGCTCCTCTTTTATTGCGAATTTCGATTTTAAATTCTTGGAGTAGCAAAACCCAGCGAAGAAGTCTTGGTTTGGAATCTTGTTTAGTTAACAAGTACTTCAACGCGGAATGATCGGTGTAAACGATTGTGGTGGAAAGGACAAGATAGGGGCGGAACTTTTCAAAAGCATAAACAACAGCTAAAAGCTCTTTTTCGGTTGTCGTATAATGCAATTGGGCCCCCGTCATTGTCTTGCTAGCGTAATGGATCGGTTGGAAGTGTTTGTTCACTCTTTGTCCCAGAACCGCTCCAATAGCAAAGTCACTAGCATCGCACATCAACTCGAAAGGCAGCTCCCAATTAGAGGTGACCAAGACGGGTGCCTTAGTTAGCTTATCCTTAAGCGAGTTGAAGGCTTCAAGACACTCTTTGGAAAAGATAAAAGGAGTATCTTTTTCCAAGAGGTGGGTCATCGGGCGAGCGATTTGAGAAAAATCTTTGATGAAACGACGGTAGAAGCCCGCATGACCAAGGAAACTTCTCACACCCTTCACTGTTGAAGGTGGAGGCAACTTAGCGATAACGTCGACTTTAGCACGGTCTACTTCGAGACCGGATTTGGAAATTTTGTGTCCTAGCACGATGCCCTCTTTTACCATGAAATGGCATTTTTCCCAATTAAGAACAAGGCGAGTGTCTTCACACCGCTTCAGCATACGTTCTAAATTGGCAAGGCAAGCAGAGAAAGAATCGCCATAAACCGAGAAATCATCCATGAATACTTCCATAGTATCTTCTACCATGTCATGGAAGATAGCCATCATTGATTGTAGTGTTTTACTACTCTTTAGGAAAAGAGCGTAAATAGCGGAAAGTATCGAGTGATGATTTTAGGAAAAATCAACACTAATGACCCAAAATGACTTAAAATGAGAGAAAGTTCGTTTCCCAAGGAGGTATATGTGTTGTGAATTAACTTGTATTTATTTGAGATTATTATTGAGAAGAATGGGGATGAAAGGATGAAAAGACGGTTACGTTAAAATTACACTACGACGTAAAAGACGTAAAGTCGTGAAAAACTACCCAAATTAAAAATTTAACTAAGACCAAAAACAAAATCAAGAATTAAAAAGACTAAAAAGAAGTCTAAAATAATATAAATAAAGATAAAAATCCAACAAAGATATTTTAAGACCTTTTATTAATTAAATATTTAATTTTAAATGCTAATTAAAGCCCTAAAATTAAATATAACTAATTCAAATGTCTAAAATATGATTTTATTGAATAATCACTTAACTTATATTATTAGAAGACTAAAAAGTAATTTTCTAAAAATTAAAAGCTATTAAAACTATTTTTAAAACTCTAAAAATGATTTAAAATGATTAAAAACTAATTAAACTTAAAATAATTATAAAAATAAATCTAAAAGCTATAAAATTATTCTAAAAATGGTAAAAGTCCTAATTAATGATAAAGAACCTAAGAAAAATGAAAAAGAAATAAAAATAAAACTTTGAAATTTAATGAATAAAATAATATTAAAATATTCCTAAAAATAAAAAGTTCTCAAATAAATCCTAAAAAATTCTCAAAAATCCTAAATATTCTAACTAAGAAGAAAATGTAAATTAAAGTTTCTAAAACCTCTTAATTAATTTTCTATTAATTTTTAAAGTTGCTTAAAAATCCTAAAATCTTATAAAATTAAAAATAAGCCAAATTGAAAACCTAATAAACTGTAAACCTCAAAATATTATTTAAAAAGCTAAAAATTAAAACTCTTTTTTCTATTTTTTAATGACTTTATAAAAAACGGATAATAAATAAATGCTAGAAAATAATTTAATAATGGGAAAATTATGAAACTAGGCTAGAAAAATCAACAATCCAATAATGGTCCTAGGAAAAATTGAAATAAGCAAAAACGAAAAGCAAATAAGCTGAAAAGGGAGAAAATAAGCTACGGCTTTTGTTTAAGCTTACAATGTAAAAACGTGTTAAATAACGTTTGAAAACAAACATAAACGTAAAAAGCTTATCTAGATCAACGGTAGGACACTTACTCCTCCTACGAGAGGTCTGGTGTTCGAGTCCTGTTGCGGGTAAGTTTTTTGCTTTTATTTTCTTTTTTTATTTTTTTCTTTTCCAAATCCAACTCTGACACTTGCAAGCTTGTAAACTCAATCCAATTACACTTTTTATGCAAGATTAAACAAGCTATGATCAAAAACGTATTCAGTTCTGCTATGGTTGCTGATGAACAAGTGTGAGTGCACACTTGAGCACTTTTTGAGCCAAGAGGGGCCTGGCTTATGGCTTATTTGTGGATGTTTTGTGGACAGGGGGGGCACCCTTGTGCTTATTGAAGCACAAGGAGTCAATAATAGCAAAATATAAGCACTTAGCACACACCAATTCACAAATCAAAAGCACACAAAAGCACTTCAAGTTTCTGAGACAGTTTCTAAGGTCTGGTGGTTTTTAAGCTTGACAGATTGCACACAAGTGACATTCAAAGCTTAAGATTTTGCACTCACAAACTCAAACTAGCACTCAAAAAATTCCTATAGCTCAATTAACCTGACACTTAGCAGATTTTAAGATTTATGCTCAAGTTTCATGATAAGTAAGCAGAAAAGTGGATAAGCAGATTTCTAGCTAGGTTTTTCCAATTTTATAACTCAAACTTGCTGAAAAACCTTTTCCAAATTACAACCCAAGCTACTACAATCTTTCTTAATCCTAATGAAGCTTTCTAACACCTATTTAAAACACAAATTTCTCAAAATTTCCCCTGCAACACTTAAACCCAAACACCCCTTTATGTTTGATTAAGCAACTTTTTCAAATCAAAATACTCACAAACCTATTCAAACTGATCCAAATAGCATCAAACATGCATAAAAAAACAAGAGAACACAATTCCAACAACTTATCACACTTATAGCAGCAGATCAAACAAATCACATGAAAATCACTTTTTCTGAAATTTTTCAAAAGGAAAAAGAAAATACCTTAGGGCCTTACATCCAAGGCCCTAGTGGATGTAAATCCACCTCCAATACCAACTGGGGTTGGTGCAGATCCTTTAACAGCAACACACCTTCAAACCTGTTTAAGACAAATCAAACAAGAACACAATAATATGCAATATAAGTTTTATTCTGATTTCTTTTCTTTCTTTTCTTAAACCATTCCAAAACCTTTTTAAACCTTATCAAACACGTTTTGATAACATTATATCACTGATTAATAGAAACTCTTAACACCTAAACCTGAAACAGATTTCTTAACAAGAAATTCAAAATTTCAGAAACCTTTAAATAATTTTGAAAATCGAAATTACTTAACCAAATAACAAATGGAAC
The DNA here is from genome assembly GCA_025667525.1 of Glebionis coronaria. Classification (NCBI taxonomy): domain Eukaryota; kingdom Viridiplantae; phylum Streptophyta; class Magnoliopsida; order Asterales; family Asteraceae; genus Glebionis; species Glebionis coronaria. The sequence goes on along the minus strand of CM046880.1, from coordinate 309,896,569 downwards.
TCAGAATCAAGCTTTTACACAACACACAACTTTTTAAAAGAATAAAAAGGAATTACACTTGATTTTCTCAAACACCAAACTTTTATTTCATAAAAAAGGAATTACAAGTGCAAAGCTTGAAAACTGGAACAAGGGGTTACCACAGACTGGCCCTTCTTTTATACTACTCTAATGAACATTCTAGGCTGCTTAAACACAAAACCCTAATCAAAGAAAATCTCGAAAATGCCCCTTGACGCGTTTTTGGTGTTGAGCTGTTAAATTTGATCCTGGACGTTCCTTTGTGCGTTGGAAGTAAGCAAATAACCTCCACTGTTGATTTGGGACACGTCACAGTACTTGGAGCCCAAGGTGTGCTCTGATTGGTTGAAAGGGGAATTGGGGGTGGGGTCTACAGTGAGTGGGATGAGGGTTTTGTGCGTGGGTTTTGTTTCTGCATGTGTGAATCACACATGTGCAAGAGTAATTGGTTTTTACCCAAGTTTAAGTTGGGGTAATTTCTGGGTGGGGTGAAAGTGAACAGTAAGTCCTTTGATCCGATTTTGGGGGAAGAAATGTGTTAGGCGCCAGTTTTTGGTTTGAATGTTTGAAAGTGACAACTTAAGCCCTTATTCTCTGATATTTTTGGTAAATAAGGTTTGCAGCCCTAAAACGTGTTCTCCCTTGTAAATAACTTTCACCTTTTTACATTTTTGGCACAAATCTTTTGGAAAAAGGTTTCAAGGATCATTTTTGCCATTTTGAGTAATTCCAAGGGCTGATCTTGGACAATCTTGATCTTCAAAGGTCTTCAATGTCTCTTAATCTTCATGAGGGACCATAATTGACAAATTGATTTTGTTGAGGGACCAATCTTGTCAATTCTTCAAAGTTGAAGGACCTTTTTGCAATTTTGACAAACTTAAGGGACCAAACTTGTAATCATTAATATACAAGGGTTTTAAGTGTCATTTCTTCAATAATTGAGGATCAATCTTGTTTGTCTTCAAGTCTTCAAGGTATTTTGTTGAAAATTCCATGATTAGGGCCCGGTTCTTTGTACGGCTTCGTTTCTCGTGTCCGTTTTTCCTTGTATCTTGTGATCTTTTGTCTTTTTCACGATATCCATACCTAAAATACACAAGTAAACAAACACAAGCATATATATGGTATTTTATGACATTTTTATGTATTTAAAGCCCGAAAAGAACGATGAGATCATGTATAAATGCCATCTCATCACTCCCCCATACTAAGCCATTGCCGTGCCCTCACGCAATGCTAGAATAAAGTATCTAAGCATCACCAAAGTTCAATTTTTATTAACCTTTATTGAAAAGTAAAAGACTTGCAACATACTACGATGATGTGTAAAGACATAATGTATGATTTTCATCACCAAAAGGTGACTTTTAGGGTCAAAGAATAGAAACAAGTTAATGTCCCTTAGAGTAAACTTCGTCATCCTTGATTGTCATACATTCCATGCTAAGTGCAAAAACAAGATCATTGTTGGTACAAGTCACAATGCTAACACTACTCATACGTCCAAATTGTGTAATACTTTTTCTCCCCGCAATCCTAGTTATTATAAAAGGAAATGGGTTACTAGCATTTTTTATCTATTTGTCATGGATCACAAGTGATACATATTGACTTATTTGAGTAGTTATTAGTCCGAAAGCAAAGTAGCACGATTTGATCAATAGTTAGCCGAAGGACAAAATCTTTTAAAACGGCTTCTTGTGTATCTCCTTAAGTTCATATCTTGGCATAACTCGTTTCACGATTTGAGACCTTTCTCGGACCGATATTTGGCATGTACTTCATACTTCAAATCTTGGGAAGACGTTCTTGAAATTATGGTCTTCTCTTCTTATTTTGGAATTTCTTCACTTGACGTTTTTGAGAGATTCTTCATATAGGACCACGACTTCATCATTTTTCTTCAATCTTTACTTTGGATTTTGATATACAACGATCCGCCTCCTTTTCGGACTTGGATATATTTATCCTCATACCTTGTTAGGGTCTTTTTGGATAGACTTTCTCCATTCTTTAGGGGAGTAATTGCTTCTCGTCGTGTGTCTCGATCCTTCATATTGATTTAGGAATAATGATACTTCACATCATCTTTGGATCTTTAGCAAAAATAGAGCTCCTCATGCCTTGTTAGGGCCTTTTTGGATAATCGCCAATCTTCGCGTCCCGCTTCAATAAGTTATGCCTTGGCTATGAACTCTATTCAACCCCGAGCAACTTTTAAACGATCTTGCGCTAGAGGCTAAGTAACTTTTCAAATCGTACGACCTTACTTATTGCAATTATGTTTTATTCCTAATGCAGTGATCTTATGGGAAGAAAAAGCCACAATTAAAAACATATGAGTTTTTGAAAGAACATTTTCATGTTCTACGTTTAGCATGATCACTTGTCTAACTCTATCATTTCTCGTTCTTCACTATATAAAGACCTCTAATTAAAGAGACTCGTGAATACTTAGCCATGCAAGTCAAAATTAAGCCAAATTTGGATTAGCTTTCATTAAGACTATATCAAATCAAAGTTTTGGGTTTTCAAGCCACCTATAGGATCTTGCACTTTCTTGGACTTTTTCAAGTTTAGAGAATGCGTTTTAAAGTTCCCTTAATAAGTGACTTTCTAGAATCAATTATAGGAACTTGCGAAAAGTTCTTGTTCTTAACCCGAATGAATTAAGACTTTCGCGTTTTAAAGCTCCCTATATAAAAGTCTAGCAAAACTTGAATTGAGCGGGTTAAGGAATGTAAATGGCTCCAAATGCCCATCAAGTCAAAAATTAACTCTTATTCTACCCATCGGAAAATATACATTCGTGTCTTAAAAACACTTATGAAAACTAAGAAAATTTTTAAAATTTGGCCATTTTTAGCCTTATTAGCGAAACAAAACATTGAAAGTTGGAAAACGTGAGGGCGTAGCAAAGCAAGTATCTATTCACCCCCCCATACTAAAAGTAAACATTGTCCTCAATGTTTCGAGTCTAAAGGTGGAGCACCCCCATACTAGAGACGAAGAGTCGAATGCTTAGGATCTAGCATGGAAAGGGTGATCAACAATATATCTAAAGCCGTTTATTAATTATGCTAAAAGATAATTGTTAGAACAATAAAGGATATGTCATGGAATCGTGAAAAACTTCTTCAAACGAACGATGGAGGCTCACGTAAACGAACACGAGAGTCTTCAATCGTAGATGATGATCTAGATAACACAATCACAAACAACCACGAGACAACGAGTTGGAAGGGTACAAGTCCCCTTATTAGTGAATATAAAAGATAAGCATGGGATCTCCCCCACGAGGCACCTCGTTTTTGATTACCGAGTCATGAGCTCGACTCGATCCCCTCAAAATGTGAACATTTAGGGAAATTCATGGTATGGTCAATTTTTGGTGGGGCTTACATGATAAACAAGGCCCAAAAAGCAACCGGTATAAAGGACTAAGTCCTTAGATGATGCAAAATACCGGGGTCGAAGATGGCGTTCTCGTTCTCTTTGGAAAAACAAATTAACGCCACTTCAACATGTGCCATAAACTCAAAGAGTTTGAAGAAAATAGATGAGAAGTAGAAGGGTAAGACAATTGGTAAGACAAACGTTTGAGCTACTCGAGGTAGACTCGCACCAAGCAAATAGATATAGTTTCCATTTATTGCATCGGTGGAAGACCGAGATTTCCCTTTACATGAAATTCCGGGATCGAAAATCTCGTCCTCGGTGGACAAGGATGAGGGAACATAAGGGGCTTCCCCCATACTAGAACCACACAAAACATCGTCAAAAGGGGTAGACGAGTTTGTAGCACTCAAAGCACGCGGTGATGACGGAGTTAGATTTGTAGAAAAATCAATTAAATTACATTTAAGATCTTTTCCTTTTTTATCTTTTAAACTCTCCTTATGAAAACCCTTTTTGATTATGTCGAAAATATTCGGTGTTTCTAAGACGATGTTAGTCACACTAAAAATTCTCACATTTTGAAACCGTTTTGGTTTTGGTGGTGGCAAGTTCTCAAAACGTTTATCGACGAAGAAAACCTCCCCATCGGGGCCAACATATTCATCATCCGAAAGATCTTTCGTAGAAACCGGCAACTTATCAACACTTTTCAAGAATGAATGTTCGTGGTGAGGCGAAGGATTTTTCGATTCAAGTATTGATGGTTTCTTCTTTGTAGGCTTTGCACTCATAACCTCCACCGGCGGAGGAAATGGTAAATTGTTTTTGGCGACATTTCCTAAAACTCTTGGTGAAAATTCTTTGCAAACGACATTGGTCGAGTCACCATGGTTTAAAGTTGCAATAGAATAGACATGAGAAAGATTGGAGTTTTGTGTTGCATTGATGACAAGTTCTTCCTCATTGAAACGAAGGGTGATTTTTCGAGCATGAACATCGATAAGTGCTCTTGATGTATCCAAAAATGAACGACCCAAAATGAGAGGAACTTTTCGATCAATAGGAATGTCTACAACGATAAAGTCAACGGGATAGTAAAACTTTCCGACTTTAACGAAAACGTCCTCGGCTACTCCACATGCCATAATCGTAGAATGATCGGCCATCTCGATGGACATGTTCGAAGGAGTAAGAGCCGGAAGAGAAAGCGATTTGAAGATCTCGAGAGGCATCAAATTAATACTAGCGCCAAGATCGGCCAAGGCGTAGCATTCCTTCATATCTTGAATAGCACACGGAATCAAAAATTTACCGGGATCACCGACTTTTTGTGGTATGCGGCTTAGAAAAACCGATGAACAACTAGACGATTGTTGTAACTTCTCTTTGTTGTTTAGCATACTTTTGAAGTTTGCGGCGAATCGAGGCATCATGATTAAAGCATCGGCAAAACTTATGTTAAAATGCAAGTCACGAAACATTTTCATAAATAGCTCAAATTGATAATTGTTCCGTTCTTGTGCCTTCTCTTTGTTTCGTCTCGAAGGGTAGGGTAAAGGTGGTGTGGGTTGGTCATTAGGCAACGGCCTTGGAAACTCGGGTTCCACAATTGGTATAGGTTCAACCGTAGGTGTGGTTTGAGCGGTACTTTGTGGGATTGTAATATGCTCCTTTTCGACCATCACCTCGGGTTCTTTCTCGATTTCCTTCTCCGTAGAAGTACTTGAACGAGAGATTGGTTCCTTGAAAGTTTTACCACTTCGTGTAGTAATAACCTTCATTTCTCCCCTCGGGTTGTTAATGGTATCACTAGGAAGACCACCCGAGGAAGAGGGCTTACACATGATTGCTTCAAACATCTTAGCCATTCGGTCCTCAAATTTTGATTGCCTAGCATCCGCTTTCAATAACTCTTGCTTAATCTCATGTTTTCCTAATTCCATCTTTTGTTGGTTTTGTTGAAGACGTTGGACATTTCCTTCCATTTTGTTTGCATGAGTTTTAAGTTCATTAGCAAGTTCATTTTTAAGCTCGTTTTTCAATTCGGACCTTAAGCTAATCATCTCACGTTGCATATTATCAAATTTAGCATCATTTGCTTTTGCATAATCCAAAAATTCTCCTTGCAAATTTTTCGTGTGAGCATTTTGAAAACCTTGTGTAGTGTTTTGAAAATCACGGTTTTGGTTTTGATTAGAGATTTGTCCATTCCCACTTTGATAATTCCCTTTGTTGTAATTGCGTGTGTTGCCTTGGTAATTACCTTGGTTGTTGTTTCGATAATTGTTAACATTTTGGTTTGGTGGAGCTTGATTTGGACGAGAACCTTGGCCGTTTTGGTTATAAGTTCCCGTTGCTACGTAAGCACTCGAAGTGTTACCATCCGCGGTAATGCACTCGGAAAGATCATGAGCTCCTCCACAAGATAAACAACTCTTAGCAACCGCTTTAACCGAAGCGGAATTGGAAGCTTCTTGAGCCTTCCAATGGGACATTAGATTAGCAAATCTATCAAAAAACCGATTTTCCTCATTAGCTTCATCATGTAAGGCATTAATGCTACGAGACGATTGTGACGAAGATGACGAACCCATATTGGCAACACTCGGTGTGTTACGAGGGCTATAAACCTTAGATCGATTTTTAATGATTTGTAAAGCCTCATTTGTCGTCTTGCACAAAAAATTACCACCCGCGGCGGCATTCAAATAATCTCGTTCATGATCATTAAGCCCATTATAAAAAGTATCAATTTGATGTAATTCCGAAAAATCATGGTGAGGACATTCATGTAACATCTCTTTAAAGCGTTCCCATGCCATTGAAAAACTTTCATTATTTCGTTGCACAAATCGTGAAATCTCATTTTTTAAGTGTGTTGTTTTAGATGGTGGAAAAAACTTGTTCACAAACTTAGAAACGAGATCGGCCCATGTCAAAATCGAATTTGGCGGTTCTTTCTCGAGCCAAATTTTTGCGGGTCCATCCAACGAATATGGAAACAACATCATCTTAATGGCGTCATGTGGAACATCCTTAAATTTGCTAGTGGCGGTGAGACGGTTGAAATTCCTAATGTGGTAATGCGGGTTGTCTTTTTCGTGACCTCTAAACTTATTTGCTTGCAACATAGACATTAAACCCGTCTTAATCTCGAAATTCTCCGCAAGGATGGCGGGAATCACAATAGCCTCTCCAAAACCCTCGGTGGGTGCTTGTAGCAACTCCATCATAGTACGATTAGCCATGACGACTTCTTGTTCTACAATAGGTTCAACAATTGGAGGTTCTTCAACAATTAACGATCCTTGATTTGCTTGCTTTTGAAGACGTTTACGAGCTCGTTTTGCTTGATTACGAGTGATCATAAACTTCACGAAGAATGGGAGGTGAGCAAAGAAGATTATTTTTGGTTGTTTTGTGTATTTTCAATTTTTTTGTGTTTTTGATGATATTTAATTTTTTTGGATTTTGGTGTATCTTCGTAGACAACAATCTACAAAATCTCTCCTCGAATCAAACTCTTGATTAAAGAAGCCTCAAAGGAATGAAAACGATCACGTGGAGTGAACGTCTTCTAATGACTTTAGAACTTTGGTGAAGACCAAATTGTTCAAGAGGTTTTAATCACAAAGAAACCAAGCAAATATAGTATACGTAATAATACTTTGGGCGGCAAAACCCTCGATTAGCCTTCAATGTCAAAATACTCACAAGCAAGCGGGGAAATGAGGCGGCGCGAAGCACTTAAGAGCCTTTTTCCTTAGGGTATATTTTATAATACCCGCCTTATACCCACCTTATAGTTTGTATTTTTCAAAATCGAGCTTCACGAAAGTATTTATCTATTTTTGCCTTTTCTTTTTGTTTGAGATTCGAATACAATAATTAGGAGATCAAATCCCAATTAAGGTTGTGTTTTCACACTTTTGGAGATATTGTATTTTGATTGTGATACTTAATACAATATAGTAATATTTGTACAAGAAAAACCAAGAAAACCGATAATACGTGTTAAGGGAGTTCCACTTAACACAAATACTTATTATGGATAATATCAAAAACAAAAGCTTCCAAATTAAAGCACAACACACCTCCCCGGCAGCGGCGCCAAAATGATTGTAGTGTTTTACTACTCTTTAGGAAAAGAGCGTAAATAACGGAAAGTATCGAGTGATGATTTTAGGAAAAATCAACACTAATGACCCAAAATGACTTAAAATGAGAGAAAGTTCGTTTCCCAAGGAGGTATATGTGTTGTGAATTAACTTGTATTTATTTGAGATTATTATTGAGAAGAATGGGGATGAAAGGATGAAAAGACGGTTACGTTAAAATTACACTACGACGTAAAAGACGTAAAGTCGTGAAAAACTACCCAAATTAAAAATTTAACTAAGACCAAAAACAAAATCAAGAATTAAAAAGACTAAAAAGAAGTCTAAAATAATATAAATAAAGATAAAAATCCAACAAAGATATTTTAAGACCTTTTATTAATTAAATATTTAATTTTAAATGCTAATTAAAGCCCTAAAATTAAATATAACTAATTCAAATGTCTAAAATATGATTTTATTGAATAATCACTTAACTTATATTATTATAAGACTAAAAAGTAATTTTCTAAAAATTAAAAGCTATTAAAACTATTTTTAAAACTCTAAAAATGATTTAAAATGATTAAAAACTAATTAAACTTAAAATAATTATAAAAATAAATCTAAAAGCTATAAAATTATTCTAAAAATGGTAAAAGTCCTAATTAATGATAAAGAACCTAAGAAAAATGAAAAAGAAATAAAAATAAAACTTTGAAATTTAATGAATAAAATAATATTAAAATATTCCTAAAAATAAAAAGTTCTCAAATAAATCCTAAAAAATTCTCAAAAATCGTAAATATTCTAACTAAGAAGAAAATGTAAATTAAAGTTTCTAAAACCTCTTAATTAATTTTCTATTAATTTTTAAAGTTGCTTAAAAATCCTAAAATCTTATAAAATTAAAAATAAGCCAAATTGAAAACCTAATAAGCTGTAAACCTCAAAATATTATTTAAAAAGCTAAAAATTATTTTTCCTAAAAATTAAAACTCTTTTTTCTATTTTTTAATGACTTTATAAAAAACGGATAATAAATAAATGCTAGAAAATAATTTAATAATGGGAAAATTATGAAACTAGGCTAGAAAAATCAACAATCCAATAATGGTCCTAGGAAAAATTGAAATAAGCAAAAACGAAAAGCAAATAAGCTGAAAAGGGAGAAAATAAGCTACGGCTTTTGTTTAAGCTTACAATGTAAAAACGTGTTAAATAACGTTTGAAAACAAACATAAACGTAAAAAGCTTATCTAGATCAACGGTAGGACACTTACTCCTCCTACGAGAGGTCTGGTGTTCGAGTCCTGTTGCGGGTAAGTTTTTTGCTTTTATTTTCTTTTTTTATTTTTTTCTTTTCCAAATCCAACTCTGACACTTGCAAGCTTGTAAACTCAATCCAATTACACTTTTTATGCAAGATTAAACAAGCTATGATCAAAAACGTATTCAGTTCTGCTATGGTTGCTGATGAACAAGTGTGAGTGCACACTTGAGCACTTTTTGAGCCAAGAGGGGCCTGGCTTATGGCTTATTTGTGGATGTTTTGTGGACAGGGGGGCACCCTTGTGCTTATTGAAGCACAAGGAGTCAATAATAGCAAAATATAAGCACTTAGCACACACCAATTCACAAATCAAAAGCACACAAAAGCACTTCAAGTTTCTGAGACAGTTTCTAAGGTCTGGTGGTTTTTAAGCTTGACAGATTGCACACAAGTGACATTCAAAGCTTAAGATTTTGCACTCACAAACTCAAACTAGCACTCAAAAAATTCCTATAGCTCAATTAACCTGACACTTAGCAGATTTTAAGATTTATGCTCAAGTTTCATGATAAGTAAGCAGAAAAGTGGATAAGCAGATTTCTAGCTAGGTTTTTCCAATTTTATAACTCAAACTTGCTGAAAAACCTTTTCCAAATTACAACCCAAGCTACTACAATCTTTCTTAATCCTAATGAAGCTTTCTAACACCTATTTAAAACACAAATTTCTCAAAATTTCCCCTGCAACACTTAAACCCAAACACCCCTTTATGTTTGATTAAGCAACTTTTTCAAATCAAAATACTCACAAACCTATTCAAACTGATCCAAATAGCATCAAACATGCATAAAAACACAAGAGAACACAATTCCAACAACTTATCACACTTATAGCAGCAGATCAAACAAATCACATGAAAATCACTTTTTCTGAAATTTTTCAAAAGGAAAAAGAAAATACCTTAGGGCCTTACATCCAAGGCCCTAGTGGATGTAAATCCACCTCCAATACCAACTGGGGTTGGTGCAGATCCTTTAACAGCAACACACCTTCAAACTTGTTTAAGACAAATCAAACAAGAACACAATAATATGCAATATAAGTTTTATTCTGATTTCTTTTCTTTCTTTTCTTAAACCATTCCAAAACCTTTTTAAACCTTATCAAACACGTTTTGATAACACTATATCACTGATTAATAGAAACTCTTAACACCTAAACCTGAAACAGATTTCTTAACAAGAAATTCAAAATTTCAGAAACCTTTAAATAATTTTGAAAATCGAAATTACTTAACCAAATAACAAATGGAACTCAGAATCAAGCTTTTACACAACACACAACTTTTTAAAAGAATAAAAAGGAATTACACTTGATTTTCTCAAACACCAAACTTTTATTTCATAAAAAAGGAATTACAAGTGCAAAGCTTGAAAACTGGAACAAGGGGTTACCACAGACTGGCCCTCCTTTTATACTACTCTAATGAACATTCTAGGCTGCTTAAACACAAAACCCTAATCAAAGAAAATCTCAAAAATGCCCCTTGACGCGTTTTTGGTGTTGATCTGTTAAATTTGATCCTGGACGTTCCTTTGTGCGTTGGAAGTAAGCAAATAACCTCCACTGTTGATTTGGGACACGTCACAGTACTTGGAGCCCAAGGTGTGCTCTGATTGGTTGAAAGGGGAATTGGGGGTGGGGTCTACAGTGAGTGGGATGAGGGTTTTGTGCGTGGGTTTTGTTTCTGCATGTGTGAATCACACATGTGCAAGAGTAATTGGTTTTTACCCAAGTTTAAGTTGGGGTAATTTCTGGGTGGGGTGAAAGTGAACAGTAAGTCCTTTGATCCGATTTTGGGGGAAGAAATGTGTTAGGCGCCAGTTTTTGGTTTGAATGTTTGAAAGTGACAACTTAAGCCCTTATTCTCTGATATTTTTGGTAAATAAGGTTTGCAGCCCTAAAACGTGTTCTCCCTTGTAAATAACTTTCACCTTTTTACATTTTTGGCACAAATCTTTTGGAAAAAGGTTTCAAGGATCATTTTTGCCATTTTGAGTAATTCCAAGGGCTGATCTTAGACAATCTTGATCTTCAAAGGTCTTCAATGTCTCTTAATCTTCATGAGGGACCATAATTGACAAATTGATTTTGTTGAGGGACCAATCTTGTCAATTCTTCAAAGTTGAAGGACCTTTTTGCAATTTTGACAAACTTAAGGGACCAAACTTGTAATCATTAATATACAAGGGTTTTAAGTGTCATTTCTTCAATAATTGAGGATCAATCTTGTTTGTCTTCAAGTCTTCAAGGTATTTTGTTGAAAATTCCATGATTAGGGCCCGGTTCTTTGTACGGCTTCGTTTCTCGTGTCCGTTTTTCCTTGTATCTTGTGATCTTTTGTCTTTTTCACGATATCCATACCTAAAATACACAAGTAAACAAACACAAGCATATATATGGTATTTTATGACATTTTTATGTATTTAAAGCCCGAAAAGAACGATGAGATCATGTATAAATGCCATCTCATCAATCATACACCTTTGGAACGTCCCAGGAGCATTACATAAACCAAAAGGCATGCGTTTGTAAGCAAATGTTCCATAGGGACAAGTGAATGTGGTCTTTTCTTGGTCCTTGGGATCGATGGGAATTTGAAAATACCCGGAGAAACCGTCTAAGAAGCAGTAATAGTCATTACCAGTTAGACGCTCGAGCATTTGATCCATGAAGGGAAGAGGAAAGTGGTCTTTTCTCGTGGCATCATTGAGCTTGCGATAATCAATACAAACTATCCACCCAGTAACGAGACGAGTGGGAATCAACTCGTTGTGTTCATTGGAAACAACGGTTATTCCGCCCTTCTGGGCACACAATGGACGGGACTTACCCACGGCGAATCCGAAATAGGGTAAATCAAGCCGGCATCCAGAAGTTTGATAACCTCTTGTTTGATGACGTCATGAATTTTAGGATTAACCCTTCTTTGGCTCTGGATTGCGGGTTTAAAGTCATCTTCCATGAGAATCTTGTGAGTACAAAAGTTCGGATCAATTCCGCGGATATCGGAAATTTTCCAAGCAATTGCCTTCTTATGATCTTTAAGTGCGGCGATGAGGCGAGATTTTTCTTCTTCTTGCAAGTCCTTCGCGATGATGACAGACGACTTCTTGTTTTCTTCAAGGAACACGTACTCGAGATGGGGCGGCAACTCCTTAAGTTCTAAATCTGGAGGATTTTCGATGGGAGGCGTTTTCAAAGTCGGAGCATCGATAACAGTAACCGTGGGAGATGGTGGAGAAAGATTGTCTTCTTTGAGAAGGTTTTCAAAGAAACGTATGTCGTCATCCCAATCGGTGGGAGAATCGTCATTTGTTAAGTTCACATCTCCCATGGTGGCTTCAAGATCTTTCCAAAAGAAATCACTTTCTCCAAATAGAGACAGTGATGAATCAATAGAGGACACGGTCTCAACATTGGGAAGAGAGGTAGGAATATTTTTACAAGCATCAATAAAGTGTTCTTCATAAGCCTCATCCAGAACGTCAATACAATTAACACTCTCATATGAATAAGGTTGTTTAGACAACTTTCCCATGTTGAAGACGATTTTATCGTCACCCACTCTCATGATAAGCTCACCGGCTTCAACATCGATGAGAGTGCGACCGGTCCTCAGGAATGGACGACCAACAATGAGTGGCACACGAGGGTCCATCTCGTAGTCAACGACAACGAATCGACAGGAAAAGTGAATTTGTCGACTCCTACAAAGACGTCTTCGGCTATCCCCACTGGATAAGCAACCGTACGGTTAGCTAATTCCAAAGTCATTTTGGTGGGGACTAGCTCAGGGAGAGATAATTGCTTCCAAACGCTTAGAGGCATTAAATTAATACTGGCACCTAGATCGGCTAGGGCCATGCAATTCTCTACTCCCGGGAAGTTACAAGGGATTAAGAAACGACCCGGATCACAAAGCTTGGTTGGCAATTTCCTTAAGAGCACTGCAGAGCAGTTTTCATTAAGTTGGGTGTTAGCAATATCAAGAAGCTTCTCCTTGTCGCTAAGAAGATCTTTGAACATTTTCGCGTACTTAGGCATGTGAGCGAGAGCCTCAGCGAAGGAGATGTTAAAATTCAATTGTTTAAACATTTTAAGAAAGTTCGAAACCTGAATATCATCCTTGCTTTTGAGCTTCTCTTTCCTCAACCTAGATGGATAAGGTATATCGGAAGAAGAGGAAGTCTTTGGGATCGAAGGATCACTCACATCCTTGGGTGGAGGAGGGGTAGAAGTAAGAGGTGGAGAAATTGGGGAAGGAGAAGGACGAGGAATAGGAGCAGGTGACTCGTTCTCCTTAGTCACAACCACCGATGGAGGTATAGGAAGCTCGGGTTCCTTCGTACCTTTGCCACTGCGAGTGGTGATTGCTTTCATCTCCCCTCTTGGATTCGCAACGGTGTTACTCGGAAGAGTACCCGAAGAAGAGGGTTGATTACCTTGGAAGAAACTAGCCATCATGTTTTTTAAGTCATTCGTTTGACTATCCAAAGTGTTTCTCATATCAGCTCTCAGATCGTTCCCTTATTTCACCAGGTCTGCTTTCAAGTTGCGCACTTCCTGTTGGAGATTGTCCACGAGCACATCGTTAGTCTTCATGTAGGTTCCAATGTCTTGGTGTAATGCGGTGGGTTGGTTGGGAGGGGCATTGTATGCGGGTGGTTGATAAGCAGGTTGCTGGTAAACTTGGTTGTTTCTTTGAGGTGGATGTTGTTGTTTGTGAGGTGGTATGTATGGTCCACGAGATTGTTGTTGTTGTTGAGGAGGGCGGTTGAGGTTTTGTTGTTGGTTTGGGTTGTTAGGATTAAAACCGGGTGGTGAGAGATAGTTGTTGAAGCGGTAGCTAAGCAAGTTACGGTCGCCTTGAGGTCGAGCTTGATAAGCAGGTTGAGGATAGGTACCGTATGCTGCATTCACGTTCTCAGAAGGGTAGTCTTGGGTGGCGGTACAAGTGGTGTAAGAGTGAGGACCCCCACATATCTCACATGGTTGGCTAACAGCATTGACTTGAGCGTCTTTAGCGTTTTTTGCGTTGATGCTGTTGGTGTTGCTGGCGGTTTGGGTAGCAAGCGATTCAAGAAGCGCAATGATTTTGTCATTTCGCTTGTCGCTGTCACTAGTACTAGCACTAGCGACATTGGTCCGCACACTCTTGGTTTGCACACGAGACTTATTCTCAATGATATCCCAAGCAGCATTGGAAGTTTTAGCCAAAAGATTACCCCCCGAGGCACTGTTTAGTGAATCTTGGTCATTCATGCTTAAACCATTATAAAAAGTGTTAATTTGGTGCACTTTGGTAAAACCATGTTGTGGGCATTTTCTCAAAAGGTCTTTGAAACGGTCCCAAGATTCACTAAACGACTCATCGTACTTTTGTTCAAAATTGATAATTTCATTCCGCAAAGCGGTAGTACGAGAGGGTGGGAAAAAGTAGTTGATAAACTTGGTCTCCAAATCCGTCCACGAAAGAATACTCTGTAGCGGTTCCTTAGCAAGCCAATGTCGGGCTTGTCCCTCTAAAGAAAAGGGAAAAAGTTGTAAACGGATTACCTCTTGTGGAACACCATTGAATTTGACCGTATTTGTGAGTTACAGGAATCTCTTGATGTAGTCATGTGGATCATCAATGGTACGCCCCAAGAATGGTTGAGCAGAGACCATCTGGATAAAGCCGGATTTGAGCTCATAGTTGTTGGCTGCAAACGCGGGTATGACAATTGGATCATTGTTGCCATCTACATGTGCTTGCAGAAGTTCAATCATCGGGCGATTATCCGGTAGAGGCTCATTGTTGTTGTTATTATTCATGTTGTTGAGAGGTGGATTGTTATTATTGTTATTGTTTTGAGGTGGGTTATTGTTGTTGTTTTGTACACCGGCCATGTCTAAGTCTTCGAGAGGCTCGAGCTCTTGATAAGACGTTGATCGTGTACGCATGCACCTGCAAAAGAACTAACAAGGCAAAAACAAAGCAAAAATATTTTTGGTTTTTATGTTTTTTAATTTTTAGGATTTTGAAAATTTTATATTTTTTTTTTTGGTTTTTGAAATTTTTTATGAAAAAGTAACGTTCACGGCGAACGGATCCCAAAATCCAAGTTCTCACAAAAAACTGTTGATCTTAACGAGAAGAGCCGGCAGCGGCGCCATTTGATACTAGCGTTTTCATTGGGGGTTCGGATTTAAGTCTCGGTATCTCCTCGAATTGATCTCGGCTCTAGGTGGAATGATTTGTTCTTGGTTAATAAAAGGGTGTTGGTTTGTTTATCTATTTTAAACTAATGACAAATAAGTAAGTGTCGAAGAGTAAAATTAAAACTTTTAAAAGATTACACTAAAAAGACGGGTTTAAAAATAAATGCTTGAAAACTTAAAGAAAAATAAATGAACACTCAATAAAAACTAACACTTGGAAAACTTTGTAAAAACATGAACTTAGTCGGAAAATACTAAAAGAAAGTAAGATCAGAATATATTCCGATCTACTGATCGGAATATGGGAAAGGGGTGCAATCGGAATAATACAAATAGTTCTAATCGGAATGTTCAAACAGATGAGCAAATCGGAATATTAAATAAAAGATCCTGATCAGAATATGGGAAATGATGGTGATCGGAATAATGGACATCAGCTAAATCGGAATACTCCAAAGATACCCCAATCGGAGTAAGTCAAAACTAAACAATCGGAATATGTTAAAACAACTCACCGTCGGAATACTCAAAACCCTTTTCTGATCATACGATCGGAATGAAGGGGGGGAAGTCTGCTCGGAATGCACAAATCGGAAAGGGGTTTATAACCCTTTCCGATATCCCTTTGATCCGAATATTAAGCAAGATGAATAAGCTATGGAATTAAGCTTATTACCTAAGCTAGCTCGAATCAAACAATAAGCTGATCAAATAAGCACGAATTCAACTATCTAAACTTCAAATAATCAATCTTATAAATCAAGTAAACAATTAAAAGATGAACTTTTTAAGAAAACTTTAGAAAGTAAATAAGCTAAACCAACAAATAAGCCAATAAGCACAAAGATCTTAAAGCTTATTCGTGTAGAAACTTAAGGAAACATGAAAAGATTAACTTTTTAAGCACAAAATCATTGATGAACAACACGGATCATACGAGATTTGTACCAAAATCATTCAAAATCAAAGAAAGGAAGAATGAGATTAAAGATTAAAAGCTTGAAACTAAACTTGATTAATGAAAAACAATACAAAGGTTTGATCTTGAAAGAGAAAAAGATGAAAACTAGTGAGAGAAAGTTTTGAACTTTCTCTCTCTAAAACTAGAGAGAAATAAAAAACTAAAAACTACCTAAAAGACTAACTAAAAAAAATGTCTCATTTTTGTGAAGTAAGGTCCTATTTATAGGCATGTCTTGTGGGCTTTGTGAATGGGCTTGGTTTTGGGCTTCTTTTCTTCTTTCTTCTTTAGTCTTTACGGTTCTTCTAAATAAATGTTTCCGACCCGGATTTGAGAAGTGTCGGTGAATAATTCCAACTCGTCTTATAATCTTTTGTTTAATAGACTCGAGTTCTTCGACATATATGAATCTTCCATCTTTGGCTCTATTCTTCGATAAATCTTCAAATAGGCACAATGACTTCAAATCTTTTGCATCTCTTGGACAATAGACTTCATCTTGAGTCTTTTTCTTCGATAAAGCCCGTGTAATCCCATGTTTTCTTCAATATTCATCCGGTTGACTCTGAAAACACAATAACACAAAAACCACGCATAATTCCAAACAAATGATATTAAATACGTGTTTTGGTCTTGTTTTAGCAAGAAATAAGTGATAAAAGGATGGGTGTTTTCGCACCTATCACATGCTTAAAAGGGTCAACAAATAATGTTGAGCGAAATCTATAGGTTTTACAATCACATTTGAACATAAGAGTATAAAATTCATTCACGATCATTCATAGAATTGTCGATCAAACAATCTATTATTCAAGGTTGTTATCTTTAGCATTAGCTAATAATTATGTTTGAGCTCATGACACCGAGCCGTTAACTAATTAGTCACCCGCCCCAAATGCCGGTGTAACTTATATGAAACCATTGGCCCTTTAAAGGCATTAGTTGCAATTAATCCTTATTTCTCATACAAATTATCTGTACATAAAGGGTACTCAACGTACAACTCTCGTATCAAATTGGGTCGTCAACCCCGTAGTACCACAAATTGTATAAGCGGCTATTTCTAATCCACACAAAAATTAGACAATAACTATCGGTTCATGAAATTAGGGACTTTTTGCAACTAGGTACTCAACACAATTCAAGGCATCATTCGGGTCCAACAATCATTCATGACTTATGTTCATTTTCATTTAAATAGCATGTATCCCCCTCGCGGGTAAAAATCATTTGAAATACAGTAGAAAGCGAGGCTATAGACTCGCCTTATGTAGAAGTATTAGTCGAAATAACGGATGACGATCACCGACGATGAGGATGCCCGGGAAATTCGATCACAACACCTAGCGAATAAACGCGAAATGAGTCAACTCATTTATATACCATTAGGTACTATATAATACTTAAATATAGTCAATTGTAATAATAAAAAACTCACACCAAATGCAAACAAGTGATAGTTACTAGACTCGTACCATTTATCTACGTAACTAAAAACGTTACTCATTTTATAATTCTGTCGGTACTTACCAAAAGTACGGGCTGTTTTCCTATACTTAGACATCACCATAAATTATGAGAAAATTTTAAAAATTCACTTATAACCTGTAGATAACCCATATTGAATTTCATAAAAAGTTTTCAATTTTAAGATTTTCTGCTCGACACATTTCTAAACTTAAATTTTCGGACAGTTTTGTACCTTTACGTTGTAAGACCTCTTTGACACATTTAAAATGTAACACTTGCTAACTTGACTCCTGAGTCTAAAAATAGACTCAAAAACACAGGTTTCTAGCTAAAGAAAAACTCTCAATTCTTTTTAAACTCTAGTTATAATCCCTGAGATTTGACCTAAAATCGAACACAATTTCGGATTATGTCGACTTTCATCTCCCGGTACACGAATTTTCAAACTAGCGTAACTTTTGACTCGTTAGGAGTTAAAAGCTCTATCTTATATCAAAACGAAGCTTGAGAAAAGCTCTACAACTACATCTAATCCTTATAACATGTACTTAGACTTAAGACTACTAAAACGGCCTTAAACAATCTGTTTGAAAAAGACATTTAAAAACTCGTATCAAATCACCATTTCAACCATTTCTAACAACTCTTAGACCTATTACGACATCACTTGAACAACCTAAGACATCTCTAACACCCTACATTACTTGTTTGATCACTCAGTCACAAAACCCTATTTTATAAATTAAACATGCAATGTGTTTAAACAATTTTAAAAACATCAAAACATCATCACATACAAATGCCCATGCTCAAAATTAGTCAACATCAAACCAAACAAAAACCCCCTTGGGGCCGTGGGTTTCAAAGGACCAAAACACAATCAAAAATTTGTTTTATCATTTTAAATCAATACCCCATGTTTAGAATCACTATATTTAAACATGCATTCAAGAAAATCAATCAAAACACATTTATTCCTAAGAAATGATTTTTGGAAAAATCAAGTTAGTGCATATGTGTTTTTATTAGATTAGAACACTTACAATGGAAATTGAAGGATGGGTCTTTGGTTAATTTTATCAAAAACCAAAAAAAAGGTGGTGAGGGTGGCCGTCAGCGTCAAGAGAGAGAGGGGAGAAGAAAAAAAAAATTGAAATGAAAAATGAGGTGTGTTTGTGTTTGTGTGTGCTTTTGTAGAAATGGTAGGGACCAAAGTGCAATTTTAGCATTCTTTTGGCCTCAAAATTATACGACAAGTTTTAAAGGCGGGAATCGACTCACTAGTCGGTTTTGTAATTTTGCGAGAGTCAGGGTTCGTCCCGGCTTTCTAAAACTTATTCATAAGCCTATACTCACGCAAAATAAAGTAAGAATGGTTCCAAATAGACGTAACACGTCTAGAATTCCATCGTACCTTCACAATCGGAATCTTACTATGATTCAGCTTTTTAACCTCTTGATCCATAATCTCCATTGGTTCTGCAATAAAATGCAACTTATCGTCAAGTTGTATCTCATCCAAAGAAATCACCAATTCTTGGTCCGATAAACACTTCTTCAAATTCGACACGTGAAACGTGTTATGAATAGCACTAAGCTCAACTGGAAACTCCAATTTATAAGCAACCAGTCCAATTCGTTTTACAATCTTGAATGGTCCAATATACCTCGGACTCAACTTTCCTCTCTTCCCAAAATGAATCACACCTTTCCATGGCCATACCTTGAGCATAACTGTGTCTCCAACCTCAAATTCCAAAGGCTTCCTACGATTATATGCATAACTCTTTTGTCGGCTTCTTGCAGCTAATAATCAATTCTTGATTTGCACAATCTTCTCAGTCGTCTCAAACACCATTTCAGGTCCAGTCAGTTAACTTTCCCCTACTTCGCTCCAACACACTAGAGATCTTTAGTTACGCCCATACAACGCTTCAAACGGTGCAACCTTAATACTCACATGATAACTGTTGTTATATGAGAATTCCACTAAAGGCAAATGACGTTTCCAACTACCACCAAAGTCTATTACGCACACTCGAAGCATTTCCTCCAACGTTTGTATAGTCCTTTCACTTTGGCCATCGGTTTCGGGATGATAAGCAGTACTCAAACTCAACTCAGTGCCCATAGCATGTTGAAGAGATCTCCAAAATTCTTAAGTAAACCAAATGTCACGATCCAAAATAATCGACAACGGCACTCCATGACGACAAACAATCTATTTCACATACACCTCAGCGAACTTCCCCATACTATCCGTCTTCTTCATAGGCAAAAAGTGTGCATATTTAGTCAATCTATCCACAATCACCCATATCATATCACAACTACTAGGAGTTCTCGGTAAACCCGTGATGAAATCCATAGCGATCTTCTCCCACTTCTATTCATGAATCTCAGGTTGAACCAATAATTCGGACGGTCTCTTGTGTTCAGCCTTAACCTTAGCACAAGTCAAACACTTACTAACATAGTGCGCAATATCTGCCTTCATATTCGGCCACCAATACACCTTCTTCAAATCATGATACATCTTATCCGATCCAGGATGTATCGAATACTACGTCTTATGAGATTCATTCATCACCAAATCTCGCACACCTTGTGCTCCGTTTTTAGGTGGACACAAAGGTAACCAAATTCTATTATCAAAATATCTCATCCCGTTCGACCTCACTTCAAGCAACGGATTCATCATCCTTCCCAAATTCTCGTTCTTAACATGCTTCCTCAATAAACCATTGGCTTGAGTTTTCAATATCAACTCGGTCAAGACAACCTTTTCAGCCATCACCAAAGCCCTAACTCTTAGCGGCTTTTCCCTTTCCTTCCTACTAAGCGCATCAGCCATCACATTCGCTTTACCATGGTGGTAACGAATTTTGCAGTCATAATCACTCAATAGCTCAACCCATCTTCGTTGACGCATATTCAACTCTTTCTGATCCAATATGTGTTGTAAACTCTTGTGGTCAGTAAACACCACACACTTGGTTCCATAAAAATAATGTCTCCACAACTTTAAAGTAAAAACAACAGCTCCAAGTTCCAAGTCATGAGTCGTATTGTTTTCTTCATGCTTTCTCAGTTATCTTGATGCATAAGCGATCACCTTCTCGCGCTACATCAATACTGCTCCATAGCCCTTGTGAGACGCATCACAATAGACCATGAAATCTTCAGTTCCTTCAGGAAACGACAAAATCGGTGCAGAACACAACTTTTCTTTAATAGTTTGGAAAGCGGTCTCTTCATCTTGTCCCTACACAAACTCTCGATTCTTCTTGGTCAACTTAGTCAAAGACTTAGCGATCAACGAAAATCCTTCAATAAATCTTCGATAATATCCCGCTAAACCTAGAAATTGACGAACTTCAGTCGGCGTCATTGGTACCGACCAATCCCTAATAGCTTCAATCTTGGCAGGATCTACACGAACACCTTTGTTGTCAATCACATGCCTAAGAAACTGCACAGATTCCAACCAAAATTCACACTTCGAAAACTTGGCATAAAGCTCCTCTTTCTTCAACAATTCCAAAATCATCCTCAAGTGCTTCTCATGCTCCCTCTTACCTTTTGGAGTAGATAATGATATCATCAATGAACACTATGACAAACTTATCCAAATACGGCTTACACACGCGGTTCATAAGATCCATGAATACGTCGGGCGCATTCGTTAAACCAAAAGGCACCACTTGGAATTCAAAATTTCCATATCGAGTACGGAACGCAGTTATAGGAACATCTTCCTCTCTAACTCTCAGTTGATGATAACCCGATCTCAAGTCGATCTTCGAGTACACACATTATCCTTGCAACTGATCAAATAAATCATCAATCCTCGGTAACGGATACCGATTCTTAATCGTCAATTCGTTAAGTCAATACACATTCTGAACGATCCATCTTTCTTCTTCACAAACAGAACAGGCGCTCCCTCTGGTGATGAACTTGGTCTAATAAATCCCTTATCCATCAATTCTTTCAATTGATCAGATAACTCCTTCAAATATGATGGCGCTAGTCGATAAGGCGCGCGAGCCACTGGCGTAGTTCCCGGAACCAAATCAATCTGAAATTCGACTTCTCGAGGTGGCGGCAGTCCCGGTAACTCTTTAGGAAAAACTTCAGGATAATCTCTAATTACTAGCACATCTTCTAATTTCTTCTCAAGCTCACCATCACTAGTGATCTGAGCCAGAAATACATCACCACCTTCCTCTATATACGCCATCATTTTCAAGCAAGATATCACTTTCAAACGAGAAGTACATTCATCACCTTTCACAGTTAATACCTTATTCTTCAACGGTATCTGGACTATCCTTTCCCTACAAACAATCACCGCACTATGCGAAATCAACCAATCTATACCAATCACTACATCAAAAGATCCTAGCTCTATAGGCATCAAATCGATCTCAGACACGTAATTACCCAACTTCAAGGAACACCCTTTTAGTATTGAATTAGTGCTACAATTTTCCCATCTGCTAATTCCACATTATAACTAGTTGCTAACTCTATTGGTTCTCTACCGATAAGGCGACTGAATTGTATATCTACAAAACTCCTATCTGAACCAGAATCAAACAATACACTAGCATAACAAGCGTCAAGTAAGAACGTATCATTCACCACGTTCGGACCTTGAGGCTTGTTCACATTCCCTACAACATACACTAGAGCAGTAACAATTCCACCTTGATTATTCCCAACCTTAGGACAATTCCCTTGCTGGTGTCCTCTTTCTCCACAACCAACACAAACCGTCACTCTAGTAGCATTAGCACCCGTAGCTACCCCTCTAGATTTGCACTCCACATTCTTATGTCCAGCTTTTCCACACTTGCCACACGTAGGCGGGCAGTTACCTACCTGATACAAATTGCACCGACCATACTTTGGGTTAATCTTGTTTCCTCTTGGCATAGTAGCAGCTCTAACCCCATCATTCCTTCTCCGATTAAACTGTTGATTACGGTTCGGACCTTGATTGTTTCCTTGCTGACCTCCACGACTTTGACCTTGAGACTGATTAGACTGGACAGTCTCCCATTTTCTCTTATTTCCTTCATCCACACTAGCTTTCTTATCCTGAATCTTCACATCCATCAAAGCATGATCCATTTGCACTGCTTCATCAAAGGTTGTAGGCCTTGACGAAGTCGTCTCACCCTTGATATTACTTGACAATCCCTTGATATACTGTCTCATCTTTTTGCGGTCATCCGCAAAAGCATCAGGACATAGCAAACATAACTCATTAAATCTGCGGGTATAACTAGCAATGTCATAGTTTCTCAACATCAAGTGTCTCAACTCATCCTCTAACTGACTCAGCTCTTCCTCGGGACAAAACCTTTTAGTCAACAACGCCTTTAATAAGTGTGTAAACACTTATCCTTTTACCACTAAAATCAAGGAAAAACAAGACCTAATCATGTGTTTAATATCGTAAAAGTCGGAATTACGCGTGGTTTTGTGTTTTGTGTGAAATAGGTACAAAAGATCAAAAGGAAAGAAAACATGCGATTTCACGGTCAATTGTTGAAGAAAAGTCAAAGAAAGAGACAAAGTCAAAGTCAAAGAACCAAAAGTGTACCTAAGATCACGAAAACCGGCAAAATCAACACGACTATGAAGAAAAGATCGTCAAAGCCAAATACAAGCTCGATTTTAGCGGATTTAATCTTTTATGAAGTTAACTGGGCTTGTGGGACCCACATTTGGGTATTGGGCCCAAAAGCCCAATAAGGAGTTCAAGTTAACTATTTTTGGTTATTAAGCCCAAATCATTGCCCAAGCCCATTTACAAAAGAAAAAGAAGAGACGGATGGAATATGTTTAATCAGCTTTGGGCCCAAGCCCATAGCTAAATTATGAGATGGTGGAAGTTAAAGCTTTATAACTTTTCACTTCTCACTCAAACATGAAACCCACACCACACATTTACCCTCGTTACAACCTAGGTTACTTCTCTCTGACCAAAAAAATAAAAAACACAGTCATCTCAAACCTTTCACCCCAAACCCTAATTAACCCAAAAATTGGGGGTTTCTTTAGTTACAGCGCGTGTAACTCACGTCCCCTAATTAAATCCCCCATTATTTCGGATCATGAATATGGAAGAGAATGGGTGACGTGGCCCTTTCCTTGTACCTGATTGGGTGATACACATCACCACCCCCACTCCTCCAATTAGTTGCTGCCACATCAGTTTACAACAAGCACAAGTAACACACATCCAATCCAACCTGGCGATCCATGTGCACGAGAACGAGTTTCAGCCTTAGATCAAGAAAAAGAGAGAGAAAAGATGGAATGGATGGCTGTGATGATGAATCGTGCTCACCAAGTTCTCACCAACAGTTTTAAGGTTTGCCTATAAAACCCCCTCATTCTGTAATTTTTAAAGTGTCCCATTTTTTTACTTTAGTTTTTATTATGCAGAAATAGATTTAGGTTTAATTGTATTTTCTTTTTCATAGTATTGTAATCAATTTTTAGTTATTAATAAAAAATTTATTTCGGATTAAATTTGTCTTGATTTACTTACTGTTTAATTTCTATTGCAATTTTTCTTTGATCTATTTTGTTATAATAAGTGATGTTATTTGATTAAGCTAATTAAATAGCTATAATTAAATAATAAAGTATTATTTGGGAAAAGCTTTCCCCACTGGAAAGTTTTTGTGAAAAAGCTGTTTGGTTCGTGAGTCACTAGGAGGCGTCGTTTGGATGGTTGTATCTGGTTCGAGTAATGGCGTATGGTTGTGTTGATTCGGTTCAATAAGTACGCTCAACGCGTTACTACGTCCCAACGGTTTCTTCAAAAAGGTTCAACTCCTTTTATTTTATTTATTTATGTTTCTTTAGATTAATATGTTTGCTGAATCTGATTTTGATTGCATAGCTGTTTGGTTTCTGAGTTTAGATTTCTGAAATAAGTTTGCACTTATAAGCTTTAAGTTTTAATCTGAGTTTTGATTTAAGTTGAGTTTTGATAACTAAGTCTGTAATAATTTAAGTCTGCTAATCTGTGTTTAAGTCTGATTTCTGGTTATAGTTCTTTGGTTTGAATAGTTGATGTTATCTGAGTTTTGGTTTGAATAGTTGATGCTTAGTCTGGTATGTCAGTTTTATCTGGTTGCCTAATTTGCTAGAACACTTTTGCTGATTTTGTTTTTCCTGCTTTGTTATTGTCAAGTCTGATATGGAGAGTATTGATTCTTAATATAGTTTGCTATTTTTAGTTGTTTTATTGTTCAGTTACATTTCAGCTGTCTTAACGAATTAGTTTGGTTAATTTCTGATCTAATTTATCTGTCCTCAATTCCACAATATATAAAAAAAACGTCCACTATTTGACTCGAAACTGTGACCTCTTGGTTACAGGCACAAGGAGTTAACCATCTCATCTAGCAGCCTTTTGTGTTTAAATACAGTTTTAATAATTAATATAGCCTTTAAGATTTAAGCTGTCAGTTTTATAAGTATTAAATCAAAGTTTTCATTTAAACAAATTTTAATCATTAGTTTTAAAATTAATTTTATAAAGTTTAAAAAATAAGAGTAAAACTAATATAAATATTTTATTACTTTTAGAAATTTAAATTGTTTTTTAGAAGTAGTCTTAAAATAAATTCATTTTAATTGAATTATTTTTAAATAAATTTAGATTTAAATAGAAATAGTTTTTTTTTTACATTTTTAGAATAAAATTTTGCATTTAGGATAAATTTGCATTTACATTTCTAGCATCTTAATATTTTGCATTCATACTTTTATTCTCGTTTGCATTTTAATTGTGCATTTTAATTTCGTTCTTTGTGTTTTATTTAACTTATGGTATTTGCAATTTGTTTTAGATTAGTAAGTATTTACTTATTAATAGTATTATCTTTATCTTTTTACGTGCATTCAAGTAACATAAAAAGCAAAAATATATCTTAACCAAAAACAAACAAATCTTGTGAATTATTTGAGATCAATTCGAGTCGAGTCGAGGAACGAAAAATAGATTTTAAAAGAATTGCAAAATTGATACATTAAATTGGCGCCGCTGCCGCTTCGCTCGTTACGATTGACGATATTTCATGAGAAGCTTTGGATTTTG
Organism: Glebionis coronaria; assembly: GCA_025667525.1. Taxonomy (NCBI): domain Eukaryota; kingdom Viridiplantae; phylum Streptophyta; class Magnoliopsida; order Asterales; family Asteraceae; genus Glebionis; species Glebionis coronaria. The sequence continues at coordinate 309,870,953 of CM046880.1, read as the reverse complement.
GGATCGGTTCATTTTTGAACGTTACTTTTCTTGCTAAAAAATAATCAAAAACATAAAAAAATCCAAAGCTTAAAAATACAAAAAAATAAAAAATCATCAAAAGCAAACTCTTTCCTAAGATTTGCACCAAAAAAAAATTAAAAAAATCCAAAAGTAATACTTTTCCTAAAGTATTACATCAAAAATATTGCGTATTATTGTTATTTTTCTTATTTCGATTTCTTTCGCTTTTTATTGTGAATATATAGTTTTCTTAATAAATACAAAAAGATTTTTCTTTTACTATATTGTATTACGTAGAACAATCAATGTACCTACTTCCAAATAAGACCTTAGTTGAGATATCATCACCTAGCTATTGTATTCGAATCCAAAACGAAAAAAGGGCAAAATAGATAAATACTAGTAAAAAGTTTGAACTCGATTTATACAAACCATAAGTTGGTATAAGGCGACGCGCTATAAAAGGCCGTCTAAGGAAAAAGGTTTTAAGTGATTTGTGCCACCTCGTTTCCCCGCTTGCTTGTGCGTATATTGAGAGGGACACCGATTATTGGTTTGCCAACTCAAGTAGTATTACGTATATATTTTTTTTGTAGCTTTTTAATATTGAACCTCGAGAGGGATAATCCCTTTCCTCTCAAAGTCGACCGAGGTCTCCTACCTCATTCCTCAAGTTTAGTTGTATGCGCACTCACGCGCGTGCACACATACCGAGTGGTGTACCAAATACTTCTAATCCTTCCAAAAAGAAGAAGAAGAACAAAAAGACTGTCAATCAAGCCGATCCCGAGAATCGAGCTTTGAACAACACGATGGCAACAGATAATCGACCAATGATTGAGATTCTACAATCTCACGTGGAAGGAAATGATGACGCGATCGTGGTGCCGGATATTGGAGCGAATAATTTTTAACTAAAAACGGGTTTTATTCATATGTTTTCCGCTACACCATTTTTAGGCCGTACTAATGATGACCCACACGCCCATATAAAACGTTTCATACAATTCGAAAATACCGTCAAATACAATGGGGTGCCACAAGAGGCCATTCATTTACTCCTTTTTCCTTTTCCCTCGAGGGACAATCCCGGATTTGGCTTGATAAGGAACCACCCCAAAGTATTACCACATGGATTGATTTAGAGACCAACTTCATTAACTACTTTTTGCCACCATCACGGACCACCTCTTTAAGGAATGACATCATTACCTTTGAACAACAATATGGGGAAACGTTTAGTGAGTCTTGGGACCGTTTTAAGGAACTTTTACGAAAATGTCCACAACATGGTTTTACAAAAGTGCATCAAATCAATACGTTTTACAATGGTTTAACTCTTAATGACCAAGACTCACTTAATAGTGCCGCAGGGGGTAATATTCTTGTGAAATCCATGAACGAGGCTTGGGCAATAATTGAAAATAAGGCCAAAGTACAAACCAAGAGTGTTAGGGCTACTATGGCAAGTGCTAGTACTAGTGAGGCCGACAAGAAAATTGACAAGCTTACTTCAATCATGACCGACATTGCTTTACATGTTAAGAACAATGTGCAAGTAAATGCCTTAAAAGAGACTTGTGAAACGTGTGAAACTTGTGGTGGACCACATTCGTACTATAATTGTGACAAGGTTTACAATCATCAACAACAATTTTATGCTTATAATACCAATGAAAATGAGAGGCTAACCATTTGTCTTATAAGAGTACTAACTATTTGGCTCCCCCGGGTTTTGTAGCTCCACAAAGACCACCCCCACCCGCCCAAAATACCCAATACCAAAATAGGAACCAAGGTCCTCAAATGGGTAATTTTCAAGGGAATTCAAGGGCAAAACAAAGGGTTTAATACTCAAAATCAAGGCTTTAATAATCAAGGTTTTCAAAATCAAGGCTTTCAAAATCCTAATCAATTTCATAATCAAGGGTTTAACAATCAAGGGTTTAATAATCAAGGGTATAATCAAATGAACATGCATAATCCTCAAATGGACTTGGTTCTACAAAAATTGACCGAACATGAGAAAACTATGAAACAAATGCAAGAGTCCACCGATAGGAAGTTCGTGCAAATGTTGCAAGCCCTTAGACCCCAAGGAGCCTTACCTTCTAATACCGAGATTAACCCTCGTGCTAATGTGAGTGCTATCACTACTCGAAGTGGAGCCACTTTAGTGGGACCTTCCATCTCTTCGCCCATAAAGGAGAGACAAGGCCCGGAGGTCATAATGAGTAATCCTACTCCCCCTTCGGTGATTCCTCCCACTACCACTCCTAGTACTAGTTCTCCATTGCCTAATGAGCCTAATCCTAAGGTTGTTCAAGAAGCGAGTCCTTCTCCTTCTCAACCTTCAACTTCAAAGCCCAATATCCCTTATCCCTCTAGGTTAGACAAGGCTAAAGTGCTCACCAAAGATGACGTTCATGTTTCCAACTTTTTGAAAATGATTTCCTAAGTGAATGTTAACATTAGCCTTATTGAAGCACTTGCTCAAATGTCAAAATTTGTGAAAATGTTCAAAGATTTGCTCAATAAGAAGGAAAACATGGTAGAGCTCGTTAATACTCGTTTAAATGAGAATTGTTCTGTGATTCTTCTCAAAGAGCTTCCCGAAAAGCTAGGAGATCCCGGACGATTCGTGTTACCTTGCTCGTTTCCTTAAATTGATGATTGTATGGCTTTAGCGGATCTCGGCGCTAGCATCAATCTTATGCCACTCTCGGTATGGAAACAATTATCATTACCCGACCTTGTACCGACTCGCACGACTCTCGAGTTAGCTAATAGAACTCTCGCATACCCCGTTGGTATTACCGAAGACGTTTTTGTTCGAGTTGATACATTCACTTTTCCCGTGGACTTTGTCGTCGTCGACTATGAGATGGATCCTCGTATTTCGCTAATACTTGGTAGACCATTCTTACGCTCTGAAAAAGCCTTAGTTGATGTGGCCGAAGGGGAGTTAATTCTTAGGGTTAGGGATGAACAACAAGTTTTTAAAATGGGAAAAATCACAACTAAATCAAATGGAAAAGAGTCGGTCAATATGATTGATGTTCTTAATTATGATAATGAAGAGATTTTTATTAATCCTTTTGTAATTCAAAGTCTAATCAAAATGATTTTGTGATAACTTCATCCCTTCCCTTAGAGCCTCAAATTTTTGAAACTCCTATTTACGATACTTATAGTGATGACACTTCTTTAGGTGATCACACTATCTTCGGTTTAGACGACCCACCTTTTGACCCATCCACTTTTGATCCACCAATCTTTGATGATTACGATGATGACACTTCTTTAAGTGATCTCATTATTTTTGATGACCTACCTCATGACCTTCATGCACCTCATATCTCTATGAGTGATTCTTCCATTATGAAGACTCCTTTTGACTTTTATACCCCTATTTTAGAAGTCATGACCTTCGAGGAGGATCCTCCACTCTTAGAGATAGTTCCTACTTTAGAGGATATTCCATTTGAGGAGGATTTAGATATCTTTCTAAATACCTATTTTCCTCACGAGGAAGAGTTTTCCTATGACTTTGATGATACTTATGTTTTCACATCAAGTTTGGAAGAGGAAGACTTTTCCACTTTGGATTATGATGACATTTTGAGCTTTAATGTCAACACCTCTTGCTATTTTCCCGTTAAGGAACCGGTGTTTGATCCCGAAATAGAGACTCTTGTACTTTCATTGCCAAATCACCTTACCCTTCCTTATGAGAGACTTTTGACTAAGGGTATCCCACTTTTCTTTGTCTTGTGTAATTTTACCACCTCGGGGTTTATTTCCTTTCGTGATGAAAATTATGTGTTTGACCCGGGTGGATTTTCATGAGGTATTCCTTATATGACTATGTTTCACCCTTTATCATGGAGAGATTTTCCTCCCTTAGAAATCTTGGTTTTCCCATGATTTTCGCATTTGAATGATGATATTCGGGAAATCGAGTCGAGTTAGAGACTCCTGATAAATAAATCAAGCATCGTATAACTAGGTTATATTTTTACCTTTTCCACCCTTTACACCTTTTTCACCTTCACCCATTTCCACCAATAAGTGTAGGGGGAGCCAAGTAGGTTGTGTGTGTTTTGTGATGTTGTGCAGGGATGTGTGCCTTAATGATCTACTTTTGGTGCTTTTGACGCGACCCGTGATCCTGTGTTCCCATGTACCCGGTTTCTTCGATAAGTTTTTGCTATTATGATTCAATTTTGTATATAAATAAAACGAAAAATTGATCATTTTAGTTGTCTCTTCCTTAGCAAGATTTAAACAACATGCACAATGTCCTAAGTGTAGGGGAGTTTATTCTCCCACATGCTTAAACATTGAGGGCAATGTTTATATTAAGTGTAGGGGGACTTCTATCGAATTTTAGTAGGCTTTTCCATGAATTTGACCTCATTTAACCGGAAAATTTAATTTTTCAACATTTTTCAAATTTTTGATCTATTTTCGCCTAATAGTATTTCCATTTATTTTCTTTTATTTTGCTTTCCTTTTGTCATCGCATCGTATTTTTATTTTCCATTTCAAAGAATAAAGTAAAAAATAAATAAATAAATAAAATGGTTTTAACAAGTTTAGATATCTTTGATATATTAGGCCTGTCGTGAATATTTTGACTCAACCCGAGTTTACTTATCCAAGTTTACTCATCCAAGTTTACTCTAGCTAGTATCCTTAACCATATGGACCTTTATTGGTTTATTAGGCTAAGCATCCACGAGTCTCATTCCTTGAGATTTTAAATTGTGGAGAACAAGAGATGATAGAGTTGATAATAAGTTTAAGGGTTAATTCTTGCTTATATGAGTTTTTGTGGCTATTTCTTCCCGCTTGTATATTTAATTGCTTAATAAATGAGGATTTTTGCGGTGTATATTCGATATCTTAGCTCTTAGCCAAATCTTTTATCTCCTTGTAATTAAAGCATGAACACATTGAGGGTGCCAGCATTGTGGACTTCCGACTAAGGTGGCTCATAACCAATAAGTAGGAGGTATTCAGACCATGGGACCGCGGAATTTGGCCTAATATATATATCATAAATAAAGAAAGAATAAGATTAAAACATGACCTCAAGGAGCCTTAGGGTGTGGGGCATGTAGCACGAACCTTATCATTAGACCTTAGGGTGTATGGCATGGTAAGTGTTTAATAAAAATTTATCAAAAATCAATTCCCTTGTTTATGGTTCAAGGAGCCTTAGGGTGTGGACCATAGATGAGGAGCATTTTTACATCTTAAAGAGCCTAAAGGGTATATGATGTGAACTTGCTAAACTCCACATAAAGTCTACATGACTTTGGAGGAATTAATAAGTAGTACTATTGGACAAATTTTGGATCCGGGAATTTATTCCCCAAATTGTGTTAAATTATCCTTGATGTGGGTTTACTTTAGTAACAACGTTTTTGAGGACGAGGTTAGGTTCTGAGTGTCGGGTTTGCACCGTTTTGCCTTCATTTTTGGACTAATAATTATCAAATAAGTCAAATGAGCCTACGGGTGAATGACAATCCTTAAAATCTAGAGATACAACTTAGGAATTGGCGAAAGAGTATTACACATTTGTCTTATATAAGTTGTTTTAACTTAAGAACTTATGGTAAACAATGATCTTGTTTTTAAGCTTGGTATGAGGAACGTGAAACTTGAGGGTGATTAATATTTGTGACAATCCGTCAATTTATGGTTAATATTTTATTCTCAAATATTATTTAAAAACATTATTTTTATGTTACATTATGAACTCACTCATTTCTGGGAAGAAATTTGGATTTACGTCTTGAAGTAGCGTCGACTACGTCTAAACCGGAGGATTTAACGTTACGTGCTTACGTTTACATACACCGTCTTTGGTGACAGTCCGACATTTCAGAAAATAAATTTATCCGTGAATATTATTTTGGAGTTTTAAATTTGTGTTAGTTCATAAACTCACAAATTTACGAGAAGAGATTAGGACTTACGATTTTATTTTAATGTCCTTTACGACTAACCCGGAAACCTTAGGATTACGTATTTACGTTTTTGAACTCCGTTTTTGATGAGACAATTTTTATTGGATTCGTTTTGTGACGTTGATTCATAATTTATAAAAACGTTTTTTCGTGAAACAACCCGAGGGCACGCAAATCGAGAAAACTAGAATCAAGGAATGCCCGTAAATTAGTGAGGTGAGACAAAATACATTATCCCACCCCACTAGCTCATATGGGACGGCACAACATGACACCACATCCATATGTGGCATCATGTTAACTAAGTAGTTACAAGTGTAACTAAAGCTTACAACTTAAGCTTTCCACTAGCTAAACCATCAAACACTTCACATACCTGTTGGGAATAAAATATGGGTCAGTTCACTAGACGCTGATAAGAAGACTTCAAGCGCTGATAGGATGACATTGGACGCTGACAGCCAAGCGTTGACATTGAAGAAGTCAACGCTGATAGCCTTGAAGATTGACACTGATGGAATATATCTTCATACGAATCTTTTTGTTTATTTGTTTCTTTATTTGTGTATGGTAAAGATAAGCACGACATTGTATTTTCCATTATTATCTTTACCTAGAATAGTTGATTCGTAGCTTATTGTACAAGACTTCTTAATCTATAAAAGAAGATCTTTTAGGTTAAAGTTATTATCAGTTTTTCATAAGTTTTCACAAGTTAAACCTCTTTCATTGTAATCAAGTTCGATCATTCTAATACAAGTGAAAGTTTGTTTAACATCTTTGTGTTTTAGATCAAGTGTTAATTCCGCATAACACTTTGTTACTTTATTCATAAGCAAAGGTTTCTCTACGTGTATTACTTGATCTAATCTCGTATACACAAAGCTTAATCGATCTATGTTTGGGATCAACAAGTGGTATCAGAGCTTGTTGAGAAACTTTTGATCTTTAAGTAACGCAAGAACCCTAAAACACCAAACCCTAAAAACCCTAAATCTCTCAAAACCCTAAAAACATCATGTCTGGCACAAATCAGCCTTCTGCCTTGCTACAAAACAACTCCACAAACCCTAGTATCAAAATTCCCATGTTTGATGCCAGGAACTTTGAGCTTTGGAAGTCTAACTTTGAGCAGTATATAGCTATTCATGACTACACTCTTTGGGAGATTGTTGAATATGGGAACACATTCGACAAAGCACAAAAGATTGCTGCTGCTATTGCCACAAGGACAGCTGTTCCTAATTGTCCTGAAGCTGATAAGAAGGAAAAGCCTGGAGATGGAAGAGCTGTATCTGTTGAAGATATAGCCAAGAAAAGGGTGGACATGAAAATCGTGAACATCATGAAACACGCCTTAGGTCATGAGAATCAGCACAAGTACAAACGCTTTGAGTCTGCAAAAGAGCTTTGGGAAGCTCTTGAAGTAGCACATGGTGGCAATGCTGACACAAAAGATGAAAAGAAGAAGCAACTCATGCATGAGTATGCTGTCTTTAAGGCTCAACCAAATGAGAATCTCAGCAGTGTGAGAAGTAGATTGCTTGACATCACAAGTCAACTTTCCTTCATGGGAACACAAATTGATGACCCTGACTTGAATGCTACTTTTCTCAAAATCCTTGGTGATGTATGGAAGATTGAGACAAGATCCATTCTTGTCAATAACACCCACAAGACTTCCAGGTTTGATGACATCTTCAACAAACTAAGACTGTTGGAGAATGAATGGCTTTTAGATAGTGATAATAAATCTTCCAGTAGCAACATGGCCTTCTTCTCACAAAGTGAAGGCCAATTTGATTCCATGAACTTCTATGGACATCCAGCCACTGGATCTCAATGTGTCAACGCTGGATCTCAGTCTGTCAGCGCTGGATCATATCCTGTCAACACTTTATATTCAAGCGCTGACACACACAACTTTGGCGCTGATAGAATTAAACCTGCTGGTTTAGATCTAGATACTGTGTGTGCATTCATTGCTTCTTTGCCCAGTGATTCAAGGATTACATATGAAGATCTTGAGCAGATAAGTGATGAGCAATTGGAAGAGATGGACATCAAGTGGACTATGGCTCTTGTAAGTTTAAGAGCAAACAGGTTTAATAAAAGGTTCAAGAAGAAGATGACCTTTAATGCTAAGGATGTTGCTGGTTTTGACAAATCAAAGGTTGAGTGCTACAATTGTCATCGGATGGGGCACTTTATGAGGGAATGTAGATCTCCAAGAAGATCTGATGCTGGTAAGCCTTCAAGCCAAATGGTTAAGAGCCAAGATCCCAAGGCCATGGTTGCTGTTCAACAAATTGATGGTGTTGGAGGATGGGACTGGAGCTGGAACTTTATGGCTAAGGATGAGGAAGAGGACAGAGCTTTGGTTGCTGAAGTTAAAGAAGAGCATGTTGAATATGCTCTAATGGCACACTCCTCCTCTTCATCAGATAATGAGGTATATGATGATGCTTTCTGTTCTAAGGGTTGTCGTTTAAATACTGAAAAACTAAATCAAGAGATAGTAAAATTATTAGATGAGGCAAGTACTGAAAGATGCAAAGTATCTAATTATCAAATTGCTCTTACCCAAACAGAAAAGACAGTAGCTGAGTATAAGAAAATGGAGTTTGATTTAAAGGATCAAATAAATATCTTAAAACATGAGTTACATCAAAGTAAAGATATTCAAGATATAGTAAACAGGGTTAATCTTGATTTGATAGCTCAGTTAGAGGAGGCTAACAAAAATAAAGATAATGTGAGTCTTAAAATCCAGAGATTTGATAAGGCCACACAATCCCTAGGAGAGTGTGTTAGTAAACAAAGAGACTCTAAGGACATGAGTGGGATTGGGATGAAAGATTATACTGGTGTTCCACCACCAGCTGGGGATTTCTATGGTGTCCAATCAAAGGACTTATCTTGGACTGGCTTGCCAGAACTTCAAGAGAAGGAATTCATTCCTCCACCTAGAGTGACTTCCCCGGTTGAAGAATACAAGCAAAAACTGACTGACCTAGATGAGTGGAAGAAAGCTAACCACACTTTGTTTGTTAAGGGAGGGTTGTTGTGTGAAAGTCCAAATGAGCCCACACCAATCATGAGCCATAATATTGTGGAGTCCAATGATCCTACACCTATTAAAATCGCACACCCTACCACTGGCAAAGCTGTTGACCTTGGCTCACAAATTGTTAGAAAACCTAGTGTTAAGTATGCAGAGATGTATAGGAATACTAGGTCACCAAAAAGCCAAGTTAGTAACCATGGAACAGGCTTCTTTGCTTCTAGACCTAAGACTATGTCTAGAAAAGCTTGTTACACATGTGGTAGCTTCTCACATTTGGCTTACAGATGTGTCAACGCTTCCAATGTCAACGCTGATAGGAACCATTTCAGCGCTGACAAAAGTCAACATAGGTCAAACACTGTCAGACCCAATACCTTTGTGAACAAAAGTTTACAAGTTGTTAGACCAGCCCCATTCTTTTCTAGAGGGTCTAACACACAAGGCCTAAGACCTTTTCAAAAGTCAAACACTTGGTCCAATAGGCAATGGGTTCCTGTAGCAAACCCTAGGTTCAACGCTGATAAAGGCAATCGGGGCGCTGACAAGAACAATTTCAACGCTGACAGACACACTGCCAAACCTAGGTATTTGCAACCACAGGGAAATAGGTCTAAAGCTTCTACTAGCTTAACATGGAGACCAAAACAAGACCAAAACTCTAATTCTACTGGTGTTTCTATGACATGCAACAGGTTTCATTATATTTCAAAAGCAATGTCAACACCAATTGGGGTTAACTGGGAATTTCATTCAAAAAGGGATGAAAATGGGGTTGTTATGAGAACCAGGTCTGTTCTTGTTGAACAACCAGAATCCAAGTCTTCCAAGGCTTGGGTTCCCAAAGAAAACTAATGTGTTTTCTTTATGTGCAGGGCATTCAGAAGAATATCAATGATTATGGATATTGGGATAGTGGATGCTCAAGGCACATGACAGGGAAGGAAGACTATCTGACAAATTTCTCTCCTATTCAAGATGGTGATAAGGTATACTTTGGAGGGGGCTATGGCACCATCACAGGAAAAGGAACCCTTGTCACCAACAATCTACGATTTGAGAATGTCTTCCTGGTAAAAGAACTGGATTATAATTTGTTTAGTGTATCACAAGTGTGTGATAACAAAAATAAGGTTCTTTTTACTGATACTGAGTGCTTGGTGTTAAGCAAAGATTACAAGCTCCCTGAGGAGAAATACATAGATTTTAGAACACCAAGGCATAAAGACATATATAATGTGAATCTTAATGGAATTAAGATAAATAATAAAATGTCATGTCTGTATGCTAAAGCCTCAGTAGATGAAAGTAATCTTTGGCACAGGAGATTAGGGCACATAAACTTTAAAAATATCAATAGACTTGTGAGGCTTGGTTTAGTTGATGGTTTGCCTGAAAAGGCTTTCCACAATGACCACACTTGTGTTGCATGTCTTAAGGGCAAGCAGCACAAGGTCTCATTCAAATCTAAACAGGTGCATTCTAGTTCTAGACCACTTCACTTATTGCATATGGACCTCTTTGGTCCAACTAATATAGAAAGTTTGAAGGGTAAATCATATTGTTTTGTTATCACTGATGATTTTTCCAGGTTTACATGGACTTTCTTTTTAGCTAAGAAAAGTGAAACTGCCCAAAGTCTGATTAATTTCATTACCCAGATTGAAAAGAAAAATAGTAATGAGGTCAAAATTATTAGAAGTGACAATGGGAGTGAGTTTAGAAATCAGTTGTTAGATGATTTTTGTGCCAAGAAAGGGATTACTAGGCAGTTTAGCATAGCTAGAACCCCACAGCAAAATGGGGTTGCTGAAAGGAAGAATAGAACCCTTATTGAAGCAGCCAGAACCATGTTGGCTGATGCCCACTTTCCTATAGCCTTTTGGGCTGAAGCTGTTAACACAGCTTGCTATGTTCAAAATAGGGCATTGGTCAACAAAATACATAATAAGACACCTTATGAGTTACTTTGGGGAAGGAAGCCAAATATTGGCTTTCTCAAGCCTTTTGGATGTCATGTAGTTGTTTTAGAAACTAGTGAGGCCCTAGGTAAATTTGATTCAAAAGGTGATGAAGGCTACTTCATGGGTTATTCAGTGCAGAGCAAAGGATATAGGGTTTACATTAAAAAGGAAAAACGTATACTTGAAAAAGTACATGTTAGGTTTTTAGAAAGTAAACCTAGTGATCCTGAAAGTGGTCCAAATTGGTTGTTTGACTTAGAACCTTTATCTAGAGCTTTAAATTATATGCCTGTTACTGATCCAGACATTGTGAAGGTAACTTCAAGTGTTTTGGAAAAGAGAATTGGTAATGTTTCAGGTATACAGGTTGCTAAGAAGGATGGATCACCAGCAGTTGAGTCATCTCCCACACAAGAATATGTTACACTTCCTATATGGACAGATGAGTATTATGCTGCTGCTGCTGCTGCTAGAAAAGATAATGGTGGTGTCCAAATACCACCAAATACAAACATGCATGGTTCTTCAGGCGCTGACAAAGGGAAATCAAGCGCTGACAAGAGCAATTCCGACGCTGATGGATCAGACGCTGACACAAACAGTTCAAGCGTTGTTAGCCCAAACGCTGACAAACAAGGATCAGACTTTGACAACACCTTTGCACATCTTTTCTCTTCCCATTTTGAACAAGGTGGACCTTCCAATGTCCATGAAGAGATTTCTGTTGATCAAAGAGAGTCTGATGAAGAAGATATTGGCAACATGGAGCGTGAAGTTGAGGACACCAGACTTTTTGAAGGAGGAGTTCTTACTTCCACAGCAAAGGATCACCCCTCATCTCAGATCATTGGTGATGTTATGGCTCCAGTTCAGACAAGAAGATCCCATCAAAATCTTGGTGGATTTATTGCCAATATACACAAGAAGGTTGATACCCCTCTTGTACAAGCATGTTTGTTTGCATGTTTTCTGTCACAAGAAGAACCCAAGAAGATTTTTGATGCTCTCAAAGAACCTAGTTGGGTGGAAGCAATGCAGGATGAGCTTCACCAATTTGCTATACAGGATGTTTGGGAGCTGGTTGATTGTCCTAGATATGTGAGACCAATTGGGACAAGATGGGTTCTAAGGAACAAGAAAGATGAAAGGGGTATTGTGGTCAGAAACAAGGCACGTTTGGTAGCTCAGGGATATACACAAGAGGAAGGTATAGATTATGAAGAAGTTTTTGCTCCAGTTGCAAGGATTGAAGCTATCAGAATTTTCCTAGCTTATGCCTCTTGCATGAACTTCACTGTTTATCAAATGGATGTGAAAAGTGCTTTCCTCTATGGAACAATTGTTGAGGAGGTATATGTCATGCAACCTCCTGGTTTTGAAGATCCTAAGAATCCAGACAAGGTTTATAGAGTGAAGAAAGCTATGTATGGACTTCATCAAGCCCCTAGAGCTTGGTATGGTACCTTGTCTACATATTTGGTGGACAATGGATTCAAGAGGGGCACCATAGATCAGACACTATCTACAAAGAAGAAAGGAAATCATGTGTTGCTTGTGCAGGTCTATGTTGATGACATCATTTTTGGGTCTACTGATCCAAAAATGAGTGAGGACTTTTCCAAGCTCATGACAGATAAATTCAAGATGAGTGCAATGGGTGAGATGAACTTCTTTCTAGGATTGCAAGTTTAGCAGAAAGAAGATGGTATCTTCATCTCCCAAGACAAGTATGTAGCTGAAATCTTGAAGAAATATGGTTTTTCTCCACATGAAAAGGATGCTTCCACTCCTATGGATAGGGAACACCCTTGGGGAAAAATTGGAGCTGGAAAAGATGTGGATGTTAGGCACTATAGATCAATGATTGGTTCATTGATGTATCTTACAGCCTCAAGACCTGACATCATGTTTGCTGTGTGTGCTTGTGCACGCCATCAAGTGACTCCCAAAGAGTGTCACCTTTTTGCTGTGAATAGAATTTTTAGGTACCTAAGATGTTATCCAGATCTTGGCTTGTGGTACCCAAAAGATTCTCCATTGGAACTTATTGCATATTCAGACAGTGACTATGGTGGTGACAAGTTTGATAGGAAATCCACAACTGGTGGATGCCAATTTCTTGGGAGTAGATTGATATCTTGGCAATGCAAGAAACAAACAGTGGTGGCAAACTCTACAACTGAAGCAGAATATGTAGCTGCAGCTGCTTGTTGTGGACAAGTCTTATGGATTCAGAACCAGCTGTTGGATTATGGGTATAATTTTATGCATACCAAGATTTTTGTAGACAATAACAGTACTTTATGCATTATTAAAAATCCTGTACATCATTCTAAAACCAAACACATAGAAATTAGACATCATTTTATAAGAGATTGCTTTGAGAAAGGTTTAATACAACCAGATAGGGTAGCCACAGAAGATAATGTGGCAGATTTATTAACTAAACCTTTTGATGCTGGAAGATTTCAATATTTGGTAACAAATATTGGAATGGTTAATCTCACTTAATATGTGTTTTGGAACCTTTTTGTAAAAGTATGTACAGGATAATGCATTGTTATTGGTCTTTGTGATGATTTAGATTTTTCCACTTTATTTTTCTAACACTGACAAAGGTAAATGTAACGCTGATAAGTGTTCTTTTGCCGTTGTTAGAGATATTATTGTCTAACGCTGACAAGAGTTCCTTCAACGCTGATAAGTGTTGTCGGGACGCTGTCAGCAACAAATGTTAGTTTTGTGGTTTTTCAATCTAAATGTGTAGGTGGTGGTAGCTTTATGCCATTGGATACAGAGTTGCTTATGGATCTTTGAAGAGCTATTTGGACATGCTTTTGTTTATGGATGATGGTTGGAATATTTATATTCCTATCTTGACATAAATTTTTAATGTTCATATATATTTTGAGAAACTCATGTATCATAGTTTGAGGGGAGGTTTAAGGAACCTTTAGGAATCTTGGGTATTCTTATAATACTCTCATCACAATTCTAGATTGTGTCCACAGGTGAGTATGGGTTAGTTTTACTAAACCATGAGGCACTGTAGCATGCAAAGTTGACAAACTATGCATGCTGCCAAGACATTTTTGGCCTAGAATTGGTTGTGGTCTGATGGGAGACTTGGGAATAGTTTGGTTATGGGTTTACCTGGGAGTTACAAAGAATTTTGTGAAATAACTTTGTTGGTAAGTATTTTGGTTAGCAAGGGACACTAGAGGTCATTTGTGTCTATCTTGCTTAAGCAAGTGTGCATAAATGGACAGTGCTTGCCGCCCAGTAATTATTATCAACTTGTAAGATATTTCCCTTAGGATAAATTACTTTGTTAAGGTCTTTTTCTTTTTAAATATTTTTATTTTTTTTTATTTTTAGACGCTGACAAGTTTTTCTCCAAACGCTGTTACGTCCAATTGTGACGCTGACAAGGCTTTAGGCAAACGCTGACAAGAAAATATAGCCGTTGGGCGCTGATGGGCTATTTTTGACCGTTGACACCTAGTGGGCCCTACCCAGTTGTTATTTTTGACTAATCTTTGGCCGTAATTTTGGGGAGTTGTTACTTTTAATTAATGCATGAGATAAGTTATATTTGATTCAATATTTTCATCATTGCTCTTTGAATATAACTGCCTCATTTTTGACCAATCAAAATCATGCATCTCTCCTATAAATTTGGCTAATCTTTTTATTCTGGGTATTCATATTTTCTTGTCTAACATTTTTCTCCTAGATTTTTCCCACATCACATAACCTAAACAGCTTTCAAACATGGCACCCAAGTTCAACTCAAAGAAATTAACATTGGAGTTCAAGAGCCAACATAATATGGTAGCTTACTTGACTGCTGATAATGATTTGTTCCCTCAGTATTCACAAATGGTGGCATTTTTAAATGCATCCTCATTAAGGTATGCACTTTCTCATACACCATTAGTCCCTGTCGCACACATTAGACAGTTTTGGAATAATGTTAGTTCCACAACAGCTAATGGAGTGACCACATTAACATCTACTGTTCATGGAAGAACATGGGTGGTCACTGAAGCCTTGGTTCGCCAAGCTTTGCGTCTTGATGACGCTGATGGTGTGACTACCCTTGCCATTGCAACAATAGAACAAGGTCTTAGGGAATTGGGTTATCCTATTCCTGCTGATGTCACTTTAAATAAATATCATAAGCAGGAATTTCCCTCTGACTGGAAATATTTGATACATGTCCTTCTCCAATGCTTAAGTCCAAAATGTACTTCTTTTAATGAAATAAACAGGTCAATTGCAAGTGCTTTGGTTTGTATAACACGTGGGCTTAAGTATAATTTTTCAAAAATGATTTTTGAAGGGATGTGTAAAAATAAGGGAAGTAAAATGACTTTGGCTTACCCGAGATTTTTGCAAATGGTCTTTGATTTACAAGAATATTGTACTAGGGATCATGACACTTTTTATGAGATCCCTAAACAACAGAAAACCATTTTTGCTAAAATGAGCTCCACAAACAAATCCATACCTCTCACCCAAGCCATGCTTGAAGTAATTCAGGCTGCTCAACCACAACCAGAACCTGCACCTCAACTTGAGCCTATTCATGAACCATTACCTTCACCAGAAAACATGGACATTGACCAATCCAGCGCTGACACTCAAAATGTGGGCGCTGACACAGCCAATCCCAACACTGATAACATCCCTGAACAATCCCAAACACCCCTTAACCAACCAACACCCACACAATCTCCTTCATCTTCCACCCCATTACAATCTAGGTTGAATAAACGCCAAAGGACTACTGGAGTGTTCTCCTCTAGTGGTCCTAGCCTTGTAGCAGAGAGAACCACCTCCACAAGTGTGGCTGGTGCCATGGATGAGGCTGGGGCTATTGACATAAGCTTAGATGCTGGTCAAGACAGTCCCAACATCATTAAGACCTCATCCACGCCCTATGATTCTATTTTGGGAGGTCAAATCCCCATTCTAGCTGAGGGCAGATTGGAACCTATGACTTTGACTGAATTGACGGCTGCTGTCATTAGCTTGCAAAATCAAAATGTCAGCCTTGTACAAATTGTCAACAACCAGGGCCGTGAACTCCAAGTATTGAGGGAGCGGGTAACTGTTTTGGAGAATCCAAGTAGCAGGAGTCTAATGGAGGAATCTTCCAAAGGGGAGGATGAAGAGGATGAAGAGGATGAGCTGATTCATACAGCTAGTGAGAAGAGTTCAGAGAAGAGTTCACAATTTAGTGAATCTTTACAGGTTGCTGAAGCACTCACCAACTTGAAGAAGCATCCAGTTATTGATACATCCAAGGTGACACCATTAAACTTGGAAGGATCTTTCACAGCAACAATGGGCGCTGATACAGGTTTGAACGCTGACACATCCAGCGCTGACAAAGGTAATCGTGGCGCTGATAGAGGTAACTTGAACGCTGACAAAGTTGCAGGTGGTGTTGATGTATTCCAGTCATCAACAATCATCAAAGATGTGTCCACACAGGTTTCTTCTTCTACCTTACCTATTATTGATCCAAAAGACAAGGGTAAGGGGATTCTGATTGAAGAAGATGTTCCAAAGAAAGATGCAGCACAAATTGCATTTGATGAACAGTTGGCTGCACAACTTTTGGAAAGAGATTTGAAGAGGAGTGGTAGATCACCATTTTTTGCCACTTCTGAGAGTGAGGAAGAAAGTGATGATGGAAAAGGAGATAGCTCAGATTCAAGTGTCCAAATTATTGAAGATCCAGAAAGACTTGAATATGGGGATGAGCTAGCAAAGGAAAGATTGAGTGATTTGAAGAATCAGATTGATTGGGACCTTCCAGAAATCACCAGAATGTACCATGCTTGGGAAGACAAGGTTATGGAAAACCCAGGAATGAGCTTATCAGATCAAATTTGGGGGTTGGAAGTTCTTCTCAGGGTACAAGATGACATAAAGGTGATTTTGAGGTTTAATGCACAAGAGGTCAAGACTTGGCTCAAAAGAGATAGAAGGCAGTTGTACTACAAGTTGCTTAGATGCCATCAACCTAGATGGACATACAAGAAGCTGCTAGCTTTATCCTTTGAGGAGTTAGAGTATAGGGCACATCCTATTTGGAGGAATGTGCAAGAAAATAATGTCTACCAGTTTCTTTCAGAAGAAAGGAAACAAGAGCTTGCTGAGGAAATGCAGATTCAAAAGGAAATGAGGATTGCTCAAAGACCAGTAAAGAAAGGAGATCCTTTTCAATTTCCCAAAGATATGGATGTGTATTTTCCAACTGAAGGTGTCATAAGGAAGCATCTCAAGCTTTCTCCATTGGAAGCTTCAGATTTGGTTAATGTAGTACCTCTAGATGACAGAAATCCAATCATTAGTTTTGATGAAGATGAGTGTGGATTTTGGAAGATTGGCAGGTTTGGAAAGGAGGTACATACTTTCACTTCAGTTATTTCTATATTTGCAAGCATAGACAGAGAAGACTTGGTGCATCTATGGAGATTGATAGAGGCCAAGTATACAGCTGAAGCACCTACTTCAGCAAATGGAATAAGACTTTGGAACACATTTTTGACTTTGTGTGGTCCAAGAGAAGCAGATCCTGTCATATGGAAGGATCTTGAAGATGATCTCAGTAATCTTCATTGGAGGCTTTATTCTACTTGTGGTGTATTTCATTTGAGCTCTACAAAGTTTTCAGAATATCTACTTGTGGATGCTGACTATTTCTTGTCCAAAGAAGTGTTGGAGAAGATGCTAGAGACACTCTTGGAGATTGATTATACTAGTGACGTGGCCAAGGACTTGATTAGATATGTTTATCACCAACATAAGAAGTTTTTGCAAGATTCCTCCTAAGCCTTAAGTTTTTATTCAGAAACTTGATCATTGGAATAGATATCAAGTTTAGGGGAGGATTGTTGGGAATAAAATATGGGTCAGTTCACTAGACGCTGATAAGAAGACTTCAAGCGCTGATAGGATGACATTGGACGCTGACAGCCAAGCGTTGACATTGAAGAAGTCAACGCTGATAGCCTTGAAGATTGACACTGATGGAATATATCTTCATACGAATCTTTTTGTTTATTTGTTTCTTTATTTGTGTATGGTAAAGATAAGCACGACATTGTATTTTCCATTATTATCTTTACCTAGAATAGTTGATTCGTAGCTTATTGTACAAGACTTCTTAATCTATAAAAGAAGATCTTTTAAGTTAAAGTTATTATCAGTTTTTCATAAGTTTTCACAAGTTAAACCTCTTTCATTGTAATCAAGTTCGATCATTCTAATACAAGTGAAAGTTTGTTTAACATCTCTGTGTTTTAGATCAAGTGTTAATTCCGCATAACACTTTGTTACTTTATTCATAAGCAAAGGTTTCTCTACGTGTATTACTTGATCTAATCTCGTATACACAAAGCTTAATCGATCTAAGTTTGGGATCAACAATACCGTCATTCTACACATGCAAACAAGCTCAAAATCCTCTCAACCAAGCCACCCTTGCCGTCCACTTTTGAAGAACAAACACCCCTTCTTGATCTTTTCTAGCCATGAAATACTTGTTATCTAGCTCTATCATAGAGTTATCTTGAAGCCTTGATCATTTGGTGGCCATTTTAACAACAAAGGAGGTGATTTGTTTGTGTCCTAGGGCTGATTTCTCAACTTATGTTCTTGGTGTTTGATGATCTTGGAGTTACTTTTGGTGTTCATTAAGTTCTTGTCTTCCAAAAACAAGAAATACTCTTGGTTGGTAAAGAAGATCATCCTCTCCATTTTCTCTTGTTATTTTTGTAAAGAAAAAATGTATTTTCTTTCTTACTGTATATGTATATGATGAATATATGATGATAAAAATGTTTTGTGGGGATCAAGTGTTGATAAATATGCTTAAAAAGGTTAATAACTATAAGAAACAAGGCTAAAATCATGCTTATTTAGTTGGCTGTATAAAAACAGTATGTAACTAAAACTTGAACTGATAAACTTGCATGGTAGAATCCATTTACAGTAAGTACAAGATGTTATACACATGTGAGAGTTGGCCATGCAATGGAATCATTATAATGAGTGAGATATGATCAAAACAAGATAAGTGTGCTAATCTGAATAAGCTGTTTTGTAAGGACTGTTAAGCATAGATAAACTTAAAATGAGCAGTAGCTATAAATTAGTTAAATGTAGCACATAATATGAAGATCATGACATCCAAAAATGAGCTTCTAATTCATTATAGAACTCTAGATATGATAAAAATGGTGAAGATGAAAATAAAAATCAGATTTTGAAGAATTAATGTTTATTACTATTATATAAGCACTCAAAATTATATTGTATAAAATATAAAATTAAAACCCACTAACTTATGAATTTTATTTATATAAATATGTAAAAGGTTAAATAAATGGATAAATTATAAAAATGGTAGTGGAATAATACTTATAAGTAATAAAAACTATAAACTTGATTTTTACGACTTTTTCGGCTATTACCGAAAAATTAACGTTTTTGTTAAATAAAACTTAGACGGTTGGACCCGTCTAATGTGAACTTTATAAAACTCATATACTGATATATAAACATATATAACAAGTAAAAACCGATAAAACCCGAACTATATAACATACGGACATTAACGGACTAAGTTAACATTATTGGACTAATAAAACAACAAAATGGACTAAAACACTTATAAACTTATTTATTGGGCTTAACCCATTTGGGCCCAACATGTAAAGTACAAATACTGATAATACAAGTATGAAATGGATTAATAAGAGTTAAAGAACTTATAATAAGTTTATTGGACTTAAAATATGTAAATAGGTAAAACTAGTATAAAAGTTATCGACACATAACACTGAAATGAGTAAACAAGAATATGTAAACCCACTTGATCATCATATATATATAAAATCATCATATGTATACATAATTGTTATTTATAAAGTCATTGGACATGAGTCTAAGACGAGTATTATTTGTCTAGGTTTCCGTGATTGAAGCACATACCGTTCATCCGAATTGCCGATAACCCGTCTTCCCACATCAACGTGAGTTCATAGCCTCGCACTCTTTTAAATGTTTTTATGAAATGTTTTATAAACCCGCGAGGGAGATAACATGTTAGTTTTTATAAAATAGGACACCATTTGTCCCGATTGTTTGTTTATTGATTTGGACCCGTACGAATGACCCGATTGAATGACCCGATAAATGATTAAAGGACCCGATAGATGAAATAAAATAGATTATTAAAGTTAGGTTATGTCACTAAAAGTCCCATTAGCATGAATTGTGAACTACCGGGATTTGGTAGACGCTTGTGCATATAATAGTACTATTTGGGGACGATCACCCCAGTTCGCGCCTTGACGGTTGATCCTCGTCGTGCCACGTTGATTGGTAAGCGAATTTATGTATGAGAAGATTTCCATAACGTGACCTTTGTGACGACACGCTAATTTAGATGGGCAAATTGAGTATCGGGTTAGCTACCCGTTGTTGGTTTAGTAAGGTAACAATGTCATGCGGCTTATAATAATCCAACTAACGAAATACTACTAGACGCACCGAATTACGATGTATTGCCTGACTAGCAATACAGGGTCATACTATTGATATTATGTTCGTGTTTTGGTCCTCATAACCATATTCATATAACGGTTTTTATTTTCATACAACGTCATAAGACGTATTGTATGATGTTTTTACGACATTGGCTCGTATAATGATTTTTAAGGCAAACGCCTATATTATGATTTTGATGAAGATTTGTATAAAATGACTTTGGCTATTTTGTGGCCTATTAAAATGATTTGTACAAAATGATTTTCAGTAATAATTTTATACTGATATTATATTGATGGATTTTATTAAACTCTATGAATTCACTCGGCGTTATCGCTGACCTTTTCTTTTAACATGTTTTATCTCAGGTACTTGAAGGTAATTCTCGGGAAGACAACAAGAATTCATGGCCCGCACTTAAACAATATTTTCCATTCAAATTCTTTGTAAAACTTTGTATGAAATAATATGACTTGGGACCTATGTAACTTTGATATTTATGAATGGAAATGATTTATTATTAAACGACGCGATTTTTATGCGTTGTCTATGATGTGAGTAATGTGCTATCCCGTAGCACCAACGAGTCTTCCGCTGTATTGAGTTGTATAAATTTGGGGGTGTTACAGTTTGGTACCAGAGCTCTCGTTATAGAGAACGAAAGATTTTTAAAAACTAAGGTTTTGAATAAAACATTTCAAAATCTTTTAACTATAAACATTTTTATAAAAATGTCTAAAAATCTTTTGACTATAACGGTGCCAAAGAATTCCCGAGTTACCGACAAGGCCAGACTGAGAAGTGTTATTTTAATATATATATATATATATATATATATATATATATATATAACTTGGATTATATATATATATATATATATGATGTAATTTTATTACATGATTGTTTGATGATTATTTTGATATTTATACGAGGTATTTATACGACGTAGATTGTCACAAGAAACCCTAAATCCCCTAGTAAATTAATCAAAGCTATTCTCGTAGGAATTCTAGCTATTCTAGATCTAAACCAAGTTGTGGATATTTATGATCCCAACAAATGGTTGATACTCGTAGGAATGTAGATATTAGTTGATTGTGATATTGAAAAAGAATTGGCGAGATTAAATATGATATCGATGTGATGACAATCTTTCCTTATAGAGTGGAGTTTGACAAAACGTTACCACCTAGAAAGATGTCATCTGATTCGTTGTCACCCAATTCTTAAAATTGAAATCGAAAGGGTGAATGTTGCACTTGAGGCTGTCATTGGAACCATTACCCAAAAGCCTCATGCCACTAGTACCTTTCCGAGAAGTCTAATTGAATGTATGAGTCATCCCATACTAGTGACTCATTTGATAACTATTGATGAAAGAGTTATAGGATTGGAAAGTGTTGATAATATCGAGCTTTTATTGCCTTATTAAGGTCTAAGAATAAGGTTGAAAGTATTAGAGATTGAGGTAGGATATTGAATTGAGTATAAAGTTGATTGAAACTTGAATAAAGTAAAATTTAACTTGTATGGAATAAGAAATTGTTAAGAGGAAGTCGTTAAGTTCTGTGATTGAATTATAAGGTTTTAATTAATTGTTGATTCGTATTAAGGGTTGTTCCTAGGCCATTGTCCACTTACGAGGATGCCTAGTGTCCAAGAAATAAATTGAAGAAATCTTCTTCTGAATTGGGACCGATGGATCTTCTGGGACATGTGTAACACCTAATGACTCTTGTATATTAGTATTCATTGTGGTATCTTTTAAAAATAATCCCTAACTTAACTGTGACATCAGTTGGTAGGATGAGTTCTTGGAATTGTATGACATAGTGACACGTAATGTGTTACGGTACAATTTAGACTTGTTTGTGATTAATGAAAAGACTACCTTTGATTGCTAAATTCTACATGTATCGATGTTATCTATCTTTTCTTGCTTGTCTCTAATGTTCGCATTAGTGATGCAATCATTGAACAAGTACTCATATCAAATTGAGTTACGTTGTGGATCATTCTTTTTGAGTGCCATCGAGGTCATGAACCTCATGATTATTTGGCTAAGCTCATTTCCTATCATACTGTAGTTAGTTCTTGGTGAACAAGCTTTCATCACTCTTCTGCAGATCACTCATTGTTTTTAAAAGCAGTATCCCTTGAGAAAAATTTGGGTTTTCATCACCATATAGATTATTTAAAGTGAGACTTACAAAATGATCGTTATCAAAATGAAGTTGTTTATAAAACACCTTGGAAAACTTAATTGTTTTCATAACAAACAAAATCTGTGTACATTTATTTTTGATTCTTATTTAAGAATTAAACATGAAAATGTTTTTATTATAAACATGATGATAAAATTTTGACGAACTGAGTGTTGCATCATTAATCTTAAAATTGTATATAGTTGCGCGCCTACATACAATTTGGAATGGACCATGCAAGGCTGATTAGTAGTCACCATAAAATTAATGAATAAACACTACATTTTCTTTGAAGATTGTGAAAGATTAAATTTTATGAGATCTACAAGAAGTGGAAATAGGGACATTGTGTTAGGGAAACCTACATATGTGCCTGTAGCATCTATTCTTCTGAGTCGAATTTACTTATCTGTGGAAATTGTCTTATTTGACAATTGACAATTCTTTCTTGTCCAATTCTCTCGTAGTGAGATTCTTAGGAAAAGTATCTGATTACGGAGTGTTGATACCCGACTGGATGTATTGACGTTCTTATCATTTCTTATGATTTGATTTCATTTGAATGACCTGGGTAACGATCCGAGGAGCTTTCGAATGCGTACTCAAATTATGAAAACATGGGATATATTCATATTCGTTAAATGTTTTCATCTGTATCTGATTTGAAATTCTCTCACGTAGATTATGCGTTGACCTTACTCTTTTAATGACAGTTATGTCTCCAGATATCCTTGAATTTTGAAGGATTATGAGTTATTATTAGACTTTTGAGAAGTTCATATCTTATCGACGGCAATAAAAACTGGAAAGTTGATAGTGCCAGTAGAATGGATTGATTGATTATGACATGACGACATTGTCTTAATTGATGGGAACTCGAATAGAATTCCTCTAAATGATAAGATGTTGATTATCAAAAGTGATCTAAATAACTCTTGATGGATGACCATATCCTACATTTAGACTTGAAATTATACCATGAATGGTTGTGAATTAGTCATAGATATTATAATCTTGAAATAACCTAATATGAATTTATTAAAAAGATGTTCCTGCTATTTGAAACCCTAGTAAGTATTTGTTGATGAATTACCTAGACTTTCGCCAATAAGGCAAGTTGAAATTGGTATTGATTATATTCCCGGTGCTGCACCTGTGGCATGTGCACTGTACGTCAGCACCATCTGAATTAAAGGAATTACCGTACAACTGAGAGAGTTGTCGGAGAAAGATTTTATTCTACCGAGCTCGTCATCATGAAGAGCTATGGTGTTATCATTCCTTATACTTTTAGATTACCGTGAACTGAGTAAATTGACAATCGAAAACGATATCCATAACTCGAAATGGAAGATTTGTTCGATCATTTACAAGGTTCTAGCGTATGTTTTAAAGATTTGATCCATGGCGTGGTTATCATCAACTTCGCATCTGCGAAAAAGATTATGTATTCCAATCACTACATGCGGTACTTGTAATGAACATCATGAGTTTCACGTGATGTCGTTTGGATTGACTAATACACATGTATCATTCATAAATTTGGTGAATCACGTGTGTAGGCTGTAATTTGATAAATTCATGCTCGTGATCGTTAAGGACCATTTATTTGTTTATTTATAAGAATAAGAATGAGTTAATAATTAGTTATAGACTGCCCTAAATTGGCCGAACAATAAAAACCTGTACCTTAAATATTTAACATGTGATTAAAGACTTAAACCTTTACATTATTTGATCATGTGATTAATAGAGAATATAATATATTAACTCTTCAAAAATTAGAAGTCATTTAAGACTTTGAGTTATACTAAAAAGAAAGTGCAAATATATTTTGACAAATGTTTTAACAAAGGATTTTTAGGGATTATTCCCTTATACACAAACCATTTAACTAAACTTCTGTTTAGGGGTAAATGTTTGTGTATACTTCTAGACAACTTAAGAAGAATTGAGGAAACCATTTAAACCTTAACTTGAAATTTGAAACGACAATTTTTGCTTTTCAACTAAGAAGATCTTGACCAAAGTATAACCAAGGATTTTTCAAACATTTACGAATCTTATTAATTATTTTTGATAAATCAGCAAAAATCGTGTTAAGTAAATTCAAATTTATTTTGAACATTTTCATATAATTGGACGGACTAAGAAATTTAAAATCTTTATGTTTACATTTCATAAAAATTGAAAATTTATTATTTAATTAGTTGTAATAATTATCGACGATTTAGACGTTGGATTGAGTAAAACAGATAAAAATAATAGTTGAGACGAAACTAAAATATAGAAGATATGAAGAAAGAAATTTTGAATTAATACGGTCATATTATATATATTTCATCAGGAGAAAGTGAATGTAGATACTGACACATAATATAGAAAAGATAAAGAACCAATTAGGGCATGTTCCTTAATAATAAATGTGCAAAATAAATTGCCGAACGATATAAAAATAAACAATGTTCGTAAAAAGGATAATATAGATAATAAAAAGGGATTCGCGACTAATATGAATCATTAAGATTGAGAAGCCGATAGCGTTAAATATTTTAAAGACCACTTGTGATTGTCTAAATATGGAGGACTGTGAGATATAGTTATGTTGGAATTTGTAAGTATAAGTATTCTATCTATGTCATTTATGACTAAAAGTATCTTTGTCTGAAGAAGTTGTACTGATGGCAAATTATGAAGGCAGACACCGCCTCATACATTAGTAAACGTCTAGCTATCGCAAAGGTCATCATCTGAATTTGATTCGATTTGGGTCATCGTCGACAGACTGACCAAATCTGCTAATATCATTCCTGTTAATGATAGATTCTTGATGAAGAAATTGACACTTTTGTATCTAAAGGAGTTGTGTAAACAAGGTGTGCCTGTATCGATCATTTCTATCAAGATCCTCGCTTCGCATCGAATTTCTAGAGATTTGCTCAGAAGTCATTGAGAACGAATCTTGATGAGAGTACTATACCACCCCAATCGAAGGGACGAGGTAAAGTAACGATACAAAATACTATAAGCGTTGTTCTATGTTTGAGTGATTGACCTTTGGTAATAGACCATATAATCGCTTTCCTTTGGAAGGATTACCATTGATAATCATCGTATTAGGATTGAGATAGAATCTTGTTAGGATCTAAATATTAAAGCATCTGTAAGCAGGAGTTGAGATAAAGACACCCGACATACACCCACTGTGAGTTGGACATGTCTTTTAGGTTTAAGGTTTCCTATAATGGCGAACCTAACCTTGCAAAATACCCAACCCGCGAGACCTGAAATGATTGTTGAAATTAGGATCTGATTATTGACTGCCGGTAGTGGGCAGGAGGTTATGTGAATATGAAATGTAGATCTTGAAGTGCCAGATGGGTAGCGAAGTTATGCCAAAAATTTTAACCTTGGAAAAATGAATTAATGATCTGACAAATCATGGGATATAAGTCCCCGTTGTATGGGACCATTGAGATGATGTAAAAGTTGGGATTGAAAGGCATATAAGCTGGATCTACCCTAGGACTTCAAGAGCTGCGTGAAATATGTTTCGTATATCGAACTTGACGGAATATCTATCAAGTGAAAATTCTGAATTCTCCTTAGTAAAGTTTAGATCGGCGAAAAGTTGCATTCATCAAAAACCCGTGAACATCATGGATAGAGAAAGTAAGTCAACATTAAGCCTGATCTTATTCCACTAGTTATGTTTGATAAAACTCGCGTATTGTAATGAATTGCACTTGTAAGAAAAGACCGAATGTGGAGGAAATACCCACATGGCTTTAACTCTATAAGAAGCGAGTAGTAAGATGATCTTTGAGGACAAAGATCCTGTTTAGGGGTAAATGCTGTGACAATCCGTCAATTTATGGTTAATATTTTATTCTCAAATATTATTTAAAAACATTATTTTTATGTTACATTATGAACTCACTCATTTCTGGGAAGAAATTTGGATTTACGTCTTGAAGTAGCGTCGACTACGTCTAAACCGGAGGATTCAACGTTACGTGCTTACGTTTACATACACCGTCTTTGGTGACAGTCCGACATTTCAGAAAATAAATTTATCCGTGAATATTATTTTGGAGTTTTAAATTTGTGTTAGTTCATAAACTCACAAATTTACGAGAAGAGATTAGGACTTACGATTTTATTTTAACGTCCTTTACGACTAAACCGGAAACCTTAGGATTACGTATTTACGTTTTTGAACTCCGTTTTTGATGAGACAATTTTTATTGGATTCGTTTTATGACGTTGATTCATAATTTATAAAAATGTTTTTCGTGAAACGACCCGAGGGCACGCAAATCAAGAAAACTAGAATCGAGGAATACCCGTAAATTAGTGAGGTGGGACAAAATACATTATCCCACCCCACTGGCTCATATGGGACGGCACAACATGACACCACATCCATATGTGGCATCATGTTAACTAAGTAGTTACAAGTGTAACTAAAGCTTACTACTTAAGCTTTCCACTAGCTAAAACCATCAAACACTTCACATACCATCATTCTACACATGCAAACAAGCTCAAAATCCTCTCAACCAAACCACCCTTGCCGTCCACTTTTGAAGAACAAACACCCCTTCTTGATCTTTTCTAGCCATGAAATACTTGTTATCTAGCTCTATCATGGAGTTACCTTGAAGCCTTGATCATTTGGTGGCCATTTTAACAACAAAGGAGGTGATTTGCTTGTGTCCTAGGGCTGATTTCTCAACTTATGTTCTTGGTGTTTGATGATCTTGGAGTTACTTTTGGTGTTCATCAAGTTCTTGTCTTCCAAAAATAAGAAATACTCTTGGTTGGTAAAGAAGATCATCCTCTCCATTTTATCTTGTTATTTTTGTAAAGAACAAATGTATTTTCTTTCTTATTGTATATGTATATGATGAATATATGATGATAAAAATGTTGTGTGGGGATCAAGTGTTGATAAATATGCTTAAAAAGGTTAATAACTATAAGAAACAAGGCTAAAATCATGCTTATTTAGTTGGCTGTATAAAAACAGTATGTAACTAAAACTTGAACTGATAAACTTGCATGGTAGAATCCATTTACAGTAAGTACAAGATGTTATACACATGTGAGAGTTGGTCATGCAATGGAATCATTATAATGAGTGAGATATGATCAAAACAAGATAAGTGTGCTAATCTGAATAAGCTGTTTTGTAAGGACTGTTAAGCATAGATAAACTTAAAATGAGCAGTAGCTATAACTATGTTAAATTTAGCACATAATATGAAGATCATGCCATCCAAAAATGAGCTTCTAGTTCATTATAGAACTCTAGATATGATAAAAATGGTGAAGATGAAAATAAAAATCAGATTTTGAAGAATTAATGTTTATTACTATTATATAAGCACTCAAAATTATATTGCATAAAATGTAAAATTAAAACCCACTAACTTATTAATTTTATTTATATAAATATGTAAAAGGTTAAATAAATGGATAAATTATAAAAATGGTAGTGGAATAATACTTATAAGTAATAAAAACTATAAACTAGATTTTTACGACTTTTTCGGCTATTACCGAAAAATTAACGTTTTTGTTAAATAAAACTTAGACGGTTGGACCCGTCTAATGTGAACTTTATAAAACTCATATACTGATATATAAACATATATAACAAGTAAAAACCGATAAAACCCGAACTATATAACATACAGACATTAACGGACTAAGTTAACATTATTGGACTAATAAAACAACAAAATGGACTAAAACACTTATAAACTTATTTATTGGGCTTAACCCATTTGGGCCCAACATGTAAAGTACAAATACTGATAATACAAGTATGAAATGGATTAATAAGAGTTAAAGAACTTATAATAAGTTTATTGGACTTAAAATATGTAAATAGGTAAAACTAGTATAAAAGTTATCTACACATAACACTAAAATGAGTAAACGAGAATATGTAAACCCACTTGATCATCATATATATATATATAAATCATCATATGTATACATAATTGTTATTTATAAAGTCATTGGACATGAGTCTAAGACGAGTATTATTTGTCTAGGTTTCCGTGATTGAAGCACATACCGTTCATCCGAATTGCCGATAACCCGTCTTCCCGCATCAACGTGAGTTCATAGCCTCGCACTCTTTTAAATGTTTTTATGAAATGTTTTATAAACCCGCGAGGGAGATAACATGTTAGTTTTTATAAAATAGGACACCATTTGTCCCGATTGTTTGTTTATTGATTTGGACCCGTATGATTGAATGACCCGATTGTATGACCCGATAAATGATTAAAGGACCCGATAGATGAAATAAAATGGATTATTAAAGTTAGGTTATGTCACTAAAAGTCCCATTAGCAAGAATTGTGAACTACCGGGATTTGGTAGACGCTTGTGCATATAATAGTACTATTTGGGGACGATCACCCCAGTTCGCGCCTTGACGGTTGATCCCCGTCGTGCCACGTTGATTGGTAAGCGAATTTATGTATGAGAAGATTTCCATAGCGTGACCTTTGTGACGACACGCTAATTTAGATGGGAAAATTAAGTATCGGGTTAGCTACCCGTTGTTGGTTTAGTAAGGTAACAATGTCATGCGGCTTATAATAATCCAACTAACGAAATACTACTAGACGCACTGAATTACGATGTATTGCCTGACTAGCAATAAAGGGTCATACTATTGATATTATGTTCGTGTTTTGGTCCTCATAACCATATTAATATAACGGTTTTTGTTTTCATACAACGTCATAAGACGTATTGTATGATGTTTTTACGACATTGGCTCGTATAATGATTTTTAAGGCAAACGCCTATATTATGATTTTGATGAAGATTTGTATAAAATGACTTTGGCTATTTTATGGCCTATTAAAATGATTTGTACAAAATGATTTTCAGTAATAATTTTATACTGATATTATATTGATGGATTTTATTAAACTCTATGAATTCACTCGGCGTTATCGCTGACCTTTTCTTTTAACATGTTTTATCTCAGGTACTTGAAGGTAATTCTCGGGAAGACAACAAGAATTCATGGCCCGCACTTAAACAATATTTTCCATTCAAATACTTTGTAAAACTTTGTATGAAATAATATGACTTGGGACATATGTAACTTTGATATTTATGAATGGAAATGATTTATTATTAAACGACGCGATTTTTATGCGTTGTCTATGATGTGAGTAATGTGCTATCCCGTAACACCAACGAGTTTTCCGCTGTATTGAGTTGTATAAATTTGGGGGTGTTACAATATTCATGACACCAATGCCCTAATCTAAGTCTTAGATTTATTTACGAGTTTCTTCCATCAAACAATTTCAAAATTAATGGAAATTATTATAACTTTTGTTTCCTTGAAAAAAGTTTTTATCCTTTCATCGTTCTTTAGTTTCTTTTTATTGTAGTAGTAATAGTATATCTTAATAAAGGCCAAAATGGATTAATTACGAGGAAATGTAACTTTATGCTTTAAAATTATGCATTGCATGGGGTCATTGCAATGGTCAAGTGGTAGGGGATTTAATAAGTGTGTAAACACTTATCCTTTTACCACTAAAATCAAGGAAAAACAAGACCTAATCATGTGTTTAATATCGTAAAAGTCGGAATTACGCGTGGTTTTGTGTTTTTGTGTGAAATAGGTACAAAAGATCAAAAGGAAAGAAAACACGGGATTTCACGGTCAATTGTTGAAGAAAAATCAAAGAAAGAGACAAATTCAAAGTCAAAGAGCCAAAAGTGTACCGAAGATCACGAAAACCGGCAAAATCAACACGACTTTGAAGAAAAGATCGTCAAAGCCAAATACAAGCTCGATTTTAGCAGATTTAATTATTTTATGAAGTTAATTGGGCTTGAGGGTCCCACATTTGGGTATTGGGCCCAAAAGCCCAATAAGGAGTTTAAGTTAACTATTTTTTGGTTATTAAGCCTAAATCATGGCCCAAGCCCATTTACAAAAGAAAAAGAAGAGACGGATGAAATATGTTTAATCAGTTTTGGGCCCAAGCCCATAGCTAAATTATGAGACGGTGGAAGTTAAAGCTTTATAACTTTTCACTTCTCACTCAAACATGAAACCCACACCACACATTTACCCTCGTTACAACCTAGGTTACTTCTCTCTCTCACCAAAAAATAAAAACGCAGTCATCTCAAACCTTTCACCCCAAACCCTAATTAACCCAAAAATTAGGGGTTTCTTTAGTTACAGCGCGTGTAACTCACGTCCCCTATTTAAATCCCGCATTATTTTGGATCATGAAGATGGAAGAGAATGGGTGACGTGGCCCTTTCCTTGTACCTGATTGGGTGATACACATCACCAGCCCCACTCCTCCAATTAGTTGTTGCCACATCAGTTTACAACAAGCACAAGTAACACACATCCAATCCAACCTGGCGATCCGTGTGCACGAGAACGAGTTTCAGCCGTAGATCAAGAAAAAGAGAGAGAAAAGATGGAATGGATGGATGTGATGATGAATCGTGCTCACCAAGTTCTCACCAACAGTTTTAGGGTTTGCCTATAAAACCCCCTTGTTAATGCAAGTAATGCCTAAAAACATTATTAGTGTTAACTAATCTTTCTTAGTTTTGATCACAACAAACCATACAACACATTTAGTGTAGAAACACAAAATGAATTATTTAACTAACACTATCATCAAGGTAATAATCATATCACTAACCTTTCTTAATCATACTTAGTGATCATCAAAATGATTATCCTTAAAACTCACTTTTGCTAATAAGACAAAAGACTTTTTAATAAACTTTCTTTTTTAGAAAATGTTTTATTAAAATGGAAAATGAAAATTTAAAAATGGCATATTCCAAATGCTATTAGAATATCCTTTGAAGGGTTCAAATACCTCAGATATTCCCACCCCACTAAAAGACAAAAAACGGAGCGGAGTCTAGTGGCGGTACCTTAAGTACCTACGCGGTACCTTAGCGATATGGTACCGCGGGGTGAGATAAGGTACCGCGCACAGTAGCCGTTATAGATCCTTTGTAACTTTGTCTCCTTTAAATAGTGGGTCAAATCTCATTTTCCAGCAAGCCTCTTGGACGTTTTTCTCAGCCCTTTTTCTATTTTTCTATAGCATAATTATTAGTAAATGATCACTTAATTTGTTAAGGATGTTTACATATGATTATCCTCTTGATCCCCTCCTTTACCATGTCCAATGAGAAGATCACTCACTCACTAGTGTAGTGATAAAGATTAATTTATGAGCTAGTCATATTCATCATGATACCTTTGTGTTTTAGGTCAATCCAATGTATTTATGAATACTTGGACTAGTTGTGTTCATCCAAGTTATTTGTGAATACTTGGATTTGTTGTGTACATCCATGCATATGTGTTTGCTTGGATTTATGTTGTGTAAATCCAAGCTACATGTGTGTACTTGGATACGTCTAGTTGAGTTGTAATAGATTTGATTAGGAGTTCTCACTAAACTATAAAGTGATGTGGTTGTGTCTTGTGAGTTCTCACTAAACTTTAAAGTGATTAGTAGTTGTGTTGTGTGAAGTTCTCACTTAGCTTCAAAGTGAAGAGTCGTGAAGATTGGTTCTACCTTTCGATTAGAACTCGACATCTAGCCTTGTGTCGTAAAATGGTGAAGTAGGCAACGTCGTGAAGATTGGTTCTACCTTAAGATTAGAACTCGACATCTAGCCTTGTGTCGTTAAATTGTGAAGTAGGCAACGTCGTGTAGATTGGTCCTAGCTAAAGATTAGGTCTCGACATTTAGCTTAGTGTCGGAAAATAATGTAAGCAACGATGTAAGGTTTTCTCCGCCGAGAAGGGAGCTTGTGGATATAGTGGAAATCTCGAGTAGGTGTACTCGAGGAGTGGAGTAGAAACGAGGATAGAGCCTCGTTGTCGAACCACTATAAATCTTGGTGTCTTCCCACTAGGTTGTCTCCTTCCTTGCTCTTTACTTATTTCATTATCATTATACTTGCTTATTATTCTTGCTAGTGCATTTCAGTTGAACCTAATCATTATGCAACTTAGCTTTAAGTAAAAGATAGTTTTGATACAAACCAAATTGAAAGAAATTTTAATTTGGTCACCAATCGAAGAGAAACTATTCAACCCCCCCCCCCCCCCCCTTCTAGTTTCTACAATTGGTATCAGAGCGATGGTCACTCAAGATCTTTAAAGTATATTGTACTTTAAAACTTGGATCGATCCATTGTCTCCTCAAATTAGAAGGTCTAGTTGTACTAAAGTTTCTATTTGGTCAAAACTATGTTTTCTTTGAAAAATAGGTCTTTTAATTGATAACATTGCATCCCACTTAAGATTAGTAGCCTTTATGCATTTTAGATATACTCTTGAAATGTATCTACTAGTTTGCATCTTGCTTTGTGTAAGTACTCATGAAGATCAATCACTTAATTGGTTGTGGATTGAGTTACTTGCACTTGTAGAAGAATCATTTTCATTGATCTTTAACATCTTTGAATGATGATACCAAGATGATTGGGAATGATACTAGTCCTTGAAGACTTAGTACTCATCATAGTCATTGATTGGGCATAGCACTTATTCCTTCATGGATTGATCTTTGTGGCCAAGGTACGCTTTCGTTCTTCCACACGCCCTTTGATCATTCTTTTGATCATTGCTTGACTATGTGCTTGTTCTCGGCATCCTTGCCTTGACATTTATTTGTGGTTTGTGCTTCTTTTCTTTATCCTCCCAAACCTTCATTGCTTGGATACTTGACTCACTATGGTGATGTAGAGTGAGTTAGTAGAAGCTTAAAGTATCAAGCACGATTTCTATGGTTTGCACCCATACGGTTAGTAGGCCCTTTGTGGGAGAGAAAGTGAATTAATACCTTGCTCATATTTTGGTCTAGACTAAGACTATTATTGAAAGTGATCTTAGTCTATACTTGAATAATTGCTTTGTGCTTATTCATTACCAAAGCCGTTTAACGTTTCGCCGGAAAGGCACGTCTTAAACCACTATATATGACACAAGCTCCTCGTTACCACTATTTGAAGATTGTCATTAATCCCTTAAGCATTGATCCTAGTCTTGATTCACTTCCCTTGATTTCTCTCCATTTAGTCGTTTTGCTACGAGTAGTCGTTTGTCCGTTTCGGTTCTTTTCGATCTTGATTTAACTCGTAATCCTTCGTTAAGGCATATTGCTTAGTGTTATGATGATCCAATGATATTCTAAAAGGCTCATGATTTAATTTCAAGTATTTTAGAAAAACTGGATTTTCAAAATTTGGCGTTTTTCAGAGATAGAAACCTGCCTCTGCAGGCGGTTCCTTATCTTCGTGGCTCAATCCCGCGGTTCCTTATTGATAAGGTACCGCGGGCAGTAACTTTTGTTAGAGCGCCAGTTTGTGTTTTTTATTCTTTTTCAAACCAAACTCTCTCTCTCCCAAAAACACACAGCCGACGGGTCTTACCCTTTCCACCATTGTTGAAGCTTCCAAAAACTTCAATCACTCAAATTAATTGATTCCAAGTTGTGGGTTTCACTCATACTTCATCTAACATCAATTAATTGTAAGTATTTTCTTTCAATTTCATCTATTTTGTTCTAGGGTTCATCTTTTCATAATTGGGGATTTTTAAAATTAAAATTGAATTAAAACCTTAATAGGAATGTGGGTTGACATGGTAATCTTACTATGATTCCTTAGGTTGATATTCATTAAGATTTCACTAAAGCCCACTTATAGAACAAATCTGAATTTAGGCTAAATGATTTTGGTTGAATTATGGATTTGAGATGAACCCATGAACAAGTAGGTAATGACATTGTTAATGCTTACCTAAAAACCTTGTTTTGAAAAACCAATGTTCTAATCCATTGTTGATATAACATAGATCATGTGTTCTTGGTCAATGATGGAATAGACACATTGTGAACATGAAAATGATATGGATTCAATCCTATGTTTGTCAAGAAATTGATATAACACATTTTCATTTTTCGTTTTCCTTTTGATTTTCATATGAGTGATTGGAGAAATATTGTCTTGTGTTTATATTTAGGTACTTAATCATGCCTTCTCAATATCAAAAAGATCATCAATTCACTAGAGATTATATGCCCGACATCTCTCAAACCTTAGTTTCATCTCAACTCCAAAACGCTTTTCCATCCCTTTCCTCTCGTTGTTTCCATGAGGGTAGGATTGTAGATCCAAGAATAGCGGGAGATAATTATATCAACTCTATGTTCGAGCTTATTGGGTTTGATTGTTTGCTTTACATAGAAGAGGTAATTTATCCCTTGTTCCTTCTTGAGTTCTTCAGTACTTACTCCATGCTTGAAATCAACGACCAAATCTTTATTCGTTTCTTGTTGAATGGTGAAATCATTCAATATTCCCTCGATGACTTTGGTGATATTCTTGGTGTGTCATTTGAAGGCACTTGTCGCTTCACGGATAAGTGGAGACTAGATGCTCTCTTGGAGTCAAACGATAAACCTCCAAATGACACCACCGAAGTTGATCTAAATTTCATCCTTGAAATCATCACGAAAGAGCGTAGTGGAAACGTTGTGAGAAGCCTTCATACAAATGTGCGAAATGTGAATAGGTATGAAGTGCTCTCAAGCGACCTTAAGGATTACATGCTCCAATGGGCAAACATTCTTAGGGAAAATGTGTTTTGTCTTGGTGGGAACCGGGATCATATCCCGGCTTGCATGGGGCATATGTTGTTTTGCCTATTTACTTCCACCAAGTACAATCTTGCATATTACATCGCTCGACGTATAAATTATGCTCTTTCCAAACCCAAAACAAACCTCCCTTATGCTATGCTTCTTACTCGCCTCTTTAGAAGGGTTGGTCAAGATTTTCCTCAACTCGATCTTTCTCGCTTTCACTCGGTTCAACGGGTTATGTTGCCTATTCAAGAGGCGTATCAACGAAAGCCAAGAAGTGACCGTGGTTCGAGAAAATCCGACCATCAAGAGTCGGATGAGGAGGACACCGATATGCCACCAAGTGATGGTGATGGCATCGGTCCTAGTTCTCACTTTGACTCTTCGAGCAACTCCCATCCATCCTCAAATCAATTCGAGGATGATTTTGAAGACTTAGCTCCTCCTCCTCATCATTCTAGTGAAGTACCGGAAGATCTCAATATGGAGCATCTTTACCGCGAAAACCTTAGAACTCGAGGGGAATTACACGAACACCGGGTTGAATCAAGAAAAGGTTTCAAGTTCTTGGGAAATATGATCAAGGGATTGGGGAAGAAGAGAAGCTGAAAGCATTGAAGTTTTTCAAAGAATACATGTTGGTAAACATGTATTGTTGAACAATTTTTATTTTATCTTGGATATGTATTAACTTGTGATTGCTTGTTAGAATTATCATTTATCTTGATCCTTTATGTTAATTATGCCTTCATGTTTGTGTTTTACATAGCTTTGTGCATGCCATATGATAGTTAGCTTATTAGATTATGATCTGTAGTTAACTTTGGCTTGTAAAACCTTTGGGAAAAATCTGGGTTTATCAAAAACTGGAATGGGAAATTTTTGAAAACCTTCTGGTCGCGGTTCCATATCGACCCGCGGTTCCTTATCGATAAGGTACCGTCGGTCCTAGATAAGGAACCGCCGGCCACTGTGCACGACAGCATCTTTGCTTTACACTGTTTTCTTAATTTTGTGTAAACCTTGCATGATTTTCAGTAATAAACTGCACATTTCCTAAACTAGGGTATCTAAATTCATTATTCACCTAAAATGATTTTAACCGATTACTAGTTTGGATCATCCCCTCAACCATTTAAACCCACCTTGTTTGCCATGTTCTCCACACATCAAACATACTTCCCTAAACCTTAAACCACCCTAATCAACCATGGTGTGTACCAAAACCTCAAACACTTCCAAGACCTCCACCCCAAGAAAAACACTCAAAATAAGGGTTAATGTAGCTAAGCCTAACTCTTCACCTTTCCTCACACCTAAGAATGAGAATGTTCCTATTCTCATTTCTTCATCACCTTCCCCACCTCTTGCACCATGCAAGACTTCTTCCACCCATGGTACTAACCACTCCATTGGTTCTACCTCCTCTTCATTCAATTCTAGAATGAATGAGCTTTCTTCACCCTTCACTCCAAATGCACCCTTGGAAGTGACCACACAACCTCAACCAATCCAAAGCATTCCTTTTGGGAATGACTTTGATGACATTTTGGTGACTTCACCATTTACCCCTCACAACTCACCAATTTCACCAACCTTGGAGAATTTTCCTCCACACTCACCCATTTCCCCTTTGGGGAACATGCCTCCACTTTCACCCACATCACCCTTGGAGAACATGCCTCCTCCACCTCCACCCAACTCAAACATCCCAATTTTGGGTGTCCCACTTTCCCTCCTCTTGGGTGATCCTTACTTTGGGTTTCATCAAACTCATGGTCCTAGTTGCCCATGTTGTCTTTACAATCACTACATCATCCATAACCTTAGGATGGACATGTATGAACTACATAGGAGGTTGCAAAACTTCTTGCTTGCTTTGTTCTCCATGCCTCCTCCTAGGAGATGAATGATGGAGTTCTTTTAATAAAGATTTTCAACAACAAGCCAAAGAAAACCACCTATCTAGATTTAATGATAAGCTAGCTATGTATTAGTTAGTTTTATTTATCTTTGTACTTGTTTCACTAATGAATGTTTTATGTTGTTGACTTATGGATTTAGCTTTGTGTGATTTTATCTTTTTGTGCACACTAATCAACTTTAATTTGAAATTAAAATTGAACCTAAATCTATCACAACCCCTAAACTTGACTAAAATTGGTTAAAAATGATATCTAAATTATTTTGTCATCCTTTGTCAAGACATTCTTTGTGAATGTGTTGCTTTATGCAATCCTAGCATATGGTTCTAATAGAGGTAAAATTCCAAGATTTGCAACTTTTTGAAAAAGTCTTAGTTTTTCCCAAAACCCAGGAAAAACATTGTTTAAAGTCCACTGGACGCGGTTCCTTAAGGACCTGCGGTTCCTTAGTGATATGGAACCGCCGGCTCATATAAGGTACCGAGGCCAGAAAGTGACTTTTGACGAATTTTTGGTCAAAACCTTTAAACCCTATTCCCAGTCAAGATTCCTTGTTTACTCAAACTGACTAAACATTCCTTGACAATACACATTTTGTATTCAAATTCTTACCTTGATTACATTTTACTTATACCCCAACCTTGAGATTTCATTCTCACACCTTCCCAACCTTGAGAATTCATTCTCACATAACCTTGAGATATCATTCTCACACTCTCACAATGCCTAACTCCTACATTCCTAACCTTGACATTTCTTTGTCACAACCCCACTCACCCAAAGCTTCCTCATCCAAGCTGATAGGTGTGTAAACACCCATCCTTTTACCACTTAATTCTGGCTAAAACGAGACCAAAACACGTATTTAATATCATTTGTTTGGAATTATGCGTGGTTTTTGTGTTTATTGTGTTTTCAGAGCCAACCAGATGGATATTGGAGAAAACATGGGATTGCACGGGATTTATCGAAGAAAAAGACTCAAGATAAAGTCTATTGTCCAAGAGATGCAAAAGATTTGAAGTCACTGGGCCTATTTGACGATTTATCGAAGAAAAGGACCAAAGATGGAAGATTTACATAAGTCGAAGAAACTCAAGTCTATTAAACGAAGAAATTAAAAGACGAGTTGAATTTAATCGACGACAAATCCCGAATCAGAATCGAAAACGGAAACTTTTCTGAAAAGACGAAAAGACAAGAAGAACGGGAGAAATCACCAACCAAAAGACAAGGCTATAAATAGCCC
Organism: Glebionis coronaria; assembly: GCA_025667525.1. Classification (NCBI taxonomy): domain Eukaryota; kingdom Viridiplantae; phylum Streptophyta; class Magnoliopsida; order Asterales; family Asteraceae; genus Glebionis; species Glebionis coronaria. The sequence continues at coordinate 309,832,298 of CM046880.1, read as the reverse complement.
TCCCCTCACACATTTAGGCCAGCTTTTAGTTAGTTTTTAGTTTTCTTCTTCCCCACTCTTTCTCCTTCCTGTTTCGTAGCATCACCATCACCACTAGGGTGATTAGTGATTTTGATCTTTGTTTTTCCAATCTTGTTATTTTAATCCTTGTTTTATCTTGTTAAAACATTAATCATTTAATACAAAGTCTTGTTTAATCTTTCCTTTTCATCTTGTTCATCATCATTTTTCTTTTCAAGTTCTTAAGTTCTTATTTTCTTGATTTGATCTTCAAAAGTTGTTGGGATTTGTGTTTTTGTTAATGGGATTTGTAGTTTATGGTTAGTAGATGCTTTGTGTGTAGTTTTATTTAAGATTTGGTTAAATATTTGGTGATTTTTGGATTAAAACTGATTTTCCTTGTTCTTCTGGTAAACTACTGTTCTTGAATCCCCAGACTTCCGAACGAAGCAAAAGTTCCGGATGAACAGTAAGTTCCGAATGAGTCTAGATGTTCCGAATGAGTAAAACTTCCGAATGAACCACAAAGTTCCGGACGAAGCAAAACTTCCGAATGAACAGTAAGTTCCGGATGAACCAAAAACTTCCGAATCAGTAGAAAGTTCCGAATGAAGTGAAAAGTTCCGAATGAAGGTTTATTTTCCAAAAACTTCCGAATCAGTCCAAACTTCCGAATGAACCACAAAGTTCCGGATGAACCAAGAACTTCCGAATCAGTCCAAAGTTCCGAATGAAATGAAAAGTTCCGAATGAAGGCTAACTTCCGGATGAACCAAAACTTCCGAATGAAGGTTAAAACTTCCGAATCAATTTTCTGTTAGTATTACTGTTTTACTGTTTATCTGTTTCTTTACTTTCATTTCACAATTTATAGTTTATACTTCAACTTTAATTTTGATTTTAGTTTTAATCTTAATTTCAATTTTAATTCAAGTCTTTATTAATTGTCATTAAAGTAATTGTCTTTGATTTAAATTTTCATTTACACTTTTTTATTAGATCAGAAAACCAAACCCTTTTATTTAGTAACCAAGAACAATCATTCCACTTAAAGCCAAGATCAATTCGAGAGGACTGTGAGATTAATCTAAACCCATAGGAAAACCCTTGTATGACAAGCTTTCAAAGAAACCGAAAATCTCGGTTCAACCCGTTTGGGTTAAGAAGAATGAACCATCTTCGTCCAAACCACCCAAAAACCCTACCTTCTCTCCAATCAAGTATTGGAATGAGACTTATACCATAAAACCCATCACCGGAGCAAAAGAAAATGTTCCACCACCACCACAATCCTTCAATACCCCCCAACTCAATGACCTTTCCACCTTCCCAAACCTCACAAGGCATTGTGAAAACATTCCCAAACCCCTTACCCCACCACCACCAAACCCTAAGTTTGATGCCATACCCCCATCAAACGATTTTGTGTTGCATCATGAATCCTCGTGTGATTGTTGCCGATTTCAACAAATTGAACTTGCTCATGTGTATGAGAAGTTAAATTTTCTTGAATTCCTCCTCACTCGACCTCCTATTCAATTTTTCGTTCCTGTGGACAAAACTTCGAATGATTCATCGTCGTCTTTTTAGTTTTATTTTATTTTTAGCAATCTTGGAAAATATCACTATTAGACTAGCTTATGCTTAGTGGTTTATTTTCCATATTTATTGCTTTTAGATACTCATACTATGTGTATGACTATCTTCTTTGTTGTATTATTTTTTTTGTAACTTTTGTGTTATTTGTGTGCTATCTAATTAGTTCTATTTTTGAGTTGATCTTGGTTAAATTTTTACAATTGCTTATGGGTGATTCCATCAATTCTAAAGCTTTAACCCATTGACAAGCTTATCATCTTCATTTTATTGAAGTTTGATTTTGTCAATTACCTCTTTGGACATACTTAGCAAAATACTTGCTTCTAATTTGAGATTTCTTCTCTTTCTCCCTCTCAAGTTACTTAGTAGGTAGTGATCATATATACATTGGTGTTTCTTTCCTTTCTACTAACCTTTGTGTAGCATGTCACCTTAGCTCACAAACTTGGTGCCCCGAGCAAGTGGGAGCAACCACCAACGGGGAGCTACTAGCAAAGTTCGATGCACTTCAAAGACTTATGCTAACCTTTTTGCTACGACAAAGGGGGAGAAATGATAGTGATAAACTAGTTAATAATTCCATAGTTTGTGTTTATACGTAAATGAGTTTATCGTTTGTCGTAATCAAAAAGGGGGAGATTGTTAATGCAAGTAATGCCTAAAAACATTATTAGTGTTAACTAATCTTTCTTAGTTTTGATCACAACAAACCATACAACACATTTAGTGTAGAAACACAAAATGAATTATTTAACTAACACTATCATCAAGGTAATAATCATATCACTAACCTCTCTTAATCATACTTAGTGATCATCAAAATGATTATCCTTAAAACTCACTTTTGCTAATAAGACAAAAGACTTTTTAATAAACTTTCTTTTTTAGAAAATGTTTTATTAAAATGGAAAATGAAAATTTGAAAATGGCATATTCCAAATGCTGTTAGAATATCCTTTGAAGGGTTCAAATACCTCAGATATTCCCACCCCACTAAAAGACAAAAAACGAAGCGGAGTCTAGTGGCGGTACCTTAAGTACCTACGCGGTACCTTAGCGATATGGTACCACGGGGTGAGATAAGGTACCGCGCACAGTAGCCGTTATAGATCCGTTGTAACTTTGTCTCCTTTAAATAGTGGGTCAAATCTCATTTTCCAGCAAGCCTCTTGGACGTTTTTCTCAGCCCTTTTTCTATTTTTCTATAGCATAATCATTAGTAAATGATCACTTAATTTGTTAAGGATGTTTACATATGATTATCCTCTTGATCCCCCCCTTTACCATGTCCAATGAGAAGATCACTCACTCACTAGTGTAGTGATAAAGATTAATTTATGAGCTAGTCATATTCATCATGATACCTTTGTGTTTTAGGTCAATCCAATGTATTTATGAATACTTGGACTAGTTGTGTTCATCCAAGTTATTTGTGAATACTTGGATTTGTTGTGTACATCCATTGCATATGTGTTTGATTGGATTTGTGTTGTGTAAATCCAAGCTACATGTGTGTACTTGGATAAGTCTAGTTGAGTTGTAATAGATTTGATTAGGAGTTCTCACTATACTATAAAGTGATGTGGTTGTGTCTTGTGAGTTCTCACTAAACTTTAAAGTGATTAGTAGTTGTGTTGTGTGAAGTTCTCACTTAGCTTCAAAGTGAAGAGTCGTGAAGATTGATTCTACCTTTCGATTAGAACTTGACATCTAGCCTTGTGTCGTAAAATGGTGAAGTAGGCAACGTCGTGAAGATTGGTTCTACCTTAAGATTAGAACTCGACATCTAGCCTTGTATCGTTAAATTGTGAAGTAGGCAACGTCGTGTAGATTGGTCCTAGCTAAAGATTAGGTCTCGACATTTAGCTTTGTGTCGGAAAATAATGTAAGCAACGATGTAAGGTTTTCTACGCCGAGAAGGGAGCTTGTGGATATAGTGGAAATCTCGAGTAGGTGTACTCGAGGAGTGGAGTAGAAACGAGGATAGAGCCTCGTTGTCGAACCACTATAAATCTTGGTGTCTTCCCACTAGGTTGTCTCCTTCCTTGCTCTTTACTTATTTCATTATCATTATACTTGCTTATTATTCTTGCTAGTGCATTTCAATTAAACCTAATCATTATGCAACTTAGCTTTAAGTAAAAGATAGTTTTGATACAAACCAAATTGAAAGAAATTTTAATTTGGTCACCAATCGAAGAGAAACTATTCAACCCCCCCCCCCCTTCTAGTTTCTACACCCCTCATTCTGTAATTTTTAAAGTGTCCCATTTTTTTACTTTAGTTTTTATTATGCAGAAATAGATTTATGTTTAATTGTATTTTCTTTTACATAGTATTGTAATCAATTTTTAGTTATAAATAAAAAATTTATTTCGGATTAAATTTGTCTTGATTTACTTACTGTTTAGTTTCTATTGCAATTTTTCTTTAATCTATTTTGTTATAATTAGTGATGTTATTTAATTAAGCTAATTAAATAGGTATAATTAAATAATAAAGTAATATTTGGGAAAAGCTTTACCCACTGGAAAGTTTTTGTGAAAAAGTTGTTTGGTTCGTGAGTCACTAGGAGGTGTCGTTTGGATGGCTGTATCTGGTTCGAGTAATGGCGTATGGTTGTGTTGATTCGGTTCAATAAGTACGCTCAGCGCGTTACTACGTCCCAACGGTTTTCTTCAAAAAGGTTCAACTCCTTTTATTTTATTTATTTGTGTTTCTTTAGATTAATATGTTTGCTGAATCTGATTTTGATTGCATAGCTGTTTGGATTATGAGTTTAGATTTCCGAAATAAGTTTGCACGTATAAGCTTTAAGTTTTAATGTGAGTTTTTTTGATTTAAGTTGAGTTTTGATAACTAAGTCTGTAATAACTTAAGTCTGCTAATATGTGTTTAAGTCTGATTTCTGGTTATAGTTCTTTGGTTTGAATAGTTGATGTTATCTGAGTTTTGGTTTGAATAGTTGATGCTTAGTCTTGCATGTCAGTTTTATCTGGTTGCCTAATTTGCTAGAACACTTTTGCTGATTTTGTTTTTCCTGCTTTGTTATTGTCAAGTCTGATATGGAGAGTATTGATTCTTAATATAGTTTGCTATTTTTAGTTGTTTTATTGTTCAGTTACATTTCAGCTGTCTTAACGAATTAGTTTGGTTAATTTCTGATCTAATTTATCTGTCCTCAATTCCACAATAAATAAATAAATAAATAAATAAAACGTCCACTATTAGACTCGAACATGTGACCTCTTGGTTACAGGCACAAGGAGTTAACCATCTCATCTAGCAGCCTTTTTGTGTTTAAATACAGTTTTAATAATTAATATAGCCTTTAAGATTTAAGCTGTCAGTTTTTATAAGTATTAAATCAAAGTTTTCATTTAAACAAATTTTAATCATTAGTTTTAAAATTAATTTTATAAAGTTTAAAAAATAAAAATAAAACAAATATAAATATTTTATTACTTTCAGAAATTTAAGTTGTGTTTTAAGTAGTTTTAAAATAAATTCGTTTTACTTGAATTAGTTATAAATAAATTTAGATTTAAATAAATTTAGATTTAAATAGAAATAGTTTTTTTTTTACATTTTTAGAATAAAATTTTGCATTTAGGATAAATTTGCATTTACATTTCTAGCATCTTAATATTTTGCATTCATACTTTTATTCTCGTTTACATTTTAATTGTACATTTTAATTTCGTTCTTTGTGTTTTATTTAACTTGGGGTATTTGCAATTTGTTTTAGATTAGTAAGTATTTACTTATTAATAGTATTATCTTTATCTTTTTACGTGCATTCAAGTAACATATAGAACCAAAAATATGTCTTAACCAAAAACAAACAAATCTTGTGAATTATTTGAGATCAATTCGAGTCGAGTCGAGGAACGGAAAATAGATTTTAAAAGAATTGCAAAATTGATACATTAGCCTTAGTGGCAGCCCAAGTCCTCCTATTGGCCACTTCTAGCTCAACAGTCGCCACTTGGTTCTTCCACCAACTCAAAGCATCGTCTAGAAGGGTAGCAGTTGCAAAATTCACCTTGTTAGCTTCCGAACAACCACTAATCTCAAACACACTTTCCATCTTCTCGATCCATCGACACAATTCCAAAGCCCCACCAGTTCCACGAAGCTGTGTAGGTCCACACTTCACAAAACTAGTATAAGTACACTCCCTTGGGCCTTGCGGTCCAGCATTGTTCCGAGCATTATCTCCAGCACCCTGCACTCGGTTAGCACGGTCCTCAGCGAGAGCTACAACGATCGCTTGCTGAATCATGTTGTTAACAGTATCAGTAGTCAACTTGGGAGGCATATTGAAGGACTAGTCAAGTAGTGATCCACAAACGACTAAAAATGCCTCTTTGCTCCTTCTCTGCAATCACAGGAAAAAAGAACATGATAAGTATACATATCAAGATCAAGAAGGATTTCTTTTTCAGGAAATAATATAAGTATAACATGTACATCAACCACTACAAGCATTCATCAACCACATCACAAAAGAGCTAATAAAGACGTAACATAGATTATGAAGGGTAAACATCGATTGCATTGATATCCACAAAATTGTGACAAGTCATGCCACTACAATCTATCACCGATTAAACCAAAAGGATATTAAGGTTCATCACAAATCCATGGTACACAAGTCTAAACAAGTTCGATTACAACAAGGAAATAGAAAATGAAATACTAAAAGCAAGAACTAATCACGAGGTGATCCACATGATTTCTTGGGTTGCGGCTCATCATCATCATCTTCTTCGGGTTCTTCCTCATCGATATCCTCTTCATTGCTCATTACCCCTTTGCCTTTGTCTTTGGGGTCACACTCTACCACTCTCTTCCTCCTCGAGGTTGATCTGCTGCTTGGTTCCCACAAGTAATACACTCTCCCCAGGCGGGCGGTTGAACCATAAAGTCATTGGTAACATACTCAGAATAGTCAACAAACCTCCATTCTTGCGGTAGAGATGCGCTCACACGATGCTCCCAGCTTCGCATTCTTTGCAATGCAGCTTGATCCTCTCTCATCTGCTCAAGACTAGCACTCAAACTCTTAATCATGGACCTCAAACTATCCATCTCACTTCTAACCACCATCCCGTCATACTCAATTCTTGCAGTCCTTGGCAATAATTTCTAAAAAACTTTCTCATTTTCATAAAACCTTCTAATCACCCGAGTTTCCACAACATAACGCTCATACATTAACCTGTCCAACTTCCTCAAGAAAAGGGTAGTATTTTCATACGACCTCGGACCAGGGAAAAGCACTCTTGAAATGTCCTCGTGGAGAGAATTTGCACAAGCTGCGGCGTCAGACACATCAGCATGGCCAAAATGAGCACGGTTAATACCTGACATACCAACCAAATGAGAAATACGGGTAGGTCTAGGAACACGAACTCTTCGTCGACCATCTTGCACATCATCCAAATCAGCTTGAACCACAACATTATTACCAACACTCGCTTCTCCTTCTCCATTACCATCATTCCGCAGATTCGGTTCATTAACATACTCATCTCCATTGTCGTTAGGTGGGATCTCCGACATTTCTGCAATCACAGAAAGTTCGAGGGTAAATAAGGTCATTATTCAAAATATATATACACATGCACATGCAAAAATGTAGTACGTATGCTTATATGATGCAACAATATGATAGCCATGCAAATGCAATGCAAAAATTACGATGTTAAGTACTCCACGTACGTTCAAAATACCTACATATAATACCATAGTACTTACTCAATAAATACTGGGGAAATCATTTCAGTTATAGGGGATACATCTACAAATAAATAAAGCAATGCTAAAAGTAATCTTACCGGAGCCATGCGGAGAAGTTGTGTGCTTTTGAAAACATTTGAGAAAACAAAGTTATAGTTTAGGACATTTTCAAAAATCGACCTAGTTCTCTACAACTTGTGGCTCTGATTACCAATCTCTAACACCCCCAAATTACATGCGCAACGGAAATACATAATTTGGGTGCTAGCCAGTTATCATCACACACTATTCATACAGAACGACTCAAAAGAGACGTTGAAAAGTTTACATTTATAAAAATGTACAACAACAAAGTCTAATTAGTTTTTCCAATCCCATAAGTACAACATAGAGCGTTTAGGTCCCCACCGAATCTCAACCAAATATCCAAGTTCTTACATTTTTAAACAAAATAAAATTTAAGATGTTTAAACAACAGGGAGGAAAACATAATAGACCACAAAAGCTACACCAACTCTCCATATCATGCTCCGCCACATTCTAGCCTTGATTGCCTGAAACACATGCTTAAAAAGGTCAACAAATAATGTTGAGCGAAATCAATAGGTTTTACAATCACATTTGAACATAAGAGTATAAAATTCATTCATGATCATTCATAGAATTGTCGATCAAACAATCTATTATTCAAGGTTGTTATCTTTAGCATTAGCTAATAATTGTGTTTGAGCTCATGACACCGAGCCGTTAACTAATTAGTCACCCGCGCCAAATGCCGGCGTAACTTATATGAAACCATTGCCCCTCTAAAGGCATTAGTTGCAATTAATCCTTATTTCTCATACAAAATATCTGTATGAAGAGGGTACTCAACGTACAACTCTCGTATCAATTTATGTCGTCAACCCCGTAGTACCACAAATTGTATAAGCGGATATTTCCAATCGACACAAGAATTAGACAATAACTAATGGTTCATGAAATTAGGGACTTTTTGCAACTAGGTACTCAACACAATTCAAGGCATCATTCGGATCCAACAATCATTCATGACTTATGTTCATTTTCATTTAAATAGCATGTATCCCCCTCGCGGGTAAAAATCATTTGAAATACAGTAGAAAGCGAGGCTATAGACTCACCTTATGTAGAAGTATTAGTCGAAATAACGGATGACGATCACCGACGATGAGGATGCCCGGGAAATTCGATCACAACACCTAGCGAATAAACGCGAAATGAGTCAACTCATTTATATACCATTAGGTACTGTATAATACTTAAATATAGTCAATTGTCATAATTACAAACTCACACCATTTGCAAACAAGTGATAGTTACTAGGCTCGTACAATTTATCTACGTAACTAAAAACGTTGCTCATTTTATAATTCCGTCGGTACTTACCAAAAGTACGGGCTGTTTTCCTATACTTAGAAATCACCATAAATTATGAGAAAATTTGTAAAATTTACTTATAACCTGTAGATAACCCATATTGAATTTCATAAAAAGTTTTCACTTTTAAGATTTTCTGCTCGACACATTTCTAAACTTAAATTTTCGGACAGTTTTGTACCTTTACGTTATAAGACCTCTTTGACACATTTAAAATGTAACACTTGCTAATTTGACTCCTAAGTATAAAAATAGACTAAAAAAACAGGTTTCTAACTAAAGAACAAATCTCAACTCTTTTTAAAACTCTAGTTATAGTCTCCGAGATTTGACCTAAAATCGAACACAATTTCGGATTATGTCGACTTTCATCTCCCGGTACATGACTTTTCAAACTAGCGTAACTTTTGACTCGTTAGGAGTTAAAAGCTCTACCTTATATCAAAACGAAGCTTGAGAAAAGCTCTACAACTACATCTAATCCTTCTAACCTGGAGTTAGACTTAAGACTACTAAAAAAGGCCTTAAACAATCTGTTTGAAAAAGACATTTTAAAACTCGCATCAAATCACCATTTCAACCATTTCTAACAACTCTTAGACCTATTACAACATCACTTGAACAACCTAAAACATCCCTAACACCCTAAATCACTTGTATGATCACTCATTCACAAAACCTTATTTTATAAATTAAACATGCAATGTGTTTAAACAATTTTAAAAACATCAAAATATGATCACATACAAATACCCATGCTCAAAATTAATCAACATCAAACCAAAAAAAAACTGCCTTTGGGCCTTGGTATCAAAGGACCAAAACATAATCAAAAATTTGTTTCAATCATTTTAAATCAATACCCCAAGTTTAGATTCACTAGATTTAAACATGCATTCAAGAAAAATCAATCAAAACACATTTGTTCATAATAAATGATTTTTGGAAAAATCAAGTTAGTGCATGTGTGTTTTTATTAGATTAGAACACTTACAATGGAAATTGAAGGATGGGTCTTTTGTTATTTATCAAAAACCAAAAAAAATGGTGGTGGTGGCTTGGTGGTGAGGGTGGCCGTCGGCTTTAAGAGAGAGAGGGGAGAAGAAAAAAAAATTGAAATGAAAAATGAGGTGTGTTTGTGTTTGCTTTTGTAGAAATGGGAAGGACCAAAGTGCAATTTTAGCATTCTTTTGGCCCCAAAATTAAACGACAAGTTTTAAAGGCGGGAATCGACTCACTAGTCGGTTTTGAAATTTTGCGGGAGTCGGGGTTCGTCCCGACTTTCTAAAACATATTCATAAGCCTATACTCACACAAAATAAAGTAAGAATGGTTCCAAATAGACGTAACACGTAAGTAAAAATAAAAATCTCGAAAAATTAATTATCGATCAATTGATAATAAAATATAAGGTTTTGGGTATCCATCGGTATCGCGATCTCTATCGATTCTTCTTAAATCGTCACACATCGAAATTTAGTCTCATTTATCGGTTTCAACTTAAACCGTCAAAAATTCCATGATAAAAATTCTCAAAAATTTCAAAAATATGCGTAAAATAGGATAAAATAATGACCTTGGTTTTCGGGGTGTTACAACAGAGGCCCATCTCCAACAAATAATCCGTTGAGAACTTCTTCTAGCTCTCGTCAACAAGCTACAATTCAAGACGATAGGGTCATGGTTCAACCACTTCAGGGGAGACCAAGTTTATCAAATACCGGTGTACGCCCATATAACACTTCTCCAAGGGAAATTACTACTGGGAAGGTGAAGATGATAATATTTTATAACTACAAGAGGGAAGGACAAATGGCCATGGAGTGTAAGCAACCCAAAAGGAGAAGGGATGCTTCGTGGTTTAAGGAGAAGGTCATGTTGGTCAAAGCTCAAGCAAATGGCCGTGAGTTAGATGAAGATGAGTTATCATTTCTTGCGGATCCAGGAGTTACGGACAATGAGGCACTCACAGCAGCTTTCACTCAAAATGTAGCGTATCAAGCAAATGATCTTGATGCATATGACTCACCCTGTGATGACTTCAATACCGCCAAGGCAACTCTTATGGAAAATCTCTCTCTTTATGGGTCTGACCAAATCTTTGAGGTACCAAGTGCTACCATCGATAGAAGTATTGTACCATATCAAGTTGAGCAAGAGTCTCAGTATCCGGAAGAGCCTTCGGTGGTTAATAATTCAAACGAGGAGACAAACAATGATAGCAATATCAATGCAAGTCCCTAGACTTTGAGTGAAACACAACCGGGTGCTATTACGAATACGACTTCCCCTGCTCAACCAGATTGGTTCTTATTTCTGCAACTATGCTTGGCCAAATGAATACTGCAGTCCTTGAAACCCTAAGTGTTAATAAGACCTTATCTGCCGAGCTTGCTTTGTACAAGGAAAAGGTTCAAACCTTGGAATTAAGTCCTTCGACCAATACCTTAACTAATCCCGAATTTGATGGGTTTAGAAAAGTTCAAATGGATCATTTACTTAAAATTGAACATTTAAGAGCAAATCTTTCAAAAGAAATTAAAGAAAAAGAGTCAGTCGTCACTAATTTTCAAAAACTTAAAACGGATTTCGAAATTCTCGAGTCTAAAAAGGTTGAAATAGAAATTAATGCGTCTAATCAAATTAAAAAGTTTGATAATTTGCTTTTGAAACAATACTCCGCTTCACACTTAGTACATTTGTTTGATTCATCTTTTAGGGAATTTAACTTATCGCGTCTAACAGACCTTCCACCTAACCCGGGTTATGCAAAGAAAACTTTTATCAGCAACCCAAGACTTTATGATGCAACCAAATTAGGATTGGTCTTAGATCCGATTGTTATTCCGGATGACCCCGAGTATATGTCACTAGTTGAAGAGAATCGATCACAAATACTTTTGAAACAACCTAAGTTTGATTATGGTAAACTTAACCAAGAGTATGCAAGGACGGATTTTAGAACTCGTTTTAACATACAAAGAGAATTTACCAAATCACCAACTTCCGTGTATACTAAAGAAAACCTTAGTACATTTCCTACACTTGTCAACTCGGATGAACCTAAGGATATTCCAAAGGTTCTTCCGCCTGTCAGTACAGTATTGTTAAGCTTGAAAGAGATTCAACAATACTTTACCAGGTTTGACAAGGTCATTAAGGAATGTACTACTCCAGCTGCTCAAACCGACATATAATGGGCTTTCGAACACATGAAAGCGGTGTTTGAGGCTGAGATCGTTCCGTTTGTAAACAATCTTAAAAATGGTTTTGTATCTCTTGGTGATAATCTCAATTTTGAAATGAAAGAAGTTCAAAAAGTTTTTCATGAAATGGATGATGCTTATGAGCAACATTTAATTGAGAAAGAAAAGATTTTGTCTTAATATGACCAATTCTTGGAACAAGTGGTGTCTCTTGATGTGATGAATGTGGTGACTATTACTTGTGCTAATGAGATTACATCTGTTGTGAATAAATATGATGATGTGTATGATATCTCTGTGAATATTGTTGAGCCTGTAAATGATGTATATAATCTTTCTTGTCACGAATCTATCGCTGAATTTTTAAAGCTTCAAGATTCTTATAACTCACTTTCAAAATGTTTTGACGAGCTTCAAAAACATTGTATATCTCTTGAAATTGAACAACAATCTAAAAATGAAACTCTTTCAAAAACAACTGATTGTGAAAATAACGTTGAGACAAGTGACAAGATGATTCAGGTGGTTCAGGCATTAGAAGAAGAAATTATGAGACGTAAGAGAGAGTCATTAGCAGAGAAAGTGGAACTAGAGGTTGCAGAGAATAAAAACCATGCCTTAGAAAATAGAATCATCTCTATGCTAGTGGAGTTCGAACGAGTAAAGCAGGTTTTTTCACAACTTTATGGTTCTATAGAAGAACGCTTCGCTTTAAATACGGCAGAGCACAAGTCACTTGTTAACCAACTGAACCAAAAGTGTGAGGAAATCTCTGACTTAAATATTCAACTCATGGACAAAAACATGGTTTTAGCTGAGTTAAAGGAAACACTTAAACTCAAAGGATAAGAAGTTGTTGATAATGCAACTACAATCTCTGCCCCGACCTCTAGTGCTCCAAAATCCAAAGAAGTGGTGATTTATAAGAACTCGTACCATAAGAACAATCCACTAACATATATGGATTATATGAAAAATGCAATTAGACATGTGCTTCTCACAAGGGACATATTAGATGATTTATATGAATCTGATCCTACAAACAACGATTATAACGCTTCTCATTAATATATTGAGCGGGTTCAATGTTGCTTAGCATATCTTAATTTCATAGGACAACCGGGTTCTGCACCACTCAAACAACCACCCATTACCATTGCCATGACTCCATTCATTAAAACCCTGGGAGCTAAACCTACTTTAAGTACACCCAACAAGGCTAAATCAAACTCTGCCACTAATGTTACCTTGCCTTCTACAGGAGTAAATGCGTCTACTATGGCTAAAGGATCTCGTGTAAAGAAAGATAGGATCAAGCCTTCCAATAGTAGCACTATGAAGAAGAAAGTAGAAGTTCACCCTAGGAATGTTATTTCATATTTGAATAAAAAGAATCATGTAGCTAAGACAAAAGGCTCTGCAACTATGTAGAAGCCTAAGCACAAAATGAATTCTAATTTGAGATATTGGAATTGTAATGAATGCATGTTTTCTCAGCGTCATGATTTATGCCTTGTTGACCATGTTAATAAAATTTATGTTATTAGGAACAATCTTGAATGGATTCCAACGGGGAAGAAATTCACCCAAGTTGGATGGCAATGGCAACCCACTGGTAGGACCTTCACTGGAAATGGAACTAAGTGCCCATTAACTAAGATCACATCTACTGAAGTTAGGTCTCAGTGTCCTTTAAATAGGAACTCTAGCATTAAGAAATGGAAAAAAGTGCCCTTTAAATAGCTATGCTTACACTATTGTGCCTACCAGTGAAGAAGTACCTTAGGATCTTAGACAACTAGAATCTAAGCCGACAACTAGGAAGAAAATTTAGAAACCTAAGAACTCTTCTGATAGCAAATCTAAGATAATTATATCTGTACCTGCTAACACATAGGAACAATTAGATTCCGATACATCATCTTTGTCTGGTGATATTTTCAGGTGGTCCAAATCATCCGCTGGTACTTGGACTCTGGGTGCTCCAAGCACATGACCGGAGATCGCTTGATGCTCAAAAATTTTGTTAGCAAGTTTCTAGGCACAATTAAATTTAGTAACGGCCACATTGCAAAGATCATGGGTTATGGTGAATATCAGATAGGGAATGTTACGATTTCAATGGTGTATTATGTGGAAGGACTCAGTCATAACTTATTCTCAGTGGGACAATTCTGTGATTCAAACCTTGAGGTTGCTTTTTGACAACATACTTGGTTCATTCGTGATCTAGCAGGAAATGACTTGTTAAAAGTTTCTCGAGGGGATAATCTCTAAACGTTGTCTATTCAAAACATGATGGCCGCTTCTCCTGTATGCCTTCTCTCCAAAGCATCTAAGACCAAGTCATGGTTGTGGCATCGACGGTTATCTCATCTTAACTTTGATGTTATTAACCATTTGGCTAAAAACGAACTTGTTCGTGGTCTTCCAAAATTCAAGTTTAACAAGGATCATTTATGTTCCGCGTGTTCATTGGGGAAAAGCACCAAGAATTCTTACAAACATAAAGCTGAAGACACCAACCAAGAAATACTGCATCTTTTGCACATGGATCTTTGCGGGCCAATGCGTACGGCCAGTGTGAGTGGTGGAAAATACATCCTCGTCATGGTGGATGATTTTTCAAGGTTTACATGGGTTAAGTTCTTAGCGACAAAGGATCAAGCACCAACATTTATTATCAAATTTCTTAAGATGATCCAAGTGCGTCTTAATGCTACTGTTCGTCGCATTCGAATTGATAATGGAACTGAGTTTGTTAATCAAACCCTGCGGGACTACTATGAAGAGGTTGGCATTTCACATGAAACATTAGTTTCTCATACTCCACAACAAAACGGTGTCGTGGAAAGACGTAATCGTACACTTATGGAGGCTGTTAGAACTATGTTGATTTACGCAAATGCTCCTTTATTCTTATGGGCTAAAGCTGTAGCAACCACATGTTATACCCAAAACCGCTCTATTGTTCGTAAGCGCCATGGAAAAACACCGTATGAGCTTTTTCATGGACGAAAATCCGATATATCCTTTCTTCATGTGTTTGGTGCACTTTGTTATCCAAATACAAATAGTGAGAATTTGGGCAAACTTCAACCGATGGCTGATATAGGAATTTTCATTGGATACTCACCCGTAAAGAAAGCTTACCGGATTTATAACCGTCGTCTTAGCAAGATAATAGAAACTATTGATGTCGATTTTGATGAGCTGACATCAATGTCTTCTGAGCAATGCAGCTCTGAATCGGCACTTCATGAGATGGGAACCGATACTATTAGTTCTAGATTAACTCCCAACAATCCTGCTTCTCCATCATTTACACCACCTACAAGGCCGGAGTGGGATGAGTTATTTCAACTTATGTTTGATGAATTCTTTGATCCTCCAAGTGATGATTCTCCAGCACCTGTAGTAGTAGCTCCGATACCCGAAGTTGTTGCTCAAGATAATATAATTCAATCTGATGCATCTACAGTCACTACTGAAACGGATGCACCATCCCCCAACAATTCTCAAACCACACCCGAATCAACACCCCCACTCGTTCCTGATGATGTTGAAGAGGATTACAATGATCACGACTTGGAATTTGCTCACTTACAAGAGCTTCCATTATTTGGTTTACCTATACCCGAAAACCCTAATGGTGCGTCTACCTCAGAGGAAGCTCCTACAACCGTTCACTCCAGACCCCACAGGATTGAAAATCAAAACATAAAATGGACAAAGGATCACCCAATCCGAAATATTATTGGTGACATCGATTGACCAGTCTTAACACGCCATCAACTACAAGAGCACGCATTATATTGTTACTTTGATGCATTTCTCTCCGAGAAGGAACCTAAAACATGGCAACAAGCTATGACACAATCGTATTGGATTGAAGCCATTCAAGAGGAACTTAATGAATTCCAACGTCTTGAAGTATAGGAATTAGTTCCTCTACCCGACAACGTCAACATTCTTACTTTGTTGTGGGTATATAAGGTCAAACTCGATGAGATGGGTGGAGTCTTAAAGAACAAGGCTAGATTGGTTGCTCGAGGTTACAAACAAGCATTGGATATTGACTTTGAATAATCCTTTAATCCCGTTGCAAGATTGGAGGCTATTAGACTATTACTTGCTTACACTGCTTACATGAATATGATCGTCTACCAAATGGATATTAAGACGGCATTTCTAAATAGGGAATTAAGGGAAGAAGTCTATGTAAGCCAGCCGAATGGATTTGTCAACTCGTAGTATCCTAATCATGTGGACAAGCTCAAGAAGGCTCTTTATGGGTTGAAACAAGCTCCACGCGTGTGGTACGATCTTATATCGTCATATCTCATCTCGAAAGGCTTCTCCAAAGGCAAAGTGGACCCGACATTGTTCATTCTCAAGGAAGGCAACGACATGATACTGGTACAAATTTATGTTGATGATATAATATTTGCTGCCACTACTAAAACGTTGTCTGACCATTTTGAGAAAATCATGTCCACACGATTTAAGATGTCGATGATGGGAAAAATATCTTTTTGTTAGGGTTACAAATTTCTCAAAATCCCAGAGGCATCTTCATTAATCAATCCAAATATGCTCTTGAATCTTTGAAAAAGTATCATTTTGAAAACTGTGACTCCGTGGATACTCCAATGGTGGAGAGATCCAAGTTAGATGAGGACAGGGATGGGATTGTTGTCGATCATAAGCTTTACCGTGGAATGATCGGCACCCTTCTCTATCTGACTGCTAGCAGGCCCGATTTACAATTTGCTATATGCATGTGTGCCCGGTATCAGGCTCGGCCTACCAAAAATCACTTATATGTTGTGAATAGGATCTTTCGGTACCTTAAAGGAACACTTCATCGTGGTATATGGTATCCGAAGGACTCCTCTATTGCACTAATATCTTATGTAGACGCGGATCATGCTGGGTGTCAAGATACTAGACGTAGCACATCTGGCAGTGTGCAACTTCTTGGAGATAGACTGATTAGTTGGGCATCTAAAAGGCAGAAAAGCGCTACGATATTTAGTATAGAGGCAGAATACATTGCCATGTCCGGTTGTTGTGCTCAAGTTCTATGGATGAGATCACAATTGACTGACTACGGTCTTGGATTCAACCAAAATTCCGATGTACTGTGACAACAAAATCCCCATTGCCCTTTGCTGCAACTATGTTTAACACTCCAGGGCGAAGCATATTGACATATGCTACCATTTCATCAAAGAGCAAGTGGAAAATGGAGTGATCGAGTTATGTTTTGTCAACACTGAGTATCAGCTGGTTGACATGTTCACAAAGTCTTTAGATCGAGGACGTATCGAGTTTTAGATCCACAAGCTTGGTATGAAATCATTCTCACCAGCGACTCTTCAGGAGTTGGCAGGAGAATCCGCAGAGTAGTGGTGGTAAACTATTCTCGAGTATCCTTTTATCGTGATCATGTATATATTGTATATATTTAACAAAAAGAAAAATACAAAAATATAAAACCTACAAAAACCATAAAAAATATAAAATCAAGAAAATCCAAAAATATTTTTCATTTTAATAGGGCATGTCTTTTAGTACGATAATATTTACGGCCTTAGAAATGTCGATTAAAATTGACACGGTGCCATAAATAGAGTTCGTATAAAAGTTGTACATATTATAAAACATGCCCATATGGCTTGTAGTTATTTCTGACTGTAACCCGCTTTTCGCATTAAAGTCACGTATTTCTTTTGAAAACGATGGCTCACAACGGGAACTAATTTTCTCGGGTAAGGTTTACTTTAAAGCCTTGCAAGGGATCAAATTTACTTTATAACTTGGTCTAACACAAATTTGTGTACGCTTCAGTGCACTTATTTGTTAAAATAAGAGAAATCTTATTGCCACCCGAAACGTTTCTTAAAAACATTAAATGGAAAATGTCTTAATGGGTATTTGACTCTTTAAACAACGACTACAACTCTTTAAATATAACACGGTTCATTGTTTAAGGGGGAGAAAATATCAAATCGTCTTGGAAATAAATTGGTCTTCAAAAAGTTTTTCGAAAAATGAAAAATGGTTAATGCCTTCTATCGTATCTCATGTGATGTGTATTTATGTGCTAAGTGCGTAGGATGTTTATGTGCCTTAGATCTACCCTTGCCCTAAATCATTAAGTGTAGGATGTGTGTTGGTTAAAATTGCTAACGAGTGTTAAAAAAAATTAATGGGTATTATGGTATGTTTAAGACAAGTTGAACATTCATATAAACTAAGGGGTCTACATTGCATTTTTTGCAAAGACTTGTATAATGTTTGACTAAGTCAAACTGTCCCCCCCGCCCCCGGGGTGTTTTCTTCACTTTTCGCAATTTACACACATATAAACAAACACTCACCTTCTGCCATTGTTAAACATCACAAACCTTCGATTTTCATAAGCTTCTACAAGAATCTATCCAAGGTATTGATCATATAATTATTTTTCTATACTCTATTAATCCTTCATGTTTAATTTCTAGTATAATTTTTCTATAAACCCTAGATCTCAAAATTAGGGTTTTGAATTTTTTTTTCCTAAAAACTGAAATTGATAAGGGGATTTGGGTGGGATAACTTAGATATACATTGGGTATTGATCAGATTTGCTTAAAACATGGCCTATGATCAAAAACGAACTAATCTGAATATACTTCGTAAAATCCGCCGGTTATTGCGAAGTATAGGATTCTGTTATTGTGAAATATGGCCATATCTGTCATTGTGAAATGCTGGAAAAGTGGATATTGCGAAGTGTGCTCATGTTTTAGACATTGAGAAGAGTGCTCATGTTTTAGAAATTGCGAAATGTGTAAACTAGTAATATTGCGAAAAGTTCATTTTTAGATATTGCGAAATGTTGGAAAATTGAGTATTGCGAAATGTGAAACGTTAAGACATTGCGAAATGTGAAATTTTAAGACATTGCGTAATGTCTAAAGAGTAATCATTCCGAAGTGTTTGAACGAAATGCATATAGCGAAATTTTTATTTGTCTAACATTGCGAAATATGGATTCTCAATCTTTGCGAGATATGGACTTTGGAACTTTGCGAAATATGGATGTTTGGACATTGCGAGATTTATGCACATAGACATTGCAACATATAGACTTAAACAATGTGAAATTTTGGCCTTTCTCAATTTGTATAAATTTTAATTCCGACATCATTTTATATTCAATACCTTGATAAAAAAATGACACAGGATTTACACTCATATAACTTAAATGTGCAAAGTGCTGTGACATGACATGTTTTACCATGCTAAGTGTTTACATGTTTGATGATATATATATGTCTTTATCTGTATCACTTGCATATGTGTTTATTTAAGCAGGAAAAATGTTTATCACCGAAAAGCAACAACAACAACTGGATCTCGCACTTGTTCCACTAAGTGACAGGCTGCCTCCTGCAGAGAACAATCTTCGCCTGAAAAATGACTTTGATCCAACATTCGCAGCCTTCAAGATAGCTATGGTTATTCTGGATATGTCTCCACTGAAGAATTCTTTAAGAGCGACAACATCAGTTCCAAAAGTATATATGCAGGAGTTTTGGGCAACAGCATCGATTTCTCAGGGCAAACAGTTATCCAAGAAGACTATTGATTTTATGATCAACAAAAAGCCTATGACGCTTCAGTTGAGTCATTTCAGGAAGATCTTCAAGTTCCCTCGCTTAGCTAAAGGAGAAGAGTATGTGCCTAACACCGACAAAACAGACATTCTCAGAGTGCTTCAATCTCTGAATTATGAGGGAGATCTTCGCAACCTATCTCAGTTTCACACTGCACGCATTGGGAAATCGTGGAAAGCAATCTTCACTATCCTTATCCGTTGCGTCACCTCCAAGTTTAGTGGATCTGACACTATGAGAACTCCTCAGGCTTTGATATTTTGGGGTCTCTACACGGGAGCAAGAGTGGATTATATTTTACTACTGTGGGAAGAACTCTGCTTCCACTTCACCAATACTAAGAAAAATTCTAAGCATCTTCCATTTCCACGCTTCACCAAGCTTATCATAGATCACTTCATGAAGACGGTACCATCCATTGATAAGCGTGGAAACTTATTTTATCACACTCCAGCAAGGGACTATCTGATGGAGCATATGAACATTGACGGTCCTCAACTAAGTATTCACTGCGTCCAGCTCCAGCTCCAGTGCCTGATGTAATGATAAATGAAGGGATCAAGGATAGTGAAGCATACAGGTAAGTCCACCAAACCGGTTCATACTACTGTTTCACCAATAGAACCTATAGAACCTGGTTGAAGACAAACCTACAGTATCTATGAAACATCACTCTCCACCTCCCACAACGGATCAGCATTACATCGATATGGATACTAAAGACATAAATCAACCAGATCCTGAGTTTGTTGATACTGGTATCATAGACAAGAATATGTCAGAGCAGCCTTGCCTCACTGATGTAGCAACCGCACGAAATTTCTTGGATAAATAAAAGGAGGATCTGACACAACTTCTCAACAATCCAATCGACTTCTCTGGATTCCTTGTGCACAACTACGGAGTACCTACCATGGATCCAAATGAACTTCAAAAGATACTTAAAGATAAAAACTTTTGGGCCAGTACGAAGACTGGCAAAGACGAGGGCGAATATCACACCAATGAGCTCCTAAAAGCAATGAAATCAACAGCTTCAGGTGATCAAACTCCAGTACTACGACCATTAGCAGCCTATGTCATTTTCTGCAGCCAAGCACCTTTCAATGGACTACTTCGTCAGCCATGATCTCGGTTACTTAGAAAAAGGCGCGAAAAAGTATGCTACATTGTTAACCATGGGCAAGGCAGTACAGTTTGATCATGTACCTTGGATTCAAGATAAGGTTCCTCAGCTATGGAGTAGAGTACTAGTCAAATCGTACGATCCATATGCGGAACTCGATATCTCTCATTGGGGTGGTAAGAAGAGGTTAGCTTAAAACTTATTTAATCGTCGTAAACCAGGTAACCTTATACTTTCAGATCGTCGAATTAAAAGCATACAGGGAGGTACTATTAATCAGATATTCAGGTATTCCTACTTACAAGAGATCAGATTCAAAGGGGAATACGATAAGGTTTACACTGTCAGTGAAGGAGACCTCCAATATCTATGTCTTGAAGATATAGAAGATTTTCTGCTTATCTTAGCCCAAGAAAAAGTTCCTCACTTATCCCCTGAACTCGTCATTGCCTTAAGCTTGGACATTCGCCAATTCACTCGTAAAGTTGTCATCAAGTATCGAGTTGAAGACTTACAACTAGGTGTGAAGAGTTATCAAATCAAGTTAAATCTGCAACGTCCTCACACCACACCTATGAGTCATTATCATAGGAAGAAGCAGCCATATATGAGTACTCTTGAACCGGAAATGGGAATATTTTACCTGAATGAAGAAGAGGTCATGCAATACATGAGACTGTCAGAACTGCACAAATTCGCGATGGAACTCTCAACCATGTTCTTGACAAGCTGCTACTTCTCAACTCCAACCAAGGCCTTCCAGAAGTGAAGTATGAATGGAAAGGCAGGTTCATCAAGAGTGCCAAATATGTGATCCATAAGATTGAGGAGAAATTAAGGGAACGACGGTTGATCCGAAGTCTAGAACGATTCGTGAGTGGCAGACCGTATGGAGCTCACCACATGCTAATGAAACGATCCACTTGACGTGGTGATCGTACTATATCAAGTCAACTCCATACACTCTTTTGTGAATATGTATATATATTTTGTATGTTAGGCTTTTTATGGCATGTTGTAGTGTGAAAGTATGATATTTTTCAAGAATTCCTCATGAAATTCTAAATCTTTCAAAATATATCGTACTCAAGCACTACAACTATCCCTCATTGAGGGGGAGCATTAATATGTTCTTTGGCCAAAAAAAGATTTCATTGTTACCCAAAAGACCGGTTAATCCTTTAATATCCAAAATATTAAAGGATAACATTTTGGATAAGGGGAGAAAATGGGATTAAGGAGACTTATAAATATACGTGGCTAAAAATTAAAAAGGATTAATGGAAAATCAAACTTGATATGTGCTATGCACAGATTATGGGGGAGCATTTTGATGTCAAAAACACTGAAGGTACTAAAAATTTTGATATTTATATCACATGTACCTCAGTGATTTTAAGGAATTTTAATGGTGACAATACTTACCCAAAACATACTTAATTCACGACGGTTGTGGTGACAAAAGGGTGGTAGGATTAGGTACTAGTCCAATGATTCTTCTAGAACCGGAGGAATCTTCCCAAGGACAATTCCATAGTTAGAAAATAGTAGTCCTTAGGAAAGATGGGGAATGGATTGTGAACGTAGCTGAATGCCGACCAAGTACTGATGCTAGCACTGGAACAATCACAACAAGGTTCTAGTGATGATGTATTGGTAAGCATTGAAGGGGTTGAAGAATGAAAAATAATTGTAAAGATAAAGAGTGTAAAGAAAGAAGCCCTCCTTACAACTTAGGCAGAAACCGGGTCAACACATCTTGAAGACGAAAAAGTATCATGGGCCCAGTGATGCGATGCACAACCCCTCCCAGCTAACTAAGATATCTCTCAAAAGATATTTGTTTTATTGTCACGGAGTTCAACACGTTATCTATTGGTTTATTCACTCCGAATAAATTGATATTGAAAAGGTGGCAATTCTCTCCAGCCTCCGGTCACCAAATCAAATTGCACTATTGAGTCTAGAGCCACGAGATCATCAAAAGTCTCATTAGGACACATTTCAAAACAGATATTTATGAGTCCTACGCAATATTCCTGTAATATTGCCAGAACATCTGAGTGATACGAAAGTATTACAATGAAGATGGAAATCCTGCTTGAGCCAACATCAAACAAGTTTATGGTAGGTGACACGTGCGGTTCTTTAAGAACTAATCATGTGATAACTGGAAATAAACGATGGTTTGACTCTTAATTGAGATCAAACTTGTTCCAGGGCCTCTACGCAAAATCCAAGTGATCTTGCCAGAACACTCAGAGTGGCACTCTTTAGTGTTCATAGTGATGAGTGGAAATCCTTCCAGTGTCAACATCAAACAGCACTGCGGTAGGTGACAAGCAAGATTCTATTAAAATCAAGGTCGTGACAACTGGAAAGCAACAATGGTGAAAATCTTAATTGAAATTCACTTGTTCCAGGTTCATTTATTGACGGCTTCAATCATGAGGATAAATCTTATCCAAATGATTCACTCTTTATGTTCGCAGTCAGCTTTGGACGGTCGAATAAAGAGAACGGGTTTACCCGCGAAATCTTGTCAAGGATATCTTTAATTAGAGCTACCTGTCACAAGTACGATATTTATTATCGTCCAACGGTCTTCACTGATCGGACGTAAAATGCTACCAAATCAGAATAAAATGTCAAAGCCGTTTTATCCGTGTCTTATTCTGTTGCTGCATTTGATGACGGTGGCGTTGCGGTGTACCAGAGTCGTCCTCACATACTTATACCTTCCTCATCAAATATTTCAGCAAATTCAAGAAAGTTCGACCTAAACGTCTTCCGCTGTATCAACTCTGAAACTTTCAAGAATTCAACAAAGTATAGGTATGTGGGACATGAAGTCACAAAGAGGCGAACATCACAAGAAGGCAAAGACTACAGGTAAAAGGTCAAAAGAACATGCTCTAAGCCAAAGCCTAATGGTAATCAACACATATTCACAAAAATCAAGAAAAGAAAATGAAGAAAATAGAAAGTGGACTACGAGCACGAGAACGAAGATCTAACATGCTAGATTTAGGAATTGGTAAGTTTGGAGTGACGTCCCTTTAAGGGGAGGTTGTTGGAAATACGTTTTTATAGTTAGAAAGTCTCGGTCACTCCAACAATATAGTCAAGGGCTCGTAGTATAGTTTAGTTACATTTTATGTAAGCCGACCCATGAGCATGTTCATGGACAGGAGGTCCAAGTCTATTTATGGACTTGGGTATATAAACCACTTTCCTTCATGGAAAGGGGTGTTGGTTGTTTTCATATTTTGAATATATTTCAAACATTTTCTCTCATCTTTCTCTCTCTACTTTCTCTCACTATAAACATCAACCCACTTGTTAGATCATAGATTACCAAGATTCTACACATCTTAACTATCTAGGCTTATCATCTTGCTTTCTCATAAGGTATTTGAGATCAGAATGGTCCGTATACACTATGGTCTTTGAAAGAACAAGATAGGGGCGAAATTTCTCAAAAGCATACACAATGGCTAACAATTCTTTTTCCGTGGTAGTGTAATGCAATTGAGCACCCGTCATTGTCTTACTAGCATAGTGTATAGGTTAGAAGTGTTTACCGCATAGTCACTAACATTACACATGGGCTCAAAAGGCAAATCCCAATTTGGTGAAACCAAAACTAGAGCCTTTGTCAATTTTTCCTTAAGGATCTCAAAAGATTCTAAACACTCATATGTGAATATGAAAGGATCCTCCTTTTCCAAGAGGTGGGTCATGGGTCTAGCTATCTTAGAAAAGTCTTGTATGAAACGTCTATAAAAACCTACATGTCCCAAAAAGATCCTAACTCATTTCACAGTAGTAGGTGGGGGAAGTTTAGAAATAACAACAACTTTAGCACGATCCACTTCTAATCCTTTCTTTGAAATCTTATGGCCCAAAACTATCCCTTCTTTAACCATGAAATGGCACTTCTCCCAATTTAGAACAAGGCGAGTGTCCTCACACCTTTTAAGCATACGTTCTAAATGGGAAAGGCAAGAAGTGAATGAATCTCCAAACACCGTGAAATCATCCATAAACACTTCCATGACGTGCTCGATCATATCATGAAAGATCGCCATCATACACCTTTGAAATGTCCCAGGAGCATTGCACAAGCCAAAAGGCATGCGTTTGTAAGCAAAGGTTCCATAGGGGCAAGTGAATGTAGTCTTTTCTTGATCTTTTGGATCAATGGGTATTTGAAAATAACCTGAGAATCCATTAAGGAAGCAATAGTATTCATTTTCCGCTAAACGCTCTAGCATTTGGTCCATGAAAGGTAAGGGACAATGATCTTTTCTTGTGGCATCATTAAGCTTTCGATAGTTTATACAAACTCTCCAACCCGTGACAAGTCTTGTGGGAATCAAATCATTGTTTTCATTTTGAACAACGGTGAACATCCTAAGCATCTTATTGTTAACAAAGTGAAATTACCCATACTTGACGACAATGTCGTTGATAAGTTCTATAAGCCTTTGAGTAAACCTCTAATGGGAAATAGAAGTTTATCAAGACCATCTTCTACTCCACCAAGAGTACGGAATGAGTCTGGGCCTAGAAGTAGAGCGACAACACCTAGAAGAGATAGTCAAAACAATTCATGACCTAGAAGTAAAACTCCAACACCTAGAAGGAATGACCATAACTCTAAACCAAGATCAAATACACCTAGGAGAAATAATAAACAACAAAATGGTTATATGAATTTTTATCCTCCTCCCTTTTGTTCCCCATGGGGAAACCCTCCTCAATTCATGCATCCCAACTAAATGCAAGGGATGTTTGTAACTAACAATTTTGGACCCATGAGATATTGGGGACCAAATGTTTGATCGTGTATGTTGTTACCTAGATATGCTTGGGAATTGATTTGGAACCCGACGAGTGGATTAAGGATAGTGGTTGTTCTAAACACATGACGGGTAATCGAAGTTTGTTCTCACGGTACAAAGCATATGATGGAGGTAACGTCACATTCGTTAGTAGTCTACGTGGTAATATCATTGGCAAAGGTACGGTTTCTCTTGACTCCATGACTATTGAAAATGTTGAGCACGTAGATAATTTAGGGTTTAACCTTTTAAGCATAGGTCAATTTTGTGACAATAAGTGTAAGGTCATCTTTTCGGAAAATGATTGTGAAATCGTTAAAGATGGAAAGGTCATTGGAAAAGGTGTTAGAAAGCATGGGCTTTATGTCATGAAGGTCAATAAGAAGTCAAAAGACAACATATGTCTTGCGACTATAGATGATAGTTCTACTCTTTGGCATAGGAGATTAGGTCACGCTAATATGCGTCTAATTCAATATTTAGTCTCTAAGGAGTTGGTAAGACACCTCCCCAAGATGAAGTTTGATAGTCACTTTTGTGATGCTTGCAAAGTTGGAAAGCAAGTTCACTCAAGTCACAAAGCCAAGAATTTGGTTTCAACCTCTCGGTGCTTAGAACTCCTACATATGGATCTCTTTGGACCTACCGCCATACGGAGTTAAGGAGGTAACCTTTATACCTTAGTTATAGTTGATGACTACTCTAGATTCACTTGGACTAGATTTTTAGCGTCTAAGAATGAAGCTTTCGATCATTTCGAAATCTTTAGTCGGAGAATTCAAAATCAACTAGGATGTCCAATTGTCTCTATTAGGACGGATCATGGTAGGGGATTTGATAATGAAGTGCAATTTGGTGCCTTTTGTGAAGCTCATGGTATTACCCATAACTTCTCGGCTCCTCGCACTCCACAATCAAATGGGGTAGTTGGAAGGAACAATAGGACCATCCAAGATATGAGTAGGAAGATGTTAAACGAGCAATCTTTGCCTCAAAAGTTTGGGTGCAATGTCGTGGACACATCGACTTATATTCTCAACCGAATTCTTATTCGACCCTTCCTAGGAAAGACCCCCTATGAGATTCTTAAAGGTAAGAAACCCTCATTGGAATACTTTAGGGTGTTTGGAAGCAAGTGCTTTATCCTCAACACCAAATACTACCTTACCAAGTTTGACCCAAAGTCTTACGAAGGTATCTTTTTAGGTTATTCCCAAACTAGCAAAGCCTACATAGTCCTTAATAGAACCTCGGGCGTAATTGAAGAATCACTTAACGTGACTTTTGATGAAACCCCCCCTTTAACCAAGACACCACCATTGGTTGATGATGACTTGGATGAAGTAGAAGTAGTTAGGGACAAAGAGGTTAGAAAAATAGGAGTTGAAGACCTTAGTGTTGAAAAGGAAGTAAACATTAAGGAGTCTAAGGATCATACTCTCAATAATATCAGTGGTGACTTAAATCAAAGGACCCTAAGATCTGAAGTCCAAAACCAAAGTGACTTCTTTTGTTTCGTCTCCTTGATTGAACCAAATAATTTTAAAGAAGCTTTGACGGATGAGAGTTGGGTCATTGCGATGCAAGAAGAATTGAATCAATTCGTCGCTAATGATGTTTGGGAACTTGTTCCTCCACCTAGAAGTTCTACCATTATAGGAACCAAATGGGTATATAGGAATAAGCTAGATGAGAATGGTGTTGTGTCTCGTAACAAAGCTAGACTTGTAGCACAAGGCTATAATCAACAAGAAGGGATTGATTATGACGAGACATATGCACCGGTAGCTAGATTAGAATCCATTAGAATCCTTTTAGCCTACGCTTGTGCCTTAGATATTAAGCTTCAACAAATGGATGTAAAGAGTGCGTTTCTTAACGGTTTGATCAATGAGGAGGTATATGTGGCTCAACCTCCCGTCTTCATTGATTTTGAGAAGCCGTATCATGTTTACAAGCTTAAGAAGGCACTTTATGGTCTTAAACAAGTACCCAAAGCTTGGTATGATAGACTTAAAGCGTTTCTTGTCAAACATGAGTATACCATGGGAATGGTAGACAACACTCTCTTTACAAAGAAGAAAGGTTCTCACCTCATAATCGTGCAAATATATGTTGATAACATTATATTTGGCTAAACTTGTCAAGAATTGTGTGATGACTTTGCCAAAATCATGCATGATGAGTTCGAAATGAGTATGATGGGAGAACTTAACTTCTTTTTAGGACTCCAAATTAAACAAATGAACGATGGTATTTTCTTTAGTCAATCTAAGTACGCTAAAGAAATGCTAAAGAAATTCAGATTAGAAGAATCTAGACCAATGAAGACCCCTATGGCCTCGGATACTAAACTCACCGTAGATGATGATTGTGAGTCGGTAGATAACACCAAATATAGAGGTATGATTGGTAGTTTGTTGTACCTAACGGCAAGTCGACCGGATATCATGTTTAGTGTTTTCCTTTGTGCTCGCTTCCAAGAGGCTCCCAAAACCTCTCACCTTGAAGCGGTTAAGCGTATCTTCCGATTCATTAAGGGCACTATACATTTAGGATTATGGTATCCTAAAGGGACTGGCGTAGAAACTATTGTCTACGCGAACTAGGATCATGCGGGAGACTATGTGGACCGAAAAAGCACTAGTGGTGTTTGTACCTTCATGGGTTGTTGTTTAACTTCTTGGTTCTCCAAGAAACAAACCGCTCTTGCGATATCCACCACGGAAGCCGAGTATGTGAGTGCCGGAAAAGCATGCCAACAAGCTCTATGGATGAAGCAAGCGCTTGTTGACTACGGGATTTGTCTTGATGATGTTCCTATCATGTGTGACAATAAGGGTGTTATAGACCTTAGCAAGAATCCCGTGCAACATTCGAGAACCAAGCACATAGAAATTCGTCACCATTTTCTTAGGGATAATGTTTAAAAGGGGGACATTTCAATTGAGAAGGTACCCTCCGAGGATAACTTAGCCGACATCTTCACTAAGCCACTTAAGAGGGAACCTTTTAATTACTTGCGTCTAGGTCTAGGATTAATGGAACATATTCCTTAATTGCTTTCCTTTATTGAGTCTCTTTCTTTCCTTTGAGTCTTGTATCATTTTGAAATGGTGATATTTTGGTGGTTACGTATACGTATAAGTATTATAGTAATAGTGTATTTTTTAGGATTTACGGTTTAGCATTTAGAGGTCTCGGAAGAGGTAATTAGTCATATGAATATTTTTCGGGATGGTTTTAAGTCATTTAGGACTTAGTTATAAAGTTTATTTAATAATTTTTGAGATTTTTTTTAAAAGTGTATATTTTACGTCTTTTACGGTAAAACGCGTAAATTTGACTAGTTTTACGGTTTTGAGGTTTTGGGAGCTTTAGGAGCTGAAATAAATTAAGGTAAATTAAGGTAATATTATTAATACATATATTAATAATAAAAATAAATAAAAAACGAATTTTCAGGGGTATGGTCGGTTTAAAAAAAAGAAAAAGGGAAAAGAGGAAAAGAGGAAACAAGTGTTATACTTGGACAAACGAATTATATTCATTCCCTGGAGTTTATAGTCGACTTATAGAAGAGAAAAATTAGGGTTCTTCATAAAATTAGGGTTTTCTCATCTTCCATTAATTTAAAGGTAAATCTTCAAAACCCTTTTCATATTAAATTGTTTTTATGTTTAATTAATCATTCTTATAATGGATTAGGGTTAGGGTTTATATAAAATCAGTAAATTAATGATGTTATAATCATAATATGATGATCATATAATCTAGGGCTTGTATTAGATGGGGTTTTGGGTAATTAATTAGTTCAATTTGTTTAAACCCGTTTTTAAAAACTGGGCAGATTTTAAGTCAATTGTTTTGATCATATCGGGAGTTCTATGAACTCTTATTTTACGATCCAAGTACCCCTGGAAAGGTATTTGAAGTGGCTTTCCAATGCAAGAAACGAGAACTAAATTGGAGGTCGGGAAGTGGGTCAAAAACAGGTTACAACAGTCGGAGGTCAAAACAGTTTTGAATTCAGCCTGTTTTCTTTTTAAGTTTTGGGTTGTTTGGGGCACTTAGGGTTGCATTGGGATCTTCTCACGAACGTGAGAGATGGTTTATATATTTTAGTTAATATCTGCACTTGGGCTAAGGTGGTGGTTTAGGGTACCCTTAATGGTAACAAACTTTTAGTACGTTTAAAATCAGGAAATCTGGAATGACAAAAGTAGATATATATATATATCGGGGCCTTAACAGTAGCTTCAAGGTTAGTGCAAGTGGGAGGTGTTAGCCAACATATGTAAGGGTATGAATATTCCTTTTACAGAAACCATGGGTAGGTTTAAGTGGGCGTTTGACCTAAAGTTTTGAGACCTAAAACTGGGACTATTTTGGGTAAAATACGAACGTGTTAGTTATTAAACTTAACCAAGTTAAGGACTTGTTAAGGAAGGGTATTGGGGTAATTAGAGCTTATTAATGAGGTATATATGTGATAATATGCTAGATGTCCATCATAGGTTAATGAGCCATCTTAGTGATTGGTTCGTTTATTGATTTCGTGTTTTTGGTTTGTTAGCTTGTTGTTAGTGCAAGGACGTGTGAAGGAGCTATCAGGTGAGTGTTCATAGTCCCATGTTTATTTTTGTTTTTGACTTCCAGATGGGATGGAAGAGACACTGTGTTGAGTTGTTTCTAAATTGTTGTTGTGAATGTTTTATGGTTGTGATGGACTTGTGTGTACACTTGTGTGATTAACTGCTATGCGATCTTTGATTTGTTATTGTGGTTTGACAAGGTAGTGGCCTTGTGGTTTGCCAAGGTAGTGGCCTTGGGATAGGTACATAGGGTGATCATCTAAGGTACCATGATGTTGTTTGGCAAGGTAGGAGCCTTGGATTGGTTTGGTATGATTGGTCTTGATTGATAGTTGTTAATACATAATTGTAACACATTGTCCATATGTTCTTTTGTTGATGATTGTTATTCACAGCTTGTAACTGATTTAGCGTCGGAGTCTAAACCTATGACTCTCACCAACTTTATGTTGACGTGTTTTAGTGTCTCTTTCAGGTGATACTATGGTTAAGCATGAGAAAATAAGTGGCTAGGATGGGAGAAGCATAGGATTGCATATAGAAGGAGAATCCCCGTTTCCTTCTTAGTTTTATTTGATTGTTCTTTTAATAAGTGATACTGTGGCACACATTTGTTTGTTGGTATGTTATTTGTTGTCTTGGGTAAGAAGTAGGACTGTTACTTACTTACCTAGACCCCTTGCATTTGTTGAGATATTGTCATGACCTTCGTGTCACCATTTTTATGACATTTCTTATTTCATATAGTTGTCTCTATAGACACGCCATGTTGTGATGATATCCATACGTCGCGCCCCATGTTTCGCCATGGTGGGGTGTGACAGAATGGTATCAGAGACAATGGTTATAGAGAATTAGGTTGCCTAGTCGCGTAGCCTAGTCTATAGCTTAAGGGTCCCTGCATATAGGCGTCATAGGAGTATGTGTGCATTTTATAATAATTGATGTGTTTGGATGTTATTTTGCGATGTTGTTAAGTTAGGAACTAATATGGTTCATACTTGACCACATAATATTTTCCTTTCGGGTTTTGACTAGTGCGGGTTTAACTACCATCGTCCACGCTAGTCATCTTTGTAATTTGCTAGAAAATGTATAATTATTTGTTTTAAATTTTCCGACTCTTATGGACGGCATGCCTTAAAATTATTTATGTTTTCGTTTGGATTATGTCTACGCTAGTTTAGCTAGACCATGGATTTGTGATGTTTCAAGTTTTGACTATGTTATTTTAATAAATGGAGTTTTGGATTTTATTTTGTGTGTTTATGTGCTTGTGAGTTGACGGATTATGTGTTATGTGTAGTATTAATTTCTTATAAGTGTCATCATAGGAGGGAGTGCATTGGTGAAAGGGAACATGTATAATTATGGAGGCCTACATAATTATATATGTGCCACAACACCACTAGACTTTCAAGTATGATTGCATGAAAGAGAATTGATACATGCTTGTATAGCATATGTTGGTAGTATCTATGATTATGATTAGGCGTATGTATAGTGGTAAGTATACTATATGGAGTATTCTGGTGGTTGTTAACGGGTGTCATGTTTTTACTATTAGCATGGTGAACACGCGAAATGGTGCTGGTGGAAGTGGTGATGGAAATCCTAACTTGGCTACTTTGATTGCTGCTCAAATGGCCAACATAATACCAACCATTGTTCAGCAGGTGACTAACAACCTGAACAACAATAATCACAACAATGGTCAAGGAGGAGGTGTAAACAATGGTTGTAGCTATAAGGCATTCACTTCTTGTGGTGCAAGAGAGTATGATGGGAAGGGCGGCGCGGTAGTACTTACCCAATGGATTGAGAAGATGGAGAATGTAATTCAGATGAGTGGATGCTTACCAAATCAAATGGTCATGTACGTAACTGGTTCACTGGTAGGGAAGGCTTTAACTTGGTGGAACACTCAAGTTCAAGCAAGGGGAAGAGTTGCTACAAATGCTATGGCTTGGGCCGATTTTAAAGCTCTTATGACTACGGAGTTTTGTCCAAGCAATGAGATGGAGAAGCTGGAAAATGAGTTTTGGGGACATGCTATGGTTGGAGCGGCTCATGCAGATTACACAGATCGCTTCCATGAATTGGCAAAGTTGGTTCCCCATTTGGTTACCCCTGAGGCGAACAAGATTAAGCGGTACATTGCTGGATTACCTCCTCAGATCAGGGGAATGATTAAGGCTACTCAGCCTAACACAATACAACAGGCCATACTAACGGCAGGAATACTTACTGAGGAGGCGGTATCTAGTGGAATCTTGGTCAAGGCGGGAGATAAAAGAAAGGAGCCAGAAGCCGCGAAGTCGCCTGACACCAACTGGAAGAATGCTAAGAAGGCGAATGATGGAAGAAATTTTGCCATGAGGGTACCTCAAGGTTCTGGAAATCCGAACAACAACAATGCTGCCTGCTGAACCTGCTCTAGGTTCCATCCAATAGGTACACCATGCCAGACATGCTACAATTGCCAGAAACTGGGACACTTTGCCATAAAATGTGACGCACCTAACAGAAACGCAACACCAATCCAGTCTGTAAGGACGAATGTCACCGGGGGAAATTGTTTTGAGTGTGGACAACACGGGCATTTCCAGAGGGAGTGTCCTAGATTGGTTGGAGCAACCAACCAGGGCAGAGGCCAGTTAGCTTTGGAGGGAAGTCGAGGAAACCAAGGCGGTGGAAACCGGAACAATGCTAACCGTAACAATGGGAACAATGGGAATCGGAACTGGAACAGGAACGAGGGAAATCAGAATAGGGGAAATCGGAATGGAGGCAGGGTTTACCTTGCAAATGCAGTAGAAGCGGTTCAGGACCCGAATGTAGTCACGGGTACGTTTTCTGGTAACAATCACCTCGCTACGATTCATTTTGACTCTGGGGCAGATTTTAGTTTTGTGTCGTCTCAATTCGTGCCTTTGTTAGATATGAACCCTAGTGTAGCGAAACCAGGATATGTGATTGAAATAGCTGGTGGTAAGCAAGAAGAAGTAGATGAGATATTTTTGAACTGCAAATTAGAGTTGGGAGAATTTAAGTTCACCATAGATTTAATCCCTCTAGGACATGGGAGCTTCGATGTAATCATTGGGATGGATTGGTTATCGAAGCATAGGGCTGAGCTAATGTGTCATGAAAAGATTGTTAAGATACCCATAGGTGATATGAAGGTGTTATACGTGTACGGAGAAAGGAATGAGAAGAAGACCAGGTCCCTTATGAATGCCAAGGATGATGAGCCACAAATCAATAAGATTCGAGTAGTAAGAGAGTTCGTCGATGTATTCCCGGATGACTTGATGGGGTTACCACCGGTGAGACAAGTAGAGTTTAAGATTGACTTAGTACCCGGGGCAACACCCGTAGCGAAGTCACCATATCGTCTAGCACCGTCAGAGATGCAAGAATTAGCCGAGCAACTTAAGGAATTACAGGATAAGGGTTTCATTCGACCAAGTTCTTCTCCATGGGGAGCGCCGGTGCTATTTGTCAAGAAGAAGGATGGATCTTTCCGAATGTGTATTGATTATCGGGAGTTGAACAAGCTGACCATTAAGAACCGTTATCCTCTCCCAAGGATTGACGATTTATTTGATCAGCTTCAAGGAGCAAGGTACTTCTCAAAAATTGGCCTTAGGTCCGGTTATCACCAACTAAGGGTCTGTGAGGAGGACATACAAAAGACCGCGTTCAGAACAAGGTACGGACACTTTGAATTCACCGTTATGCCATTTGGATTGACAAACGCGCCAGCAGTGTTCATGGATCTAATGAACCGAGTGTGCAAGCCATATCTAGACAAATTTGTCATAGTCTTCATTGATGACATACTTATCTACTCTAAGACGGAGGAGGAGCATAACCAACATTTGAGATCGGTATTGGAGCTGCTCAGGAAGGAGCAACTTTATGGGAAGTTCTCCAAGTGTGAATTTTGGCTGCAAGAGGTACAATTTCTGGGGCATGTAATCGATAATGATGGCATACATGTAGACCCAAAGAAGATTGAAGCAGTAAAGGATTGGAAGGCACCTACTACACCGTCAGAAATAAGGTCATTCTTAGGCTTGGCAGGATATTATAGGAGATTTATAGAGAATTTCTCTAGAGTATCAAAGCCTTTGACACTGTTGACCCAAAAGAATCAGAAGTATGAATGGGGCGAAGAGCAAGAACATGCGTTTCAGACACTAAAGGATAGGTTGTGTAATGCACCTATCTTGTCTTTACCAGAAGGGGTGGAAGATTTTGTGGTTTATTGTGATGCGTCCAACTAGGGTTTGGGATGTGTTCTTATGCAGCGAGACAAGGTCATAGCTTATGCATCACGACAATTGAAAAACCATGAGAAGAATTACACCACACATGACTTGGAACTAGGAGCTGTAGTCTTTGCTCTCAAGATATGGAGACATTACTTGTATGGGACGAAAAGTGTGATCTTTACGGACCACAAAAGTTTGCAGCACATCTTTGATCAGAAAGATTTGAACATGAGGCAGAGACGATGGTTGGAGTTATTTTGTGATTATGACTGTGAGATTAAGTATCACCCTGGGAAGGCCAATGTTGTGGCAGATACGCTAAGTAGGAAGGAGAGGCTAAAACCAAAGAGAGTAAGGGCAATGAGCATAACAATTCAGACAACTCTTAAGGATAGAATTCAGGCAGCACAAATAGAGGCCGTAAAGGAAGAAAGGCTGGTTGAAGAAAATCTACATACTATGGATCAGTACATGGAAGAAAGAGGAGATGGTTGCAAGTATTACGTGGATATAATCTGGGTTCCGTTGTTTGGCGATACAAGGAAGGTGATATTGGATGAAGCTCATACGTCGAGGTATTCGATACACCCAGGAGCTGATAAGATGTATCGAGACATGAGAGATATGTATTGGTGGCCAGGAATGAAGAAGAATGTAGCTTTGTACGTTAGTGAATGTTTGACTTGCTCCAAGGTGAAGGCTGAACATCAAAGACCGTCAGGATTACTGCAACAACCAGAGGTTCCTAAATGGAAGTGGGAGAATATTGCCATGGACTTCATTACAAAACTGCCAAGGTCTAACAGTGGAAATGATATGATTTGGGTAATAGTGGACAGACTGACTAAGTCTGCCCATTTTGTGGCAATGAAGGAGGATGATAAGATGGAAAGGTTTGCCAAGAAATACTTGGAACATGTGGTGGCAAAACATGGAGTACCGGTGTCGATCATATCAGATAGAGATAGCAGGTTTACGTCTAGATTTTGGGGACTATTGCAGAAGGCTTTGGGTACGAGGCTAGATATGAGCACAGCTTATCATCCGCAGACGGATGGACAGAGTGAGAGGACTATACAAACACTGGAGGACATGTTAAGAGCATGTGTGATAGATTTTGGAGGAAGTTGGGAGAATCATCTGGCGTTGGCAGAATTCTCATACAATAATAGCTACCATGCTAGTATAGAGTGTGCACCGTTTGAGGCACTCTATGGTAGGAAGTGTAGGTCACCGCTGTTATGGGCTGAAGTAGGAAGTAGCCAACTAATTGGACCGGAGATGGTACAGGAGACTACGGACGCAATTACCGTGCTTAAGGAAAAATTAAAGGCGGCTAGAGATCGACAAAAGAGCTATGCAGACAAGAGGCTTAAGCCGTTAGAATTTGGGGTTGGGGACAAGGTGATGCTAAAGGTTTCACCATGGAAAGGGGTGATGCGTTTCGGGAAGAAAGGGAAGTTAGCACCTAGATTTGTGGGGCCATTTGAAATCCTTGAAAGGATTGGGCTAGTAGCATACAAATTGAGATTACCGGAAGAGTTAAGTAGTGTACATGATGTGTTTCATGTCTCAAACTTGAGGAAATGCTTAGCAAGAACTGACTTGCAAGTGTCGGTGGACGATATTAGTATAGATGCGAGCCTTCGTTTTATTGAAGAGCCGATAGAGATTATGGACCGTGAAGTTAAAACCTTGAAAAGAAGTAAGATACCGTTAGTTAAGGTTAGGTGGAATTCTAAACGTGGACCGGAGTTCACGTGGGAATGGGAAGAGTTTATGAGGAGTAAGTATCCTCAGCTGTTCGTTAATGACGATCCTAAGGAGTAAATCTCGGGACGAGATTTCTATTAGGAGGGAGTGATGTGATAACCGTGGTTTTGAGGTTCGTCACTTGGTCTTACTTTTAGGTTATTTTATGTGTGACTACTTGACTTTTGTGCTTACGTGTTTATTTTGTGTGAACGAGGTTGGTGTGATTATCGTTTATGAGTATAGAGTACTCATAAGTAAATCAAGGAATGGTTAATTCATGTTCATGAGATCACAATTAGTGACTATGAAATGAAATGGTGATATTTTGGTGGTTACGTATACGTATAAGTATTATAGTAATAGTGTATTTTTTAGGATTTACGGTTTAGCATTTAGAGGTCTCGGAAGAGGTAATTAGTCATATGAATATTTTTCGGGATGGTTTTAAGTCATTTAGGACTTAGTTATAAAGTTTATTTCAAAATTTGAGATTTTTTTTAAAAGTGTATATTTTACGTCTTTTACGGTAAAACGCGTAAATTTGACTAGTTTTACGGTTTTGAGGTTTTGGGAGCTTTAGGAGCTGAAATAAATTAAGGTAAATTAAGGTAATATTATTAATACATATATTAATAATAAAAATAAATAAAAAACGAATTTTGAGGGGTATGGTCGGTTTAAAAAAAAGAAAAAGGGAAAAGAGGAAAAAAAAGGAAACAAGTGTTATACTTGGACAAGGATTGTTTTGCTATATAAGAAACCCCCACACTTATACCAACCGAATTATATTCATTCCCTGGAGTTTATAGTCGACTTATAGAAGAGAAAAATTAGGGTTCTTCATAAAATTAGGGTTTTCTCATCTTCCATTAATTTAAAGGTAAATCTTCAAAACCCTTTTCATATTAAATTGTTTTTATGTTTAATTAATCATTCTTATGATGGATTAGGGTTAGGGTTTATATAAAATCAGTAAATTAATGATGTTATAATCATAATATGATGATCATATAATCTAGGGCTTGTATTAGATGGGGTTTTGGGTAATTAATTAGTTCAATTTGTTTAAACCCGTTTTTAAAAACTGGGCAGATTTTGAGTCAATTGTTTTGATCATATCGGAAGTTCTATGAACTCTTATTTTACGATCCAAGTACCCCTGGAAAGGTATTTGAAGTGGCTTTCCAATGCAAGAAACGAGAACTAAATTGGAGGTCGGGAAGTGGGTCAAAAACAGGTTACAACAGTCGGAGGTCAAAACAGTTTTGAATTCAGCCTGTTTTCTTTTTAAGTTTTGGGTTGTTTGGGGCACTTAGGGTTGCATTGGGATTTTATCACGAACGTGAGAGATGTTTTATATATTGTAGTTAATATCTGCACTTGGGCTAAGGTGGTGGTTTAGATTAAGATCCCTTAATGGTAACAAACTTTTAGTACGTTTAAAATCAGGAAAATCTGGAATGACAAAAGTAGATATATATATATATATATCGGGGCCTTAACAGTAGCTTTAAGGTTAGGGCAAGTGGGAGGTGTTAGCCAACATATGTAAGGGTATGAATATTCCTTTTACAGAAACCATGGGTAGGTTTAAGTGGGCGTTTGACCTAACGTTTTGAGACCTAAAACTGGGACTGTTTTGGGTAAAATACGAACGGGTTAGTTATTAAACTTAACCAAGTTAAGGACTTGTTAAGGAAGGGTATTGGGGTAATTAGAGCTTATTAATGAGGTATATATGTGAGAATATGCTAGATGTCCATCATAGGTTAATGAGCCATCTTAGTGATTGGTTCGTTTATTGATTTCGTGTTTTTGGTTTGTTAGCTTGTTGTTAGTGCAAGGACGTGTGAAGGAGCTATTAGGTGAGTGTTCATAGTCCCATGTTTATTTTTGTTTTTGACTTCCAGATGGGATGGAAGAGACACTGTGTTGAGTTGTTTCTAAATTGTTGTTGTGAATGTTTTATGGTTGTGATGGACTTGTGTGTACACTTGTGTGATTAACTGCTATGCGATCTTTGATTTGTTATTGTGGTTTGACAAGGTAGTGGCCTTGTGGTTTGCCAAGGTAGTGGCCTTGGGATAGGTACATAGGGTGATCATCTAAGGTACCATGATGTTGTTTGGCAAGGTAGGAGACTTGGATTGGTTTGGTATGATTGGTCTTGATTGATAGTTGTTAATACATAATTGTAACACATTGTCCATATATTCTTTTGTTGATGATTGTTATTCACAGCTTGTAACTGATTTAGCGTCGGAGTCTAAACCTATGACTCTCACCAACTTTATGTTGACGTGTTTTAGTGTCTCTTTCAGGTGATACTATGGTTAAGCATGAGAAAATAAGTGGCTAGGATGGGAGAAGCATAGGATTGCATATAGAAGGAGAATCCCCGTTTCCTTCTTAGTTTTATTTGATTGTTCTTTTAATAAGTGATACTGTGGCACACATTTGTTTGTTGGTATGTTATTTGTTGTCTTGGGTAAGAAGTAGGACTGTTACTTACTTACCTAGACCCCTTGCATTTGTTGAGATATTGTCATGACCTTCGTGTCACCATTTTTATGACATTTCTTATTTCATATAGTTGTCTCTATAGACACGCCATGTTGTGATGATATCCATACGTCGCGCCCCATGTTCCGCCATGGTGGGGTGTGACACCTTTGTCCTATAAATAGTGGACCTTTCTCAGATTTTCAATTCACCTCTTTTGCACACAAATTTCCAGATTCAAACATACTTCTTAAATATCTCAAATCCTTGATTATTTGATTGATTACTACTTGTTTAGAAGTGAATCTATCTCATCCGTCCCTTCCTCTTCAAGTGCAAAGAGAAGAACACTATCATTATGAAGTGTTGATTCCACCACCAAAGATCATTTGAAGATCAAATCTTATACATTTGTTGTTGTGTAATAGTTGTGAAGATCCAAGTAGTTGTGTCTATTTGGAAGTTGTGTATGTACTAAGTATAGTTGTGTAGATTGGTCCTAGCTACGATTAGGGCTCGACTTTTAGCTTAGAGTCAGAAATTGGTTAAGCGACGTGTACGGTTTTCTCCACCATAAGGAGCTTGTTGTGTAGTGAACTCTTAATAACTGAATTTTGGTTAGTTAATTAAAAGGTTTGCTTGCAAGATCTTTCTTTGCGTTGCTCGTACCTAATTGATATATGTCGTTGTTTCGTTCTCGGTATCTTCTCGAATCGATCACGGTTAAAAGTGGAATAGTTGTAATTGGTGAATAAAAAGGGGGAGCTTTGGTCTAAATCTACTAAAATGATAAGTGCTAGAAGTAATAAAATTAAACTAAAAGCAATTACTGAGAATAAAACTAGAATTTAAATCAAACAGTAAGTACCTAAACTTGGAGAAAACAACTTATTCGGAATGAATGCTTGATCCGGAACATCAGGGAAATTTAGCTTATTCGGAATATTTCTTCTCATGCGGAATAAAACTAGAAAACTGCTCTATTCGGAATAATGGCTTATCCGGAATGTTTGCTCTACTCGAAATAATAGTCTATCCGGAATGTTTGTGCGTATGCGGAATAATATGATTATGCGGAATATTGTACTTATGCGGAATGTTTTAGAAAGAAAACTTTATTCGGAATAACTGCTCATCCGGAATATTTATTATTCCGGATGGACATGTTGATTCGGAATGTTTGCTAGAAAACACTGATCCGGAATAATGTTCTTATGCGGAATAACGAGCTTATTCGGAATATTGGCTCTACTCGGAATAATTTGATATTCCGAATAAACAATAAAATCACAACCTTGATCCGGAATAATGGATATTCCGAACCAACAGTACAATCACAGACACCATTATCCGGAATCAGGGCAAGTTAATGGTGCGAAGAACAGGGGATGACTGAAACACGAATTTAACACAAAATTTCACCAAGTTTTTAATCAAGACTTAAACCAATTTAACCACTAACCATTTACTCATAGTAAACATCAATCCAAAACAACAAAAACACAAAACCCACTTACTTTTTATGATCAAACCAATAAAATGAAACTTAAGAACTTTGAATCACAAAGAGATGAAGAACAAGATGATAGAAATATTAAATGTAAACTTGTATTGATGATTAAGATTCAACAAACAAAAAATGGAAAGATTAAACTTACAAGATTGAAGAAGAAATCAAAGAAAATGAAAACCACTCCTTAAGGGAGATGGTTCTTCCTACAAACTAGGAGAAAATGTAACAGAAATAAAAACTAGTGGAAAATTGTGAATGGGAGGAGTATTTATAGGCTTCCTCCTTGGTTGGTGAGTGGGCTTTTTCCCTTTCTTTTTGTCTTCTCGTCTTTTCAGAAAAGTTGACGTTTTCGATTTCGATTCGGGATTTATCGACGAATAAATTCAACTCG
Source organism: Glebionis coronaria (assembly GCA_025667525.1). NCBI lineage: Eukaryota > Viridiplantae > Streptophyta > Magnoliopsida > Asterales > Asteraceae > Glebionis > Glebionis coronaria. The sequence goes on along the minus strand of CM046880.1, from coordinate 309,791,674 downwards.
TCTTTTAATTTCTTCATTTAATAGACTTGAGTTTCTTCGACATATGTAAATCTTCCATCTTTGGTCCTTTTCTTCGATAAATCTTCAATAGGCACATTGACTTCAAATCTTTTGCATCTCTTGGACTATAAACTTCGTCTTTCCGTCTTTTTCCTCGATAAAACTCGTGCAATCGCATGTTTTCTTTAATATTTATCCGGTTAGCTCTGAAAACACAACAAACACACAACCACGCATAATTCCAAACAAATATTAAATACGCGTTTTGGTCTTGTTTTAGCAAGAAATAAGTGGTAAAAGGATGGGTGTTTTCACACCTTTCAAATCCGCTACACTTAACCATTGCTATGCCCTCGTGCAATGCTTAGTGATAAAGCAAATTTACACTTTTCTCATAATAAATCAACCTTGTCCTTATTAACATACTACTAAAGCAAAAATTAGAGTACTAAGAGAAATTTAAACTTTAAAGGAAACAAAGAGATAGAAAACCATTTCCACTTGAAAATAGCTATATGGAAATAACTTGCAAAGAGATCAAGGACTTACATTAGGGCTTTGGTGCTGCGAAGATTTATCACCCTCAAGTTTCACGTTCCCCAAGCTAAGCTTAAAAACGAGATCATTGTTATTATAAGTTAGCAATTCAAACACTTACACACATGGCTTAATTATGTGCTTAAACTCCCTTATTCCTAGGTGTATCTCTTAGATTTTATTTTTGTCTTAGAATGATCATGAAGATGCATTTTTGGACTTATTTCGATAGTTTATTTAGGCTGAAAGCAAAGTAGGACGATTTGATCAATAGTTAGCTAAAGGACAAAATCTCTTAAAACTGCTTCTCGGGATATCAAAAAGTTCATATCTTGGCATAACTCGCTTCGCGATTTGAGACCCTTCTCGGGCCGATATTTGGCATGTACTTCATACTTCATATATTCGAGAGACGTTCTTGAGATAATGGTCTTCTCTTCGTTAATAGAGTTTCTTCACTTGGAGACTTTTGAGGGGTACTCCAACTTTGTTGACCACGACTTCATGATTATTTTTTCAATCTCTAATTGGGATTTTGAGATACAATGATCCGCCTCCTTTTCGGACTTGGATCTATTTATCCTCATACCTTGTTAGGGTATTTTCGGATAGACTTCTCCATGATCTTTATGGGAGTTGATTGCTTTTCGTCGTGAGTCTTGACCCTTCATATTGATTTTGGGAATAATGCTTTTCACATCACCTTGGATCTTTAGAAATAAAATGGAATCCTCATGCCTTGTTAGGGCCTTTTTGGACTCGCCAATCTTCGCGCCCCGCTTCATAAGTTATGCCTTGGCTATGAACTCTTATCATTACCGAGCAACTTTTAAACGATCTTGGGCTAGAAGCTAAGTAACCTTTCAAATCGTACGACCTTACTTATTGCAGATAAATTATTAGCAAGTGATGGGAGAATAGGCAAATAGTTACACCAAGTGAGCTTGTGCAAGAATACCGACTTATAATTGACTCTATCATTTCTCGTCTTCCATAATTTAAAATCTCGAGTAATGAGACTCGTGGATGCTTAGCCTAATCAACCAATTAAGGTCTACATGGTTAAGGATACTAGCTAGAATAAACTTGGATAAGTCTATTCGGGTTGAGTCAAAATAATCGCAACGGGCCTAATATGTCAAAGATTTCAAAACTAGCTACACCACTTTATTAATATTTTTTTTTTGAAAGATTATTGCGGGAAATATACCTATGAAAACAACGATAAAAATTTAAAAATTACGACTAAATGGCTAAAGTTAATTAAGAATTTGAAAAATGCTGAAAAAGATGATTTTCCGATTAAATGAAGGCATTTTCATGGAAAAGTCCACTTAAAACTTCGATAGAAGTCCCCCTACACTTAATATAAACATTGTACTCAATGTTTAAGCATGTGGGAAAAGTCTCCCCTACACTTATGACATTGTGCACGTTGGTTAAATCAAGCTAAGGAGGAGACGACTAAAGTGATCAATTTCAAATGTGAGAATGAAGACAATTGAATCACGATAGTTGAGAGATAGAACCGGTATTGCGGATAACATGGGAGCACGGTTCTTCAAAGATTCCAAGAGTGCACTTATCCCTGTAATCACATCACCATACAAACACAAGCAACCTATATAGCTCCCCCTACACTTAGGATGAAAAACGGGAAAGGGGGATAGATACTCGGGTTGCCTCCCGAGGAGCGCTTGTTTTTGTTCACCGAGTCACGAGCCTGACTCGGTCCCGAACTAATTCAAGGGAAACGTGGTGAGGGATGGAATCATCTCATGAGAGATGTCCTCACCAAAGTACAATTTCAAACGCTGGCCATTCACCTTAAAGTTGGGCCCATTTGGCTGAGAAAGCTCAATGGTGCCATAGGGAAAAACATTGGCGATGGTGAATGGACCAGACCAGCGGCTCTTCAACTTGCCTGAGAAGATCTTCAACCGAGAGTTAAAGAGTAAGACTTGATCACCAACGTGGAACTCTCGGTTCTTAATTTTAGCATCGTGGATAATCTTGGTCTTCTCCTTGTAGATCAATGAGTTCTCGTAAGCTTCATTCCTCAATTCTTGTAGCTCGTTGAGTTGAATCTTGCGAAGATCACCGGCTTTGTTGATGTCGAAGTTAGCCCACTTCAAGGCCCAGTATGCCTTATGTTCCAGCTCGATGGGGAGGTGGCAGGCTTTCCCGTACACAAGACGATAAGGTGTACAACCAATCGGTGTCTTATAGGCAGTACGGAAAGCCCACAGAGCATCATCAAGTTTGTCGGCCCACGAGGCACGATGCTCTCCCACAGTACGCTCCAAAATTCGCTTCAATCCACGGTTGGAAATCTCGGCTTGACCATTGGTTTGGGGATGATAAGCGGTGGAAAGACGGTGATTGACACCATACTTAGCCATGACTCTTGCAAATTGATCGTTGCAAAAATGAGTCCCGCAGTCACTGATAATAGCACGAGGAACACCGAATTGAGCAAACAGTTGTTTCAAGAATTTACAAACCACCCTCGCGTCATTAGTGGGTAAAGCTTTGGCTTCAACCCATTTAGAAACGTAGTCGACAGCGACAAGGATGTATTTGTTGCCTTTAGAAGAAGGGAATGGCCCCATAAAGTCGATGCCCCATACATCAAAGATCTCACATTCTTGTATGAAATTTTGAGGCATCTCATCTTTATGTGTGATCTTGCCTTGTTTTTTGCAAGCATCACAATGCTTAACCATCTCGTGAGCATCACGATAAATGGTGGGCCAATAGAATCCCGAGTCAAACACTTTTTTGGCGGTGTAGTTGGGACCAAAGTGACCACCGGTGGGTCCTTTGTGTCAAGCCTGGAGAATGTCAAAAGCTGCCGGTCCGTCAACACATCGGCGAATAATCAAGTCAGCGCATTGTTTGAATAAAAAAGGGTCATCCCAAAAGTAAGTCTTAACATCGTTCAAGAACTTCTTCTTTTGTTGGGATGTTAACCCTTTGATGTGAACACCACCCGCTAAGTAGTTTGCAATATCGGCAAACCACGGGGTGTCATCAAGATTGAGATTTATAGACATTAAGGTCTCAAGGGGGAAGAGTCATTGATCTCTTTGTTCGGATGATCCCCTTGATATGGATCCTCAAGTCTACTCAGATGATCCGCGGCTAGGTTTTCAGCACCCTTCTTGTCACGAATTTCAATGTTGAATTCTTGAAGGAGTAAAACCCAGCGAAGAAGTCTTGGCTTAGAGTCGTGCTTAGTCATCAAGTACTTCAACGTGGAATGGTCCGTGTATACGATGGTGGTGGATAAAACAAGATAGGGGCGAAATTTTTCAAAAGCATAGACAACAGCTAAAAGCTCTTTTTCTGTTGTCGTATAATGCAATTGAGCCCCTGTCATTGTCTTGCTAGCATAATAGATTGGTTAGAAGTGTTTATTCACTCTTTGGCCCAAAACCGCTCCAATTGCAAAGTCGCTAGCATCGCACATCAATTCAAATGGTAGCTCCCAATTAGGGGTAACCAAGACCGGTGCCTTAGTTAGCTTATCCTTAAGAAGATTGAAGGCTTCGATACACTCTTTAGAAAAGATAAAAGGAGTATCTTTTTCCAAGAGGTGGGTCATCGGGCGAGCGATTTTAGAGAAATCCTGAATGAATCGACGATAGAAGCCCGCATGACCCAGAAAACTTCTCACACCCTTCACGGTTGAAGGTGGAGGTAATTTGGCTATGACATCTACTTTAGCACGGTCGACTTCAAGACCGGCTTTAGAGATTTTGTGTCCTAGCACAATGCCTTCTTTTACCATAAAATGGCATTTTTCCCAATTCAGAACAAGGCGAGTGTCTTCGCACCGCTTAAGCATACGTTCCAAATTGGCAAGGCAAGAAGAGAAGGAATCCCCGAAGACTGAGAAATCATCCATGAAGACTTCCATGGTTTGCTCAACCATGTCATGGAAGATAGCTAACATGCACCTTTGGAAAGTCCCGGGGGCATTGCATAAGCCAAAAGGCATTCTTTTGTAAGCAAATGTGCCATAGGGACAAGTGAATGTTGTCTTCTCCTGATCTTGGGGATCGATGGGTATTTGGAAATAACCCGAGAAACCATCAAGAAAGCAGTAATATTCATTACCCGCTAAACGTTCAAGCATTTGGTCCATAAAAGGAAGAGGGAAATGATCCTTTCTCGTGGCATCATTGAGTTTGCGGTAGTCTATACAAACTCTCCACCCAGTAACGAGACGTGTAGGAATCAACTCGTTGTTGGCATTGGGCACAACGGTGATTCCACCTTTCTTAGGCACACAATGGACTGGACTAACCCATGGTGAATCCGAAATAGGGTAAATCATACCCGCATCAAGAAGTTTGATAACTTTTTTTTTGATGTCTTCATGGATTTTAGGATTCACCCTTCGTTGGCTTTGAATTGTGGGCTTAAAGTCGTCCTCCATGAGAATTTTATGTGTGCAAAAGTGAGGATCAATTCCGCGAATATCGAAGATTTTCCAAGCGATAGCTCTTTTATGCTTCTTCAACACGACGATAAGTCGGGATTTTTCTTCTTCTTTCAGGTCCGTTGCGATGATGACCGGTAACTTCTGGTTGTCTTCAAGGAAAACGTACTCGAGATGAGGAGGTAAGTCCTTAAGGTCAAGAGTAGGAGGATCCTGAATAGATGGTGTAACTAACGATGGATCATCATTATGCACCTCTTTAGGAGAAGGAGGAGAAAACGGGTCTTCATTGAGAAGTCTCTCAATAGTACGAATGTATTCATCCCAATCGGTGGAAGAATCATCATACTTAAGATCGAGCGGACCCAAGCTAGCTTCGAAATCATCCAAGTCACTTTCTCCAAAAGGAGTTAATGACAGAGCAATTGAGGCAACGGTCTCAACATTGGGTAGAGAAGAGGGAGTACTTTTGCAAGCATCATGAAAATGTTCTTCACAAGCCTCATCGAGAACATCAATAGCATTAACACTCTCATATGAATAAGGTTGCTTAGAAATCTTACCCATGTTGAAGACAATTTTATCGTCACCAACTCTCATGATTATTTCGCCCACGGCTACATCAATGAGAGTGCGACCGGTCCTCAAGAAGGGACGTCCAACGATTAATGGAACACGAGGATCCATCTCGTAGTCAACGACAACAAAATCCGTCGGGAAGGTGAATTTGTCGACGCCAACAAAGACGTCTTCGGCTATCCCCACTGGATAAGCAACCGTACGGTTAGCTAATTCCAAAGTCATTTTGGTGGGGACTAGCTCGGGGAGAGATAATTGCTTCCAAACACTTAAAGGAATTAAGTTTATACTGGCACCTAGATCGGCTAGGGCCATGCAATTCTCTACTCCCGGGAAGTTGCAAGGAAACAAGAAGCGACCCGGATCACCAAGTTTGGTGGGAAATTTCCTTAAGAGAACGGCGGAGCAATTCTCATTAAGTTGGGTCTGAGCAATGTCAAGAAGCTTCTCCTTGTCACTAAGAAGATCTTTAAACATCCTCGCGTATTTAGGCATGTGAGCGAGTGCCTCGGCAAAGGAGATGTTAGAATTCAATTGTTTAAACATTTTAAGAAAGTTTGAAACTTGAATATCATCCTTGCTCTTTTGCTTCTCTTTCCTCAACCTTGAAGGATAAGGTATATTGGATGAAGAATAAGGCTTTAGGGGAGAAGGATCACTCACAACCACGGGTGGTGGGGAAATGGGGATAGAAGGTGAAGGAGGTGAGGAAAGTTGCTCTTGTTCCTTGTTCACAATCACGGGTGGAGGTGTAGGAAGCTCGGGTTCAGTATAACCTTTTCCACTATGAGTCGTGATTGCTTTCATCTCCCCTCTTGGATTCGCAACGGTGTTACTCAGAAGAGTACCCGAAGAAGAGGGTTGATTACCTTGGAAGAGCGAACCGATCATATCACGAATGTTAACCTCTTGAGTGCTGAAAGAGTCTCTCATGTCTGCACGAATCTCATTGCTTTGTTTTGCCATGTCATTCCTTAGCTCGGCTCGCATATCGCTCCCTTGTTTCGCCATGTCATTCTTCAAATTGACAAATTGACTCTGAAGATTCGTCACCATCTCTCGATTAGTCTTCATGAACGTCTCGACGTCTTGATTTAATACCATCGGTTGATTGAGAGGTGGAGCTTGGTAAGCTTGAGAATTTCTTTGAGGTGGGTATGGGTTTCTTTGGGATTGATGTTGATTGTTAGCACGAGGTTAGGATTGGTTGTTTCGGTTATAGCTTTGTTGTTGGTTTTGGTTTGGAGGAGCGAAACCGGGTGGAGCAAGATAGTTGTTTGAACGATAACTTAGCAAGCTACGGTCTCCTTGAGGACGAGCTTGATAGCCTCTCGTGGGATAAGTACCGTATGCCGCGTTAACATTTTTAGAAAAATTCACTTGAGTGGAAGGACAATCATTGTAGGAATGAGGACCACCACATGTGTCACAAGAAATAGAAATGGCTTTAGCTTGTTGAAAGTGGTTTGTGGCCATAGTCATGAAATTCTTGTTCATCTCTGCGATTTGTTGGGTAAGTTCGGTTATCTCGGGATTGGAGGTAGTAGAAGAAACATTGACTCTCGAGTTAGATCTTGAGGATGCGGATGAATCCCAATTCTTGTGGTGAGTAGTCATGTTTTCAATCAACTCTCTACACTCCTCCGGTCTCCTTTTCATAAAAGTACCACCGGCGGCGGCGTTGATCATGTCACGATCACGAAAAGTGAGACCATTGTAGAAAGTATCAATGAGAGTGACGGGGAGCATGTTGTGATTTGGACAGCGGTCGATCAAATCATTGTACCGTTCCCAAGCATCAAAGAGCGATTCATCATTGTCTTGCATGAATCCACTAATTTGGTTACGAAGGCTCGTGACCATGGATGGTGGGAAGTAGCGCGACAAAAAGTGTTGACTCATGTCGTCCCAAGTATGAATAGAGTTCTTTGGGAGACGGTCAAACCATTTTTCGGCATGGTGAGAAAGCGAGTGGGGAAAGAGTTGGAGGCGAAGGTCATCCATAGAAACACCGGGGGACTTCATGCTTTGGGTGATGGTAATGAATTTGTCGAGGTGTTTGTTGGCATCATCATCCGGAATTCCGTGAAATGGGTTAGTTTGCACTTGTTGGATCATGTGATGCTTCAACGAAAACTCCTGAGTCGTGACATGCATTGGCGCAATCGGGCCTCCACGTCCGTTCATGGTGGGTTGACATAGCTCCTCCATGGTTCGTAGGTCGGGTAAGGGTGGATTATTCATGTTTGGGTGGGGTGGATTATTATTGTTGGGGAGGGGTGGATTATTATTGTTGTTGTTGTGTACACCGGCCATGTCTAAATCTTCGAGAGTCTCGAGCTCTGAATAAGACGTTGATCGAGTACGCATACACTAAAAAGAAAATGCAAGAGAAAATATTTTTGGTTTTTATAGGTTTTTTAATGTTTTTGTATTTTTGAAAAATTTATATTTTTATGGGTTTTTTGAAAAATTTTGTGCTTGAAAATAACGTTCCGGAAAGAACGGATCCAAAATCCAATTTTTCTCACAAGAAACCGTTGATCCTTACGAAAAGAGCCGGCAGCGGCGCCATTTTAATAACTGAATTTTGGTTAGTTAATTAAAAGGTTTGCTTGCAAGATCTTTCTTTGCGTTGCTCGTACCTAATTGATATATGTCGTTGTTTCGTTCTCGGTATCTTCTCGAATCGATCACGGTTAAAAGTGGAATCGTTGTAATTGGTGAATAAAAAGGGGGAGCTTTGGTCTAAATCTACTAAAATGATAAGTGCTAGAAGTAATAAAATTAAACTAAAAGCAATTACTGAGAATAAAACTAGAACTTAAATCAAACAGTAAGTACCTAAACTTGGAGAAAACAACTTATTCAGAATGAATGCTTGATCCGGAACATCAGGGAAATTTAGCTTATTCGGAGTATTTCTTCTCATGCGGAATAAAACTAGAAAACTGCCCTATTCGGAATAATGCCTTATCCGGAATGTTTGCTCTACTCGGAATAATAGTCTATCCGGAATGTTTGTGCTTATGCGGAATAATATGATTATGCGGAATATTGTACTTATGCGGAATGTTTTAGAAAGAAAACTTTATTCGGAATAACTGCTCATCCGGAATATTGATTATTCCGGATGGACATGTTGATTCGGAATTTTTGCTAGAAAACACTGATCCGGAATAATGTTCTTATGCGGAATAACGAGCTTATTCGGAATATTGGCTCTACTCGGAATAATTTGATATTCCGAATAAACAATAAAATCACAACCTTGATCCAGAATAATGGATATTCCGAACCAACAGTACAATCACAGACACCCTTATCCGGAATCTGGGCAAGTTAATGGTGCGAAGAACAGGGGATGACTGAAACACGAATTTAACACAAAATTTCACCAAGTTTTTAATCAAGACTTAAACCAATTTAACCACTAACCATTTACTCATAGTAAACATCAATCCAAAACAACAAAAACACAAAACCCACTTACTTTTTATGATCAAACCAATAAAATGAAACTTAAGAACTTTGAATCACAAAGAGATGAAGAACAAGATGATAGAAAGATTAAATGTAAACTTGTATTGATGATTAAGATTCAACAAACAAAAAATGGAAAGTTTAAACTTACAAGATTGAAGAAGAAATCAAAGAAAATGAAAACCACTCCTTAAGGGAGATAGTTCTTCCTACGAACTAGGAGAAAATGTAACAGAAATAAAAACTAGTGGAAAATTGTGAATGGGAGGAGTATTTATAGGCTTCCTCCTTGGTTGGTGAGTGGGCTTTTTCCCTTTCTTTTTGTCTTCTCGTCTTTTCAGAAAAGTTGACGTATTCGATTTCGATTCGGGATTTGTCGACGAATAAATTCAACTCGTCTTTTAATTTCTTCATTTAATAGACTTGAGTTTCTTCGACATATGTAAATCTTCCATCTTTGGTCCTTTTCTTCGATAAATCTTCAAATAGGCCCATTGACTTCAAATCTTTTGCATCTCTTGGACTATAGACTTCGTCTTTCTGTCTTTTTCCTCGATAAAACCCGTGCATTCCCATGTTTTCTTCAATATTTATCCGGTTAGCTCTGAAAACACAACAAACACACAAACCACGCATAATTCCAAACAAATGACATTAAATACGCGTTTTGGTCTTGTTTTAGCAAGAAATAAGTGGTAAAATGATGGGTGTTTTCACACCTATCAACTCTCGAGTAAGGAGTACTCGAGGAGTGGAGTAGGAACGGGGAGTGAGCTTCGTTGCCGAACCACTATAAATCCTTGGTGTTTGGTTTGATCTTTCTTTACCCTTAACTATTTACATTCTTTATTATTTGTGCATATACATTAGTTAGTATTAGTTTTAAATTACACTATCATTGTTCATATTGTGCATAAGAAGATTTCACTTATTTCCTTAAGTCTAAGTTTTTGAGAAAAAAGGATTTTTTTGAAAACCATCATTTAACAAGTAAATATAAGAAACTATTCAACCCCCCCCCCCCCCCCCCCCTTCTAGTTTCTACAAACTTCATAACAATTATTAAAAGCTAAACAAAGATCAAAGCATGTAATAGCGGAAGCGATTTAACAAGATCATAATAGCACATTCATAATTAATCAAATTAGGGTAACATACCTTTTCAATGCAATTCCCACGAACAAGAACAAATCGTTAATTCGGCTTTATGTTGGTCCATTAATCTTGTGCTCATATCGAATCTATGAAGATCTGCGAAGAACAATGTGCACAATTAACTAATTGACTAACTAATAACAAATCTTGTACTTTTTATCGTTTGTATATCTTATTAATAATGAATCAACAAATATACAAGTGTTGCCCGGTTGTTTGCGGAATAACAACCGGACGATGATGACAAACTAAGCTCCCAATGTTACAAGAAAGGAAACAATCAATTGGAGGAGGAAATCCTAACACTAACACTATGTGTATTTTGGTGGTGGAAATCTCTAACTATCTCTAAGCAATGAGACCACTATATATAGTGGGAAAGTGAAGATTCTTTTGGAAGCTTCAATAAAGTTAAGTAACCACCTTACACTTTATATTCTTCCCTTTTCACCCAAGGAAGTTCACACTATGTCTTCAGTATAAATACTTCAGGTCTTTATGTCAGAGATGGTCTTCGGGAGTTAGAGAGTCATTGTCATTACTCACTAACTCCATCATCTTGATCCTGGTTCTTATCTTCACTGGCTTAGATCCGCTGCAGTAGTAAAGGAGTCTCTGTGGACTTCTAAGAACATCTTGAGGATGACTCGGCAAACTTACTTGAGTTTACCAACCTATATAATACTTAGGGTATATTTCATTCAAATCAGTACAGGGACAATTTAGGCTCTAAATTGGCCCAACAATCTCCCCCTATTTGAATAGGAATATAGCCTAAGTATTTTTGTAGTAAGTGAGCATAACGGCTTCTTCTTACATACTAAGATATAACACATGGATACAATAAATAACAACCTTTTGATGTGAAGTTTTACAACATGTGTTCATACCAGCTCTTCGTATTCGTGACTAAATAAGTGTAGTCTTTGACAAACATCTTGAGCTTCCTTCCTAGGTTAAGTGGTAGCTTCAGAGACTTATTTCCAGCAGTGGTGATCAGGCACAACAAGAAAAATTCACTCCAAACTACTAAATACCCAAGTATATTAAAATCCCAGAACACTTGTTCACTTCATGTAACAGACATCAGTAACATACCACACTTCTACCCCGAACACATCATTCTCTCTTTCAACAAAAACATCAACCTGTACAAGCACATTACCAACAACAGCTGCTCTCTTGGAAATTTTGATTTTTTTGGTATGTGATTGGTTTGTTTGTTTTGTTTTTGTAGTGGTGGGGTGGTGGTGTTGTTTGTGGTGTTATATGAGGTTTGATATCAGGTTATGAATACATGTATACATGATTAATGTGTAAAGAGTACAAGTCTGTATAAGTATACCGGATGATGATCGATGAGTGTGTAAACACTTTCATAAGTGTGTTCTATCCTCCTCAAAAGTTGTTGTACAAGCATCTTTTTTATCTTTACACACTTTGTTCATCAATCCCTTTTCAAACCCCTGAGCTTTACTATATAATCTCCATCAATTATGCTACAAAACTTTCAATCAACTGCCCTTGCATTACAACCGATCTCAAATCTTGGGCTGCAATCTTTTGGGTAGTGTCGTGATTAAGGTCTTAAGAGTTTTGATTTCATGGTAGTCTGTGAGTCGGACCTCTGATGGTTCAAACTTGCTGGAGGTTCAAAACTCTGGTGGTTCAGAACCGCTGAGGGTCCAGTACTTGCTGGATAAGGTTCAAGCTTTGTTGAGGGTCCAGAATTTGCCGGATAGGGTTCAGGCCTTGCTGAGGGTCCATAACTATTGTGGACCAGTGACGAGGGTCAGAGTCTGCTGATGGTTCAGAGGGTCAGAGACTTGGGAACAGGGGTCCAGAATCTGGGTCAGCAGTTCACTGACTAGGAGTCCAGAAACATGGGTCAGTAGCTGGGGTTCACAAAAACCTTTTGGCGGGGTTCATAGAGGCAGGTTCAGACCTCTGTGTTCTTCCATGATAGGGTTCATTGACCTATGTGTTCATTGACCTCTGGGTTCTTCCAACGACCTGGTTCGTTGAGTTGGGGGTTCAGATTAGCTGGTTAGTTCTGTGACCTCAGGGTCAACGGTTGGGAGTTAGCTACAGCGACCACTGATGAAGTTTGGTTTTCACAGCAACATTGTGACGGTTCAGAGACGTTTCAACTTAGTTCACTTCGCGTCTGACCATGTTCAGCTGGCTAGGGGGTTTGCTCAGCGACAGGCCAGTTAAACACCCATCTATGAAACCAAAAGCTAAACTCCCATATTCAGCTTCTTAAGATCTACCCTACATCCACATTTATACACTGATATCTTTTATCAGCCATCCAAATCGTATCATACCGAACAACCCTACTTACCATATTTTCTTCACGTCGAGCTGAACCAATAAATATGTCCCCTTAATAAACCTTATCTTTAAAGTTTTTCTTGAAAGCTACCATATACCTCCCCAGATCAGTTTCTTTTCAGCCGATTCATTACAGCAGCCACTACTCACCATTTTTGGCAAGAGTTTTGAGCTTTACACCACAGCCTTTTATCCACACGTCAGCTCCAATATCATTCATCAGGCTATGTCCGAAAAACATAACAATCTACATACCATATTCACCAAAAACCTACTAATTTTCTCATCAGCTTTAACACTTGACACTACCGCAACTTGAGTCCATCTTCTTTCGATCCACAGTAAAGCATCAACCATATGTTCATCAAACGCATCTTTCTATCACAAACCCACATTATCCTAGACAAATAATTTATCATTCCAATTTGATAAATTGAAGCTACAGCCAAACGAATATCTTCGTATCGAAACTAAACCAAAACTCGAAATCATTAAATAAAAACAATCAATTATACATATTAAACCATTCATTCCTGTGGCCACAAGAAACAAAGATATTTTTCGATTTGATATTTATTTCGGGATTAACTGATTTGAGTGGGTTTGGTTGAGTGTTTCATTTATTTGATGATGAAAGTCATAGGATTTAGATTCTCGATTCGGATAAACACAAACCAGCGTGTTTTTTGTGAGATGATGCATCGTATGTTGGGTTTTTGTATGAATCTCGACTTGGGTTTTTGGTACTGTCTCGATTTCAACAAACCTCTGGGTGATGGTGAATAATATGTGGGTTTGTGATGATGCGAGGGTGATGGTGTAGATCTGATATGTGAGTGATAGGGATTTGGTTAAATTGTGATGTGTGATGTGTGACGGTGGAATTGATATGATTGGTGGTGGAATTTGTTTTAAGGAAATATGATTGGTCTGTGATTGGTGAAGACGGTGGGGTGATTGTTGAAATGTGTATAATGCAAGTTCGTTTTCTCAGTTCTTAACTAATAGAAAGTCCAATCAATATCAAATTTTTAATTGTTTTTGGTTGTTCAAGCTTGCTTGGTAATCTATTGCTAATTCAAACAACACTAAGTAAAAATGAAAAATATAAACCTATTTATACGTAAAACAAATTGCAAATTCCAAATTTTATTCAAGTAAAATATTAAAATGCAAAATTTAAAAGTATAAGGACTGAAAATGTAATTTCTATGAAATATAAATGCTTGAAATGTAAATTCTAAAAGTTATAAGGACTAAAAATGTAAAACAGTTAACTACAAGGACTAAACTTGTAAAAATTCTAACAAACTAACCAAATTTAACAAACTAACAAACTTCTAAAACTGAAATGTAACAAACTAACAAATCCAGGGACTAACTTTTGCAAATTCCACAAAATTAGAAAGATTAGCTAGGTTTAGAACTTTAATAGAACTCTAGGGACTAAAATGCAATTTTTGAAAATGTTTAAACCAAAAACGGGCTTATCACTTGCATAAGCTGGAACTGGCTTATTTCTGAACCAAAATTAATGAGACAACTTGCAAACAACTTCTAATTCAGATTAAGAAACGTGTATTCAAGGAATTAGCCTAAAAGTCAAAGATAAGCAAAAGAGAGCTTATTAATAAGCTCAAAATAAGCTACAGAAAAATCCAAACATCCACAACTTGATTTTTGTAAAGAAAATGAATAAGCACTTGATATAAAGCAGGGGAAATCAAACTAGAACAAATTTCATCCACTAATAAGCAAGATATCTGAAAATAAGCTCAAATGAGCTTATGTTGACCAAAACGTTGACCAGATTTTTGAAAAAGCTCAAATTCTCAAAACTTGATATTCAACACTTACTGATCAGATTTGTGAAAGAAAATAAGGACTTTTATGAAGTGGATTATTAGAACTAGGAAATCAGAATGCAAATCACATCAGAGAATGTAATTTGCTCAGGTCTTAACTAATAAGCTATTTTCTAGCTTATTTCTTGATACTGTAGAGTTTCCTCCTAGATACTAAAAGATTATGATGTAAGCTTTAACTAGAGACTGGTTTGAGCAATTTTGAACAAGTAATGAAGGAGAAATAAGCACTTGAATTTGGCAAGTTCATGAACTAAAACTGAAAACTAATATGACCCAAAGTTTTTATCAACCAATTGCCTTTTTGACTTTTATTCTGACTTACAAAAGGCTCAAAAACACTTGTTAACTTCTAAGGACTGCAAATGAACACTTAAACACCACTTAACAAAACTTGAAATCTGATTTAACACTAGTCCCAAACACACCTTAACTGATTTTTATCAATCTATTACAAAGGATTATTGAGTTCTGATTAAGACTGGACAAAGAGCATTAGCAAACTAGTTTATGTGATCCAAATGAAGGCTAATGAGACTGAAATCAAGCTACTAAACCAACTAGAACTCAATTAAGCTATAGGATTAAAAAGTGACTGAAAATGAACTTAAAACTTCACAACTGAACACAAAAGTACAAGAACAAGCTACAATACACTAGGATCACTTAATGAACAACTACTAATCAAATAGAACAGGCAGCCATCAGCTTTACACTAGAAAATGAAGCAGGCAAGAACTGTTTAGAGGAATTTAAAAACAGAAGCATGAAACCTATTGTAGTTATCCTTTGGGTAGAAGAGGAGCGCTGAGCTCTCTTGCCCTAGTGATACCACCACCTATCACTAGCTATCAACTCAAATCAATCACCAAAACAGCTACAATCATCATTCTGCCATGAAAAACTTCAAGAACAATGGAAAGGACTGAAATTCTGATCAAACAGCAACAATTCTTCAACAAAGTCAGTTATGATCAATGTATGATCATAACAAACTTCAAACAGCAACAATGGAATCCAATAACAGCAAGAAAGTAGCAGGAATTGAAGAACAATATTTGGCGGGAAAACTGGAATTTGAATTTTTATTGCTGAATTCAGTTACAAATGTAGTTACAAGGGTTCTAACTAACTAACAAACTCAAGAGGTTGTCAGTCTCTTGAGTTGTTAAGTGAAAAGGAGGGAAAAAGAAGAAAAGGAAATTTGAGAGAACTAGGTGTTTTCTGAAAATTAACTACTACTGAAAATGAAGAACAAGTGGTGTATTTATAGGCTAGACTTGAGAGTTTGTTGGAGATGTGACGTGTTCAGGCCAATCAATGCTTGACACGTGGAAGAATTCTGCATATCCATTTTGAAGGTGATGAACATGAATTGGGGATTTTTGATCCAATGAATTATATGCTAATTAAGTTGCACCATTGGATTCGTCTCATCAAAACGAGCAAGATTGATGTTTTGATCTTCTTCTGAAATGCACTCTATCAAAAACGCGATCCTGGAAAAATATTTAGTTGAAGGAGAGATACACGTGGCAGCTTCTTATTGGTGGAAAAAGTATCACGTGGATTGCACTGTTATGATTGGGTTATTAAATGTGGCGGCTTGAGTGGGATTTAAATGCTCAATCCGTGTGAACTGATTCCTTGTCTCTGATTGGTTAATAGCCCTTTCACTTGGATTAAACATGAATAACTTTCCAAACTTGGCAATTTAAGTCCCTTAACTTGGCAGATTTCTCTTTTAGGCTAGAAACTTCATTTCTTTGACAATTTTGGCCCTTCAACTTTGATTCTTCAACAAATTGACCCTTTGACTTGATTGACTTTGTAGTTTGACCAGGTTTGACTTGGATCTTGACTTTGCAGTATTTGCACTTTAAGTCCCTCAACTTTCAAGACTTGTCAAGATAGGTCCTTGAGCTTTGAAAACTTGTCACTTGTGATCCTTCCTTGTCTTTTTCATCCTTTTGAGCTTGGTTTTTCCTTGTTTGCTTGAAATTGTATCCTTTTACCTACATAAGATCACACAAACACAAACATACCACATAACACTGCTTTTTACAAGATAAATGGGTATTTTGCTTCATGTTTTAGGGTTATTTGTTGATAAAAGGATATGAGTTTAAGCTCATATCAAATTCCCCTACACTTGAGCATTGCCATGTCCTCATGCAATATTATCTTTCAAGGCTTAAAAATTTACATTTCCCTCATAATTAATCCACCTTGGCCATATGAGATGCATCTACACTACTCTAAACTAAATGATGCATGATTTTGACTTTTATCAATGCAATGGATTAAAATACAATTCTATCTATAACTTTTTGATTTTTCTTGAAATGGTTTTGATGGAAATAACTCATAAAGAATTCAATGACTTGGATTAGGGCTTGGATACCATGGACACTTATCACCCTCAAGTTTCACTTTCCCCAAACCAAGCTAGTAAATGGGATCATTGCATTCACAAGTAAAAAGTGCATCAACTTATTCATGACAATTAAATGTGGAACCGGTTATTATTTGAGCAAATTGCTTGTGAGCAAATTTGTCATTATTAAAGTGTGAAATATAAGAAATGTAAAATCCAAAAATAAGGAAGGACGGTTTTAATCCTAAGTAATCTTCTCATCCATTACTTGAAAAACCGCTCATAATTAATATAAGTCCGTATTAAGAGTAATAAGTCATTCGCCTTATGTGTAAAATCCTCATGTCATGCTTTCATAAGTAACTACACACTCGCTAAGGAAAGAAAAATAAAACTCACGCAATAATTTACATCCGCATCTTTTTGAGATTTTGGATCTTCAACCCCGCAACCCGTCAAGGTAATATTGGATTGGAGCAATCTATTGAATCCCCGCAACCCGTCAAGGTAATATTGGAACTCAATAGTCACTATAATTAACACCACACTGCCCCTCTTGGGAGTCTTGCATTATTTTTTTTTTCTTTTTCTTTTTTTTTTTTTCTAGCCACTCATTTTTTTCATAAGCCGCTCTTATTTTTCTTTATTCCTCTCCAAAAAATTTGCAAAGAAGAAAAGGAAAAACACCCGCTAAATATGGAGCATGACACAATTTTAGTACACATAAAACGTGCTAACTTAGAATCTTAAGACGTACTCATATCAACCATAAATGATTAGCCAAAAATGCATAAGAGATTACGAACCAATTAAAACCGTACTTGATTATTTATTAACAATTATATACAAGCGAAGAAAATAGAGATAAAGAAGAGAAGGGTTTAGCCACAAGTAATTGCCATGAAGTCTATCTAGCCCTTTTATACTTGCTTCAACTCTATCATTTCCCATTCTCCACAAATTTAAAATTTCAAATAATGAAATTGGTGGAAGCTTAGCCTAATAGACCAATGAAGGACTACATGGTTAAGGATACTAGCTAGAGAATGCTAAAATAAGCAAACTCGGGTTGAGTCAAAATATCCATGGCGGGCCTAATATGTCAAAGAAGTCTAAATTTGTTAAAACCATGTTTTATTATATTTTTTCCTTTTTATATTTTTTTGATGAAAAATAAAAGAAGAAATATATACAATGCAAGTGTGTTATGCAAATGAAAAATGATTGATGCAAAAATTATGAATGCATATTTTTGTGGCCAAAGTAGATCAAAAATTTGAAAAATGTTGAAAATCCAATTTTCCATGTTATCATGCAAGACAATGACAAGTTTTAGGTAAGGTCACTTCGATAGAAGACCCCCCTACACTTAAGCTAAACATTGTCCTCAATGTTTAAGAGCATGGAAGTATAAAAACTTCCCCTACACTTATGACAATGAATAGACTTTGCTTAACCCAAGTTAAGGAAAGGACTACTATTAGTGAAATCAAGTTTAAGCACAACGTGTCAATGAAAAATCACTAAAGTAACGAAGTGAACCGGATACAAGGGCCTCCTCCATAAGCTCCAAAGCATGAGATGAGTGAGCAACCCTACAAACAAACATGAAGACAAAAGAAGGTCTCCCCTACACTTATCTCCAAATCTATGCCCTTATTTCTAACCTACAACACTCTAACCTAGTTATACGATGCTTGAGTTAATGAGTCTCTAGCTCGACTCGTCCCTCAATGAATTAATTCATGGGGAAAATGGGGACCTCTTGGACCATTTCAACGGAAATGTCCTCCCCAAAGTAATGCTTAACACGGTGACCATTCACTTTAAAATTTGGACCATCGGGTTGGGACAACTCAAGAGTTCCATATGGAAACACTTGAGCAATAGTGAATGGACCGGACCATCTCGACTTAAGCTTGCCCGCAAAAAGCTTCAATCTTGAGTTAAAGAGGAGAACCGGCTCTCCAACTTTGAACTCACGATTCTTAATCTTAGCATCATGCAATTTCTTAGTTTTTTCCTTATATAACAAAGAATTCTCATAGGCATTGGCTCTCAACTCATCCATCTCATTGATTTGATCTTTCCTATGTGAACCGGCTTGGTTTAAATCAAAGTTAGCCCACTTGAGAGCCCAAGATGCCTTATGTTCTAACTCAAATGGAAGGTGGCACGCTTTTCCATAGACAAGCCTATAAGGAGTACAACCAATTGGTGTCTTAAAAGCCGTCCTAAACGCCCACAAAGCATCATCAAGCTTATCCGACCAAGAAGCTCTATGCTCTCCCACCGTTCTCTCTAAAATTCTCTTTAAACCACGATTTGTGACCTCGGTTTGACCATTTGTTTGAGGATGATACGCGGTAGAAAGTCTATGATTCACTCCATATTTCTTCATAACTCTCGTGAATTGATCATTACAAAAGTGCGTACCACGATCACTTATGATGGCCCGAGGTACACCAAATCTAGCAAACAATTGTTTCAAGAACTTTACAACCACTCTAGCATCATTAGTAGGTAAGGCTTTAGCCTCCACCCACTTGGACACATAATCCACCGCCACAAGTATATACTTGTTTCCCTTAGAGGATGGAAAAGGTCCCATGAAATCTATTCCCCATACATCAAATATCTCACACTCTTGGATAAAATTTTGTGGCATCTCATCACGTTGTGTAATTTTTCCTTGTCTTTGACAAACATCACAAAATTTCACCATCTCTTGGGCATCCTTGTAAATGGAAGGCCAATAGTAACCCGAATCAAAGACTTTCTTGGCGGTGTAGTTAGGCCCAAAATGTCCACCCGTAGGTCCTTTATGACATGCCTCTAAGATTTTAAATGCCTCGGGCCCATCTACACACCGTCTAATGATTTGGTCCGCACATTGCCTAAAAAGATATGGATCATCCCAAAAGTAATACTTAACTTCCTTAAGAAACTTTTTCTTTTGTTGGTAAGTAAGACCCTCAATAAGCACATTGCCCACAAGATAGTTTGCAATATCCGCAAACCAAGGTGTGGCATCCTCTTGGGAAGAGATAGACATGAGCTCCTCTAATGGAAAGGATTCATTGATTTCTTGATGTGGGAAATCTCCTTGAAAAGGATGCTCAAGTCTACTCAAATGATCCGCCGCTAAATTCTCGGCCCCTTTTTTATCACGAATCTCTATCTTAAACTCTTGAAGCAACAAAACCCATCTCAAAAGCCTAGGCTTAGCATCTTGTTTTGTCATAAGATACTTGAGAGCGGAATGATCCGTATACACTATGGTCTTGGAAAGCACAAGATATGGTCTAAACTTCTCAAAAGCATATACTATAGCAAGCAACTCTTTTTCCGTGGTAGTGTAATGAAGTTGTGCACCGGTCATGGTTTTACTCGCATAGTGTATAGGTTGGAAATGCTTATTAACTCTTTGTCCTAAGACGGCCCCCACCGCATAATCACTAGCGTCACACATAAGCTCAAAAGGTAATTCCCAATTTGGAGAAACCAAAACGGGAGCCTTAGTCAATTTTTCCTTAAGTGTCTCAAAAGATTCTAAACAAGCTTGGTCAAAAATGAAAGGAGCCTCTTTCTCCAAGAGATGAGTCATCGGTCTAGCTATCTTAGAGAAATCTTGTATAAAGCGCCTATAAAAACCCGCATGACCTAAGAAACTCCTCACACCTTTAACCGAGGTGGGTGGGGGAAGCTTAGCAATCACATCAATTTTGGCACGATCAACTTCTAATCCCTTATTGGATATCTTGTGTCCTAAAACAATCCCCTCTTTTACCATAAAGTGACATTTCTCCCAATTAAGCACCAAACGTGTTTCCTCACAACGCTTAAGCATTCTCTCAAGATTGGTGAGACACGAGCTAAAGGAGTTCCCAAATACGGAAAAGTCATCCATAAAAACCTCCATGATTTGCTCTATCATATCATGGAAAATTGCCATCATGCACCTTTGAAACGTCCCCGGTGCATTACATAGGCCAAAAGGCATCCTCTTGTAAGCAAATGTACCGTATGGACAAGTGAATGTGGTCTTTTCTTGATCCTTAGGGTCAATTGGGATTTGGAAATAACCCGAAAAGCCATCAAGAAAACAATAGTACTCATTTCCCGCTAAGCGTTCAAGCATTTGATCCATAAAGGGAAGCGGGAAATGGTCTTTCCTAGTTGCCTCATTAAGTTTTCTATAATCAATGCAAACTCTCCAACCGGTTACAAGTCTCGTGGGAATAAGCTCATTGTTTTCATTAGGCACCACGGTGATTCCACCCTTCTTTGGAACACAATGAACCGGGCTAACCCATGGAGAGTCGGAAATGGGGTAAATCATACCCGCATCTAAGAGTTTAATCACTTCTTTCTTAATAACCTCATGAATTTTTGGGTTAACTCTCCTTTGGTTTTGAATGGCGGGTTTATAATCATCCTCCATAAGGATTTTGTGAGTACAAAAATGTGGATCAATTCCCCTTATGTCGGATATTTTCCATGCTAAAGCTTTCTTATGTTTCTTAAGGACTTCAATAAGTTGCTCCTTCTCATCCTCTTTCAATTCTTTAGCAATAATCACCGGTAATTGGTCTTTTCCTTCTAAGAAAGCATATTCTAAGTGGGATGGAAGTTCCTTAAGTTCAATGGGAAGTGGACTCTCTATGGAAGGTTTCACTATGGAAGGTTC
Source organism: Glebionis coronaria (assembly GCA_025667525.1). Classification (NCBI taxonomy): domain Eukaryota; kingdom Viridiplantae; phylum Streptophyta; class Magnoliopsida; order Asterales; family Asteraceae; genus Glebionis; species Glebionis coronaria. The sequence goes on along the minus strand of CM046880.1, from coordinate 309,770,204 downwards.
CTCAATGCTAATCTCTTGTGGAATAGGGGAAGGAATAGGGTCCTCATTGAGCAACTTTTGGATTGTAAGAATATCTTCTTCCCAATTAATGGGAGAATCATCATCACCAAGAAAGTTAGACTCAAATTCCTCCAAGAGGAAATCACTCTCTCCAAAAGGTGTTAAAGAGGGAGCAATTGAGGCCACGGTTTCAACATGTGGAATCTCATCACTAGCATTCTTACAAGCATCATGAAAGTGTTCATTACACACTTCATCTAACACATCCACAATGTTAATCGTCTCACAAGGTCTAGACTCCTTAACCTCTCTTCTATCACAAACTTTCCCTAACTTAAACACCACTTTCTCATCCTCTACTCTCATAATTAATTCTCCTTCCGCCACATCTATCAAGGTACGACCCGTTCTCAAAAACGGTCTACCAACAATCAAAGGCACTCTAGGATCCATGTCATAATCGACCACTACAAAGTCGGCCGGAAAAGTAAACTTATCCACACCTACAAACACATCTTCCGCTATACCTACGGGGTGAGCTATGGTTCGGTTGGCTAGTTCAAGAGTCATCCTAGTGGGGGTGAGCTCGGGAAGAGAGAGTTGTTTCCAAACCGATAAAGGCATGAGATTTATGCTTGCCCCTAAATCCGCCAAAGCCATGCAATTTTCAACACCGGGAAAATTGCAAGGTATCAAGAAGCGCCCCGGATCTCCAAGTTTTGTTGGTAAGGTTTTAAGTAACACCGCGGAACAATTTTCATTAAGTGATGTGTTGGGCAAGTCAACCAATTTTTCTTTGTTTGAGAGCAAATCCTTGAACATCTTAGCAAACTTTGGCATATAAGCAAGAGCTTCCGCAAAGGATATGTTGATATTGAGTTGCTTGAACATCCTTAAGAAATTGGACACTTGTATGTCATCTTTGTTCTTTAACTTGTCCTTTTTCAACCTTGAAGGGTATGGAAGAGTGGGTTTGGGTGTAGGTGGAATAGGTGTTGTAGTGGAAGATTTGTCTTTGTTAGCCTCTTCATTGGGAAGTGTGGAAGGTAAAGAAGAAGTATGAGGTGATTGAGAAGGTGTGTTTGATTGAATAGGAGCACTTTGAGGAGGTGGAGTAGAAGTAGAAGGCTTATCACAAGTAGGAGCACAAGTGGGTTGAACAATAGTAGGTTTAGGAGGTGAAGGATCCTTTGTTGTTGTACCACTCCTTGTTGTAATAGCATTGACATTGGCCCTAGGATTTGTTTGTGTGTTGGAAGGTAAAGCTCCTTGTGGTCTTTGAGTTACCGCCACTAAAACCCTATTAATTTGTTCCTCTATTGTACGTTTCACTTGATCATTCATTCTCTTCTCAATATCACGCATTTTCTTGTCAACATACTCTTGAGTCTCTTGCATCCCATATCCTTGAGTTTGATTTTGAGGGTAAGCTTGATTTGGTATTGGAGCATATGCTTGATTGGGAATAAATGGAAGTGGTTGATTAAATCCTTGTTGTGGTGGATAAAAGGTATTAGCTTGAGGTTGAAATTGATTGGGAGCTTTGTAATTATTGCCTTGGTATGGTTGTCTTTGCCCTTGATTCCTTGCTAGAATTTGAGGAGGATTTTGTGGAATTTGGGTGGGTGGTTGGGGTGGAAAGCCGGGTGGAGTAAGGTAATTTTGGGATTTGTAAGAAAGGTTATTTGGATTGATGTTAGGCTTGAAGTGTTCACGGTGTTCCTCTTGGTAAGCATAACATTCCCCTTGATACCCTTGCACCTTGTCACATTGTTCATAAGAGTGAGGTCCTCCACAAGTAACACAAGAAATGGTGATGGCATTCACATTGTTTGAGGAATTGTTCAATGTCATGCTCTTAAAAGTTTGAAGCATGTCTTGTTGTGCTTGCAAATGCCTCTCACTTTCTCTATCCATCCTTTGAAAAATAGCTTCTTGAAACTTGAGGAGTTGGTTGTCAAAAGGGATTTGAGAAGTGTTTTGTATAACATGAACTCTTTCCTCAAATGGATCATTGGTTTGAACCATTGCCTTAGTCTCAATAATGGTCAAAGCCTCTTGGTATGTCTTGAAATGAATACTCCCTCCCGCGGAAGCATTTAGTGAATCTTGGTGGTGAGGTTTGAGGCCATTGTAGAAAGTATTGATTTTGCTTAGATCATCCATTCCATGATTAGGGCATCGCCTCAACAACTCACTATACTCTTCCCAAGCATCACCAAAGGATTGACTAGGTTTTTGTGTAAAGCCCATAATCATATTTCTCAAAGCCATAGTCTTTTGTGGAGGAAAGAATTTGTTCAAAAACTTAGTGGTAAAACCATCCCATGTGGTGATACTATCGGGTGGTTGGGTGTCTAACCAATGCTTAGCACTCCCATCTAGTGAAAATGACACTAACAACAATCTAATGACATCCGGTGGAACCCCATTATGCTTAATGGTATTGCAAAGTGAAAGGAATCTCTTAAGATGAGCATGGGGATCCTCATTTTGTTTGCCATAGAAAGGGGATGCAGCAACCATATTGATCATAGATGTATGTAGCTCAAATGTGTTAGCGGGATAGTCGGGAATCTTAATGGCACTAACAAATCCATGAATGTTGGTCTGCATACGTTCAAACAAAGTACGGTTATCAACAGCCATGGCTCCTCGTGGTGGTGACAAAGCACGATTCTCGTGATCGGCTTGGTGAACGATGGTGGTCTTACTCTTTCTTTTCTTCTTCCTTTTCGGAGGAAGAGGTTGTACACCAATCGGTATTTGTGCACGCCCGCGAGTGAGCATGCAACTCAATACGAGGAATGAGAGAGAAGCTCTCGTGTGACTTTGAAAAGAATAAGATTATCCTCTTCGAGTTTCGATATTAAATATCCACAAGAAAGTAACAATATATGTAATACTACTTTGGGTGCAAGACCCTCAATGAAGCTTTCCTTCTTAGAATACTCCCAAGTGAACGGGGGGTTAGGTGGCGCGAAGCACTTAAGTACCTATTGACCCTTAGATGGCATTTTATAGCACATCGCCTTTCTATTCACTTAAATGTTCGTATTCTTCGAATTATTGCTTATTGAGAGTATTTATCTATTCTTGCTTTATTTTGTTTGATCGATACGCGTGTCAAGGACCGGAGCGCCCCTCAACACGGTGTATTGCCTCGGCAATACTTATGGAAGATATGTAGATTGATTGTTCTTATACGTATACGTATTTACTTATAATAATATATGGAAAATATTTTTGTATTTATGAGTTTTTTAAAGGAAAATACTATATGTACATAAAAACCGAGAGAATCCAATAATATATATTTTTGGGTGCAATCTCTTAGGAAAAAGATTGCTTTTTGGATTTTTTAATTTTTTTGGTCAATTCTTTAGGAAAAGAATTGTTTTGTTAATTTTTAGTTTTTATATATTTTTATATTTTTGATTTTTTATTTGTTTTTGATTTATGATACGTAAAAATAACGTTCACAAAGTGAACGGATCCCAAAAGCCAATGAAAACCGTCAATCGATAGTCTCTCGTGTAGTCAAAGAACCGGCAGCGGCGCCATTTGAAATGTGTATAATGCAAGTTCGTTTTCTCAGTTCTTAACTAATAGAAAGTCCAATCAATATCAAATTTTTAATTGTTTTTGGTTGTTCAAGCTTGCTTGGTAATCTATTGCTAATTCAAACAACACTAAGTAAAAATGAAAAATATAAACCTATTTATACGTAAAACAAATTGCAAATTCCAAATTTTATTCAAGTAAAATATTAAAATGCAAAATTTAAAAGTATAAGGACTGAAAATGTAATTTCTATGAAATATAAATGCTTGAAATGTAAATTCTAAAAGTTATAAGGACTAAAAATGTAAAACAGTTAACTACAAGGACTAAACTTGTAAAAATTCTAACAAACTAACCAAATTTAACAAACTAACAAACTTCTAAAACTGAAATGTAACAAACTAACAAATCCAGGGACTAACTTTTGCAAATTCCACAAAATTAGAAAGATTAGCTAGGTTTAGAACTTTAATAGAACTCTAGGGACTAAAATGCAATTTTTGAAAATGTTTAAACCAAAAACGGGCTTATCACTTGCATAAGCTGGAACTGGCTTATTTCTGAACCAAAATTAATGAGACAACTTGCAAACAACTTCTAATTCAGATTAAGAAACGTGTATTCAAGGAATTAGCCTAAAAGTCAAAGATAAGCAAAAGAGAGCTTATTAATAAGCTCAAAATAAGCTACAGAAAAATCCAAACATCCACAACTTGATTTTTGTAAAGAAAATGAATAAGCACTTGATATAAAGCAGGGGAAATCAAACTAGAACAAATTTCATCCACTAATAAGCAAGATATCTGAAAATAAGCTCAAATGAGCTTATGTTGACCAAAACGTTGACCAGATTTTTGAAAAAGCTCAAATTCTCAAAACTTGATATTCAACACTTACTGATCAGATTTGTGAAAGAAAATAAGGACTTTTATGAAGTGGATTATTAGAACTAGGAAATCAGAATGCAAATCACATCAGAGAATGTAATTTGCTCAGGTCTTAACTAATAAGCTATTTTCTAGCTTATTTCTTGATACTGTAGAGTTTCCTCCTAGATACTAAAAGATTATGATGTAAGCTTTAACTAGAGACTGGTTTGAGCAATTTTGAACAAGTAATGAAGGAGAAATAAGCACTTGAATTTGGCAAGTTCATGAACTAAAACTGAAAACTAATATGACCCAAAGTTTTTATCAACCAATTGCCTTTTTGACTTTTATTCTGACTTACAAAAGGCTCAAAAACACTTGTTAACTTCTAAGGACTGCAAATGAACACTTAAACACCACTTAACAAAACTTGAAATCTGATTTAACACTAGTCCCAAACACACCTTAACTGATTTTTATCAATCTATTACAAAGGATTATTGAGTTCTGATTAAGACTGGACAAAGAGCATTAGCAAACTAGTTTATGTGATCCAAATGAAGGCTAATGAGACTGAAATCAAGCTACTAAACCAACTAGAACTCAATTAAGCTATAGGATTAAAAAGTGACTGAAAATGAACTTAAAACTTCACAACTGAACACAAAAGTACAAGAACAAGCTACAATACACTAGGATCACTTAATGAACAACTACTAATCAAATAGAACAGGCAGCCATCAGCTTTACACTAGAAAATGAAGCAGGCAAGAACTGTTTAGAGGAATTTAAAAACAGAAGCATGAAACCTATTGTAGTTATCCTTTGGGTAGAAGAGGAGCGCTGAGCTCTCTTGCCCTAGTGATACCACCACCTATCACTAGCTATCAACTCAAATCAATCACCAAAACAGCTACAATCATCATTCTGCCATGAAAAACTTCAAGAACAATGGAAAGGACTGAAATTCTGATCAAACAGCAACAATTCTTCAACAAAGTCAGTTATGATCAATGTATGATCATAACAAACTTCAAACAGCAACAATGGAATCCAATAACAGCAAGAAAGTAGCAGGAATTGAAGAACAATATTTGGCGGGAAAACTGGAATTTGAATTTTTATTGCTGAATTCAGTTACAAATGTAGTTACAAGGGTTCTAACTAACTAACAAACTCAAGAGGTTGTCAGTCTCTTGAGTTGTTAAGTGAAAAGGAGGGAAAAAGAAGAAAAGGAAATTTGAGAGAACTAGGTGTTTTCTGAAAATTAACTACTACTGAAAATGAAGAACAAGTGGTGTATTTATAGGCTAGACTTGAGAGTTTGTTGGAGATGTGACGTGTTCAGGCCAATCAATGCTTGACACGTGGAAGAATTCTGCATATCCATTTTGAAGGTGATGAACATGAATTGGGGATTTTTGATCCAATGAATTATATGCTAATTAAGTTGCACCATTGGATTCGTCTCATCAAAACGAGCAAGATTGATGTTTTGATCTTCTTCTGAAATGCACTCTATCAAAAACGCGATCCTGGAAAAATATTTAGTTGAAGGAGAGATACACGTGGCAGCTTCTTATTGGTGGAAAAAGTATCACGTGGATTGCACTGTTATGATTGGGTTATTAAATGTGGCGGCTTGAGTGGGATTTAAATGCTCAATCCGTGTGAACTGATTCCTTGTCTCTGATTGGTTAATAGCCCTTTCACTTGGATTAAACATGAATAACTTTCCAAACTTGGCAATTTAAGTCCCTTAACTTGGCAGATTTCTCTTTTAGGCTAGAAACTTCATTTCTTTGACAATTTTGGCCCTTCAACTTTGATTCTTCAACAAATTGACCCTTTGACTTGATTGACTTTGTAGTTTGACCAGGTTTGACTTGGATCTTGACTTTGCAGTATTTGCACTTTAAGTCCCTCAACTTTCAAGACTTGTCAAGATAGGTCCTTGAGCTTTGAAAACTTGTCACTTGTGATCCTTCCTTGTCTTTTTCATCCTTTTGAGCTTGGTTTTTCCTTGTTTGCTTGAAATTGTATCCTTTTACCTACATAAGATCACACAAACACAAACATACCACATAACACTGCTTTTTACAAGATAAATGGGTATTTTGCTTCATGTTTTAGGGTTATTTGTTGATAAAAGGATATGAGTTTAAGCTCATATCAATTGTAAATGATTTTGTTTATGGAGATGGTTATGAATATAGATGAGGGAGACGGTGACGGTGGGGTTTTTGGTGAGATGGGATTTTGATAATTAAAAGTGACGGTGGTGGTGGGGTTTGGTGGATAAGGATAGGATTTTGAGTGGGTATTATTTAACATAAGTCAAACATCAATGTTATCTCCCCCTCAAAAACTGCTACTATATATGCAGTTTTTTTAACATACTGATGAATTTGACCATGCTAAAAAAATGTTATTACCAGCCATTCGAACGGATCTGGATAGAGAAAATCCAATCCGCTCTGATACCAATCGTTGGTCCACTAATCTTGTACTCATATCGAATCTATGAAGATCTACGAAGAACAATGTGCACAATTAACTAATTGACTAACTAATAACAAAGCTTGTACTTTTCACCGTTTGTATATCTTATTAATAATGAATCAACAAATATACAAGTGTTGCCCGGTTGTTTGCGGAATAACAACCGGGCGATGACGAAAAACTAAACTCCCATTGTTACAAGAAAGGAAAGAACCAATGGGAGGAGGAAATCCTAACACTAACACTATGTGTATTTTGGTGGTGGAAATTTCTAACTATCTCTAAGTAATGAGACCACTATATATAGTGGGAAAGTGAAGCTTCCTTTGGAAGCTTCAATAAAGTCAAGTAACCACCTTACACTTTATATTCTTCCTTTTTCACCCAAGGAAGTTCCCACTATGTCTTCAGTATAAGTACTTCAGGTCTTCATGTCAGAGATGGTCTTCGAGAGTTAGTGAGTCATTGTCATTACTCACTAACTCCATCCTGATCCTGGTTCTTATCTTCACTGGCTTAGATCCGCTGCAGTAGTGAAGGAGTCGACAAACTTACTTGAGTTTACCGACCTATATAATACTCAGGGTATATTTCATTCAAATCAGTACAGGGACAATTTAGGCTCTAAAGTGGCCCAACACTTTATAACGAATCCAAGATATAATCTAAATTAATATTATATTATGCTCTTGTACACACGTATACTAACGAGTTAACCGTAATACTAGTACGTTAAAACCGAGCTTAAACGTATAGTGGAAAATCAATCTAACAACCCTAGAGAGGGGCTAAGACTTGATTCAAGAAATCAACCAAAGTTTAAAAGGAACCTTATAAGGGTGTTTTGGCTTTGGTCTATCGCAAGAGAGAAGAGAGGGAGAGATTTGGTGCAAGAATTATGAAGGCCTCTATGTGTTTATATAGTGTGCCTAAACTTGTAGCCCAAGTAAAAAACAAACAAGGTAAGAATTCTTTTTTCCCCCTTTGTTTCCCAACTGACGGTCGAACACCCATTTGGGGTGTTCCGGAACCT